>PVKZ01000048.1:769691-1475142 GCA_004027375.1 Macroglossus sobrinus
TCAATAACAGGTGGCAGTGCTGGCTCTGCTCCCTTCTCACTCATGGCATTTCCTTCTCAAGTCCCCAGACACTCCCAAGAGTCTGGCCAGTGCCAACCTGCACATCTTAGCAAAACAGCTCTTTATCCTAAACTTCTGACCCTAAAGCAAGAAACACATCCTTGAGATTCCTAGGGAATCACTCTTGGCAAAATCATGGGACCTGATGAGAATAAACGAATACAGATGAATGTTACAGTTAGCGAGTGTCCAAGCCCTTTCTAAGACAAAAAGTGGTGTTAAATTTTAGGTGTTAAATTTTGTTTTTGGAGTCAGATGCCAGCAGCTCAGCTAGCTTTAGATCCTCTCTCGGCAAACCCAAGCCCTGCTCTACTATCCCATCTCCTCAGACTATTACTTTCCTATAAAGGGCAGGCTATTTTCTGCCATTTCTATCATCTTTTTTTAAAAAAAAACCTCTGTTGAAAGACAACAAAAGAACAAATTAAACAAAATACATATGCCCTTGAGGGGGGAAAAAAACAGAATCTCAGCTATTTTCTTAATGATCCATTTTCATAATTTCATTCATTTTGTAAAAGTGATTGTCCTTCCAAAGGAAAGCTCTTCCTTTATTTTAGAAGTCTTTTTTTGTGATGTATTATGTTTTTAAGTCAATCAAAAAATAATTCTTCAGCTTTTCTTTAAAATCTCAAAACCAAAGAAAGGGACTGCCATTTTCAGCTAAGCCTTATAAAGAGCTGGCACTCCTGTCCCGAAAATAAAAAGCTGGACAAACTGAAAAATCAATGCCTTTTCTTGGACTTTTCAGAGAACTGAATTGCAGGTTAATGACTAACCCCCAAATCTAGAGAAATAGGCAAAATCAGAAAGGTACAGCGCCTGCAGCAGAAGTCAGTGGGGCCCATAAAGAGGACGACTACTTACTTGACTAGTAATTTGGACTAATTACTAAAAGCTGAGTGCAGAGAGGGAGACTATCCTGGAGCTGCAGTCATATGGGGGCTCCTACACTTTACTGGGCTTTCTGTCCAGTAACTCTATAAAATTTTTACTGTAAGGATCCAAGAAAGATCCCCACATCGATTTTGCAGGAAGAGGAAAAGAAAAGCCATTGTTAAATCTCCCAAATTCCCTTCCCTAAAAAAGGGGGGACAGAGTTTGAGAGAAGGAAACACTGAAAACATCCTAGCTGGAGGAAAAGAAGGCTGCCCTCTGCAGTCCTTGGCGGCCCTATCTCCTTCATGAGAAAAAAAGAAGGAAAATAAAACAATAGGACAAAACAAAACAAAAACAAACAAACAAACAAACAAAAACAGACTGAACAGGGGACAAGACTTCAAGGAAACAGACTGGGAATGCTTTAGCTAGGGGAAGGAAAAAGGGTCACGGTGGGAAAGGAAGTGATACTCCAAGACAAGGGACAGAAACACCTGTGAAGGTTACAATCCCAAAACACAGACCAACTAAAAGACTGAATGTTAACTGGATTATAGAGCACGCCCTCTTCCCCAACAACTTCCCATAAGGCCCACAGGGCTCTAAGTACAACAGAGGATCACACCTAAAAGAGCTGCAAGACACAGACTCTCTGAGGAGAAACATTCAGGGAAACCCAAAGTCAGGAGAGGAGACAATGACAAGGACCTGAGAAGAATTTGAAACTGCTAGTACCTAAGGCTACAACAAACATTAAACAAATCCCAGTAAGATTAACGTAAATCCTCACACTAAAGGTGAAGAAACCTCAGTTCTTGTTACCTGATACAAGGAAAAAAAAAAAAAGTCATGTCTGGCTTTCAACAAAACATTACAAAGCATGAGAAATGGCAAGAAGAAAAACGGAAAAAAAGAAACAGAAAAACAAGCATCCAAACCAGATTTAAATGTAACTCAGATGTTGTAGTTCTCAAAAAATGAATTTAAATAACTATTATTAATATGTTAAGAACTCTAATGGAAAAAGTTGAAAACATGCAAAAACAGATGGGTAATGTAAGCAGACAGAATCAAAAGGAAGTGCTGGAAATGAAAACACTAACAAAATGAAGGATGCCTTATAATGGTCTTATTCATGACCTTGATGATTCTAAGAAGAGAACCAGGGAACTTGAAAAAGGGTCAACAGACTTCCCATTCTGAAATGCAAAGAGAAAGAAATCAAAGACAAAATAGAACATCCCAGAATTATGAAACAATATCAAAAAGGTGTAACATAAATATAAGTACAATACCAGAAGGAGAAAGGAGAATGGTACAAAAGAAATATTGAACTAATAATGGCTGAGAATTTTCCAAAATTAATGACAGACACCAACCGACTGATCTAGGAAGTTCAGGAACACAAAGCAAGAGAGATTATCTATCTATCTATCTATCTATCTATCTATCTATCTATCTATCTATCTATATCTATATCTATATCATCTATATCTATATCTATATCTATCTACATCTATATTTATATATACTTAAACCATTCAAATGGCAGAAAACTAAGACAAGAAGAAAATGTTGAAGGAAGCCAGAGGACAAAAATACCTTACCTTTAGAGAATCAAGAAAATCTACATCAGACTTCTCAACTTAAACCACGCAAGAAGGAAGAGAATGGAGTGAAAGCTTTAGAGTGTTGAAAGAGAAAGCAGCTAACTGATAATTCCATATCCAATAAAACAGGAAGGAGAAACAAAGACTTTCTCAGACAAACAAGTGAAAAAATTCATCACCAGTAGTCATGCCTCGCCAGAAATGTTAAAAAAAGTTTTTCAGATATAAGAAAAATTATATAGGTCAGAAACTAGGATCTACGTAAAGTGTAAATGAAAAAATTAAAGTAAAATATAATCTTTTATTTTTTATTTTTCTTTTCTTAATCTAAAATTTTATTGCACATAATCAGTGAAATCAAAGACAAATGTCACAAGGGATAGGAGGAAAGAATTCACAGTCCTCTATTATGGAACAGTTACATGACACTTAAAGTTTTATAGTGTTATTTGAAAGTGGATTTAGATTATTTAAAAATGTATATTTTAAACTTTAGGGCAACCACTAAACAAGTTTTTTTAAAAAAAAACAAGTGTATGTAGTACATCAAAAGAGGATATAAAATAAAGTCATATAAAATATTCAATTAAAATTCGAGACGTTAGAAAGGGGGGGGCAACAAATGCAAAGAAGAGGCAATGCAAAGACTGCAGAACTTAACCCAGGTATATCACTTTACATATGAATAGTCTGAACACACCCATTAAAAGACAAGAGTGTCAGCCTGGATTAAAAAATAAAACAAGATGTAATTATTTGCTTTCTACAAGAAACCCACTTTAAAGAATCAGGTTGAATGTAAAAAGATGGAGAAAGACACATACTGTTAAGCCTAATCAAAAGAAAGCTGGAGTAGCTATCTCAGTTTAAGACAACCTGTAGTTCAGAAAAAAGTAGGACTTTATATAATGATAAAGGAGTTAATTCCACAAAAAATATAATCTAAATGTGTACAAACCTAACAAAGCATCAAAATATATGAGGCAAATACCGATAGAACTAAAAGGAAAAATAAATCTATTACATAAATAGATTTCTTTTAGAAAATTTGTTTTTGAAGATTTGCATTAGATGTTTCAACTCAGAGAGAACAAAAATCAGAGGATCCACACCCTTGTTGTAGAAGTGACCTTATAAATAAAGCAGAAGATTAATTTTAAAACATTTTGAGTTAATAAAATCAAAGGTCCATAGGTATTTATTTTGAGCCTATAATATCCAATATAAACTCTAATGCATATGTGATAACTTATTTTAGAGGTCTATCTGCTCTATTACACTTCAGCACATGGAGAATATTTTATTTTGCTCAACTTGATTTCCCCAACACCTAGCAAGGTTTTGACTTGAATAAATATTTAATAAATATCAACTGAACGTCTGAATCTCAATTTTACTACTAAATTATGTTCATAAATATTTAACTGTACAAGTTAGCTATTGTTTCATTAAAAATAAAAAGTCCCAGTTGCATTGGTCTTTTAAAATAGAAGATTTTGGTTTTACAGTCATCTTCCACTATTATCAAAACACCAGCTGGTTTAATAACACAGTAAAAACGATTACAGTGAATGCCAAATTGTTCACAGGGTTAAGGTGCCACAATACTTTACTCTTAATTAATTCTGTTAATTTATTCATCTTAAATGATCCACAAATTAGTAATGCAAAATAAATGATTAGTAATGCAAAATAATTTCTATATACCGAAATTAAGAGAGGTAGGTCTGCAAAAAGATTAAAAATAAATGTAAACGAATGCATATTATAGAGTGTAACTTTTAATGAACTGATGAACTTTTAAATGCCAGAATTTTGTCAATTTAAATTGTATATTAGGGCATAGTTAAATAATTTATACCTCTAAAATAAGCAAATAAAATGCAAATGTGGAAGAAATACATTAATACAAATCATAGGGACTAAAGATGAAATAAATGAACATTTTATTTAGTTTTTCTGTATGTATCATTTGAATAAGAAAGGATAAGAAAATATATTATTCACTGTCATCTCTTTAAATTCTGTAGTGTAGCAATCATTTTCAATTAATTTCTACCTGGCCAGTAAAAGAAAAAAGCCTGAAATTTCAGTTACATAAAATTCAGGAGACCAGCATCATACCTTTATGAAAAATTATTTTACACTGAGGAATACCTGTTTATTATGAATTCCCAAGATTCTTCAGATTTCTATTTTACTATTTGGGGCATGTCCCATATACACCCAACTGGCACAAATCTGATGTCCTAAAATAGGGCACATGGGAACAATTATTTACTGTGTAAAATGGACTGAAAACTTTCAGATATTACTATCTGATTTATTAAGATCAATTTCACTCAACTTTTCAACCAAAGTGAATAAAGAAAGTAAAGTACATCCTCACAGGCTTAACAGACACTTGATGTGCATTCTGAGTCAGGCAGGGGAATGGGAAGTAACACAGACCACTTACATACCTGACATGCATTATATAGGAGTTGGTGTTCCAGTTTTTTAATACCCAGAATCTGCTGGAACATTTCATAGAGCTGTTCCTTGCTCAGAATAAGTTCAGACACAGCACTTAGGGCCATTCTATTTGGCTGTTTGCACAAGTCCTCTTCACCCCTGTAAATGGCATCATATTTGGCTATCCATGAGCTCAGCACTGTCTCTTTGCTCAAGCCATCAATTTCTGGCAAACTCCGCACACGTTTTTCTATATTCTTCTTAAACACTTCTCTGAAGTCATTAGCAGAACACCCTCCACTCTGAACCATTCTGGCCACTCGATCACTCTTCAGAAAAACCTGGGGGAAAAAAAAAACCACAAAAGACAAAATAAGAAAAACCCATTTATAATTAAGCAGGGACACTAACAGCAATCCTGCCAGAGTTATAATAACAAGTCAAATGTTTTATAGTACACAGTAACTAATGATTTAATGGGGGCCCCACATCTTTCTAAAATGTTGAAATGTTTAGGATGGTAATGAGTGCTGAGGAATCTGTAAGATGATCCAACATTGACCTACATGCCCCGCACTGAGTGTCATGGACATCAATGCCAAGTGAATCATTTGCAGAGCTGCTTAAGAAGGAATTGTAGATATGAACCCAAATTCCCTATTTGTACTTGGGAGTTCCGGCTAGTTCTTCAGCAGAGATAAGATCCTCTGTTATTTGAGGGAAGATCTGAAGGCCTCATCTATGTGGTAAGTCCAGTATTCAAGTCAATATCCAGTATAACTGTCAATCACAACTGATTCACACCTGCAAGGTTAGGGTACACCCCATCCCTGATTTCGGTCCCCCAAAAAATTGCTAGAAAAATTGATGATAGAAAAGCTAAATCTTTAAGAAACTTCTCGTTGTCCACTAATACCAAGTAAAAAAAATCCAAAATATAAGCAATGATAACCACAGAGAGAGATGCTGATGAAATAGGTAGGAAGAGATGAATAATAAAGTCATATAATGTAAGCGACATCAGACAGTCATAAATCTTTCCTCTCTTCTAAGTTACAGATCCAAATATAAACAAATATCACTAAATATTCATTAACACCTATTCTGTCATCAATAGTCCTAAGAATCCTCTATGGGTCATATGAGAATTTTTTAGTCCTGCTTTTTCCTTCCTATAATGACAATTCTTCTGGAAGAGTCTGCAGGACTATTTATTACAACCTCCATAAGCTATATCTGTTATTAAGCTATGGAACAAAAATCCATGTCAACATTTACCCTAAGAACTGACGCATAATACAGACATATCTCAAGTTATGACCCACTATTTGGGCCATGCTACTACCACGTCTGCCGGCATGTGTGCAGGCAACACGTGTGTCCCACATGAGCCGGCCTCTCGTCCACCTCTGACTGGCATGCTCAGCTACCTGACCCCAGACCTTTTCCTTACCACTTTATATCTTCCCTTTTAGGGTCATTCACACACAAAGTTCTTGTTTGCTCAATGGATAGAGGAATCCTGATTCTCAGATATTTTGCATGACTGAGTAATGTACCAAACCAGGGAAATGTGAAGAACACACACATCCTCTCTCTTTACCAGCTCTGGCTCGGTTACTTATACAGGAAAGACTGTTTCATTTTCTGTTTCTGAGTCACAACTAATTTTTAAGTGACAGACATAATAATTGTGCTTTTAATTTATCTAGATTGAAGAAAATGAAATTGATATTTAACAGTATTTTCTGTCAAAGAAAGCCATTAACTACTTCAGAACACTAAAGGGTGTCTTCATCTCCTTAAAGGGTGATGGAGGGACATGGGAGGAGGAAGGGGTCTTCTTCCTGGTTCTCTTCTTACCTGGAGGCACATAGCACCAACCCATGGGCCACTTCCCTCCAGCCCCCCGATGATGGCTTCATACTGCAGCACCCCCACTGGCAGATTCCCAGTGAGTTCTATGGTACAGCACCTTCCTGTGGACGGACTTCCCACCAGCACCCTGGAAAGTGGATTCTCCATGAGCTTCATCAGCCTGGCACTTCGGTCAACTTCTCTGCCATCAGCAGATTTAGCCAAGGGGATGGGGGTAGTGGGTCCCTCTTCTAGATTTGTTCCTTTCTTGGGTGGTGTGCTTCCTGTATTTGCTACTCCTGTATTTAGTTTTCCTTACCCATTGCAGCCAATCCCTCATGGTTTACCGTGGCTTCTGGCTCCAGACTGCATTTTATACAGAAATATTGAAACACTATATGTAATATTATTTCTATGGAAAAATATTTCAAATTGAAACAAATAACCTTTAAAACCTTGGTAACTGTGTATAAAGCTGGAACCTCAAGATATTTTTAAAGTGCAATGTAAATACCTTAAGACTGGCTTGAGAAAAACATTTAATTACTTGCTATTGAATACTCTAAGTTGTCAGGCATTTTATTTTTTCCAGCTTCTTCGGTCTAATACAACCAGTGCTAAATACCACCAAGTAACCAAACCTTACATTTTTGATTCAAGGACACTAATGAACTTATGTTTTTGGAGTCATAATTTCCTCTATAAGCCCACACCTAAAGCCACACTAACTCAGTCCAATCGTATGTTTTTTAATTGACATATACTAAGTGTTAACAACATGTCAGGCATTTTGCTAAGTGTTGGGGATACAAAGATGAATGAACCTAAAACCCTGCCCTCAAACAGCTCAAACTACTGGAAAGAGACAGGATAAACAGCAAAATATAATCAGGTAAAAGCAATGATAAAAAAATATGCAAAAGAAGGAAAGGCAAAAAGAAAGAAAGTTTTGAACTCTATTGGGGAAGGTGGAGGGCACAGGACAGAGTCAAGGGACCCACGGTTTGATGACTATGAGTTGAGTGAGGGGTAAAGGGAGAATAAAATACATTTCAGAAAAACAAAAGAACAAGAATAAAAAGCATAGAGGCATTCTGCAGCAAGACCTTTTGAGGAAAATAAGAATTTCCATACTGTAGGAGCCTTAAATTTAAGGGCGAGGGCAGCAGAAGTTGGACCAAGCAGAGCAACAGAAACCAAGTGGCAAAACACACTGTGCGCCAGGCAAGGAATCTGAGCATCTCTCACGACTGGGAGTCAATGATGGCTGGGTGAGAGAGAGAGAGAGAGAGAGAGAGAGAAATATGAATGAATCCAGTGCCACAACAGAAATCAGCTGAAGTCAGAAGAGGACTGATTGGTCTTTATCGCTACTAGGTAACCTCTGGTACTTCGGTGGTGAATGGGAGCCAACTGGCAGGAGGGAGAAGAGGACACTTTGCAATAAAGACAGCAAATACAGACTGTTCTGTTAGGAATGCTGAATAAAAAGGAAAGAAGAGAAAGGAAGGCAGAAGCTGGACTGGGAAATTACATGTGGTCAATGGGGAAGATAAGTCAGTAAAAAGAGGCAGTTTAAGAGACAGATGACAGAAGATAACGATGGTGTGTCATGTCTGAGATTAATTTGTAAAAGCCTCTGGTGCTCTCCCCTCTCTCTCATCACTTTCCCTGGGGGAAGCGAGCTGCCATGATGCAAAGAACCGAGGCCCTAAGTCTAAAAGCCCTCAATGAACTGAGGTCTGCCAGGAACCACATGAGTGGGCTGGAAAGCAAATTCTTCCATTCCAAATGGTCCACGAGATGACTGCAGTCTCAGCTGACAGCTTGATTATAAGAAACCCCAAGCAGAAATATCCAGCTAAGCTGCTCCCAGATTCCTAATCCTGAGACACTGTAAAACATTATTTGTTTTACACTAATTTTGCGATAACTTGTTACACAGTGATAGATAAATTATTCATAAATCCATGTGGTTTACTCTTACTTCACTTGGGTCTCAGCACTGTCATTTCCTCAGAGGAAACCTGTCCTCCTCCCCAATTCATCGTCCTTACCCATTTTTGTTGTTGTTATTGTTGCGAAAAGCTTTATGATTTCCATTTGCTCCCCTATCCTTTTATTGTGCTCCACCAGACATGTATTTATTGTCTGTCTCCCCAAAACAGAAAGTAAATGCGACCAGAGCAGAGTCTTAGGTTTGTTAAGGAATCCAGTGCCTAACACAGAGCCTGCCCCATACACAGTAAGAGCTCAAAAAAGAGCTTTTTTTGTTGGAAAGAGAAATGACTATCTATGGACACTGGATTCGCTAAGGCTCAAGAATGGGATTAGACAGGAGTCTCACTCATAGGTTTCCTAAGACACAGAAGCCTGTGGAAGAGGAACGAGTTGGCTTATCAATACCCAGAAACTGAAAATGTAGGAGGCCATATAGCTGAAAGTCATGAGCTCCAGAGGCAAGAGACTTCTGCACAAGGACGTACAACGATCTGAAAACAGGAACAAAGGACCGTCCCCCTGGCCCTACATGCAGAGCAGAGGGGCAGGCCCTGTTTCCTCCCTGCATCCTCTTTAGAATTTAATGCCCTCAGCCACCGGTTGAAGCTGGGGTGCCCCACTCCGCATGTGTGCGCACCCCGATACCACCGCGGTGGGATCCACCACGCACGCGTCCTAGGCTCGCTCACGGATCACCCCACTGCTCTCCCGCGTCCGCTGCCACGCCACCCTGAACAAGACTCCCGTGGGGTTCACGGCTGTTCCATTACCTGCCGGCTTCAGTGAGCGACCGGTTTTCCTTCCTGAGAGCCCTGGACAGTTGTTCCACTCCTCCGTCTCCTCCAGGTCCTTTCTCCCAACAGACAGGCTGTTACCTGACCAAATCCTGCTGATTCCACCCTCGACTTCCTGTCAAAGCCCGCATCAGGCCAGCGCAAGAGTTCTGCACGCCCCTCACTGCGACTCAGGTGGCGGAGAGGAGCAGCCACCCACCCAGTCCTCCCGCCGTGGCTTTCCTGGCGGCTGCCACACTGCGACTGGCATTTCCCCCAACATAGTCTCTTCGTGGGTATCAAACTGATATTTCTCTTAAAAAAATTATGGTCATTTTAATCCTTTTCTGACTTAAAAATTCTTTACTGACTTTCTGCCAAAATCATCGCCAAGACCTCAAAGCCACCTCTCTGGTTTCATTACGAGTCATTTTCTCTCGCTCAGTCTCCAGGCCCCAGGTCCACCGGCCTTCCTTCAAAAAAGGAACACTGTCCACCTCACTATCTAATAGTCTCTCTCAGTAAAGCTTTGGATCCCCACTCACTCGACACAGAGATTCCTTTCCCAGTCACCTTGAATCAGCCAGAACCTGTACTGTGCATCATTCTAGCATCCTTTCTTTTTCCTTTGTCACTTTATAACTGCAATAATTAAGTGCAAATTCCATTACTATGTTATTTTTTCACTCACTAGACAGTAAGTTCCTTGAAGCCAAAGTCTGTTCTATTTGCCACTCTCTCTGTAGCATCTGTAGCAGCAGGCCAAGCATACAACAAGCACTTAGAAAATATCCACTAAATGAGTGAATAAATGGTTTGGATGATTACACTAATAATTTAACTTCCCCACCCATGTACTTGCATAATTTAAATACCTGACCAGTAATGTTTACTGGTTTTCAATGATATGCGTACATAAGAAAGTATAAGACACGGCCCTTGTCCGTATGAACTGAGAGGGAAAGTTATCTTCGAAGTATGAGTGATGTCATAGAGGAAAGTGAAAACTACTTTGGCAAAATGAATATTGTCTAAAAACCATAATATTGTCTAATTCTCATCTGTGCTATTCTTACAAAAATGATAGTTTCTAAAAGTAACTTTTCAGGTCTTAGCTATGATACTGTTAATGATGGATTTAGTCAGACTCGCTATCAAATATCTTCCTCCTGCATCCTTTCATAACCGCAGTTAGGAGACTAAAAGCAGGTGAAATGTGGCCACAGGCAGACAGGGTCCTAGAGCTGGTGTCCAGGCCTCGGGGATATATATACCAGCTTTCTGAGCTGGGCCGTGGGATCTCCGTGAGTTCCGTCTGGAATAGTATTATAATCGGTCACTATACTGCTTTTGAAGCTGCCATGGGAATTCAGATTATCAACAAACTCACTGATACGCAGATATTCTATCTTTCTAGAACTCTTCTCACATTATTTCCTTTCATCCCCACAATCACCCTTTGCCTTCTCCATTTTCAATCTCCTCTTTTACAGATTAAATGGTTGAGGCTGAGAAGTAACTGGTCTGAGATCACAAAGTTATTAGAGGAATAGAGACCGAATCCTTGTCTTTGGAATCCAGAAGCAACATTTCTTTACTTATTCTTTTCTCTAAGCCCCCCACTTCACCATACCCCATTCCCACCAGGGTTCACCCTGGCATCTATAAGTGCTGCTAGACAATGGCCAACACCTGTAGAATTATCACTCAATGACCTTCTGAAAATGCCACCAAATGTTCAACCTGTTCAGTATGGGGTTACAAAGCTGACATTACAAAACTATAATATACTGCATATGTTACAATTCTCCATGCTTCAGTGAGTTTTAACTTGTACGTAGGTCCTCAACCTGAGCACTGCCCACTGTCACCCTTTCCATTCACCTGCTCAACTTATATATCAGAGGAGTCATTATCTTAACTCATGGGTGAACCAATGACAACACTGACATGTGATGACCACAAGAAACTGTTTCTGTGAAAGATAAGTCTGCTCAGCTGTCCAAACTAGACTTCAAATACACTTTTCCACAAAAGCACCTATTGGTCACGTGTTGCTTTTGAGCTGAACCATGCGTTGCTTCTTTGACTCAAAAGGATTGTATAATGACAAGAAAAACATTATCTGCTTGCCAAATCATTGTGGCTATCTATCACATGGTTCCTGGGAAGGCTGCCAGCATGTGTTCAGCCAGGAAAATGATGAGAAAGTACAAGAGCCCCACTTAGAAGAGATGCCTTTTTCTCCTTAGTAATGCTAAATGAAATATTGTAATAATTATCATACTCTATGCTGTCCAGGGAGGAACAATAGATTTTTAAACTATTTTTCAGGTGTTGGCAATTCACGAAGCTTTGTAACAGTGATGAATTTAGACTGACTAGATATCACGTCATTCCTAGTTTTCCAGTATAAACACCAGTATTTCTTATCAGGTCACTCTGCATCCCAAAGCCAGTCAATGGATTCCTTGTTGGCACTGTATTGTTGTGCCAGCCTCTTCTCTTCATCCATCCACAGCTACCCCAACCTACCTTTGCAGGCATCTCTTTCTTTGCTTCTGAGGACATAAATTGTTCTAATAAAGGGGGATACTTCTTTAGCTCTAGACACTCTCCAATTAGTTTCCTCCCCCATACCTTACCATTTGTTCCATAAACATTTATCAAAGCATACTAAGTGCTGGGCAAATGCGCTCAGTGCTAGCACTTTTACTGGTGAGCAAAATGACATGGGTTTGCTGCCTTCGGGCTATATAGTGAGGGAAATAACTACACACACTAAAATGACTATGGCTTGATGAACACTACGGAGAATTCTCGGAGCCATGAGAATTTGCAATAAGGTTTTGAATCTAGTTGAGGTTATTAAAGGCTTTCCTGTAAAGGGGAGTGACGATCTGAAGACTAGGAGGAATTAGTCTGGAAATGAGGGGAGGCCAAGGGAGTATGCATGCAGGGAACACAGCTGGTCTAAGTGGGTTTGCAAAAAGGCTCCTTGGGAAGCTGTGAAGGGACCAAGAGTGCAGTGGCATGGGAGGAAGCTGGAGAAGAGAAACGGGCTTTCGTTAGACCCTGGGAAGCCATCTGTCTGGTCTTTATTCCAAGAGCTTAGAACGCCATGCAAACACTTAAGCCAGGGCATCAGTCCCACAACAAACATTGCATTTTGAAAATAGATAAAATTTATTTTAGGGGCTCTACATATATTAACCCTCATAACCACATAAAGTAGGTGTTAGTATCTATTTTAAAGGTAAAGATCAAGAGTATGGAGATATAAAGACCAATTTTCAAGGTCACATAGCCAGACTACGGAGGAGTGAAAATGGAAGTGTAGAGTCTTGCTCCAGGTCTCACTACCATGCAATCAAATTTTTAAAAAATCAACTTATGGTTCATTAGTTGATAAAACTGAGGGAATGCGGTTAGTATTAATATGTTGGCTAGGTGGAGGGTCAGGGGAGGGAGGGAACAATTGGGTGTCGTTTTATGAACTATATAGATGTCTAATCGATTTACTGGATACTCAAAACTAATTAAAAAAAAAAACTGAGCTAGAGAAAGTAAGGAGTGGATGGATCAGAGAATCAGGAGATGGATGTACTACTCTTATTCTCTGCCTCCCTTGTGAAGCTTCCCACAGCTTGATGCTATTTCTTTATTCCAAGCCTCCTTAGCACATCCCCACCATCTCTGAAGGTATTAAACATTTCTGTTCTTATGCTGTAGCAACTTCTGTACGCCATCATTGTATCTCTCCCCTGCTTAGATTATGTGTTTCATTAGAACTGCAACTTTAAAGCTTCTCAGGGTCTGGTATCATTAGATACTCAAATTTTAAAGGAAATTACTAGGTCCTTAATATTAATGAACTTTGGAAAGTTATTGACTCCAAAGAATGGTGTTTTGACCAGTACAGAAAGAAATTTTCACTAATTCAATCTAAAGAAATGAACATAAAGATTACAAAGTAATTTTAATAAAGCAAAATTTATTCAATTATTTTATTGGTAGAATTCCAAAGTCCAACAAGTCATTTCTTTGCAATACAACATTAATCCTAAATTATGGGATAATTTTTTGGTTGTCACAATGATCTTTCTTAGCAAATAACTTAAAAGGGGCTATAATTTTTATTATATTTACATAAAATATATTTTTATTATACTTTTTTTTATTAATCTATGAATTCCAAAGGTTTGGAAACCACTGATTTAACCAATTCTATTCCCTTAGTTATCAAATGTGAAGAAATCATACTTAAATCTGATATAAAAAATAGCTTATTTACAAAATAAATGTAGGTGTGTGATACCTCTAGACCTTTATCTGTACACTAGAGAGCAAGTACTTACTCTCCAAAGACGCTTCCTTATAATTCATCTAAATCCCTTAATGCAAATCTAGAGCCCAAAACTACCAAAGTCTTCTCACGTTTTCTGTGGTAGAAATGGAGATGAGTTTTTAATATTCAAATAAGCATGTGATTTGAAAGCATAAAACTATTTTTAGAAAAATATGTGCATGCTATCCCCATTGTCTTATAAAAATTAGAACATCTTTATGACTTTTTAAATTCTAATATTAGCTAATAGAAAAATGTTTAAGTCTTCTTTTATAGGTATTGTCCAACCGACTGATTAGTTTAAATCTCCTGAAACTGATGTTGAATTCTCCTTAACTCTAAAACTATAGAACTGAGCAATCTACTCACTCTGAACACAAATACAGAGAGAGAAACAAGATTCCTAGGCCCTACCTGGGTTTCTAACCTCTGTGACCCTGAGACTGAGAACATGAAAGAGACGGCAGATCGTGTCCCAGTGGAAAAGGGAGCCCTGGCATGGTAGATGTGAATTTGTAAAGTAAATGTCCACATGCACACGAAGGAAAAGAAGACACCACATCTTCCCATCCATCACCTCACCCTTCCCTTACTGCATTCAGTGTTTCATGGTACAACAGAAAAGTCTGAAAGTTCCTGGGCAGGGCTGTCGCCTCTGTCTGTCCTGTGAAGGAAGGTTTCTTCCCCCCTCATTATAATAATGTAAAAAGTAAAATTCAAATACTTAGTGTTTTGCTGCTGGAGTCTCAGAATATCGAATGTTCAATAAGTTCTTAAACTGATTTATTTTTATTATATAGAACAAATTATACTCCCACTGTCTCAGAACTTTATAATATTCCGACTTCAATTGTGCAATTCTGTTCACCTCACCTTTACTGCTGTGCCACTCTCTCTCATCAGCTGGGAAGTAATGAAACGAAACCCAGAGAGGAATCAGACCTGAGTGTTTGGGATACACACAAGCTGAGACACTCTGAACCATCCTTGGTCAGTTTCTTCACCACTGGGATAGGGGTAATGTCACTTGTTCAACTCAATTTTTTATTATAGTGAGACAAGTTTTTAGTCAGTGTTATACAAAATGTGACCCACAGAACCATGCCAGTACCTGAATTGTCACCTGTCCCTCAACAAATACAGATAGAAAGTTTTTAGAAACTTGAAGTCGTGGAACATTGCTATGACACCCAAAAGCATAATTTTATACCAACATTTTGTTATGAAAATGTCTAAACATACAGAAAAAAATTTTTAAAAGTTTATAGTGATTTGGAAATTATGGATTTTACAAATCTCATTCTTTTATTTATCAAATTTGAAGCAATCAGAATGTAAAACAGAGTGAACAATTTTGTATTGACATACATCTCCTACCTAGATTCTAAGAATATCATTTTACTCTGGTTTTCCTTTCACACATCCATCTATCCCTCCCTTAATCCAAATTATTCTTGTTATGCATGTCAGAATACGGCAAATACATGATTTTACATTTACAAACTGATCCACAGTGGATTAGAAAACAATAAAAACCGGTCCTTTGCTGCAGATACAATGTGTCAAGAAACTTTTCCTTAAGATGGGTGATATACTCATGTTGAGACAGAAGTTGGGAGGAAAGATATTTCTAAAAACCAAATCATTACATCCTCCACAATACTACCAGCACACTGGAGAATGAGCTACTACTCTTTCAAATTCCAGGTTTATAAAACGTGAATCTGAAGGCAAGCAAGTTAGCCACTCTTGATAAGCCAAGAGCCTTTATAATAAACGAAGTTTAAAATGAAAATGAAAAATTTCTGGAAAGTAAATTAATCTTAAAAGTGAATACTCTGTTAAGTCAAAGAAAAATAAACCCAAAACATGTTGATTACATTTTCCAGCCATATAGTGGCTCTCAATAAATAGTTGTTGAATGAATTTTGTAGTTTATACCTTGTAGTTATTTCTTTTCCCACAAGATGGCAACTATGTGTGGAATAACAATGTGTTTTTAGTTCCAGGATCTGATTTTCAAGACTGGGAGGGACTTCAAAGGTATAAATCCTATCGCCCTTCTAGAGCTCATGTTTCCTTGTCACCACCACCATTAAAATGACATCTGAACATCAGGCTCCTGTAGGAATGAGAAACTCCTGGCTCCCCAAGGCAATAAGCTGTCTACAGGCAGGACCTATTATTGAAAAGGTCTTTGTTTCCAGGTGACTACACTCTCCCTACAGCTGTCTTCCTCTCACCTAGTTCTAACACTTGTTATAGCAAAGAAAATCTAAATTCTCCCTAAGGTCATTCTTCAAGCATTTAATGGCAGCTAACACTGTTTAACCACCCAGGTTAAACATTCCCAGTTGACAAGACCCCCTACTGACCTGCTGGCTCTCCTTTACACATGACACATTTTCTGTGTGTGTTCTAGTGTAGCCCCCTCCTTCTCTTCAGGTCTCTGTTCAACTGTTTATCTTGTTGGTGAAGCCTCCTTTATTCAAAACTGCATCTCTGCCTCCTACAAGTTCCCAGTCCAGTTTTTTTCTTTTTCTCCAGAGCACTTTTAACTATTTAACATAGGACATATTTATCTTAGTATAATTTTTTTCCCAGTAGAAAGTAAGCTCTATGAGGGCAAAGAGTTTGGATGGTTCACCCATTTCCAGGGCAATGATTATTTGCTGAATGAATTAACGAAATGACTAATCGATGAATTTGACATACGGGCAAGATCACCCCCTCAATGTGAAGAAAAGGACAGTAATTAATTCTAGTCACAGACGTGATGCTGCTATTAATGCAGAAGATGCCACACACCTTCAGGTGGCCTGTTTAGATGCCCAATGGTTCAGCCTGCACTTCTTTTCAGCTACATTTTTACAGATGCCGAGCCTCCTTCCGGTATCTGTGAAGCTTGTTTTGTGGACCCAAACCTAGGAATTTACATGATTCCCTTCTGAAGTTCACCTACGGCCCACAGTTTTACTGTTATTTTTAGACCTTTAGTCTGAAAAACTATTCCTTTGCAGTGTGGGCCACCCAGTTCAGTTGTTTTTACTTTTGGGGTTTTTTTTTCCTATTCTTCTACTTTGGAATTCATAAAATGTCTAAAATCTATTCATCTTCTCACAACTCCTTTACAGTGTGATTGTGGTGGCAGAAAAACTGGAAGTGGGGGAGGAGAGGAGTGAGCATGTGCATGCACAAGTCCTGCACAAACCGGACAGCAGCTGGACGTGTGAAATGTGCCCCAAAGCATTGTTATTTGTGGAGTGTCTTAAGATCCACAATTATCTTAATTTATATTATTTCCATCTCGTTACAACTGTACGATGCATCCTTTTCTGAAAAATAAACTGACTCTCTGAGACAGCAGAGGTTCTCAAACTTGATTATCCAAATCAGCTGGAGGACTTGTTAAAACAGGTTTCTGGGACCCCCCGAGTTTCTGACTCCACAGGTCTGCAGTGGGGCCGAACGAGTTGCATTTCCAACAAGTTCAGGCAATATTAATGTCACTGGTCTGAGGCCACTGTTCTGAGATGTTCTGCCTTGAGATTAGGACACAAATGCAGGTCATCTGATGTAAAAGAGTGGCGTTTTCTCAATAGGCAACCATGCTTCATATGGCTAAACTTTTTAAATGGACTGATATAAAAATTATTAAAATTATTTTTATCCTTTTCAAACTTCGGTGGAAAGGAAGGCTACATAAAACCCCTCACTAATCAATGTTTCAAATAAGAGAATAACCAATTTCAGATTCAGTACTTCCTAAGAGGAAGTATCCACTTCTTAAAGCTCAATTTTAGTTTTTCTTATTCAGTCACATATACCCTGCCTACAATCTCACCCACCCATACTCCTTTATCTTTCCTAGTTATGTGTAGATCCATGAGTTATCACTTCAACCAGCATCCTGTTAGCACTTCTAATGCCTTTAGCTGGGATTTTTCCAAGGCCAAACCCTTCCTTTAAGTACTCAAAACTGGACTCATCTTTTGTTTTTTAAATTTATTGGGGTGACATTGGTTAACAAAATTATGTAGGTTTCAAGTGGGCAATTCAATAATGCATCATCTGTATACTGCATTGTGTGTTCACCAAAGTCAAATCTTCTGTTCATCATATATTTGACCCCCTTTACCTCTTCCCCTGCCCCCTTTTCCTCTAGTATCCACTAAACTATTGTCTGTGTCTATGGATTTTCATTGGTTTGTTTATCTTGTTCATTTGTTGCTTTTAGTTTTATATTCTACATGAGTAAAATCACATGGTTCCCAACTTTTTCTGTCTGAGTTATTTCACTTGGTGGGAAAAAAGGAACCCTCATACATTGCTGGTGAGAATGTAAATTTGTACGGCCACTATGGAAAACAGAATGGAGGTTCCTCAGAAAATTAAGAATAGAATTACCACATGACCCAGAAATCCCTTTCTGGGTACCTACCAAAAAATATCTGAAAGCATTTATCCATAAAGATATATGCACCGCGATGTTCACTGCAGCATTATTAACAGTGGCCAGCATATGGAAACCACCAAAATGTCCTGTGATAGATGATTTGATAAAGAAGATGTAATATATATGTGCAATAGAATATTACTCAGCCTTAAGATGAAATACTGCCATCTGCAACAACTTGGATGGATCTTGAGATTATCATGCTAAACGAGAACTGGACTCATCTTAACATATACTTCTTTACTTAAAAATTAGTTTCTCAAGACCAGGAGCTATGGAACCAGACCAAGTTCAAATACAGGCTCTGCTACATACCGTTGTTTAACTTTGGACAGGTAACTTAGCTTCTCGGGGTCTCAGTTTTCTCTTCCAAGGAAGGTAGATACTCACAATGCCTACCTCATTGAGTTATTAAGTTTCAGTGAGATTCTACCCATTAAGCGCACATGATAGCACCCTGGTATATTGCAGCTATTATCATCACTACCATCGTCACCATCCCTACCACAATTACCAGCTTCATTCAGGCTGCTAGCATTCTTGAGAGGAAAAAAAGTCATATAGCACTATAAATGATGATCCTACAAAATCAGGAGGTCCAAAATAGCAATATTAAATTTTATATAATAGTAAGTCACCACTAATGTACAAGTAAATGGTGGGCTGATTCTTTCATTAGTAAAATCACCACAAGTGATTACTTACAATGTATTACATCTTCCATTTAATTAGCATAGACCTATATTTTCAGCTGTGTAATGAACATCAGCTATAAGTTTTTTGGGTTCCTCAAATTCAGCATACTCAAAATTAAATTCCTCTGCTACACTAAACTTGCTTCACCCAATTATATTTTCTACCTCGCTGAATGACATCATTATCAACTGCTGGCCCAAGCCAGATGCTGAGGCACCATCCCTGAGTCTTCTCTTTTGTATCCACTAAGTGCCACTAAACTGGACATGAAGTGAAGATGAAAGTTATGTGCATAGGCAAGTTCTAAAATCAGTGTTATCCTAGTCATTAAAAAATGAAGTAGAAAATTCATATCAGCAAGTAAAATCATCAAAGATTATCTTAGAAGGGACCCACTTTGCATTCACCTCACTCAATTTACCTGTTCTGCTTTCATTCGTATTTTCACCTCCTCACTCCCGGATTGCTGCAACAGCCTCTGGAATTCCCTGTCTTCATTTTCAAGTTCCTTAACCAAAATTCTACAAGACTCTCAAAACTTTATAAAACACTGTTGTTCACACTCTCCCCCACCCCAGTAGCCAGCATGCCTTTCTTCCCAACCTGGTAGAGTTCCATTTCAAATGTAATCTTTTTCTTTAACTGCTCCTTGCTTCTCCAGCTAAAATTCATTCCTTCGACCTCCCAGAAACCTTTGTCAATTCTTCTCCATGAAATGTAACCCTTTATAACTTGATGGTTCTATTTCTACCTAAATATTTTCAGTAAAGTGAAAATAAATCAATCTGAAAGAAGCAGTGGGTGAAATCAGAAACTTGATTAATGTAAAGGCTCTCTGGAGCCCTATGGCAGTGGCTCTGTCTGCACACTGGAATCACCTAGGTAACTAAAAAATGTCCAGATCCCAGCCCAGAGATTTGGGGTGCAGCATTTTTAAAAGCTCTCCAGGTGATTCTGACATGTGGCCAAGACTGAGAAGCACTGCTCTGTGAGAATGAATGAATGAACGAGTTAAGAGATTAATAAAGGGTATTTAAATAGAAGATCTGGTGGAAATCAGCACAGATGACTCAAGAGTAGACAAACTGCAGAAAAAGCCTAGGAGGTGAGGAATTTAGTGGTGCTTGGTAAAAGTAAAATGGCTTACAACTAATTCCAGGCTAAAGTTGGAGAAGATGAGATGGGCTGAAAAGGATGATTAAGGGAAACTCCCTTTTCTCATTTGGAATGAGAAAAGAAAGTGGTAGAAATGAGAAGGTGAATTCAGAAAAGGAATTCTGAAAAAGATGTCGTAGTTCAGAAGTTTTCAAAACTGATAAAACGTGATGTGTGGCAACAATGATGTGATGCTGAATTGGAGATGTTACAGGCGCAGAGAAGTTCTGTAATCAGCGTTACCCTGGTCATCAGCTATGAGAAAAATTCATGTCAACAGCTGAAATCATAAAAGAATACAGTACATCTTGGAGGCCTGACAAAGATGACAGCATACTTGTGGAGAGCAGTGTTATAAACTGTGGTGTAGCTGTGAAAAAGGGAGATTTTTGTGGAGAGACTAATGGAACAACTCTTAACACCTGTGCATAGAAAGCAGCTCATCTCTAAGCACATTATCCCTCCCTCTCCCAAAAAGAAATCTTGTGGTTTAGAAAACCAGCTCTGTATTCAAAGACAGTTGTATTGTTAATTGTAATAACCCATGATCCTTATTTGTCATCACTAAGGACTAAACATTTCAAAAATGCAGTAAATGCAACACCAAATAAACGATTCTAAATATTCTAAAAAAAAAAAAATTGGTGCTCATAGCAAACAACAGAGCAAGAACATGGAGTCACCACTAAAATGACTCCTTCACAGAATCAACACGTAAAGCCTTGCTCTTTTTACTTCACTGCTTCCCCAAACCCTGGTCTTTTCTCTAACTTGATTCCTGTATGCTGCTTCAAACACCAGTGACTCAGTAAAGAAGGAAAACACTTTATCTGTACACTAAGCTTAAATACCATCAGAACGGCCAGATCTCTAGCTCATTAAATTCTCTGAAGTCTCACATTACTGTAAGTATTGTAGCTGACCGACATCTCTTCACAGCAGGGGTTTCCAATTCCCCAACTGCTCCGTACTGGTCTGTAAACTGTTAGAAACAAGGTCACACAGCAGGAGGTGAGCAGTGGGTGAGTGAAGCTTCATCTGTGTTTGCAGCCACTCCCCAGCACTAGCATCACCGCCTCAGCTTCACCTCAGATCATCAGGCATTAGATCCTCATAGGAGCACTGGTCCCTGGTGCCAAAAAGGTTGGGGACTGCTGCTCTACAGGACTCCATAGCAAGAGACAGGGATTTTATCTACTAGTACAGTGTGTCTTGTAAAACAAGAAACTGTATAAATAAATTCACCTATAGTATCACCCAATCAGTGGTAAATGCTTTAGAATTATTTTCATGTTAGTAAATAGTACATCTAATTTATCCCAGTAACAAAGAAAAAAGAAAATTTAATCTTTACCAAGAATATCAACCTGTTCCTAGCAAAGGTGGGTGTAGGGGACCATTTTTATTACCAGAGAATATAAAAATATATACAAAGGAGAAATGCAAGGGAAATCCATTATGAAACTGGTATTAGGAATAAAATAATTTACGTTATAGTCCCACATCATTATGGCAAAATATATTTTCATCCCTAAGTACGAGAGAAAACAGTGTTGCCCACAAACTAGGTAAAAATCTATAACACCTAATATCTGACACATCAGTGCTATTTCCAGGTCCTACTTATTAAACCCAGAGTAAAAGTGCTTTATTTGATCTGTTTTCAACATTCTGAATTAAAACTGTTTTGTTCTGACATAAGAAACAACTGTGGAAAGCACTTAGTCCACTGCCTACTGCATGGCAGGCACTCAGCAACGACAGTTCCCAAGTTCACTGACTTGACCTTACCATCCCACTGCAAACACAGATTCTAACCACCCTTGAAAGAACAGCTTCTGAAAATTCTTAAGGCAGGGACACTGTGTTAAATGTTAACTGTCCATGTTAACAAAAGACGTCTAATTATAAAACAGTATACATGCTAATTTCTTACACATGTGGGTAAGTCAGGTTTAAGGGTGACAACGATGGTCAAAGAAAAAAATGGAAAGAAGGGAAAGGAGGAACCAGTGAGGGTGCAGAACACAATGGCGGTGTTAGGGTAAAAAGCAAGTCACAAATCCTTGAAGGATTTGATGGTTATCATGCAACACATAATCCACATGAAGTTGCTACGAGAACACAGAGCTGTAACGATCCTAAAACCCTGGGTTTGGGGACTGCCAGCACTACCAGATGCATTCATTAACACAGTTCCAATGCTTCTCCTTCAGCACAAATGGAAGTCACTGTAGCCACCTCCATGAGCTGCTGGGCCCTATAGGCAGAGACGCCAGCCACGTCCAGTCTGAGAATGACAGCTTATCTTGGCTTAGAAGCTGATTATACTAGGACTGGTTCTCATAGGGCCGTCAGTGTCCCTATGTTTCTTCAATGATCCTTGGTCCCTTAGGAATGACTTTACTCTCCTTGAGTAAACTAAAAAAAGCCCACTAAATCCTCCAGCACTGGTATTTTGCAGTTCTTTTAAAGAGTAGCCTTTGTGATTAAGTCAAAACCTTTCTAGGGTTTGGAATAAAAAAGCCTGTGTGTACCAAGTAAGACATCACCCCTCATCCGGTCATCTGCCCACCTTCCGCTGTATCCCAATTCTCCCTGGCCTTATACAGGTGCCCCGCTCTCCATAAAATAGTCTTCCTTGGAGCCACAGTTAGAACCAACCACTGTCCTCCTTGACTATCTCTGAATTCCAGTATTGTTAGCACTGAGCAACTCATAAAATCCCTTTTAATAGATCTCTGTCTCTAAGGTTGCAAAAGAATTCAAATTTCACTGTTAACCCTGGAGAGTTCAAAGCTCCTCATTAAAATTATGCATACTACATTATAATAATGAATTCTAGCTTAAAAATCATAATTTTCTATTTTGTCAAAGTGACTTAGGATGAAAATGTTCAGAATTAAGTTCCCATTATTTTACATGATTGGAATAAACTGCCTAGTTTTTCAGATGAACACATTATAGTTACATTAGAAAAAATATATTTATCATTATTCATTCACTCAAAAATTTTGAGTGCCCAGCACTGTGTTACATCCTGGGAATACAGTGAACACAACAAACATAATCCCAGGATGTTATAATAACTTCTACACTGTGATACTTATCTCCAAAATAACCTGGTGTATCTTAATGGCAAAAAATAAATTGGGTAGTATAGTTCAACATACAGGAAGTAAATACACCATGACAAAATATTACAGGAATTCTTTATCATTTAAGCCTTTCTACATGTTATGAACATGTAACAATTATGATAAGAAATACTGGGCACTGAAATATTTGCTGGTCACTTAAAGAGTGCTTGTATTTTACCTTTAAAATTGCTATCACTATATAATTTTATACAGATCATTTAAAATGTACTAGTTGCTTGAGCAGAACTGTTTGTCAGAGTAATAAAATTCATACAGCAAAATTTCATGCCAAGAATGAGAAAACACAGCACAATTGACTTCAAAATTAGAATATTGTACTATATAATATCAAAAGACAAATTTTACTCTTCCTAGAACATCAAAGATGCTTTGTTTTTCAGACTTCATTGATAGTTTCTGGATTATAAGCAACAGACAAATATATTAACACTTTTCTTACTAAAAGAAAGCCCAATATGTATACAAAAAAAGTTTAGGGAAAAAAGTTTGTCCTTGGTTTTAACAAGCATATGTACAAAGAAATAAACATATACTCACAGAAGTAACAGACATTGACAAAAAAAGTTACATTTAGCCAAGGTAAAAAATCAAACTAAGAATCCTGCTAGGCCTTTTTCCCCCACTTGAGGCTTGACAAAGAACATACAGAGTTACCAGAGTAACGAGAAAGAACACAGAAACCACACTTCAAACAAAGTGCTTGTCAGTACTGAGACCTGATTTGACAAACAGGTTTAATCCACTTTCTCAAAGGTCATGCTGTCAAGGTGAAGAATGAATGTCTTCCGCTACTGAGTTAGGCTGGCTGTCATTCTGAGAAGTAAGATGCCCCCCCTCCTCCTCCACGTAGGTCACTTTATCTGACCTCCTTGCAGGAGGAGGCTCATTACTTGTCCCCCCTTCACTAGGTGACAGCATACCGGGCAATTCGTTTGACATCAGAACTTGCAAAGAGTCTGTTCCATTTTCGACATCCACTTGAATCCCCAAAGCCTTAAGAACGTCACATTTACACATGGGGCACGTCCCATGGGAAAGAATCCAGGGATCGATGCAACTCTTGTGGAAAAAATGTTTACAAGTCAGAATACGAATTGTATCATTAGGCTTATATAGTTCGAAGCAAACTACACAACTATCTCCGTTTGGACTTACTTCCTCATCCCCCTCTTTCAGAACCCGAAGTTGGAGCTGGCTAAATGCTATCTTAAGGTCTGTTGCTAATCGCTGCCATCTCCTGCTCTGAATCCTTGCTACCCAAAGTCTTCGAATATGATAAAAGATGAAATACACTAAAGTAGCGGTTGTGATGATCAAAAAAGAGACAAAATAATGATTCATCCAGATGATGTGTTTTCTCCCCACCTCAATCATCGCTGTCACGTGAACTCCCTTCTGAATTAAATGCAAAATCTCCATGCCTTTTAGGTTACCAATCATCACCACAACGACATCTTCAAAAGCCTGATGCGACATGGGAAAAACCTGATTGCCAGTTCCTGGAAAGTTATAGATGATCACCCCACTGGCTCCCTTCTTCACGGCCACCCTAATCTTCTGTGTGAAGGGACAACTTCCTCGCTCGATAAGTGCAAGCCATTTCTCTGAGTTCTTTGCCCTGCTGAAACTGGTACTGGGATTACATGCGGTTTGCATTTTTCCATCTGGCAGCACAATAACTCCTGCCACTCTCTTCAGAATGGAGCTTCTTCCAAATACTCCGGTTTCCCCCAACTCTGAGAGCATGCGATTCCCAACATGAAATGATATGTTCATGTAAGCAGTCCAAACAGCACTGGCTCTGCAACAGTTGTGACTAAGAAGCCAAAGAATACTGAATTTCACAAGCCAGGATGATGCAGTGCTGTTTTTCTGAGTGCCAGTCTTGAGTAGATTCATCTCTCTCTCTGCCTAGGAACTGAAGGACCGACCCAAGAAAAAGATGTGGCTCCCACATCTGTTGACAATCAATTTAAAGTAAGAAAATGGACAAAATCTTCCGGGTGGAAACAAGTTCTACTGTCTTCGAGCATGTTTTTGTGAGAAATTCTTAACGACGTCGTATGAGTTTCAGATGTTTTATTAGAGGCAGAGAGAGAAAAACTTTAGATTGAAAAAAAATGCTAGTTTCACTCTAGATACTGCTTACTGTTGGGTGATGTGATTATGACATAAAAGGCAACACAGCCAATTAGATAAGAGCTTAGAGCATGTTGTAAATGTATTGGCTTGAACGTTTCAAATGATGTTATGGGTGATTTCTATGTTGTTATAGATGGATTCAATCTCTGTGAGACATGTTAGTAAGTATCACACTAAACTAAAAATTAAATATAAAATTTCTATGAGGCAAGCATTTTAAAATCTAAAAGCATATGCAAGAAAGCGATCTGATTATCATTCTTTTTCAAAAAATATTTTCAATAAAATGGCAACTTTTAACAAAATATTAGCACTATGACCAAAGACAGTAAAAATAGTGAACTCTGTAACACCATTTTCAACTCACATTTGCTCAAAATGCAAATTTCTTATGTAAACCATTATTTTTTAAAAATAGCATATCATGTTAAATTACTTCCTTACTTCCTTACTCTCACATTGACTATACCTACGAATGACAGCAGTAAAGATAAAGATTAATCTCATTTCTCTGCAGACTTTGACATCTGTTGCTGATCTATTTTGAGGGAAGAGAAGGAAGGGTGTAGGGGAAAAGGTTAAACAAAAATGAAGCTACAAGCTACTGATTTTAAAAAGAAAAACTTCAACGTCCCCACTTAAGGTTAACCTCTGATTGCAGTGACTATTAAAGGTCATAAATTTTTTAATAAAATGTTTGCCAAAATCAACAAACATCCCTGGTGGAAGGCCCCATACACACTGTCTGCTCTGCCTATATTTTAGCTACACTGAAGTCAAAGGCGTACTATGACTTCAAAGCAAAAGAATAATTTGTGAACCAAAAACATGGGCAGCCACTGGTGCTGCCATATACTTCTTGGGGGTGTATCTCAGTGGTTCTTATTTACCAACTAGGAAACCAGTCAAGGTTTTGACTCTGAACATAAATGTCTCTGACTTCTATGCACAGGATGCTAAGACATACTTTTGGTTGAGTCTCACCAGGCCTAAAGAAGCTATGACTTCTTATAAAATGTGAATCAACAACATGATAGCAGGAAAAGAAAAGAGAAAGGGCCCTAAAGGCCCAGCAAAACGTGGCATAAAAAATATACATTGACATGAAAACTTCAGCTCATAATGGTCAATTTTCTTTACCAGAGGCCATCAATCTAATTTTATTTCTATACAACCCACTCTTTAAAAAGTCGGTTTAGCACATAGTGTGTAGACTCACAAAGTGGCATCTGAGTTGGACATTAATAGTTTAGCATATCGTTCATAAAGATTTTCATCAAAACAACAAAACCCGAATCTTCCAGCCTCTGTTACACAGGTGTTTATTTGTCTCTTTGAAAAGAGGAGGAGGCAAGATAAGGCAAAAGACACAATTGGAAAAGGCAATTGAACAAAAGTTCAGCTCTTTCTATACTGTGACATCAAAACATCCCAAAGAGAGACAACCCATCAATCAGTCTGAGAAGAAAAGCGTTTACCAGGTCACTTCTAGAAGGGAAATCGGCTAGCACAGCCAGCTCACTATGCCAGGATGTGAAGAGCTCTGGCAAAAACAAAGGTGAGTTTTTGCAATGCTGCCCTAAGTAAGACCTATAATAATTTAAAATATTTTTAGTTATAGAACCAAAAGTGCTATCATTTAAAATAGTTATTTAGAACATATTACCCCAACAGTAGCTTTAGAAACCAGACTTCCTGGTTATTAATAAAAGTAATTAATGATAGAACATGACATCAAGTTCTAATCCTAGAATGAAGTTTATTGAGCAGAGATATTAGATATCAAATATTAAACAAATATGGAAACAGTATAAAATATAAAAAAGAAGCTGAAATATTATGACTAAGTCTCTGTGGCATCGATGTCACAAACATTGTAATTTGAAAATAAAGACTAACTGGCTTTTAACATATACTAATGTCCTTATTTGGATAAGAGCAAAAATGTATAACAACTAAAACTTATTAAAAAAACAACAAGTTCAAATAGCTGGGCATGATATGGGGTTTTATTTTAAAAGCACATGAATTTCACCCTCTTTGGTACTTGGGTAGAGAAGCTGAAGTTGAATTTTCCTCTCCACATACAGTGCTAAACGAATTCATCTAATTTTAAGCTTTGGAAAGACTCAGTTACATCTTCAGAAAATTCTCTAGGTTTAAGTTTTCAAAATGTCACATTTGCACATGGGGCATGTCCTATGGGCTAAAAGCCAGGGGTCAATGCATGCCTTATGGAAAAAATGTTTGCAAGTTAAAATGCGTACTACATCTTGAGGTTTGTACATGTCAAAGCAAACTACACAACTGTCTTCATTTGGATCTAGTTCCTTATCCCCTTCTTTGAGCACCCGCAGTTGAAGCTGACTAATAGCTTTCTTCACATCTGCTTTTATCTGTCTTCGCCTCCTGGTGGAAGAACTGGGCACTCTAGGTCTCCAGGCACAGTACAAAAAAAGGTAGGCAATGGTGGCAGCCAGGAAGGTAAACAGGGACATGACATAATGGCTCAGCCATGGCATGTGCATTCTCCCCACTTCAATGATGATTGTCACATAGACTCCTTTCTGAATCAAGTGCAAAAGTTCCATGCCTTTCAAGTTGCCTATCATCACTGCAACTATATTTTCCGTTCCCTGGTGAGACATGGGAAATACTTTGTTACCCGTACCTGGGTAGTTATAGATGATGACACCATTTGCACCCTTCTCTGCTGCCACATTGATTTTGTGTGTAAAAGTACAGCCTCCCCGTTCAATAAGGGCCAACCAAGAGTCTGCCTGTTCAGGCCTGCTGAAATTGGTCATAGGATTACAAGCGTTCTGATTCCATCCTTCAGGAAGTACCACCGCACCAGACACCCTTTCCAGAGGAGAATGATTCCCAAACACTCCACTCTCTCCTAGTTCTGATATAATCCGATTTCCTACCTGAAATGTTATATTCAGGTGGGCTGTCCAAATGGCTTTTCCTTTTGAGTCAGGAAGGCTAAGCAGTAGAAAGATGCTAAGCCTGAAGAGCCGAGATGAAACAGAACTATGAGCTGAAGGAGTAATTCTAAGTAGGCTCATTCCTCCATTTGCCTATTAACTGACAAACATGAGAAACTAAACAATATCAATTAGAAAGTAAAGAAGCTAGCTTCAACTGCTGACAGTAGATAATTAAACACGTTAAAGGAAAAGGTCTGCGTGGATCAAAGATATCTTGCTCCTTCCAGTATTTTTTTTTGGTAGATTATCTTTCTTATAAGGAAACAGAACAAGAGATGTTGTTAGTACAATGTGATTTCAAGAAAACTATGACTTCCTAATGGGGAAATTGTGACATCAGAGGTAGTTAAGCCAATCCAAGAGTTTACATTAGTGCACTGCATACTGAAATCCTATTGGCCAAAAAGCTACTGGGCAAAGACTCACAGTATATAACAATCTGAATAAACTCTAAAGCAATAAATAAATAGACTTTTTTTTTTGTATTGAATTTCTTTTCTAATTCTGGATAGACTGAAAAGCTGCCTAACCACTTTTACACTCATTGTTCTTCTGTCAGGCAAAGTAGAAATCTTTCATGTATTAGTGCATGTACCTGGTTAATCATGTATGGTATACTACCTAAAATGCTGTTCTGCGAGAAGCAGGAACAAATTATTCCCACTCCCTTCCAACACTGAATGCTTATTCCTAGGCCTAAAGATTCATCAGGAGAATGAAATATAAACTTGTACTGCTTGCTGATATATTGCCTTCTTATAAGACAGACTCAACTTTATTCAGTAAAAGAGCTATTGAGATTGTACTAGGTGCTAAGTATGGGCCATGTATATAAGAAGAAAACAGACATATGCCTACTCTGTATATTATCTATCGAGGGCAGATTTTAAACAAGTAAACATGCAAACACATAACTGCAGGTTGTGATAAGGGCTCTAAAAGGGAAACAGAGGATCAAGAGAAAAAAACAGACATGGAAAGGAGATAAACTTTGCTTAGAGGTCCAGGTTACTACTCTCTAAGAAAGTGATACTTAGTCTGGAACTTGAGAGATAAATCAGAATTACCTAAGCAAAGAATGAGAAAAAAAAAATTGGGGGCAGAGGAAACGGAAGTTTCAGGACCCTAAAGTAGGAAGGAATGGGGCAAGTTAAAAGATCTGAAGAAACATGAGTTTGGTGAAGTGAGAGGAGAAAACTGAGGGTGATGAAGAGGGTGAAAGGCAAACGGCAATCAGTGTTCAGGGTCATAAACATTAGACCAAGAATTTCAGATTATGTCCCAAGGATAAGAGAAATGGCGAAGGGTTCCAAGCTGGAGAAGTGACATATAAGTGTTTCAAAATGTTCACTTTTTAAGAAGTGTACTTTGACTGCTTTATGTGGAAAACAGGTTGGAGGAGGAGGAGAAGAAAGTAGTAAGATGAGCTTAGGCACAAGAAGTATCTTGGACTCTTAAAATACCAGTAAAGATGCGGAGACGTAGACAAGTGCAAGGGTTACTTCAAGGTTAACCTAACAGTTGTGGTAGCTGGAAGAGGAGCGGGCAGGGGAGAGGGCGGCCACAACTACCACAGCCCACTGCATTACTTAATTGTTGTGAACTATAGTATCTTTACTATTTTAAAGAAGTTTTAATGCTTGTTTGCTTTTATTTTAAACCTTCACCTGTCTGTTTCTGGGAGTCAATACGTTGGCAACATCCATTTAAAACACTTATTATTTACTACATAGGACATATCCTATGCACCCGGCATGCTACAGAGCTCTGGGGATACACACACAAAAAAAATCCCTGTTTCCTAGTGTGCAAAATAGATGCCAACATTTAAATCAGAGGCACGTTTTTTTTAATTGTTATGTCCTTTTTATTTTTATCTTTTATTTTTTATTTATTTTTTTTAAATTACATTTATTGGTGGTAACGTTGGTTAATACAATTATATAATTTTCAGGTGCACATTATAATTTGAAATATGTATATTCTATTGTGTGTTTATCACTCAAAGTCCAGTTTCCTTCAGCTACCATATATTTGATCTCCTTTACCTACTTCACCCTCTCCCAAAACCCTGTATTTGATCCCTTTTAACCATCTACCTACCCACCACTCCTCCCCTACCACCTACCCTCTGGTAATCACTAGTGTATAGTTCATGTCCATGAATCTCTGTTTGTCCTGTTCGTTTGTTGCTTTTAGGTTGAGAATTTTACCATTTTGACAAAAGCATTTCTTGTACTTCTTGGCCCAAAATATTTTAGTTAATATTTACTTTTAAAATAAAAATTGGAGCCAATCAATTTGCCCCATTTATAAAATTTAATTTAGGCATTATTCAGTTCATATCTCAACTGTGTTTACATGTAGACTTTCCCCAGGTTCAAACACAGTACATATTCCAGGCTTATTCTATTAACACTGACAAAGTGAAGCCTCACTAAGAAGACATATTAGAGGCTATTTAGTATGTTTCTGATTATTTAACATTTGAGGGTGGGATTTAAACAATAATGTAATTCGAACTACTTTTTTAGTGAAGAGTTTAATCAGTAACTATATTTGGGTTCAAAACATATCTGAAATCTAGTGGTTCTTTGTATGGCTGAAAAGACCAATTTAAAGAATTTACTAATTCACTGTATTTTTCTCACTGTAAGATGAAGTGCTTAAGGCACTGGTACTCAGGACTTTCTCTGCTGCCTGAGTCTTAGAACAAATGCATCTGTAAGAAACACTGCTTTATCTCAGTGTTCCCAGTGGGGAGCAGGGGGTAGGCAATTTTGCCTCCCAAGGGATAGCTGGCTATTTCTGGAGACATTTTTGATTGTCACAATGGGGTAGTACTACTGGCATCTAGTGGGTAAGAGACCCAGGATGCTGCTAAACATCCTAAAATTCATATGACAGCCCTGTGCAATAAATAATTATCTGGCTGGAAATGTCAATATTAAGGTTAAGAAACCTTGCTCCAATGGAGTATCCATGAGAAGGAGAAACTATCCCAAAACTTACTTGTCCCTAAGAAAGCAATCGTCTGAGCTCTCATCATGGAGTAAGCTTTTATAACTGACAATACACCCATCAAGGATAATGCCCTCAACCTCCATTGCCTGTTTTCCTCAGAATACAAACAGTGAAGACCTCCACAAGTGACCTGTTCATCCATGAAGCTCATTCATTTAATCAGACCAGATCTACATCTTCTATTCTGGAGCCTGGATGGTCAAATAAAAAAATAGAGACAGGGGCTGGATGATGGAAGCTACTCTATTAAGTTCTTTAAAAGCACAGGCTTTTTTTTCTTTTTAATAGCCAAGTATTAAAGAGGTTTTCATTCTGCTGAATCTCGCAGATAGGCTAAAGAGAACTGAAGTATACTACTAGGGTTGATGGATCCAGGTCAAAAATCCCTGCTCCTTCAATCTTGCCATTCTATCTCTTTAAATACAGGTATCCCCAGCTTTTTGAAAGTTAGAGTATCCCCTGCTTTTTGACACGTGATGCCACTAGCTTTTACAGAAGATTTACATTAGTATCTGTTTTTGCTAACCAATGAAAATCCAAAGGTAAAAGTGAAAATAGCATTCTGCATTCATTTTGCAGCCAGCTATTCTAGAGGCAGTGTGTACCCGAGCAAGGAGAGTGGCACCACCAGGCTCCTTCCCCAGGTGCTACACTCAGCATCGTGGCATTAACCCACCATAGTTCTGAACTTATCTGTAAGCATCTGAAGCATCTGTGCTTTATGTCAATTTATTTTGTACATTCATTAGCAATATGTGTCCTACAGTATCAGAAAAATCTTAGAGCTCATAGAGTATTCCGCTTAATGTAAAAGTGGACATAATATATGCTATGATTGAGTAGGTTCTTTTTCAGGTCTAGAAACTCTCCAAAAATGTTTTCATATAAATTAATGGTAAGTGCTTCTATAATTCACACCATTTCAGCTTAGGAAATGTTCCATAAGAACGCGCTACTTCTGGAAGGCAGAGAAAACCCATACGCTGATTTTCTCCTGATGCAGGCTCACTTCCTGATCCCCCGATGTGGCTCCCCTGTTCCAGAATGGCAGGCCACATCCAGAAGCACTGAGAGGCTTTTCTTTTCCCATATCTCTATATAAGAGCAAGAAAATAAATTTGTTTCCAGAAACTTACCAGACTTCTCTCAACGTCTCTCTGACTAGCAGTGCTTCACAAACCCATGACTAATGGAACCCGGAACTCAGAGGAGACTCCTCGTGGCTGGCACAGGTAACCATGGTTTACTCCATTATGGAGAATTCCTGGCTGAGCACATGAGGGAGCGTGAAGAAAACCAGGACTCTCCACCAAGGGAAAAAGCTATAAACTGGAAGTGAGTAGGAACCCAAAAGGGCAGCTACAGACTCTCAATTCCTGAAGTCTCAAAGAAATGATACTAAAATAACCATTAACCACGATAAACACGTAATACCATATGCAATGTACTGACAGGAGACACGACCTATATAATGAGGGATACAACATGGCCCTGTTCTTAAGGAGGCCAACTGGGTAGGAGAAAAGAGTTATTCACAAACTTGTGGCAAGCATGAATGTATGTATCCTAACATCTAGGTTCCAATTAAAATCTCAAGAGGGTTACAATTTTCATTAAGTTAGAGGAGAAACATTAGCTGATCGCCATCCCTCTGCTGTTAATGTTCAACTCTCAATCTCTGTTAAGAATGTTCAAGCTTCCTAAAATCTTTACTCTGGAAGAAAACATAGCTGAATAAATCCACATAGCATGGCCCAGGCAGTATGTCTTAAGAGACGAGGAATACCAAAAAAAGCTTCAGTAAATTACCCCACAAGTCTCAATATCCAGGGTTATGATATTATTAAAGATCTCAAGGAATTCACAGAACACACTGGATTCGCATTTAAGCTTAGAAACAACAACAGTATAGGTTTTCTGTGAGTAATTTAATGCATCATAATGGGATTTTGCAGGAACAAAATACCGACTTTAAGCAGTTTACTGAGAACAGCAAAAATCAAGCAATATTTTCTGAAAGCAGTATCTTTATTTTTAAAGATTTTTCAAGGTAAAACTAAATTTTAGTTTAAAATTTTATATTTAATTGCAAATTGGGAAATCCTCATAAACATTAATGTGTTTTCTCCTAAATTTCTCTCATAAGTTAATCACTACTCCTACATTATCAGATATAAGCAATAAAATATTTTTATATACAAATATACTTTTTCCTCATACTTCTGAACCCAGCAAAGAGTTCTAAATATGCTAAAATTAAATACAGCAAATTTTTTAAATAATAAATGAGATTCTGCATTACATTCACAGTCACATACTACATACTAGGGCAGGTACAGGTGCATAAAAATTACAAAATTTATTCAGGCCTCTCATTCATGATTCTTTATATTTGCCAATATAACTTTCAATAGCATTAGAACCTTTGGTAATTGAGTATATTAGAGAAAACAAACAGCCAAAACAAACATATTTTAAATCACTGTATCACTACCATGAGTTCTTTACTATGTAAACCAGGATTACCATTTCTATTTACCTGCAAGCCTAATTATGATGCATGAGTAAAGTTTAACTTTTGTAAGTTAATTTCTGTAAGAGCTCCAGGAAGTCTTTGTGACATTCTTGAAAAAGAAATACTTGCTGATGTTTCCCAAATGCTTAACACACTGCCTGGCTCAAAAGTGTTTGAAAGACAATGATAAGAGACAAAGAAAGACATTACATAACGATAAAGGGATAAATCCAACAAGAGGACATAATCCTAGTAAGCATTTAAAGGAGCACCTAAATATATAAAGCAAAAGCAAACATTAACAAACAGAGAGATCCACAATAATGTAGTAATAGGAGGAGACTTCAACACCCCACAGACACCAATAAAAAGATCTTAAAAGACAGAAAATTGACATAGAAACGGTGCCCTTAAATGACACACTAGACCAGATAGATTTAATTGATATTTTCAGAGCATTTTACCACAAGGCAGCAAAATATGCATTCTTCTCAAGTGTACAATAGAACATTTTCCAAGACAGACAACATGTTAGGCCACAAAACAAATCACAAAAAACATAAGAAGACTGAAATCATATCAAGAACCTTCTCTGATCACAATAGTATGAAACTAAAAATAGATTACAAGAAAAAAATGAAAAATACACGAACATAGGGAGGCTAAATAACATGACCTCAAGGAAGAAATCAAAAGATATCTTGAGACAAGTGAAAATGAAAACACAATGACTCCAAATCTATGGAACACAGCAAAAGCAGTCTAAAGGGAATTTCATAGCAACAGAGGCCCACCTCAAAAAAACAAGAAGAAGTTCAAATAATCTAACCTCACACCTTAAAAAACAAACAAACAAACAAACAAAAAAAACCCAGCAAAGCCCAAAGTGAATAGAAGGAAGGAAATAATAAAGATTAGAGTGGAAATAATAAAATAGATTATAAAAAATGCAAAAGATCAATAAAACTAAGAACTGGTTCTTTGAAAAGATAAACAAAATTGATAAACTTTTAACCAGACTCATCGGGAAAAAAAGAGGATCCAAAAAAAAATCAGAAACAAAACAGAAATAACAACTGATTCCACAAAAATACAAAGAATTATAAAAAATTATTACAATTGCATGCCAACAAATTGGACAATTGGAAGAAATGAAATCCTAGAAATAGACAATTTTTCAAGACTGAATGAAGAAGAAATAGAAAATCCGAACCTATGGAGTACTACAAACAAAATCAAATCAGTAATCAAAAAACCCCCACCAAACAAAATTCCTGGATCAGATGGCTTTTCATGTGAATTTCATCAAATATTCAAAGAAGAATGAACACTTAGCCGTCTGAAACTGCTCCAAAAAATTCAAGAGGAGGGATGGCTCCCAAACCCATTTTATGAGGCCACCATTGTCCTGATTCTGAAACCAAAGACATTACAATATGTACATGTGTGTATATATACATACACTAATATCCCTGATATCACATAGGTGCAAAAATCCTCAACAAAATAGTAGCAAACCAAATTCAGCCAGACATTAAAAAGATCATACACCAGGATCAAGTGAGATTTAGTCCTGGGATGCAAGGTTGGTTTAGTATCTGCAAAACAATTAACATGATATACAAAATGAAGGGGAAAAAAATCATGTGATCATATCAATAAATGAAGAAAAATCATTTGACAAAGTCTAGCATCTATTTATGATAAAAACTCTCAGCAAAATGAGAATAGAGGGAACATATATCAACATAATAAAGGCCATCCATGACAAACACACAACTAACATCGTACCCAATGTAGAAATGCTAAAAGTGTTCTCCTTTAGATCAGGAACAAGACAAGGATGTCCACTTTCACCACTTGTATTCAACATCGTTTTAGAAGTTCTAGCCACAGCTATCAGACAAGAAAAAGAAATAAAAGGCATCCAAAATGGAAAGGAAGAAGTAAAACTCACTATTGCAGATGACATGATACTATATGTAGAGAATCCTAAAAATTTTACCAAAAAACCTATTAGAACTGATAAATGAATTCAGTAACATAGCAAGATACAAAATTAATATTCGGAAATTAGCTGCATTTTTATACACCAATAATGAACTAGCAGAAAGAGAATTATTTTAAAAATCTCATTTGCAATTGCATCAAAAAAACCAGGAATAAAGTTAACCAAGAGAGTAAATGACCTATACTCAGAAAACTATGACACTAAAGAAAGAAACTGAGAAGATACAAATAAATGGAAGCATATACTGTGTTCATAAATAGGAAGAATTACACTGTTAAAATGTCCATACCCAAAGCAATCTATAGATTCAATGCAATCCTTATCAAAACACCAATGGCATGTTTCACAGAACTAGAACAAATAATTCTAAAATTTACATGGTACCCTAAAAAACATCAAATAGCCATGGCAATCTTGAGAAAGAACATAGTTAGAGGTATCATACTACTTGATATCAAACTATACTACAAGGCTATAGTAATCAAAACAGCATGATACTGGTATAAAAACAGACACATAGATCAGAATAGAGAGCCTAGAAATAAATCTACACCTATATGGTCATTTAATCTATGACAAAGGAAGCAAGAATATACAATGGGGTAAAGACTGTTTATTCAATAAATGGTGTTGAGAAATCTAGACAGATACATGCAAAATAAAAGTGGACCACCTTTTTACTCCATATAGAAGAAGAATAAATAAAGTCAAAATGGATTAAAGACTTAAATATAAGCCCCAAACCATAAAACTCCTAGGAAAAAAACACAGGCAGTAAGCTCTCTGACATTGCTCTTAGTAATATTTTTTCTAATATCTCCCCTCAGGCAGAATAAAAATATAAATAAATAAGCAAATGAGACTCCATCAAATTAAAAAGTTTTTGCATAGTATGGAAACAACAAAACAGACAACTTACTGAATGGGAAAAGATAGTCATCAATGATAAATCCGGTAAGGAGTTAAGATCCAAAATTGATAAAGAACTCATACAACACCAAACAAAAAAAGCAATCCAGTTAAAAAATGAACAAGAACCTGAATAGACATTTCTCCAAAGAGGATTTACAGATAGCAGAGACTTATGAAAGAAGACTAATAATCAGAGAAATGCAAATTAAAATCACAATATTTATCACCTCACACCTGTCAAAATGGCTATCATCAATAAATCAATAAGTGTTTGCAAGGATGTAGAGAAAAGAGAACCCTCATGCACTGTTTTTAGGATTTTAAATTAGTGCAGTCATAATGGTGAATAGTTCAGAGTTTCCTCGAAAAATTAAAAATAGAACTACCTTATGACCCAGCAATTTCACTTCTGGGTATTTTAATCAAAAAAATCCAAAGCACTAATTCAAAAAGACATCTACACTCCTATGTTCATGGCAGCGCTATGCACAACAGCCAAGACATGGAAGTAACCTAAGTGCCTATCAGTAGAAGACTGGATAAAGAAGTTGTGGTACATATACACAATAGAATATTAGCCATAAAAATGAAATCTTATTATTTGTGACACATGGATGAACCTGAGGGTATTATGTAAAAATAAGTCAGACAGACAAAGATAAATAACATATCATTTCACTTATATGTGAAATCTAAAGAACAAAATAAACAACAATAACAAAATAGAAACAGACTCATAGATACAGAGAACTGATGGTTTCCAGATGGAAGGGTTGGAAGGGCTGGGTTAAAAAGGTGACGGGATCAAGAAGTAAAACTTGGTATTTACAAAATAGTTGCAGGGGTGTAAAGTACATGTAAGCAAGGGAATATAGACAATAATACTGTAATAACTATGTATGGTGCCAAGAGGATACTAGACTAATCTGAGGGATCACGTTCATAAATTATATATCTAACCACTATGCTGTACACCTAAAACTAATATAAAAAATACTGAATGTCAACCATAATTGAAAATAAAAAACAAAAAATAAATAAAAAGTTTTTGAATGAGTGATTAGCATGATCAGGTTTACCACATTGCTTTAGTTTGGCCCTCATAATCATTCCCACAGTCTAGAATTTTGCAATGGCATCTAATCTTCCATCACTGTTTTTCTTACATTGAATTCATTCTGTTGCCAGAGCAACCTATAGAAAAAAGTAATCACATTTACAATGGCATTTCTATTTGCTTAAAACCTATCTGGCTCCCTCCATCTAACAGATAACACCTAAGCTTCTAGGAATGGAGTGTGTGTCTCTCCAGCCTGTTCCTTTTTCCTTTAATCCAGCCTCATTTTCTACTATTATCAGCCCTGAAATTTGTGCTTCTTCAATTCAAATGGTTTATAGCTTCCTGTGCTCCTACTGCAGCAGTCACTGTATTAAAGACCTTATAAAAGCTTTGTCCTTTCTGTAAAACTATCTGTCCCTGTGGTAGGCACACTGATGGCAAAATGGCCCCAATTACTTCCCTCCAGACTTTGCAATGTGATCTAGCAGGTCTTTCCATTAAGAGGTGAGTTTTATTTCCATGCCTCTTAAATCTAGATGGTTTGGTGACTTAAGTAGGTTTATAGACTGAGCCAAAGTGATGATATAGCAAGTTCAGGCTTTAATTTGTCTATAGACTTAATACTCATAAAAGCAGATTTCTTATTTCCATACCTGAATACAAAAATAAATGAGTGTTTGGAATATGACTAAATCTCTTTAAATTTTAATGCATATAAATCAAGCTACCTAAACTATATAAACTTCTGCATTCTGAATTCAAGTTGGGTGCCGGGAGCCACATAATGGAGAAACAAAATGGCCACGGCTCATAAAGTTCCTGCTTCACTTCCTGGAGATTAGCTGAAAGCCCGGGCGCGCCAAGATAAAGCCCGCGCGCGCCAAGATGCCTACACCGCCCGCGCATGGCTGCTGGTGCTCTGGTGATAGGTTATCGCTGTGCGTACCTACGTTCTCCCTGCCCCCCCCCCCCCGCTTCCTGCGACCCTCACCGCTCCTCACCCCACCTGCTAAGAACCAATAAGATTGTGCCAAACACCCGCCCACCTAAGTAGACCTGCCCCCCTTTGTCTCTGCTGTATAAATACATCTGTTCGAAAAATAAATTTTGAGGCTTGATCAGAACTTTGTCTTGCCTCCGCTCCTTTTTCTCGCCCGTTTTTCTCAGGTTGGATCCTCCTCGCCCCCACGAATAACTAGGTCCCACGGGTCGGGACAGTTGGGGGTCACGATAACTTTAACATTAAATTAAAATCGACTTTTGCTTCTCATTCAATCTACTAAGTTTGAGGATGGAGTGGTAATTAACATAGAAATGCATCATCTCTACTAGTCTGGGAAGGAACAGGGGAAAACCTCACACCACAGCCTCTGCATGAGGAGGGACAAAGTCCTTAAGTAAACAAAAGATTAAGGACAGTATTTGGTGGTATTATCTTTCTTGGAGTCTAGGTCGAAACATATCTTAATGTTAACTCAACCATTTAGACTGAATTTATCTTTTGAATAAGCACCAGAACTCTGTCCCCTGTTACTTAACAGACTTTTCTGCTCCCGTGGTTAATCAGAACCAAGGATGAAGGTCAAGTATGGGGGCTGCTTTTGGGGCTCTGCCATTCGGAGTTGTCCTAAAACTCTGAAGCGGATTCTAGGCCTTCCTAAAGCACAATGGGTCACTGGAGATTTATAGAAGCTTTGCCTTCTTGAGACCAGTCCCATGGAGCAGTTAACTCCGAGCCAGCTCTCTACTGTCAGAAATAGCAGGGTAGAGGAGATTCAGGAGATTTTTCTCACTTAGAAACCTTATATTTTTCCAATTCACAGGTCACAAAATCCTTACTCGTTTATTAGATAATTTAATCACTCCTGGGAGCCAGCAGCAAAACAAAACAAAACAAAACAAAACAAAACAAAACACAAAACACCATGAAGTCATCACACTAGCAGAAACTTCACAGAAGCACCTGCTATGAAACTCAGACCCTGCCATGTGCTAGCTTGTGAGGTGAGCCATGCTAAACCTCAGTTTTTTTCATTTGTAAGATGCCTAAGTAACACCTGCCTCTCGGGTATCAGATGACCCATTTGTAAATCACCAAGCACACTGCTAGAATGGCAGGGGCTTGATGAATTTCTTCTCCTTCCGAATTCTATAAAGCCTCTTTTTTCATTTTCCATAGAATAAAATTATTATCATCTTTCAAAACTGATCTTAATCTCTCTTTTGCAATCTCTCTAGCCAAAACAACCTGGCCTTATGACACATTCTTTTTGCACCTACTTGACAGTCATTTAGTTTTACCACATATTAGATATAGTCAGATACCTCTCTGTCTGCCTCTACTTTTGCTTGATTGAGAATATCTTCTGAGTAGAGTCATCTCATTTATTTTTGTAAATCCTGTTTCCTCCCCTTTGCCACTATACCAGCACAATAAAACTTGCTCAGTCAGGGTTCCTGACAAATGTTTCACTTTTCAAGCTCTTATTCTTCAAAATGTTAAGTCGTATCATCAGCCCTGGCAACTTCTACTTTATACAGCCACCCATTAGAAAATAAAAATAGAATGGGCAATGATTTGACAACTCTCTCCTCGGCTAAGAATTACTTTGACAGCAGTTGTCCAAAACGGGCTTATTTAATATCACAGGATCAGAGGCCATCTGTCTTACATTTTCTGTCCAAAAGTCAAGAATAAATTCCATCCACATCTCTGTATCTGAAAAATGAAATAAATATGGAATAATATACAGCCATAAAGTAACAACTATTTCTAATATATAAACAAATAGACTTGATTGAATTAAAAATCTTCCTTTGTCTTTTATAGAACAAGGTATCTATATCTAAATTTATATTATATGTATCTCTCTCAATATATAGATAGATCTCGATAGATCTCAAATCTTAAACCGAATGGTTATTATTACGAGGAAACTATATCAGTTAACTTTGTATAGTTTGGTACCTAAAGAAAACTCTAACACTATATCATCAGTAATACTTAAAGCAAAAAGTTCTAAATGCAAACAACTTTCTCATCAGCCCACAAGGCTGTCTGCTACCAGCCCAAGATACAGTCGGATTCTGAAACTCCAGGAACCTTCTCTGATTAATCCAGTCCAAATTATGGTCTTCCTACCATCACCTATCACATTAAAATTTTTTTTCTTATATTTTACAGTAAAAACAGCATGTGCTATATGTACACCTTAAAATAAAAATAATTCAAATACTTTGTACATTTTTAAGAAATAAGCACTCTTTTATTCATCATTTTTTTACATCCCTCCTTAGGAAATTATATAATGTTTTGTGACATTTTTCTGCAGGCATTGAAAACAATGTTAATTTAGTTAATTTACTTTTTCCCTCTCATAAGTGATTTTTTTTTGGTCTCTCAATTATGCTTTTTAAGGGTATGACTTCTTCATATTTCTACAGAGCCCAGTACACTGATTTGTACAATACCAATTATTTATTTGATTTTATATAATAAGAGTGATTCTCTGGAACACAAAAAAAATGACATGTCCTCCTGTTTTTCCCCTCCTCTCCAGGAGTCCAATCCAAGAATCATCTACTCAAAATCTACAATACTGATTCTCTCATTCGTTTATGCAAACATTTATCAAGAATCTACTATGTGCATGGTTCTAGGTGCTGAGACTAGAGTAGTGATTTAAAAAAAAAATTCCTGTCCTATGAATCTTTCATTCTGTATATCTGGGGATTCAAACATGAGTTCAAGGCTGTTCCAAAAAAAATATTCTAAGGAATGAATGACATAAGTGGTAAGGGGCACCAAAAGATAAATCCTGCCTCAAAATAGAGCAATTTATTCACACCCACTTTTGGTATCTTAAGGCAGAGCTTCCTTGATTCAAGTTTGTAAAGCTTATGGAGCTGTTAAATTTTTATATTTAAAAATAAATCTTTGTTTTATATAACTATTCATGTTTGTTCTCCTTAGTTTTACCAGGGACAAAAATCATTAAATTTCACAGGTTTAATTAATTCTGAAGCAAGACTACCTGGGTTTGGATCCTGTATCTACACTAGCTCTGCAACCTTGTACAGGTTACTTGGAGATGTATATGTATATGTATATGTATATGTATATGTATATGTATATGTATATGTATATGTATATGTATATGTATATGTATATGTATATGTATATGTATATATATTCATCACCCTGTAAAACATGTAGTACCAAATTTTTAGGACCTTTACAAGCATTAAATGAGAAAATGTACAGTATCTAAAGCACTTAAAACACAGTTTGGTGGATACATAAACTGATGTGTGTTAATCACTACCATCATCATTATGTCACAGTCTTATTCACTTAATTATTAGACAAGAATGATGCCAGGGTCTTTAAGAGACTTTTCCAATCCTATAATTCTAAAGAAATCTCCATATTTCTATGGAACATTTGGTATTACTTTTCCACATAAAATATTGCCTCTTTAAAGCCTAGTGATTTGTTATATAAATGCCTGTTAACATCTCCAGCTAAACAGCTAGTATTTGATTGCCCATTAGACACAAACTATTTCGTGATTCATAAAGGGTACATGAAAATAGTTACAGAGCTTGATTATGAATATTATTGTCACAATGTCTATGCCAACTTAAAATAAAAGGTATTCTTTGTTCGAACCCTCACACCCACAGACCTCTCGTAAAAACACATAAAAGTAAAACAAGTAAGTAAAGCTTTTGATTAGCTCTCTTAGCACGACATTTTCCAATATGGTGAAAAAGACACTTGTTTCAGCAACTAATTGTGGCATTACTAATCCATGTCAAACTGCAAGAATATCATTCATGTCACCAATGACTCAAAATTTGAGATTTAATGAAAAGAGGTTATAATCATGTGAGAAAGCAAACATGTTTCTAAAATCCACATAAAAAAACTAGTTTGGGGCAAGAGCTACAGTTGAATTATGAATATCTACTTAACTAAGATTATACTAAGCAATTATTCAGGTGGGAAAACTAAATGATTGATAATTCCATATAAATCAAGAAAGAGATAGTTATCTGAAAATACATGTGAGTGAGAGCCTCTTTACCTTCAAACAGATAAAGCAGACATGGTATTCATTATTTCTATCCTCTCTAAAACTTCTAAATTGTTTCTAGTTGTTTTAATTTTTTTTTAATGCCTATAGCACCTGTTATTCCAAGGTAGGCTCTCATCTAAGTCCTAACCAGGCCCAACTCTGCTTAGCTTCTGAGATCAGATGAGATTGGGCACGTTCAGGATAGCATGGCCATAGACTAGTTGTCTTAAATTTTTAACTTGATTTTCTACATCTCACTTTACCTACTTTTTCATTTTAGATTACTTGGCAAATTTGTTTTCCATAATACTTTTCTCTTATCAATCATTTAATAAAATCAAATAAGAAGTGGGGCCATAGATGAAACAATTACAGAAAGAACCCATGGTAAGCCAGAAACTGAGCTACGCAAAATTTGTTATTTTTAAGTCTTAACAAAAACACACATATGCAAGATGGGCTACTAGGTGTGGGGCAATGATTGAGAGCAAACTAGACCAAAACCCACTGCCATACATAGGAATAAAACTACTCTCAAGGAAATTAGTGTAGTGTTCTTACAAACTGTCCTAGCTGATAATTCAAGTACACTATTTTTATAATTTGTTGAATTATAGTAATTTACAATGCTATTGCTATCAATACAAGCTTCAATTTGAGTCTTTACTGAATGCTTGACGTTCTATGTATTATCTTATTTCATATTCACAATAATTCAATAAAACAGGTATTAGAATCTCCATTTTATAAACGAGAAAACCAAAGCTAGCAAGTAATCTGTCAAATATTATACAGCTAGGTAAGTAGATGAACCAGTATTTTAGCCCAATGTCCATCTGAATGTCTCATAGCCCAATTACCTTTCTTCCTTTCTTTTTTTTATAACTAGGCCCAGGTGTATAATTATTTTCCATATTGGACACTGGCCCAGAACAACATTTTCAATGCTCAGAACCCTTACCTTTGAAAAAAATATGTAAAACCCCTGATTGATGACAGGAAACATACTGTTGGGGTTTTCCAACAAGCATCAGCTATGATTCCATCTGTAATATTTGGAACACTGATCATTTTGCCAATTATACACACACCTATTTTACTCTTTAATTCCATCAAAAAGATTACAGAAAATTCAATCAATTTAGTGGTTTGTTTTTAAATATTTTTAGAATGCAATTTAAAAAAACAGAGAGAATAATATAACATGCATGTACTTACTTATTGAACTAATTTTAATGAATCCTAACATTCTGGATATGTATTTAGTTCCTAGGGCTGTTGTAACAAAGCATCACAAACTGAATAACTTGGAAAATCAAGGTGTTGGCAATGTTAGTTCCTACTTCAGGCTCTGAGAATCTGCCCCATGCTTCTCCACTACATTCTGGTGGTCTCTGCACTCCTTGGTGTTCCCTTGGCATGTAGACACAAAGTGTGCCTCTACCTTTGTCCTCAAGGCATTCTCCCCTATGTTTCCATCTCCCTTCTCTTCTTAAAGGATCCTAATCATCTTAAAGACTCACACCAGTGTGCTCTCACCTTAGTTTAATTACAACTGCAGAAATCTTATTTCCAAATAAAATCACATTCTGATGTTCTGGGAAGGATCTGAATTTTGGGAGAACACTATCCAACCACTATATTTGCTTTTTATCTTTCTTTTTTTTTTTTTTTAAGAAAAATAATTATAGAAACAATCAAAGCTCCTATACCAATCCCCCAAATGATAACTTTCCAGAGTCCCCAGAGATAAACTCTATCCTGAATGCAGTACTAATCCCATTAAGGTTTTATGTGCATGTATTAGTAAACAGTAGAAAATTACATTGCAGGTCATAAAACTTTATATAAATAGAACTATACTATACAAATCATTCTGCAACTTGTCTCGTTTACTCATCGCTGTCTTTGAAATTCACAATTTACTTAACTTTATAGCATTTTATTATACAAATATGTGACGCTTCACATTTATTCACTCATCTATTGATGTATATTTGGACTGTTTTCATTTCATTGCAATGGACATTCCTGGATAGGTTTCCCTGTGCTAAAATTTTTCTAAAGTGTAATCCTGAAGTTCAATGTCCAGGTCCCCAGAAAAAGGTATCAAGCATCTGGAAGTTGCCACATATTACCAAACTATTCTCCCAGAAGCATTCTTCTATTTTCTTATAAAAATTTCATGTTTCCACATTCACCAAACTGAAAGTTGACAAATGGAAACTCCTGACTTTAATCTGAATATCCCCAATCACAAGGAATGCTAATCATCTCTTGATACCATAGTGGGTTGAATGATGACTTCCCAAAATATATGTCCATGTCAAACCCCAGAGCTTGTAACTGTTCTCTTATTTGAAAAAATCTTTGCAGATGAAATTAAGGATCTTGAGATAAAGAGATCGTCCTTGATTATCCAGTGGATCCAAATCCAATGGCTAGTGTCTTTATTGTAGAAACACAGGGAAGATGTGGCAGACAGAAGGGAAGAAGGGAAAGAGGCAGACATTGGAGTGACATGGTCATAAACCTAGAGTCAGAATGACAACAGCCACCAAAAGCTGGTAGAAGCGTCAAAGGATTCTTTCTCCCTTAGAACTTTTGGGCAGAGCACAGCCCTACTTATACCTTGATTTCAGGTGTCTGGCCTCCTGAACTGTAAGAGAATAAGTTTCTGTCGTTTTAAGGCACCCAGGTTGTGGCAACTTGTTACAGCAGCTACATGAAACTAATAGAGTTTACTGGACGTTTAGGTTTTCTATTCTTTAAATTGTTATTCATATCCTTTACATATTTCATTTAGGGGTTGTTTGTCTTTCCAGAAATGTATAGGAGACGTATTACACACACACACACACGTGTGTGCGCACACATATTTTGTCATAAGAAATATTTCAGTTTTAACTTAGTAGAGTTTTTCAATTAATTTATGGTTTGTGATTTCTTTGGCTTTAAAAAAATAAAACCCATTCTATCCTTTATATTTTCTTACATTTTCTTCTAATTTTTTGCTTTTCACATTTCTGTATTTAACATATTTAGAATGTACTTGTGCAGAGTGTGAAGACAGAATCCAGTATTATATTTAACTCCATATGGGTAGCCAATTATGCTAACAATGTTTATTCATCAGTCCACTATTTCCCTAAAAGTTTATAATGCCATCTGTGAAACATATCATTTATATGCATGCATGGGTTTCTTTCCGACCTATTATCTTATTTACCTGCCCCTCTATTAATACTAGTCTATCTCAATTACAATAATTTTGATCTCTTGTAGGACAAATCTCTCCATGTCATTTCTTCTCCTGTACAAATAGTGTTGGATATTCTTGATTCTTTGCTTTTCCATATCAATTTCAACATCAGCTTATCAAGTAACAACAACAACAAAAGCAAACCCTGCTAGGAGGCTGTAAGTAAAATGACTCACTGACTAAATTGAGGATAACTGACAGCTTTATGATACTGAACCTTCTCATTCAGAAACATCGCACATATTTCTCTCATCTACGTTCTTCAGTAATGTTTCAAAATATTTCTCCCTGGGGCTTGACAGTATTTGGTTAGATTTATATCTGAAAGGTACTCTTGAGTTTTGATGCTTTTGAGAATGAATTATTTTTTCCTACTGCCATTTTCTAATAAGTTATTTTTAAAAAGTGCTACAGATTTCTCTAAGTCTGTCTGGTATTTATCCAACAATCCTGCTAAAGAATATTAATTTTATGAGTTTCTCTATAGGTCCTCTTGCCATTGTTTAGGCAGGAAATATACCACCTGCAAATATAGACAGTTTATCTTTACAAGTTTAATGGCTCTCTTTTGTGCTTCTTATTGCATTGACTGGGCCTTCCATTACAATACTGAACAGTTGGTGACGAACAGCCATCCTTGTCTTATTCCTGATTTTCATTCAAAGGCTTCAAAATCTTCACCATTAACTATTGTATTTTCTGTACAGTTCTGTTAGATATTCAGAAGGTTCTTTCTAGTGCTCATTTTTATCTCAAGTTAATATTTTTATTCTGAACAATTTTATTAAATTCCATTTCTGTTATATTAATACAATCATGATTTCTTCTTTTACCCCTTAATGGAGTTTGTATTAATAGTTTGTCTAATACTAAATTATTCACACACAAGATAAAACATACTTTATCATGCTATATATCACTATTTTATTTCATAATATTTTATTAAGGATTTTTGCATTCATGTAATATGACTGATCTTTTGTTTTCTATTCTTATATTTTCCAAATTTGAATTGTACAAAGATATACTAGCCTCATCAAAAAGCTTTCTTTCTTTTTCAAATTTCTGAAACCATTCTTGAAAATTAGAAATTCTCTTTCCTTGAAAGTATGGTTAAACTAGTCTCTTTTGGTAGAAAGGACTAATCACTTCATTATCTTAGTGGACAACAGTTTATTCAAGTTTTCTATTTCTTCTTGAATCATTTTGTTTTCCTATAAAAGTGTCACTTCATTTAAGTTTCCAAAAATACTGGCATAATGTTCTAAGTAATTTTATGGTTTTTTTAAACAAGTATTCCATCTGTAGTTAAATCTCATTTTATGTTCCAAATTGTGTGTGTTTGTGCATTCTTTTATTTTCCATCAATCTTGTTAGTATTTGTCTCATGGTCTTCTCATATAGCTAGATCCTAGTTTTATTTCTTTAGTTTTTTTTTAGGTTTTTATTTTCTTTCCATTTTTATCATGTTTACTTCTTTTCACTGCTCATAAGTTTATTCTGTGTGGCTATTACCTACAGAATTAAATATCCAGACTCAGACAGCAATAGACCAGTTATCTCAAGCAAAAGTATAATCAGTAAAGATTGTGGCAAAGATTGAAAAACATAAGTTAAAAAAGGTAAACAACAACAATAACAAAAAAAACCCTTTGGCTTTAGCTTTGCCAAGATGCTGCTCAGGCAATCCATGGCAGTCATTGTGAATCCATGACCTGTGCACTTAAACATTCCCATCAAGAGACTAATTTTGATACTACAAACTAACCAAGTCAGAGTGGTAGAAGAATCTATACACACAACCTACTCTTTGAGAACTGCATTCAGGACACTGCTTCCTTCCCTGCAAGGATGACTCTCCCTGTTATTGGGTTTCATTTGAGGTTCTTCATCTGTTCCATCAGACATAAAACCTCTTAACTTCTATAACCCCTCCCATCATCCCAGTACTGAATGACATGAGAATTCTCCTCAGTGAGCAGACATTACTGGGCTGCCCACTATCTCTAGTTAGGACTGGTTAGTCTTCATAATCCTGCCTCTTGGAGAAGGTTTCTCCCTCCAGAACCAAACTGAGTCTGTGGGCAAGCCACGTGAATCCAAGTTTGGCTCCTCTATGGGCCACACAGGATTTTAATGCTTTGAAATGTAAAAGCAACCGATATTGTTATGCCTTTACCTAAAAGACATGAAAATATTCTCTCTTCCATTCACTGAGACCCAGGAAAATGCCAGCATCATTCCAGGCCTGTGCACCATGGCCACCTGCATGGCCCACCTGCAGTTCAAATTGAGTTCATGCTTCTTTGAGTAAGGTCTGGAGTTTACAGTCCTGCTTCTAAAGAAATTGCTGCTTTTTCACAGACAAAGCCAGCTATACTCATCTGTCATGGTCCAAATTTTCCATGGTACAAGGCTGAAAAATTCTTATACAATCTGTGACAGAAAGAAGTTGTACAATTATAAAAACAAACCACAGTGAAAAGCTCCAAAGAAAATATCCCACATGCTCGTAGTAAGCTATCAGCGAAGCTTAGTCATCTGTCTTGGCCCTAAAAGAAACATTAGCAACAAGAGATAATTGCGTTCCCCTATATTTTACTAAGGGCTATAATCTTTATATACATTTCAAAAATTTTTTCACAAAAATTTTTTGTAAGTTTGCAGAAAACATTTGGGGGACAAAACCTGATATGAAGTAGTGTGAGTCTATTTATAGTCACACGGTGTCCAAAGGAAATACAATGGAGTTTAATCTCAACTTGGGATGTGAACATGCCTTTCATTCTACTTGAACAAAAAATAAAATTTCAAATGTTGACAATTTCTGTAATACACGAGTACTATATCTGATCTTCAATATACCAACAAAATGTGTCACTTAAGGAAACTTTATAATGAACTAAATGGCAAAAAGAGACTCTTTTTGCAGTATAAATGATCTTTACTAATAATATCTATTCTATACAGTCATACTTTTGAATTCAGGATATAAGTGATGCCAGCTTTTCATACATGGCATTAACATTTTTTATCGTTTTGCATTAATTACCCAAATGGGCTTGTCAGAACCCAATTAAGAAGTTTTCCCCTCTTCTCGATGTGTTCCTGCCAAACAAGCAAAGATGACAGATTTTTAATAGTAATACCTGAATAGTCTGGCAACTTCAAAAATGTGTAAATTGAAGGTATGAAGACATAAACAGACCATAAATAATTCTTAGGTTTTATTAAAATTTTGAATAAACAAAAATATTCAATGGATAACACCATATAAAATTTTTTACAATAATAATACACACTGACATTACTTTTTTCTCCCAATGAATATTATCTACCAATGGTTTACAGATAATACTGCTTAGATTTTTCACCTGAAAGTTATCTTGGAAATGAACAGGTAATAGCTAACTTTCATACCCCAAAGTTAATAGTAATAATAAAGTAGCTTTAAAATTGGGGACAGTAAACACTCTACTGTAGAAAATCTTCTTTTACAAAATTTAGCAGCTGAAATATTTCCATCCCTTCCATCTTTTAGCTAATGATCCTTAAATTTAAAAATGTACCCTGGAGAGAGCATAATCATTTTCCTCATATAGAAAAATTACTAGGCAGAAAATATTGAAACACTACTTAATTATCACAATACAAACGTGGATATATCTCACATTCTTTAAAAAATATGCATTTAAAGTTTACTAAGGTAGAAAATTTATGTGTGTAGTCTATGTGATTGACATTATACAATTGACCATTATATCTTAATCTGACTAGTGCCCAAAGAATTTCATATCAACATTATATCTTTATATCTATCTATATCTATACATATATATATCTATACATATACATATACATATATAGAGAGAGAGAGATTGAGAAATTATTTACATGGAAAAATCATGGGAAGGGGTATGGAGAAGAAAAAGAGAGAGGAAAGCAGGAAAGGAAGGAAAAAAGGGAGGGGAGAGGAACATGAGAGAAGAGGGGTACTTCATGAGTGAAGTTACCTACAGGATGCAGCAAGTGACCTCAGTCTCACAGGACAGGTAGAGTGCTCAGGGCAGACGAGGGTGGTAAGAACCTTCTAGACAAGACACAGGTTAATGAAAAGCAAGACGTACATTATATTCTGAGCAATGCACCACTTAAAGGTAGGGGAGTTGGGGGAAAAACTGATCAAACAGGTCCGTGTATAATCTGAGTAACATGACACTTCAAGGACAAAGAAGACTCTGTGGAGCAGAGAAGCTGAAGTACTGACCACCTCTCAAAGGCAGCGTGTCCGTCCAGGAACGCTGACCGTCAGAAGGTTTGGTCTAACAGTGAACAGAAACAATTAAATGAGTGGCTTCTCAGTCAGAGAGACCCTGGCCAACGTTAGGTCATGGTGAACTCTACCCTGCTTTCTTTTCCAACCCTGCTTCATTTACAACCATAATTCTTTGCCACTTACTGTTTCAATAAAGAACTTTCAGAGACTACCACCTTATGACATTATAAGTACACACAATTTTGAAGAGCTAAGCAAAAGAAAAGCCAAGATGTAAATCCCACCATGATACATGGACTCAGCCCCTCTTTATGGATTTTCTGATAGTCATGGGCAAGGCAGGGGTCTTCAAGTGTGGCAGAAGGCAACCCCAGTAACTTCAGAATGCCCTGGGGTGGGGTTGGGTGCAGCCTAACTAAGTGGAGAGAGAAACGAAGGAAAAGGAAGGAGGGAGAAGACACTGGGAGACAGATGGGGCCAGCCTGACTGATGTCTGGAGCTGTGCATGGAGAGGAACAAGCTGGAAGTCCCCAAACACAGCCCTTCCTCTCTGCTCCCCAGCTCACTCAGGTCGTCTACTTGTTTTGACAATCCTGCTAATGAAAGAAGGGGGACCGAGTTCACACCATGTCTATCATCTGTTGAATGCACTAGAGCACAATATGAAGCCAATACAAAAAACAAAGGCTACAGAGCAGAGAGAGGGGAAAGGCTGGTCTCCGTTATTCTCCCCAGCATGCATGGAACTGAGGTTAAGTATATTTAATACCTTACCTCTTGAAAGACCCTTCATATCCATCTACAATCATTACTGGTTTAATACCTTTTGTTAATGTTACATCATTAGATGTGCATATAATTTTATAAGAAAAGTAGAAGACAAGTGAGGATGGGAATTAAATTCCTCTATGCGATTTAGAAATTTTTAGAACAGAACTCAATAGTGAAGCTTACCCCTCAGCAGGAGATAAAGGATTAAACATAATCCAAGGTGACAAAAAGAAATCACAAAAGTAGAAAATCATAACTTACTACTTCATCATAATCAAGTAGAGATTAAAGGCCATTGGGGAAAGAAAAATTTTCTTTCTGCAATTATTTGTTGTGATTTAAAATATAAAAGCATGTACAGACCATCTCAAAATGGAAAGAACTTGCTCAAAAAGAAACTCTTGCAATAGAAAACTACAATTACTAAAATAATGTTTCCTTAACATTACACTCGAATTCAACACGTCATGATTTTCCCCTAATTTTCAGGGGCTGGACTACTCCAAAGCCACATAATCAGTGGACCTTCAAATACTGAGTAAAAATAAAACAAATATGAGTGCCATACAAAGGTATCAGTCAGGCCTAAGCAGTTAATTTAATTTGTTTTAAAGACAATAAATGTATACCATAGTGAATCTCATTAAATTAAGTAACTGTTGGTTTTAATTTCTAAATGTGATTTGAGAGTACATGCCAAACATTTGGAAACAAAATTAAAAGCACATAAAGATAGTATTAATGCTGTTAAAAATGTATGTAGTTAAGCAAACCTTGACAGTGAAAGCTGAAGATATTAAATGTGTGTGGTGATACTTCATAGGGGGATATGCATGGAGAACCTTTGGGAAGCTTCCAGCGTGCCCCTAAAAATCATCTACGCCCTGTCACGCTCCTTTAAAAGTGAAGCTCATCTATGGTCATGCCACCCTGAACGCACCCGATCTCTAATCTCGAAAGCTATGCAGGGTCGCTCTGGGTTAGTACTTGGATGGAAGACCACTTAGGAATGCTGGATGTTGTAGGCGTAAAAAAAATAAAATAAAATAAAAAGTAAAATAAAAGTGAATCTCCTACATTCTTACTGATAACTAGATGTTCATAAATGACTGCCACACAAAACCAACCAGTGGAGACAGCAAGTAGAATGAACTACTTCTGCTTTGACTACTATTAGGTTTAATCATTTAATCCATCAAAAAAAAAAAAAACAGTCAGATATTGGTGGTTCCATGTGGTTCAAGTGATGTGGTAAATGTGGCAAGCATTGTGGTAAATTAACATGCTTACTCTTATTTAACTTTCACAGTTTCATGAGAAAGCCATGTAATGTCAGTATCTGTGCACACAGTACCTCCTTTTGAGGGAGGTGGCAGCAAGTCCTCTCGCTTTGCTCAAAACAGAAGGGGAAAACTTTTAGAGTGACTGGTCTCAATCATCTCCTGAGCCAGGGTGATTTTAATAATCAATCGCTTATACATTTGTCTCTCTCAACAGACTCCCAACTCTTTGAGCTCCGGGATCACACCTTATTTATCTTTATAGTTCCAGGGCATAAGGCAATACCTGACTAACACTTAAGTAAATGTTTGATTAGATGAATTAACTCAAAACATTGATGACTTTAGTGTGTGTGTGTGTATCAGTACTGTATAAGCCACGGTTTCTCTATAATTATTAGAAAGCCATACACATGACAACATGAATCAAGTGTTAAACTCTACAAAGAAAAAAACAACAAAAAATAATGGTAGATACTTTTGGCAAAGTAATCCTCCAGGTAATAATAGTAAAAGCTCACATTTAGTGCTGTGTTTAGCAATTTAAATTAATTGGTTTAATCATTAACAATCCTGGAAGGTAGGTACATTACTCTATTTAACAGATAAAGAAAATGAAGCACAGCAAGATTAGTAAATTCCAGGAATCTCATAGGTAAAATGTGTTAGAGCTGGAATTCCAACCCATACAGAAATAAAGCAATTGTTTCTGCCAGTTTTTCCCTTCTGTGTGTAAACTCCATTTCCTCTGTGATGAAGCCTTCACAAATTCTTAAGTCAGACTTCTAACCATTTTTGTAGCATGAACCTTCTGGCAATCTGGTAAAGTTTATGGAACTCTTCTCAGGATAATGTTTTTAAATGCATAGAATTAAGTTTGTAGAATCACAAAGTAAAGCAATTTTTACAAAATACAGTTATATTTAGGAACAAATGTGTACTATAGACATTATGTGCTTCTTTAATAACTCATTAACAAGATGTAATGAGGGATCTAAAGTATTATAGTTTCAGTGTACTTGATGGACATAAACAGTATCCCAAGATAGCTGCAATAAAATACATGACAAAAATATAAGCAGTTCAGTTGGTGACAAAACCACAGATATTGTTAGTACTACTGTGGTTTGTTGTCTACATTCATAACGTAAGTAATGCTAAATTTCAGTTAGAGATTAGTAAAAATAAAAGTGTAATGTTTTCCCATCTGAGTTTACAGATTCCCTAAATTCTATCCAGATGACAAACCTCCGCTGTAAATTGCAACTCATCAGTCTCTCTGAAGCCATTTGTTTTTCCCTCGTCGCACTCATCATTGTCCTTTCTCATATCAGGCTAGGGATGCTGAGAATGCATCTTAACCCTTAAGAGAGTATCAAGTAGTTAGGAGCAAGGCAGAACCCATGCACTTGGAGGGCACCCACACAGCAGCTCACATGTAGTGGATGGTTGAAGGTTTATAGGATAAGTGCACACAATTTGAACATTATTCCCTTAGCTAAAAATATTAGGCACCTCCTAAACAGTTTGAAATTTGTTTCAAATAGCTGTCCTTCAAGACACCAAATCTTACCTCACCAGCTTAACCACTTTTAAATAAAAACCTGGATTTATATACAAAAAGATGCTCCTCCCAATAATCTTATAGAAAAAAGAATCTCTATCCTAGAGATAAGTTTGGTGACAAAAAAGGGTCATTTTTCAGACTATAAAGTATTAATTAGTAAGGACTATGTCTTTAGTGTGTTTTATGAGATAGTAAATGAAAAAAGGCCTTTTAATATTTTTAAATGATTAATATAAGGTAATTCAATAAGCTAAACTAAAAATGTACTAAGAAACAGATGATCAATGACTTAGTCATAGTCTTGCATATTTTATCTGTTTAATGCTTTTCAAGAGTTTATTCTATCCATTTTTATGACTATGAGAGAGAAAAGCTTTAAATATACAAAGTGAAACCAGCACCCGTTGGGACTGTGCTAACAAGGGTACATGTGATTCAAGATATCCCCCTAAAATCAAAGAACAGACAAAGTCTTTACAAATAGAAATTTAATGATAAAAAGGTATCTTGAGTAAATCTGATAGAAGCAGAAGAAATGCATTTAACTGTCTTAAAAAAAATAAGACTTCATGATTCTTTCATGGACATAGAGGGAGTCAGGGAAATGGGATTATTTACCCCTGAAAACTTTTAGAAATAGAACAGTGATCAAGGTAATAAAGAAAAACTTTAAAATTAGGAAGAACTTTCTGAAACAAAAAACAATCCACAGATGATATCGTTTGCCTAATGAGGTAGGTAACAAACTATAGTTGTTCAAAGAAATGTTACTTAACCTTAAGGCAACAAGATAATTAAAGTAAAACAAATGAAACTAAGCAACTTCCTAAAGAAAGACATTTAAAGTTAAGGAGCATATCCCTTATTAATGAAGGAGTAATCTTATCAAATGCAATCTGTGACCAAGTGGGTTTTCCCATCCTCTAAGCACTAACTTGACATTTTCTCTGGAGGAAAATATGGCTTTGCTGACTCTGAATTTAGTAAAAGAACCCAGAGTTTCCAATAGGTAACCTGGTAGTTATAAACATGCCCAGATATGTCTAAACTCTTCCTGAATCAAGCTGTCAGTCCAGGCATAAAAAAGACTGACTGTGGCACAGCATTTCACACTTGGCAAGCTGGTAACCCTAAATTCAGCACCCCTTCTCTCGGTTTAGAAAATGAGAAAATACTACACCGAGGTAAACCACATGTGCTTTTGCTCTTTATGGCCACCTGCCTTGGATTAAAATTCCAGATCACTGGCCAAAGTGGAAATCTGCACTAAGTCTACTCACTCACAGCCCACACAATAGACACAATATCCATTTATAAGAGTGAAGGTGTAGAAGAGAAGATTACGAGTTAATAGAAGTCTAGCCCTGCTCTCTGCCACACATTTACTATGTGGAATTGAAAAACTCAGTTTCTTCTAAAATTACATGAAGAGAAGGCAAATGCTATCTTCAAACAACGAAACTCTGCAATCTACGGATTATCCAGTTTTCATCACAAAATGGATGTCATCAAGAACGCAGGCAACTCAACGGAACACAGACAGGCGACATAAAGCAAACTACCCTAAATAGAAATATAAAACCCCAGACAGGAAAACGCATTTTTCAGATTCTTACAGAATACCTCATTTAAAATGCCACCTTTAGAATTTAAGAAATGTGATGTGAAATAAAATGGCTAACATCAAAAATAACTAATACAATGTGATATGCAGAGCTCAGCGCAAATTTAAAACCTCACTCCTCACTACTGGTTACTGGATGTCATCTACGAACTGCATTTTTATGCTCTCCTGCCACAGGCATTGTCTCAGTTTACTTAGCAATCATCGAGTCATATGAAAAAAGGCCTTTTCCATGGCATTCCTGCAAAGTTTAAAAGCGATTTTGACAGGTCAAACATCCCTTGGAATACAAAGAGTAAATCTTTCTATTCCCCTCTGCCTCGAGCTTGCACACACAAGGCTGAGTAACACTCAGGTTACGCAGGTCAACTCTAAAAACTAAGGTAATTACATAAAACGAAACAAAAATGCCTTAAAGTGCTCTCAGATTTCACAAACTAACCATTACGCAATGACACTTAAATTGTAAATAAATATTAAGTGTTGAATGATGTCAGGGAAAGAGAGTGGGTAAAAGGAATGACACCTTACTGATGGCTGGCGGTGGGAAGCTGCAGCAGACACTCCTTAGGAAGAAGCTAATTTAGGAAGAAGCTGACTGATGAAATCAAGTTCCTAGTTGTTCTGAACTAGAAAGTTATATAGGTATTTTTTACATAAATGTGTATAAAAATTCGAAATCCTGAAACTGGATTTTTTCTGTTCTTTACATTTAGGAGGTGTGAGAGCAAGGAAGACAAGGAAAAGGAGAAGTATAAAGAAACAAATGCTGAATGCATTTGAGCACCATGCCCTGGAGATACAACAGCAGCCAGGACAGAAAGGCTTCCTTCATGGAACATATACGCTAGCAGTTTTAAGATCTAAATCAACACATTTCTCAGATTATGATGTGGATCAAAATCAACCAGGTGCAAGTTCAAAATTCAGATGCTCCATTTCCAGGAATTCTGACCTAGAGGTCTTTTTCAACAAGCTTTTGTGAAAAGAGTGAGGTTTTAGCTCTGCTTTTGATTATCTTGCAGCTTTGGGCACAAGTCACTTCATCCCTAAGATGGGAATAACTCTATTCAAAAATTTATTCTAAAAAATAAAAATATTTTTTAAAGTGCTTCACATAGTACCTGGCACATTATATTCAAAATGGCAACTATGATACAACTGTGGCATACCAGAAAGAGTCCAAAAGTTTGAATTTACATATAATTTAGATGTTAACCAAATATATACCACTGTTCAAGTCACTTAACCTCCGTAAGCTTTAGTTTCTATTTATGTAATTTGTGGGTTGCAATATTTGCACTCTTTATCACAGAGAGATATTGGAGGAAAAAAGTTAGATAGTTTGGTAAGCTATAAAAATATTACATAAAGGCAATAATAGTAGAGACTACCAGAACTGTCAGTCATAGCAAGACACAAACATATCAAAAAAAGGGAAAAGGTTCTTGTGGGGAAAAAACTGAAAAGCCATTTTTTAACCTTATTTTTCCAACAAAATGTACTTATTCATTCAAGAGTCTGATTATTAACTCTGTGCCACCTGGGAAATAACTCTCCAAATGTCAATCAGAAACTAATATTAGCAGATTGTAGTCTCCGTAAACCCATCACTAATATAAAAAATCTTAACAGCACTTGGAGGGGTGTGCACGCCAAGACAAGCTGGATACAGTCCTACAAGTCAACAGTGGCGGGAAATATTACCAATGGAACAGAAAAGCCCTGGTCACCTAGACCAATCGCCCCTTCAATACTTATCTCTCTCTCTGTAACAACCCTAGCAAGTGACCATAAAATTCCATTGGTTAGCAATCTACCAGTTGTAAGAAAGTCATCTGGGGAGGTTTTAAAAGTACAGATTCTGCAACTCTGATTCGGGACGTGTATGTGCAGTGTGCCTCCCAAGTGACTGTGAAGTGCAGCCAGAATCTGGCCTCCAGTGATGCTGCACCCACCAGTCTGTCCAGAATGTGGCCAGTGTGACCAAACTCTGCTGGTGTTAGGTTCATGTCTTCCCCACTTCAGTTTCCATCTTAGTCCTAGTTTTATTCTTGGGACCACATACAACACAAGTCTACTCTATCTCCAGCCTGAACATCTTCAGTTCCTTCAAGGTACCTACAAATTATGTTTTAAACCTGATAACGCTAAATATGTCCACACATTTTTTATTAAATATCGTGCCCAGAAGAGAACACCAATCTCATATAAAGTACAATGGAGATACTCTCTCCTTCATTAGAGTTACCATATTTTCATCAACACAGCTTAACTGTGCCTTTTACTAAACTGTAGCCAAATCATATTATGATTACATCTTTTAAATAGACTTATTTTGGAAAAATTTTAGATTCACACAAAAGTTGCAAATATAGTACAAAGAGTTCCCACATCCCCCTCATCTAGTTCCCGTTTTCCTAACGTTAACATGTACAGTGCCATAGTACATTTACCAAAAAGGAGCTGTTTTATTTTTAAAATGACATCTTTTTTACACAAACTACTTTTCTTAGCCACATTCCTTCATCCTGAACATAGACTTTTGGCTTTCTTTTGTTTTATTACATAATGCAAGTGAAGGCTCTTAAATTTCATCTTTTAAGACTCAGGGCAAGATTTCATCTTGTAAGACTCTGAGTCAAAGACTAGTCTCTAGAGTCTTGCAAGATGAAATGTAACATCCTGTATTAAGATTTTTGAGGTCCTATAGTTGTTGAGATATTCTGAGTCAACATTCAGTTAGACAACATAACATCTACTACTGCCACTAGATTCATGCCCTACACATAACTGGGAAGCAAGACTTCCTTCTATACTTTCATCCGATTCAACAGGCTGACGCTTGGGGCAATACAAACCTCCCTTGGGTGCCTTAAGTAACTTCCAATGCATACCATCAATGAATTACAAACTCCACCAATTATACCTATATCCAGTTCCTTTAGTTTTCATGCAAAGATATTATTCCCTGTCCCTAGGAAGTTCAGACACATTGTGTCTACACATTTTTGTTTTTTACTAGTCTAATATATGTTTGCATGTTTTGCTTCTTCAGCTGAAAGGTTTAGAGTATCTGTGCAATGGAAGGAATCCATTCCCCCAATGGCTCTGAGATGCTTAGGAAAAAAGGGAACTCTCTAAGCCTAACATCTACTGGCAACTCACTGAAGTAGCTAATGACCATGCATAAAAACTATTGCTCATAGGAAACCCATGGAGAATTCCTGATGAGTCACCAACTAAAATGAGAAGAAACAGCAAGGCGGTATTGCTAATATTATTCCTACAGGAGGAAAAGAGAATTCAATTTATCCTCTTGAAATTAGTTACTGGTCTTAATTATTATAAAGTTTAGGGAACAAATGGCACAAGATGGCAATTTGCTTTGAAATCCCAATTTAAAAGGATAATTCAGACATGTGGACCCAAAGATAGCTATACTCGGTTGTATCAATCATTGCCAAAAGATTTTTCTTAATTTTATTTCTCCTCAAATGAATGTGAACAACTTCCAACTCTGTTTATCTCTCAAAACCAAGCTGTGGAATTAGAGTTTTTAGACTGCAAAATAAACTTGACAGTGCTTTCAGGAAGATTGCAAACTCACACCTTTTTAAAATCATACCAGTGAGTTTATTATGATGGGAAATTCAGTTTTAAAATATCTTTAAGAAACTGTGAGAATGCCAAAAAACACAGCTCTTCCAACTTACCTCATAGTAACTCCGAACGGCATTGCAAAACGCTTCATCGGCTACAATTTGGGTTTCCCCATTGAGGAAGGCCTGGAACCGTTCTTTCAGTAACTGCAACTGCTGCTTGTTAAGCTATAAAAAGAGAGAGAGAGAGAAAAGTAGCTGAAAAACTAGCCAATCCATGAAATGTAATGATTCTCAAGCTAGATTTGCTCTATGTGTATTAAATTTGACACCCAGAATTAACTTTATGGTAACGAAAAATAAAAACTAAAAATTCCTACTATTTATCCTTATGGCTCAATTGTAACATGTTTCCGATTCACTTCTCCTGTGTACTCTAAAGTCCTGATATTGCAATGAAATCCAATTTCTACCCCAGAGGGAATTTCTGTGACTACGACCCTGGCCTCTTTGCAGAGACAGGATAGGAAATGGATGTGTGTAAAATTGCCAGCTGTCCTGAACAGAGAAGGCAGAGAGAACAAGCATTCTCCGAGGTGAGTGGACAGCCATCAGCCTAGGACAAGAGATAACAGGGAGAAAGATCAATAAAGGAACGACAAGGAGGAGACAAACCCGAAAGACAGCAGAGGTGCAACAAGCGGGCAGTGATCACTTTTAAGCTCACTGGGGGAAGAACTATAAACCAAAGAGAGGAGTACAAGTGTACAATCATATGTCTTCACCTTGGGTCTAGCAACCGTAATTATTACTGAGGGTGGGCTAAGACACGAACTCACCAACCGTGTTTTCTAGTCATCAACTACGAGCAGAGTTAACTACTTAATTTGTAGGGCCCAGTGCAAATGAGAATGAGGAGCCCCTTGTTAAAAATTTAAGAATTTCAGGACACCAAGAACAGGACATTAAAAGAGCAAGTTTAGGGCCCTTCTGAGCGGCAGAGCCCTGCACAGCTGTGGGGGCATAAACTTCACCAGCAGAGGGCACATTAGGTTATGCAGAACATATTTTTTAATGCTTAACTGGAGAGAGAACAGAGTCTTGCAGATAAAACAACAAATCCTGAGATGCATAAGGAACAGAACAAGAGTAATCTTTCCATTCCATTCAATCCTCATCAGACTATTCAAGAACTCAGTCCAGTTCTGGATTCTACAGAGTGATGTGAAGCATTTGGAAATCTGCTGAAGATAAAATGATTAAAGGATTAGAAAGACTAAACAAACTGGTATGATTTGGCTTCAAAAAGAAGGCCGATGTGAAATAAGTTTAAATCTGTTCAAAAAGCTTATTAAAATGCCATTCAAATATGAGATGAACGCTTTCCAAGATGGGTTTTATTTAGGAGTCTAACAAACAAGACAGTTTGTAAAGATACTGTTGCTGGTAGTAACAGACTGATAAAGCAGTGTCCTATTGTACCCCAGTGTAAAAAAATATCTTGCTCTGAGAAGTGAAGAGAGAAAATCATTCCATTTCTTTACTAAGGTTATCTCCTTCCTTTTAGGGAAAGCTAATGCAAGTTGAAATGAAGAAACATCACCATTATATTACATCCTCCCTTTCTATAATATGAGGGAAATAAAAGCAGGTACCTTTTGTGTATGTGTACTAGCAAGGCAAATTAAGTCCATGACTTTAGCTCTCTAAGCAGGGTTGACAAAAGGGACCAGATGGAGACAGGACAGTAAATGCTGAGAGCAAGACAGTTAAGTGCACTTTAGCTGCCAAGACCTGGGAACATCAAGGAAGGGCTCGACTTGCAAACCTAGTATCCAGACAAAATAATGAAAATGTATGTGGGAATACCAGTGAACTGGAGGAGATAAACTATCCTCTGTCCCAACTCCTTCATTTGATAAATAGAATAAATATAATTCAAAAATTAGAAACTGTGGATTTCTTCATTCAATATTCTTTAATCTGACATTTTGTTATTTAAAAATTTCTCTGAATCTTTGCGATTTCTTGTTTACCAGTGTGTAACTTTAGCTATTGTATCAGTAAGTTACTTTCTGGTAATTATGCCATGGAAAATTCATGAATACAAATCAAGGAAAGAAGATTTGAGTAAACCATCTTCTTTGAAACTCCAACAATGTCGGTATAATTCACTAAACATGCCAGAGTCATCTGAATAAATATCAGGTTTCAACTTTTTAATGAATAAATGAATTATTAGTTACATTTAAGACATAAAATGACAACAAATATTATACAATGAATGGATACTTCATTAATAGAGAGAAGTCATCCACATTTCCACACAAAAGAGATAGGGAGAAAATAAAATAAAATTTAAAATCTAGTGGAAGAGAGAGCTGTCAGAAAGCAGAGTTCCTTAAATATTGTTTGCATTATCAAAATAAGCTACATGACATATCAACGAATAAAGATTGATGGAATAGACACAAGAAACGGATACAATCAGAGATGTAGTATAAAATAACCTTATTACAACTAAAATCAGTTGTAAAAGATTTATTCAATAAATTATTTTAGAATAACTGGGAAGCCATGCAGAAAAAAAGTAAATTGGACCATAATGCACATTATTATAATGGAAATGAATTAAAATCTTTAATGTAAAAGATGAAGCTGTAAAGTTACTGAATAAAAAAAAAATGGAAGAATTCCTTTAAACCCTGGTATGAGAAAGACCTTTCTAACCATGAATCAAAATCCACACATCATAAATTTAAATGTATAAACATAATTGCAAAGGTAAGTTTAGCATAACAAAAAGAAATACCATAAGTAAAATCACTGGGAAAGACTAACTAGAAAAAAAATACTTGTAATTCATATTTTAAGGAGCTAATTTTCCCAAAAAAAATGGATCCTAGAAATTGATAAGCATGTCACCAATAATCTAATAGAAAAATGGACAAAATGGATACATTCAGAGAAATAACAGTTAAGCTATGAAAGCATGCTTAACTTCATCTATAACCCAAAAAATGCAAATTAAATCTACACAAGAGAAGGATTCTGGGAAGATAGTGAAGTAAGAAACATCAGAAATGTGTCTCCCACCTAGACAACAATTGCATTGGTGATATATATCTGATATAATTCTTTCATTTCTCTGGAGTCTACTAGAGTCTTGCAACTTAAAAGGAAAATCCTGAATGAAACTGTAGTTAATTTGAGTCAGTCTCCATTGTTAGCACCGTAGCAGCTATCCATCCCCCACCCCTCAGCCCTATCACGGGGAGGAAAAAAAAAGCCTACAACCTAAATCTTTAATAGAGAAATAAGTAAACAATACTACAAACAATGGTAATACTAGTAGCTCTAGAAAAAAAAAAGAAAATATTCTCCTATGTACTTATGTGAAAAGACCTTTAGTCTAGGGGAAGGAAGCTAGTTATAGAGCAGTATGTAAAATAAGCCACCACTCCCACAGAAAAGAGGCAAAATCAAAACTTGTATTTGAATTTGCTTCCATATGCAGTCAGAAACCATGGAAGAAGGATGGCTGTGGGAACCAGACACATGAAAAATAAAGGTAAAACAGATTTTTCAACTTAAACTGCTTTATTCATTTTAAGTTTTAAAACACAGGACTCACCTATTCAAATTTTAATTCACATTTAAATAAGCTATAATACTAACTGTGGACATCTTTTAAACTCAGAGATTACAATACATCACACAGGTTAAATCTGATTATCCTACAGGGAGACTGGACAACAAACCAATTTACTTTTCAATTCTCCTTTTGGGTAGATTTGAACTTGACTGTATCTCTTTTTTAACATTTTAAGGTTGAAAATTTCCAAGAAATTTAAGCTTTTTATTTTCAAGTTTTAACAGGAATTGCTTTAATTAAAGCAGGTACCCATCAGAGATGCTGAACTTTCAGGATAAATGTTCTAGAGCAGGGGTCCCCAACCCCTGGGCCACGGACCAGTACCATTTCGTGGCCTAATAAGAACCAGGTCACACAGCAGATGAGCAGCAGGCAAGTGAGCAAAGCTTCATCTGTGTTTGCAGCTGCTCCCCAGCGCTAGCATCATCGCCTCAGCTCCACCTCAGATCATTAGGCATTAGACTCTCATAGGAGCACTGGTCCCTACCACCAAAAAAATTGGAGATCCCTGCTCTAGAGCATTGCACAGATGAAAGGTAATACCAGCACTTCACATGGAATTAAAAGACACACCATGGACAACACACCACTGCAATCAAGGCGTTAATTTTTACACAGTCCATGCCAAGTAGTCTCTCAGCCTCCATTTGAGCCTATTAAAACTAAAACACATACATGCCCACTTTATTACCTCACAATGATGCCAACTCTAATTTCAGACAGTTACAAATTGAAACCAGCTTCCTTATGACTTCCAGACAATCCTAGTTTTACACTAAGATAAAACAGACTGTTTCCTTCTTCAACATAGCAGTTCAAGAACCTGAAGACAGGTACTGGAGTATGCGTGAGTCTTCTCTTTCCCAGAATGAACTCTGCCAGTTCTTCAAGCATCCTTAGGGTTGTCCATAAATTAAGCATTAAACAGTTAAAGGAAACTATGTATAAGAAAGAACTTTGAAAGCTATAATATGATGCAAATGAAACTCTGAAAATAGCAATGTCCCTCCTAAAATGTAGTGAGTAGACTGATCGTGATTCTCCTGGGATCACGTGGCCAGCATGGAGACGAGTGGGAAGACCACGTCCCACATTCTAAGTTTATTAATTCAAACAAAAAATGAATTCTTCTTGGCAGTCATATCAACTGACTAATATTGTGCTTATAAACAACAGAAATTTCTAAAATATTCTTACATGTGCCTCAGCAAGCCACATATCATCTCACTAGATTTATTTGGTCCATTGTTTCAATTTATCTGGATTTTTTTTGGGGGGGATTTCTAGGTCCTTCACCCAATGACTAGAGAGCTTTCCTAGCTTTCCTTACATCCACAAACAAAATAAGGTGTTATCCACAGTATTCATCTGGGTCATTCATCAGTTCAGGTGATACAAAACCTGTCATTACATGGATTCATTCAGTTTGATAAACTCTATCAATTAAAACTCTTTGGGGCATTTTATTTTATTATTACTCAGCCGATATTTTAGTTTTGTCCATATACTGTCTTCACACTAATACATTTACCAATGAACAAGATATTTTTCAAAAATAAAGGAAACATTAAACATCAGAAATTGTCTAATGGGAATTTTAAAACAGCTTTATATATGCAACTAAACTGCAGATAGTTAACTGGAACATAAATATCTGTGCAAATAACACAACCAAGAGAAAAGCCTTATAAAAAGAACATTTCAAATACTGACAGTAAAGGCTACATTTTATAAATCCCAGCTGGCAGTGATATTTTATCCATAATAATAACTGCCACAGGAAAAAAATATATAACTTATAGAAGTCAGAGATGTTTTATTTGTTAAGTTTTTCTTTTCTTCTTTTTCTTTTTTAAACATTCAAATTTGATTCAAGCCTTTTCTAGACTTGTGCCAGAATCTCAACTATAGCAGGAGACCAGCCATTATGCTACTCAGGGACCCAGCAACCGCTGTTGTGCAGAACGTGCTGACCTGTGGTGTCTATCGCGTGTCTTGACACTAGTGGTGGGTGCTGCACGACATCCTAGTGAGTAAAGGTGATAAGGAATTCCACAGCAAAGTGGCAGGTAGCTAGTGGGCACTGCAGCTCTGGGACTAGAGGTGAGAGGGGGAGTGGTGTGTACCTTAAAGAAATGTAGAAAGATATACTTTTTTTTCAGGGAGGTAAAAGGACTTACTCCAGGCAAAGATGGTCTCTGAAATGCACAGAGGTGTAGCTTTAATGCCTGTTCATGAAATGCAGTAAAAGATATGAACAAGGAATGACTAAAAGATAGGTACTATCTATCTTCTTTTCCCCTTTTATCGACACTTTATCAAAAGATCTAAATAAAAGCACTGGGGCCAAAAAATCAGCACCTTCTACATTTCTGAAACAATGGATCTCCCCAAAATGCATACATGAACAGAATAAAGAGGGGCCCAGGCCACATTATAAAATCCTTTGGGAGGCATTGCTATTAATAGTTTCCTGTCCAAATAGCTTTTCACATAAGCCCAGAATTTAGGGCAATGAATATGCTCATCTAAGACTACAAATACCAGCTTCACGTGACCAGCAACATGGTGTAATGACTAAGTTAAGGCCAATGAAATATAAGCAAGAGTGTGTGTGATGCCCAGGAAACCATAAAGGGTGGGAGAAGCTTTTTTCTCATTTCCTACTTGCTGGAATTTGACTTGCTAGGCACAACTATCAACTTGGCCCATGAAGATGGTGGAACAACAAGATAAACAGGGCCTGAGACTTCTCCCAGTGTGGAGCAGCCTGCCCAAATCTGGACTGCTATCACCCAACTTCCTTTATGCGAAAGAGAAGTGAATTCTCTCTATATAGATCACTTATTTTGGGTTTACTGTGTAACATGTGACTGAACTAATTCCTAACTGATACAAATCCCAACGAAATACCCAACCAGGAGGAATATGCCATACTGGTAAGGTTTATTTTAATTCTGAAATAAAATATTCTTTCAATGTTATTTTATATGAAAAAAAAATCCTTATCCAATGAACGTGCCTACTAGACAATAAACACCAGAGTCCAAGTGCCTGAGGTAAACTGAAGATAAAGTTATTTTGACAGACTAAAATCTATTGTCCCACAGTGTTGAAAGGGGAGATGAAAAAGCCCAAATCTGCAAATACTGCTTAACGTATTTTATAATAAAATGTATATACGCTAAGCGATAAGTACAGAACAGCAAAAACCCATTACATTTTGGACAAATGGGCCCCGGGCTAGGCTTACTCAGCCACAAAGTGAACTACTTCTATCCACGTTCTTCCTGACCTGCTGTAATTCAAGCTTCAGCAAAATCACATGCCATTATGGGATTGTCTTGTGGGAGGTGGGGGGGCGGGTGGAGGGAAGGCCACCAGTAGTAATACAGACACTGGGAATGTTAAATTCATGAATTCTATGAATTCACTTGCTGCACTGTACTGAGCACATTCCATGCAGGTCTCATTAAAGCTCCCTAAGTTTCCTATAAATTGTTTATCCTTATTTTACGAATGAGGAAATTAAGCTCAAAGAAGTTAAGCATCTTGTCTAACTTCATATCTAGTGAGAGGCAGGGGCAGAATTTCAATCAGTATCCTCATCTAAAGCCTGTATTCTTTCCAGTCATCACACTATTTTCTGTTTCCCTTTTCACAGTCCCCCCCCTTTTTTTTCAATAAGACGTGTTTACCCCTGTCTGATATGTCATATATAACTTTAATGTATTTGCTTATTATTTAAGCCCCTATTAGAATAAAGACTGTTTTAGGATAAGAACTTGATTTTAGCTCATGGCTCTAATCCCATACAACAACGACTTGTATATAGAATATGTTCTATATATATATATGCATATATATATACATATATATGTATACACACACACATATATGTATATATACATATATATGTACACACACACACATATATGTATATATACATATATATATATGTACACACACACACACATATATGTATATACATATTTTTAAGAATAAACAAAGAAGCAAATGTCAGTTGGTTGCTATGAAACTATTGCTAGGATGGCCACATCTACTCTCATGTTCACCTGCCCCCACAAAAAACGTTGGTTTATCGTGCAATTATAAAAACTCACGATTACCTCAAGCAACCATAGTGGAGGAGAAAACAGCCTCTCAGAGGCTGTCATCTATTTCATGAATTAGTAAGGTTTTATATGACTAGTGGTGCAGTAGAGTGAGTAGTGAGGAGCACAGGCTCTGGTGCAAGGCTGTCTGTGTCCGTCACTGTCTGTCAAGTCTACGGGCAGGTCATTTAACCTCAGTGCCTCGAGTTCTTCATTTAGAAAATGAAGTCAGTAATGCTACAAATTTAATACGGCTGGTATAGTAAACAAAAAGAAAAAGGTGCTTAGCATACATTAAATGTTAGCTATTATTTTAGAAATACATGGTGCTTTCATTTCAGCAACCGCAGAAGCTACAGACAAAAATGAATTTCGTGATGGCTGCAGATGCACAACAAACAAGACTGCCCAGAGCTGTGCGTCCAACACGGCAGTCGCCAACCAACACAGCTACTGAGCACCTGAAATGTGGCTGGTCAAGTTGACATGTGCTCTAAGTCTAAACCACATTCTGGATTTCAAATACTCTGTGCACGAAAAAGAAGAATACGAAACATCTCACCAATACTCGCATATTAGTTACATGCTGAAAAAGGTTCTGAATATATAGAGTAAAATAAATTAATGACTCTCAACTCTTTGTTCTTTCATGTTTTAATATGGCTAGTGTTAAATTATATATGTAGCTCATATTACATTTCCACTGGAGAGTACTGTTACAGAGGAATGTGTGTGATGGCCAACTGTCCCTTGAAGATGACCAGGGCCTTACTATATCTGAAAAACTGGTGTGGCCTCACTCACAATATACAAGCTTGTGGCAAAGTCCTGTGGCACAACTGAAGGGAAACTGAACAAGAGACAACATGTAACACCTAAGTATTTGCCTAGTACTTTTAATTGTCAGAGAGTAAAGCAGGTGTTATCAGTCCCATGTCATGAAACAGTAAAGACTGCGAGGTTAAGGTATGAGACCAGTTAGGTCGTATAGAACCGGGACCCTAACCCAGTCTCCTGAACCCAAGTCCATGGCTTTGAGCCCCACATCCTGCTGGCATGTTCTTTTTTGACTCTATCTTCACTCAGCTTAGTCTTACAAAAGACAATTAACTTAAATACTGAGAAGTTATTCAATAATCTGTTTCATGTTCCTGAACATGATGATAGCTAGATGAGAGAAAACTGGCATATCTTGTTGGTCATTATCTTCCAAAAATTTGCTTTAGTACCTTCTTATTCATTGACTGGCATCTATCTGGCCCAACACTCTGTGAGTGAATGGACTTATCTGCATTAATAATATAGACTCATCAAGAGCAAATGCAAACCAATGTGATGGCTAATTTTTATGCATCAACTTGACTGGGTTAAGGGATGCCCAGATAGCTGATAAAAAATATTATTTCTGGGTGTGTCTGTGTAGGTGTTTCTGGAAGAGATTAGTATTTGATTCAACAGACAAAGAGATCTGTCCTCAGCAATGTGAGTGGCCATTACCTAATTCATTGAGGGCCCGGACAGAACAAAAACGGCCAAGGAAGAGTAAATTCATCCCCTCTCTCTCCCCGTCTCTCTCTCTCTCCCCCTCCACCCCTAAGCAGGGAGGCCCATCTTTTACTGCTGTTGGAGATCAGAGCTCCTGGTTCGTGGACCTTCAGACTCAGACTGAATTATACCACCAGCTTTCTTGGTTCTCCAGCTTGCAGATGGCATTGTGACTTCTTGGCCTCTGTGAGTGCATGAGCTAATTCCCATAACAAATCTTCTCTTACATATACCTATACATCCTTTTGGGTCTGTTTTGCTAGGAACCTGATTAACACACCAATCATCATAAAGGATAACAGTCTTAGCAACCTGCTGCAAAGAACCAATTTAGAAATGACTATTGGGATAGAGGGGTCAAAGAAAAACAAAAACCTTAGGAACTGTTCTAAGAAGTTCTTAGTAAAATCGAAAGTCACTCCCTTCCCCATTAAGCCCTGACAAAATCCATAAAGCTTCTTAAACAAGTAGTCTTGAAGGTTTACTATGGAAAAAAAAAAAAGGCAGAAATAGGAAGCTGTCCAGCACATGCTCTGTTTCCTATAGTCCTGCAAAGTCAGAAGAATCACAGGCCATTAGACAAACTTTCCAGTCACAGCTTTCCTACAAATAATTCTAGTGGACTATATCAACATAGATCATGAGGGAACTACCCTTTGAAACAATATGATTTTTCTCTGGCCATCCTTAATAAATGTATAATTTAATACTTACTAATAAAAGCTAATACCAATTGACCACTAGCTACACAGTAAGGACATTTCTAATCTCTTTGTAGAATTATTTTAAGTTCCCCATGAAGTAGATTCCTTGTTTCAAATAGAAAAAAAGCTAAGGCCCAAGGAAGTTAAAGTGGTTCAGGTTACCAAATTTGGGGGCAGAGGCAGATACCTCTGACTGGCATGCTTTTAGCCACTGACTACCATTGGGGTTTCCTCCTTGAGCTCCTAAGGTCACATGCTCCATACCCAGGTCAAGACACAGGACCCTGACCAGACAGAGCCTAGCAAAGCCAATCATATAATATGATTGGCCTGAAGAAGTGAGTAAAAGCTCCCCTTCCTCCCATTACCTACAAAACGTCATCCCACCATGCTTGTTTACATCACTGAGGCTTTGCACAAACTGCCAACTGCTATTCAGGTAAAGCTTCCTATAAACCTCTTCCCTTCTGCTCCTCCCAAATTAAGTCATCCTATTTTCTCTGTACTACTTCTACATCTCATACATATATCAATCTTTTGCCTAAAATGACTTTCTCCTCACTAAGGTACATATTCTTTAAATAGCAATGCTAGTCATACCTTTCCCCACCAAGTATAATGTTTGCTGATATGACTTCATCTACAGTGAAAGAAAATCCAGAGTAAAAAAAGGTTTCGAAATTCACGACTGTTTTTCTGGGATGTATCTTGTCATAACTACTGACAAAAGACTCCAGCAGTGAGAAAAAAGAGACAGTCTAAGAAAAAGAATTCCAAGAATAGTTTGTATGTTGTCCAAATAAGATCATGGCCAGACTCAGAGAGACCTGAAGAAACACAAAGGATTTCTTTGTTGAGCTGCAGTGTGCATAGTTCTGTTTTGCAGATGATATTGTTCTCAGGCAGGAAGAACTTTGTGCCTCAGAACCATCTGGTACTTCATGGCAAAATTCCGCTTGCTGAAGCCACATTTGCAGGAAACAGAGACTTCATGTTCATCGCAAATAATTTGGACAGACTCAGCAGCCGACAACTGCAAGCTGACCAGGTCCATGACACACAGGGGCCTTTTCGGCAGGTGAAAAGTAGTTTAAGATAATTCCTTTTGAAAAAAGAAAATAGAATATAAATTTGCTTTCCCCAAAAATGTCTGAAGTTTCTGCTTTCTTCTGAAGTAGATATGTCACAGATGAGAAATGGCTATCCGTAAAGGAGGGAGAAGAAGGGGTAAGGGACTTTTAGTGCCCTGTCTTTGTCGGCCCATGCTTTTGACACCCACACATGGCAGAATTTAATGAGATAAGCCTTAAGGTCTACCTCACTCCTTCAATTTATCAGGGTGCATTTGACTAAAAATTGCAGAAGCTCCAATTCGAAATGGCTCATGAAACAATAAAGGGGTTTTTTATGATTACGTAATTCAAGAAGTCCATCGGTAGGAGGGTTCCAGAGTCACTTAATTCGCCACTCAGTGAAGTCATCCAGGACCCAAGCCTTTTCCATCTATCTATATCCTCCATGTACTGGCTTGTCCTCAGGTTTACTGCCCCCACCAAAGAAAGCCATGTTAACTCTCTGCTAAGCATCTCCAACAGCAATAACCACAGATTGAAAAAGAAAATATTTTACTCTAAAAAAAGGGATACAGTAAGGAGAAAACCTTCCCAGAAACAGCACATCCTCCAGCAGGTTTTCCCATACACGTCACTGGCTAGAAATGATTCGTGTGCTCATTCCTCAAGAAATCACTGAGGAAAGGGAAAAGCAATATCATGACTGACCAAGCAAGAGTCACCCTGGGGAGCAAAGGAATCTAGCCACACCCACATAATAATGGGCCCTGATATCTGAATAAAACCAAGGGTCTATTAAGGAAGAAGAGTGTAGAGAATGGCTTCAGTGTAGGCAACTAGCACCACGGTTCCGCCCTAACCTTCCCAATGAGAAAGACTGAACTGGAAAACTGCATAGAAAAGATCAAGACTAATGTTTTCTAATGCTTAACAATATTTCTCTAACAAATAACAAATTCCTAATCTGTACCAAAAACATCTCAGCTGCAATGATTTTAAAAATAATTTATTTCAAATAAATTAAATCATGTTGATTACTGTATATCTGTCCATGTGCTTAGGAAAAAAAAATATGCAAGCATCACAATACTCCCTTAACCATAAAAATTATTTCATATTTATTTCTTTCTCTGAAGTTACAAATTTTAGCCAGCAAAAATGCTATGCTGCCTCTCAGATATCATGGTAAACATATTTATATTAGCAAATTCAATGAGATGGGAAGATTAACACTAAAATAAATGAACACCAAAACTAGGATGACATACATATTTGCTTTAGATTTTTGGATCCTAAAAGCAATTCTGAAGTCATTTACTGACTACTGTTGATAAATAAAAGCAAATGGTTAGCACGTTTGCTCAGCAAGTGAAGTCAAAAAAGGAGAACATATAACAATTTTCCCATTAAGACAAAAAAGCAAATGGGAGTCTATTCTTAGTTTTTAAGTAATTAACAAGCTAGCTTTCAAATAATTAACAACAAAAAACATAATAACAGATAAAAAAAAAAACAAACCCAAAAAGGTATTTTAAAATAAAGCCTGCCCTAGGGCCAATTTAGTTGAACGGTTATCTTACGCTAACTGCTAAATCTACGCAGTACGCCATGTCCTCCTCCTGCGTCAGCGGGCTTACAGGTAGGGCTGCCAAGTTAAATTACATTTGCATTTCAGATAAACAATATATAATTTTTGGTAGAAGAATTTTATCATTATCTATCTCAAATTTGAATATAGGTGTGTCCCATGAAATATCAGCAACATACTTATACTAAAAAATATCCATTATTTACCTAAAATTCAAATGTAGTTGGGCATCTAGTGTTTTGTTTGTATTTTATCTTCTGACCCATGCTCTAAGTCTTTGATAACGTCTTCCTTTTGTTCTTTGTCTTGTGTTTTTCTGCTTAGTTATCTTTGCCTCTTAGGATTTAATAATGTTTCAAGGTTCTGGTCACTTCCAACTCAAGCTTTTCAGTGCTGTCTGAAAAGGAAGCTCAAAGGAAATTTCCACAGCAGACTTCAACCTGCTGTGCTAAGGCTCCAACCAGACAGACGAGAGGCCCCTCAAAGGCAAGCGTGATCATTTTTCCAGAATGAAAAAACAGTGAGTGTCCTAAACCCAGCCAATCGCAGTCTTCGATAAGCTTTTTAAAAGCTGATACTGAAAACCTACCCCACACCAATATTTCAGAATTCTGCATAGAGTGACTTAGAAAGCTATTCAATTTTTAAATTCCAGAGGATTTTATGTTCAGCTAGGTTAGAGATTTGGTGAACCTGGAATTCATTACTTTAGAAAGCTACCCAAAGAAACCACAGGTAGGGAGGCATCAGTGAGTAGATTTAGATTTATTTCCATAGTATAACACTTAGCTGTAACTCCAGAATTTGGATTTTTGACCAACCTAAAATGGAAAGATACACATGATACACAGGATAGGATGAAAATCATTTTTTTTAAAAATTAGGCTTTTACTCATGATGAAGAAATATGAGATTTATCTACTGGTTAATAATAATTATGAATCATATTTTAAGACACAGGTACTTCTTATGTCTTACATCTGTCTGCTTGAAAAACCTAAAAATGCTTACATATAAAACAAATTTCTCATTAGAAATCATGATAAAGGCGATCATTTCCATGGTATGGGGAATTAAAATAAAGAAGCCCTTGAGGCTCACCTCTCTATTCCACTGAGGGGAAAACTGAGCATCATGTGGTGAAAATTAAAAGCATGTTCACCTTCACCCCATGGCCAGGACAATTAGCCCTCAACTTTAACCTACCTCAATCTTACAGAAGATGGGTACTTTACATCCAACCTACAATAAAAGCCCTTTAAAAGAACATATTACTGGCCATATACCATGAAATTAAAGCAATTCAAATAAACACGGAAGACTCAAACAGAAAAACATGGACCACACAAACAGAAAAAAATAAACCTCCAAATGCAACACAAACACGGATGGAGAGAGTCCTCACACAGTTCCACTTTTTTGGTAACCAAATGTCCCACACATTGCCACATAATACACTGGTCTAAAGAGAAAACCTACACTATATTAAATCAATATAAAATAAAAGCTGCTGAACAGTGAAAAGCCATGTGATTCAGGCCATGGCATATGCATTTCAGTCCTAAAACCCTGTCTGTTGGTAAAAGAGATCTGTTTGACTCTACTCCATCTGCTGCCCACCTACTGAGAGACAGAGCCGAGCCATCTTGAAGGAATTACCATTCCTTAATATTTAGAAGGATTATCAGCAGCATTTTACAGGAGAAAACTCAAATTCGAAAAAAAAATGTCTAAAACTCAAAAGAAATTCGAGTTACTATAAACTGAAAGATAATCTAGGATATGAATGTATAGAACAGAAAACAAATATTTTGTGCTAAAGCAGATCTTAAAATTGTCTTCATACTAGAAGACATTATTTTAGTGTTAGAATTTTTTTTAATTTCTCACACAAAAATTCTATTAACAAACCCAACTTACTTATCCCACAAAATGTCTATTTATATGCTAAATTACAGAACCACCCAAAATTATTTTTTGTAACAAATAATAGCACATTCCATACTTTCAGGAAGAGCTTTCTGAAATCCTGAGTATTACAAATTCCTGAAATATACCTGGATATCACTGTGAAATTTGGCTATAAGTTGGATAATTACAACATTAATATAGAGATTAAAGTAATACATTAACAATAACAAATATAATTTAGATACAAAACCATTAGTATATTGCAAAGGTAATCAAGTAGCTAAAATCAAAAATCAATGAATAAATTTTACACAATTCGAAAGCTTCTATGTGACAGTTCTGATTTGTCACCTCTTTCTAAAAATTAGTCACACACCCTACCTATGCCTACCAACATGCATGGTATTCTAACAGCGACAAACTCTTTGGGGTATAGCACTGTTGCCAGCACCCCGTCCTTGTTAAAAATTCCTGCAATAGGTTAATATGTAAACACATCAGTCCTTTAAATGCTTAGCAGCAAAACATTAGCTCACTAAGCTGACAGCCTGCTCCTAAAAGAAAGCACATCAAATAATTTTCCTTATGACTCTTGTAATCGAGTGAGGAAGAGGAAAAACAGAAGGAGGAAAAAGAGAAAGGAGAGAGAGCAGGCAGAAAGGAATGCATGCTGCGGGAAGGAAGGAAGAGGAGATATGAATGGAAGTGCATAATATGATGCTAAGACTGAAACTTCCACTCTCCAAAGGGAGACATCCTGAGAGACAATACCCAGTGGATATCCTAGCAGTAGATAAAGTCATTCAGCAGTCCTCTGGTAAAAGATTACTTGTCACTAAAACCAACTGGTACCTATAAAATCAGCTTCTTAATAATAATCTTATAAACATGTTTTTGAAATAAAATCTGATAGGGTATAAGTAAGTCAAAGATGGCTTTTCCAGGAAAAAGATGCACTTCATGTTATATACATATGAAGCACAAATTCATTCTTCCATTATTTACTGCTTAAGCCTAAAACCTCACACATCACTGCTCTATTACTACATTGCCCTACAGTTCTCTAAATGCATACAAACAGAAACTTTAATTTTTAAAGCATTAACTGCCTTAACTTTTATTGCTACCTTTTAATGTTTCATCAAATATTCGGTAACTCGATAGTTCAACAAATATTTACCGAGAACCTAGTACACACCAACTACTGATAGGAAGGAGGACACACACACACACAAAATAAACCCACCTTCAAATAAGAGTTTAGTAATATTTCGGGGAAAAATGCATTCTCATTTTCCAATACTTAGTAAAATAAACTATGATTCTTTGAAGAGAGTCAAATATAGTTATGACTAAAGAAAGCACCATTTTTTTCTCCCTGTGATCTTGGTTTCTAAAACAGAACACGTTAGCCACTAGTTATGGCTATCAAAAATTAAATGACTCATTTAAAGCAGACTCAGCTGTACATACATAACGCTTGTATGTACTTGTGCACATACACACATACTCCCCCAACCACCCACTGCGGGTAACATATTACAGAGCAGAGATTCTCAACCAATGTGCTGCAGATCACTAAAAATAATTTTTTTTAACTTTTTAAAGTGCTGTTCATAAATTTAAAACAGTTGATTCATAATTGTACATTATTAAAATAGTTCCCTCCATAAACTTTCTTACCTGGTAATAGTCATTTTGGCAAATGAGACATGATGCAGAGGTCTCCCCACCAAGAAGTAGCTGTGCAGACCTACATAGAGGTCACATCTCTGACCTCTGGTAAAACCAGTCAGGATTCGTTTAGTCATAACTGGTTTACAGTAAGAAAGTTTCATTTTGCATACACATGTAAAATATTTAGTTTTCATTCTGTTTAATTTGCTTTCACTTTTCACAATTTTTCTTACTAATATAGAAAGCAGTTATCATTACTACCGATAATATTATTTTCTTTGTTATTATTAGCTTCTTATATTAGTATTCTTGAATTGAATTGACTGTGTAAATTTTATCAACTATTTATGAATTTATCTGTAATTGTTTATACATTATTTATTAGTTAACCAAAGTCTGACTCTTAAAGGAATTTGATAGGTTGAAAAAAATGTTTGCTTCTAAACTAATGCAATTTAATTAAAAAGGCTTAAGGGCCTTTAAAATTTCAAAATATATTTTTTCAATTTTTTTAATCTTCTGATCATAATATCTATATTATGCTAATTTCTAAATTTTAACTGTTGAATTGGATGAAATTCATACCTCAGTATTTCCTAATGCTATTTATTTTTAATTTCTGAATAGTCTTTATTAACACATTCTTAAAAAAAAAGGTAATCTTAAATATTTTTAGATCAAGTGTTTAGTTTGTAATCACTCAGTTTCCTTTAGAAGTTTATATCTAAGTAGATTTAATTTTTATAGATCTCTTTCTCTTAAAGTGGGCAACATTTTTTTTTTTAAATCTAAAATGTGTTCAAGTAACAGTTACAAATAAGTAGGTTTGTCATCTGGATTTTTTTACTCCAACAATTCTTTCTGTAGCCCAAATGTTTCATTTCATATAAATATTATCAAGTTAAGCGAAAGTACTAAGCAGAACATGCTGATACTTTCCCATAATGCATCCATCTTAAATATAAAAAAGCTATAAATTTTAAGATCTTGAAAATTTTATGAGCTAGATTAGAGTATCATACTAAACTCAAGAACTCAAAGTCATGCAATTAAGAGCTAGAGCAATATACCTCACATAAACTGCAAAATCACTTATCAGTTACATATTATATTACATATGGAACCAATGAACCAAAGGTTATTGAAAACGTATTAGTTGTCAAAAGTTAGTAGAGACAAGGATGTCAGATGACAGAGATAACACTAAATCAAAAGATTACTAAATTAAAAGAAATTCCATTTCAGACTGATGAATCTCCAGCTGTTTAAAAATGTGTTTTGTTTTTTAAATTAAAAGCCCTGAAAAATAATGCTTGGAAGAACACTATTTGTTTTGTAGCGAGATACCCAAACAAACTACTAAGGATGAAATATTCTGTGTGACAGCAGAAAACCATGAAACAAGGCATTATATAAATAGGGCCTATGTTTATGTTCTACACTGACAGGAATATATAAAGGCTTCGACATCAAGAGTTTATTCTGAAAACACTATAGTTAACAGTTTTCTTCCAAAGAAGCTTTCTTATAGAAGGTTTCTTGGATTCCATGTCAAATTATGTTAACAAAATAGTAAATATAATATAATCCAAGCTGCTACTGTCCCATCTGCTTCCAGCTTTTATGTGAAGAAAGAGAATCAGAGTATCATTTATTATTGTTTCCAACCACAGCATACTCATGATACAGGAAATTTAAGCTTAATGAAGAGTTTCTGACCTAAACAGTGATTTGTTTATTTTTGAAAATTGTCAATACATTCTCACTTTGCAGGTTTGTTGTTGAATAGTTAACTGGCTTCAAAAAGTGGCTAACTCAACTGACACTAGAGCACCAGAATGAACTAAAAATTACAAGGAATTCATCATTTCATACTGACCAACAAATTACTGGGGATGAAACAAGGTTTATGAAATCAAAACAGAATTCATTGTGGAAAAAGTGAGGTTAAGTCACTAGCCTTGTTGGTTGATTTATATCCTAATATTCTAGAACATCTAAGTATGCTTATCATTATTCTAAAATTCTTGATATGAGAAAGTTCAATTTGATTTAAATCCATGTCATTAAAAAGTAATATATGCACATTTGTTAATTAAGAAAAGGAAGAGCTGTTAGATCTAAAGAACATTTGTACCCTTAATATAACTAAATTTTCAAATATTTTGATGTTTTATGTCAAAATCATAATATAAAGTCATGATTGTTTTCCTCAAACACAATACAGATGTTTCAGTCCTTCCAGTCTGCACCCTGAAGTACAGCATATAGACAGTACTGCCATATTGCACAACTCAAAGTGGCATCTTTTATACTGAATAAATGAGAATGGTACTTCCTGGAATAGTGCTACAAGATAGCATTCTATTATATACATTACTATTTTCAGTGAATTCCAGCACACAGGTGGGAAAGCTCTGAAATACTGCCAAAAGGCAATGTTTTGAAACATTGCTCATCAGCTTCTGTTAACACAAACTGGGTATATTTCGAAGTGCTCTGTACTATCATAAATTTGGCATCCCTGACCTCTATGTGGCAACACAGGAAGGGGATCGTAATGCCCATGGTTGAGGCTTACTTTGCCAAACTCGAAATTCTGGTTCCTGGTCTAGATGCTTTGTCATAATTTATGTTACAATTCACAGCATTCCTGCATACATATCCTGAAACACTGGCTAAAATTTGAAAAAAAAAACTATTAAATAATCGTCTTACAGTAACACCTTTGTTTGGACAGTCAATCTCTAGATGAATGTTTTAAAAACTGACTAGCAACTATTACATATTTATAGATTAGGAGAAATAAATTATAATTTCATTCATTGAACACACACACACACACACACACACACACACACACACACACACACAGTCATTACCCACATGATATTGCTTATGCAGAACAGAATCCATTTTAAAATAAAAAGTTATGAAAGGCTTATCTAGGCCAGATCTTGCTAGCCTGATCGTCTTCCTGAGTATATTCACATAGTTCAGAGAGAAAAAACTAAAATCAGCAGAGCTTCCAGTCAAAATGAGAGTAGGTTAATGCTGTGATTGCCTACTTTCACAACCACACCAGAATTACAACTAAATTACAGAATAGCCATCACTGGGAGTCACCTGAAGTGTAAGTTAACAAAGTGCTACTAACTGGGGACACTAAGAAGAAATCACCTTGAGACTGGTAGGAAGACACAAAAAATGGGCTATACCCATGTAGCAGTTGAGAACTGGGAGAAATATCTCATCTGCAGAGATACCCACTAGAAGAAGGAGGGGTCCCAGCCCAACACTGAGCTCCCCAGCCCAGGGTTCCAGTGCTGAGAAGTCCCCATAACTTCTGGCTGTGAAAACCAGTGGAGGTTGTGGCTAAGTGAGACAGAGGGCTAAGGGAGTCATAGACTCCTTGCAATGGGCCGACGTATGGACTTGCTCAGGATGGACACTCTGAGCTCCATCACTGAAGCAGCAGCTTGAAAGGCACCAGAGACATATGCAGAGGAACTGAGTTTTTTGGCTACAGGGTGAGGGCTGAAGGGGCAGCTTCCTCCCTGACAGATGTGCTAGACCTCTTCCACCTGGTTTGCAGACCCAAATGGGTACTATATCTGAATCTTCCTCAACATAACTAACACTGGTTGCCCCACCCTGGTGATTCCCTGTGACCCTGCCCCTCCCAAAGTGCAGACCCACCCGGCCGCTTCCAGTAGATTTTCCATACCAACAACCAGTCTTGGTGCATGCTACAGACTTTCCTAAAATCTCTCAAAGGGTCACAAAACCTAAGCAAGCAGCATCTGGCCTCAGCATGCCCCCTACCTCTTGCTGGGCAGCCCCAAGCTCAGCACTAGTGGCAGCTGGCCTTGGTTTGAGACTTGGCCTCTTGAGGTACTTCCAACCCCAGTGTGGGTGGCAGCTATCTGCAGATTGCTTGGTGGCTCATGCCAGGTGGCCCCAAACAGAACACAGGCAGCTGTTGGAACTTGGCCTGGGGCAGAGCCCCTCCCAGGAGGCCCTGGCCTACAAGCCAGGTAACTAACTATGGTCTAAACTAGAACACTACATGGGGTCACATCTGAGAAAGACATACCCAAGGGGCAGACAGGGGAGGCACCAGAGCCCTGCTAAAGCAAATCCTGCTCTGTAGGGTCAGCCCTTGCACAACAGCTCCTCCACTGGTCACAGCCAGTTGTCACAACCAATCAGCCAGAGGGTCAATCCTTTCCATTGACATGCAAAGAGCAACCAAGGCTCAACTACAACAGGAGGACACACATAAACCACACAAGGGGCATACATGGTGTACCTGGCTCAAGTGACTAGGTAGACTAAGCCACTAGGACCCACAATACACCTACTACACATAACAGCTCTACCTAATACACAGAAACAAACACAAGTAGGCAGCCAAAATGGGAAGACAAAGTAATATGTCCCAAGTGAAAGAACAGAACGAAGCTCCAGAAAAAGAACTAAACGAAATGGAGATGAGCAATCTACCAGATGTGGAGTTTAAAACACTAATTATAAGGATGCTCAATGAATTCAGGAGAAGAGTAGAACTCAGTGAGAACTTTAAAAAGAAATCGAAAACATAAAAGTGGAGACAGAAAACTAAAAAGAACCAATCAGAAATGAAGAATACAATAACTGAAACGAAGAGTACCTTAGGACGAATTAACAATAGATTAGATGAAGTGGAGGATCGAATCAGCGATTTAGAAGGTAAGGTAGCAGAAAACAATCAGAACAGCAAAAGAAAAGAATCCCCCCCCCAAAAAAATGAGCATAGTTTCAGGGACCACTGAGATAACTTCAAGTGTACCAACATTCATATCATAGGAATACCAGAAGGAGAACACAGAGAGCCTGGACCTGAAACCTATATCAAGAAATAAAGACAGAAAATTCCCTTAACTTGGCAAAGGAAACAGACATACAAGCCCAGGAATTGCAGAATTCCAAGCAAGATGAATCCAAAGAGGTCCACATCAAAACACATCATAATTAAAATGTCAAAGGTTAAATACAAAGAGAGAATCTTAAAAGCAGCAAGAGAAAAGCAGTTACCCACAAGGAAACCCTCATAAGACTGTAGCTGATTTCTCAACAGAAACTTTGCAGACCAGAGGGATTAGCAGGAAATATTTATTCAAAGTGATGAAAAGTAAGGACCCAGATTACTCTACCCAGCAAAGCTATCATTTAGAATGGAAGGACAGATAAAGAGCTTCTTAGACAAGAAAAAGCTAAAGAAATTAATCATAATTAAGCCAGTATTACAGAAAATGTTTGAGGGATTTCTTTAAGAAGAAGAAAAAAGAAAAAAGATAAATAGAAATAATAAAATATGGCAATAACTACATATCTAGCAACAATTATTTTAAATGTAAATGAATTAAATGCTCCAATCAAAAGATAGGGTGCCTGAATGGATAAGAAAACAAGACCCTTACATATACTGCTTACAAGAGACTCACTTCAGATTGAAAAGCACACACAGACTGAAAGTAAAGGGATGAAAAAAGATGTTTCATGAAAATGAAAACAAACAAAAAAGCTGGGATAGCAATACTTATACAAGACAAAATAGACATTAAAACAAAAGCTATAACAAGAGACAAAGAAGGACCCAGTAATTCCACTTCTGGAATTTTGTTTATCCAAACAAACTCAAAACACTACTTCAAAGGGATATGTGACTCCATATCTCCATTGCAGCATTAATTACAGCAGCCAAGATATAGGGGCATTCTTGGTGTCTATTGATGAATGAATAGATAAGAGGTGGTAAATATATACAATGGAATATTACTCAGCCATAAAAAAGAATGAAATCTTGCCATCTATAACAACGTGGATGAACCTAGAGGGTATTATGCTGAGTGGAATAAGAAAAACAAATGTCATATGTAGAAACTGGAGAACAGGATAAACAAACCACAGAAACAAACTGATAGATACAGAGTGCATTCTGATGGCTGTCAGATTGGGGGATGGAGAATGGCTGAAGGGGAAGGGGATTAAGAGGTACAAATTGGTAGTTACAAAATAATCATGGGAATGAAGAATATAGCACGCAGAATATAATCAGTAGCATTGTAATAACTATGTGTGGTGTCAAGTGGGTGATTTGAGTTATATAAATGTCTAATCACGGTGTTGTACACCTGAAACTGATATAATATTGTATGTCAACTATAACTGAAAAAAGTAAAAATAAAATATTTTTCAAAAAACATTAAGTTCGGCAGAAGCATGAGATAACCATACAAGTATAGCTACAATTTTCAAAATTCTATTTTTCCTACCTAAAATGCTAAATTTAAGTTCAAAAAGCCATCATTTGACAAAAATGACATTCATAACCTAATATTTTCCTAATAGGGAAGCATCAAATCTATCATAAGCAAGCATAATCTAAAAAAGTTAAGCTTGCTTCCCTTTATACTTTATTAATATGTCTTTGTAATTTTTAGACTTATCTTAGATTATAATTTTAGTTATTTATGTACATCTGTTGTCATCACATGCTCATGAGATTAGGAGTTCCTTTTGGTTGAAAATTTCCAGGCCTTATTCATTTTCATATTACTTTAAGATTTCAAATAAATGAATTTCTTGCTCCTTCTGGAGTTATGTATCCAACCTCAGCAGAAGAAGTAAAGAATAAGGCTGCAAATAAAGCAAATTTTTCAGAGAACAAAGTAAAATACAAAAAAACTTTGTGTGGTCATTTCACTAAGACTCAAACACATTTCATATACATTCTAATGACCATAGAGCTGAAGCAAAGCAATTTTGCACCTTATTTTAAAAGCCTTTTCTACTGGATATAAATACAATGATTGCATAAAATATTGTTATGATGTATTCTAAATACTAAAATTAAGAGCCTGATTTAGGTGTAGACAACATAAATTTTAATACCTTTCCCTCTAAAAAGGATTTCCTACTCAAAATCCTTTTAGTAAGTTGTTGCCACTTTTTAAACACGCATTATCATATCAAACAATCTCTGTTGCTCTTAAAATAGCATAGGAAATTAGACACACAGCAACACGAGGCAAAAAAGCTTCTTAAATCCAAAGGAAGGTATGATTTGCATATGTTTACTGACCTTTCCCTAAGTAGTCTTCAGAGCTGGTGCTAAACTACCTTTCAGAATTAGAAAGAATTGAGTTTATTCAATTATTTTGTTTTCTACCATGAAAGCCTTCGGGATTAAAAACTGAAGTGATAACTACAAACCATCAATGTTTCTTAAACCAATCTTTATCGACAGAGTTCACAGAGGGGCGGGGGGGGGGGGGAATACTGCCAGGAAAAAAGAAAAGCACTAAGGTTAACACATTTAACAACCACATTTGTTTGAAAGAAAAAAATTTAGCACAAACTGAAAATAGTGTCTAAGGACTTTCACACTTCAAGAAAAAAAAAATCTAGAAGATTTAAAGGAAAAATAAGAGGCTGAGGAATCCAATAGTTTCAGAATAGGAAACCATATTCTATAAATTTGAGTAAGAGAGAAAATTCAGTGTTTCCCCACCAAATGAATTATCACAGTCTGTAGTCTTAGAAGGCATTGCCCAAACCAATGTAGAACTTCTCTTATTTGGGTTTGATTACTAACTGAAAATGAGGATCCAGTGATGTAATAAATTTATAGATGTGAGTAAGAGTTATTGTATTAAAGACACAAAAGATGAACTGGAATGTAAAGTTAGAGAAGAAATTGAAACAGCATTTTAATAAAATTATATTTCTAATTTTTCAAAAGAACCACATTGTAAACAAAGGAATATGGGAGGTAGTGTTTCTGAATTCTCAGAAATTATTTGGAGTTGCACTGGAAAAAGGCTTTTATAGTTCTAAAAATTCTGTGAAAGAGCTTAATTTCATTAGACTACAGTCATTAAACTGATTTATAGAGGACCTTAATAATTTTAATGGCTTAACTGAGTATTATTCAGAAATGAGATTGTAGGAATGTAGAATTCCTTCTTGTCTAGACCTCTGCTATTAATCCAATTGTCACTATGTCTGAAGAAAGCTACTTATCTTTGTAATTTGATTTTAATATTACTTTTCTAATTCTATTCAAATTATATGGCAACTATTTAAAGCTAGTAGCAGAAGAATGAAAATCTAAATGAGATTAATTTCTTAAGTGAGCATATAAAACAGAAGATAACTACAGCTCATCTGAATCTTGAATAAACTAATTCAGAATTTCAGTCACAAGTCTGATTCATGTGTATGTATATATGTATGTCTACATAGCAAATATATGTATACAGACTTATAGGTACAATGATAATTTTATATATAGGATAAGCATATTGTATACACAGGCACATATAGGTATACATACACTGTATAATTACTAGAAAAATTATATAATTAACTATAATTATATGTGTGTATGTGAAATATATTATTAAGCACTGTCATCAAACAAGTCATCATTTGCTTCAGGAAAAACAAAAGAAGGAAATATAATATTGCACAACAATCCTCAGTTTTGAAAATTGTATGTGCATACCTTCAGGAAGGGGGAAATTCCCCCCTCTACTTCTCTTGAGTTCTTATGAGTGGACTAATCATAAAATTAACACAAGATCAAATTAAGTGGAGAAAAACAAATTTAATAAGTGCATGAGAGATCATTTGAAATGATGGACCAGCCAGCTTTTTACACTTCTTAGATGAAGAAACAATAAATTTGTAAAGAAATGACAGGACAAACGCACTTTAGTTTTGGGTACTCATTGGTAAGCAATTTAAACAAAATATATAAGCTTAAACAATAAATTAGTAAAGGAGTAACAAGGTTTGTTTATGTAAGCTTTTTGGCCCAGGATTCCTTTACTCCAGCCATAAGTGTTTATTTCCTAGCTCTGTCTAGAGCAAGAAGGGCACCTTTCACCCAGAAGATGTTTCTTACATTCAGGAAGACAGGAGATTGTCAATGTGCCCATCTTGCACCAGCTACTAGTTAACTAACTTTAATTCAGAATAATCAATATATTTTGTGGGCTATTTTGGGGCAGCCTGCGCTAAAACCTGACAATACAATTAGATGACATATAGTTACATACGGGTATATTCAAATAATGATTGTCAAAGAAATGACAAAATATAAGAAAATAATCAAAACAAATAGAAAAGGACAACTTGGAAAAAACAGACTATGCAGAAAGACAACAAATTTATCCTTAATATGTTTCTGAAAAATAAAAGACACAACATGAAACCAGAATATGAAACTATAAAAACATTCAGAGAACAAAAAATGCTCTTGAAAACTAAAAATATGATAGCAGAAACAAAGTACTACATAGAGGAGTCAGAAGATATAAAGTTCAAGAAATCTCCCAGAAGATAGGAAAAAAGAAAGATATGGGGGGGAGGGAGTAGTGAAAAGATAAATAGAGAACTAACTAGTCAGTCTAACACCAGGCTAATGGAAGTCCAGAGAAAGAGCAGAAGAAAACGGAAAAGCAAATCATCAACAAATAATTCAAGAAAATCTCCCAGAAAGGAAGCAAATGAATTTCCACATTAAGAAAGCTGAGTACCCAGCACAAAGGGTGAAATTAACATGAATCAAAGCACATCATTGTAATAAAAAGATGAGGAATAGGTATGGCTTCAGACTCTTCACCAGAAACTAGGACAACAAAGTTTTTAAAAATCGGAGAGCAACCAATATCTACCTAAAATTTTTTCCCCAAACTATCAATTGAATAGGTGAGTAAAAAGGCATTTTTCAAATTTTAAAAAATATTCTTGCCATGCACCACCAACTCTCAGGAAGTTATTGGAAGATGTGCTTCAGCCAAATGAGATCCTCTATCAAGAAAGAGAAGCTTCACCAAGGAGCAAAGGGAAGGGAATTTCCAAGATGATAGTGGAGATCTTAGGATGAGAAATATGCACCAGCCACAGAGAGCAAGCGTGTCCAATTAGAGTTCTGTGACTCAAAATGCAGATTTCTTAAGGGCTGTCATCACAGTGTACTTTGCTGTTATACTTTCTTATTAACATAAATGAGCTATTAGAGAGTGTATTCCACCCAAACAAGGGAAAAACCAAAAAAAGAGAAAGATAGGAGATCCAGGTAATAGGGAAAATGACTCAAAAAAGGCAAAAGTATACTCAGAATAATACGAAAAGGGGAAGTTTCAGGAAGGACTAGAAGGCAGCCTACAGAGTAACCCATCCAAACAGAAGAAGGTCCTCCAGAGAGATGAAACTACAAAAAATAAAAATAAAAAAAAGTCAGAAAAGTTGTTCCTGAACAACCAGCCTGGTAAAGAGCAGTGTTGAGAGGCTATTGGATAGTGTAGAAAATTTTGCAATTGGTACTGTGAAAACTAAACAAAGAAATAAACAAGTCACCATTAGCTGCAGGAAAAACAAAATGAAGGAAATGTAATCACGCTGCACAACAATTCCCGGTTGTGAATAATATCTGCATGTTCATAATACAAATAATGAATAGTGATATGAGAAAAAATTTAATAGAACTCTATGGGACCAATGAGAGGAGGGAATGGCAGCAACAAAGATAGCGGGATAATAGCACTAAATCACGAAGCCAGGATGCAGAAAATCAGCAGAGAATGGCTAAAACTGATCAATCTAATTACATCAGTATATGAACACTATTGAGAAATACGGGCGTATGTAACTGTCAGAAGAAACGAGAAAGAGCAAATATGGTTTTCTTAACGTTTGCAGATAAATATACATGGAGATAACACTGTCAGGAACGACATCCATATTCAAAAAGCACTGTATCACATACATTCACAATGTAAACTCCATCCCTGAGAGTAAGGAATTTTGTCCATTTTTATTCACTGTGCCTGGCAGACACGAGTTGCTCTGTGATGCTTATTAATGAACAAATGAATAGCCCTAGCAAAGTTAATATAATAAGCTGTGGAGAACTACATTAGATAACCTCAAAGGGGATCTACTTATGACAATAGTGACAATGGAAGATACACATAAAGTTTAAGGTGTTTCAAAAAGATTAAAGCAAAAAAAAAAAAAAACCCCAAAGAAGACTCATACTCAGATATCATGTTCTCCAAGATACCTTCTCTGAGCCCCAAGGTTGGAGACTCTCCTAGCCTATGTGCTCTCACATCACCTTATTAATATCCCTATTATAGACTACACACTAAGTTTCTTGGTTTTGTCTCTCTTCCAGTAGAAAATGAGATGTTGATTAGAATGACTGTACCTTATTTATAACTATGTCCTTGGCAACTAGCGTAATACTCGGTGATCACAACATAAATCTGTTCACTAATTTAAGTAATATTTGTTCAGCACCTACTACATGCCATGCATTTTCTTGGCATCGAGAATAAAATTGTAAAGAGAATTTTTAAAAAGTCTTTGTGGAGCTTCTACTTTAGGTGAAGAAAGGTACAAACAATACTTATATGTGTATGTGTATCGATTTTTTATATAAAACAACATAAGATGGTGCTGAGTATTATAAACTAAATAAAGCAGAGTAAAGAGATAAAGAGATAGGAAAGTGCTATTTAGACAGACTGGTGAGGGAGGAAGAACTCTTTAAGGATTAGGACTAGAGAGATGACTGAGAGAAGTCATGCAACTATATCAATGGTAAAATATTCCATGTAGAGGAAACAGCCAAATACCAAGAAGGGAATATATTGGGTGCATTTGAGGAATGCATGCCACTAAGAGCTTAAATGGTTTGCATGAAATCATTTGTCCTCTTGAAGCCTTATATTCCCCATCTACAAAATCTGAAGCCTATTAAACTGAAAGCAATACTTGCAGCCCAGGCATCCCACTACCTGATTTCACTGCTTTTGCACCTTAGACCAGAACTCAGTTTGGGGCAGACGACTGGCCAAGGATGCTTGCTCGCAGACATATAGGGACTCACTCCTTAAATGACCCTGGGATGCATTATACCAATCGAACTATACATGTTCTGGCACGGAACAGAGTTCAGGCACTTCAAACAATGTGTTGGCCAGATCGGGGCATAGAAGGCTCACAGCAGGATTTTATTCCAGCAAAAACTCGGAACATAAGTTTCAGTTACATCAAACAGGGATTCAATATCTCTAATTCAAGAATTTTTAAATTAAAGTTTTACTGGTATATACAATTCTCCCTCTTTGTTGAAGATACCTGATTAAAATGGCCACAGAAAATTTTGGTTACCTTATACTGCTTATTGCTGACCTGTGTAAAAAATAAATTAATAAACAAATGCTGGGAACTAAGGGGTGGACAATCAGCAAATGAATGGTACCCAGGCCATGGTAAGAATCTAAAGAAATCTTTGATAAGAGCATAGATGAAAGACAGAAGTCAGTTAGTCACTGGGCAATGGTCAAAGCAGTGAGGAACTCATGAATCCCTGACTCTACGCCTGGAGAAACAAGGCAACAACTTTTTCTCAGCATCAGAACCTCCAACAGCATCCATTTCACTAACAGTACTATAATGTCTATTTAAAATAAAGTTGTCCATAATATTCCTAAAAGTATACTCTTTAAGGGCTATGACATGTCTTCTATGTAGAGAAATGTATTGAATAATAAAAATAGTCATAGTTGAAATAGCAGCTACCAATAACCGAGAGCCTAGTATGTGCTATACTAGCTGAAATGTAAATCCATTTAATCATTAAAACAAGCCTATACAGTAATTTTTATTACCTCTAATTTAGAGTTGAGAAAACATACTCCAGTTAGTTGTTCCCGCGATCACACAGAGCTGGCTGGTTATGCAGCTAGTACTCAATCTCAGATGTGTTTGATTTCTGGGCTCAATTTTTCTATCTCTTATGAAGGTAAATAAATGATATACAGAGTTTTTTTTTTAATTATTTGAACCATTGTCACACAAATACAATATAGAGTGACAGCTGGCTATAACTTAGAAATACTGATTTAAGAATATTTTGATATCTGTGATCATTTTACTATATGCCATTTAGTTTATTCTCCTTGAACAAAATCAAATAATTACTGTTATATGTCTTAAAAAATGTTTATTGAACTATGGGGTAGGAAAACAAGAACTATTTATTTCTTTTCTTTTCAATATACATATTCGGCTAAGAAAAACAAGCTCTTTAACAGCAAGATAATTTTGAAAAGCCATCTTGCTAACACCTAAGGGAAGGTGTTAGCAAGGATGTATGCCAGTGCAAGAGACAATAAATCTCAAACAAGTGATGGCTATTTCAAAAGCTTTTAAAAAGGCTTTGAAGAACACAGAAATGTGGGAAAATGTGTGTCTGCAGAAGATGACATCCAAGCCAACAAGATAAGGAGTGACAGGTAACAACTCAGGCCCTAGTGACAGCTGAACTTAAATCTCAGCTCTCTCTTTTGCTAGTTACTCATAAAGTGACTCATCCTGATACCCTCCACAGCTCCATGTCTTACTCATCTGTAAAGCAGGAATAACAACAGTACCCACTTCACAGGACTGACATAAGAATGAAATGAACTAATACATAGATACAAAGTACAAAAGCCACATATAAAAAGACAAGTGTCTAGCATTTCTAACTACTTAATAAAAAGTCATTATTCCCTTCCTAGAAAATGTAAGAAAGGATTCAGAAGACTGCTTGCCAAAGCAGGTTTTTGGAGCGATCAAATGTAGGTTGTTTTCAAGCAGACACTTTTAGAAAATTTAATGAGTGTTTAAATATGCATTTAATGCCATCTTAATTTTTTTCCTAAGTAGTGAAGAGATCCTTATTTATTGAATGCTTCTTAGGTTTCAGATGCTAAACTAACAGACATTTTTTCTCACCTAATTCTCACATCTCCATAGAGAAGATGGTATTACTTCCATTTTCCGGGGGGGTAAGAGGGTAAGTAGGCTCAGAAGTTAAAGAAACTGCCCATTTGGATAAATGATAGAGCTGGGATTCCAAGGCCAGGTCTGCTGATTCCAAAGTCCATGCTTTTAAACATTGCGCTAACCCTTTATTTCCTTGAAGACCAAGGTTGTGCCAACCACTGTGCTTTTCAGGAAAGCTAAGCTTCCCAGCTGGAGAGGAATTACTGTATGGTCATTTCTCCAAGGTCATTTCTTCAATAGCAGAGAGACATTGAAAAGCATGCAGTTGGATCAACAAAGGCTTTAATTCTACACAGCTGGCACACCCATTGTGCCTTTTCTGATTCCTTTTGTCTTACCCCTCAATGTTGTGATGTCTAAATAATTTTAGAAACTGTAAATTTGTCACTTACTGACATTACAAATAACCTAATTCCAAGTACCTTTAGTAAAATATTATAAAGGGAGCTATCACAGATTGGAAGAACTCCCAGATTTTCAGTCTATTCATAAGACTGTAGTTAAAAAAGATGAAGGAAGTATTTCATTATAGAACTTAGATAACTTACACTGGCAAATTAAACTTCTACTGTGACTGAACTGCTGCCTCTCGTTTGTTACTGCACTGGGGAGACGATAAGCTTGCATTCATTTTTGTCCGCGACTCTAGAAAAATAAGTAAAAATCAGGTGGCAGTGATGGCTAAAGAGTTTCTGGTCTTATACAAAGGTTTTACTGCAGTCTGCAGCCAGTTGTCCATCACAAATTAAAAAAGGGAAATGTGATCATTAAAGCCAAACTGTCCCTTAATAATGGAGGGCTTACAGCGGACACCTTCAAGGGTCTGTGGTCGCCGACTTGGCTGAGTGAGACAAGCGGTTGGCATATTAATTATAGAAAAAGAGTTGATATGGGCAAGCTTAAATACAAGGTTATAACCTTCAGTTCCCAGTTTGCTCTAGAGTGCCTGAGTGTCAAGGGTGGAGGTAATATGAAGATTTAGTTACTCAGATGAGAAAGATACATCAAAGTCACGTACAAATCTCAGACCATCCTATTAGGGAAACAGGAGTATTTAAAACATTCCTACTTAGTTCCAAAAATTATTATATTTTTTAAACTAAATAAAGGAGGCAAGAAGATGACTACTTAGTTTTAGGGTCAAGTAAAAAGGAACATGAAAAGTCCTAAAAATGTCACATTACCTTACCCATTGTTCATTCAGTACTGATCTTTAAAACAGTATCAGTCATAGAAGATTGATCTGTTTTTAAAGATTAAAAACAAAATGCCTTGAAGAAGACACAAAATAATGTGTTCAATTTTGCAGATTGAAATAAAAGATATCCTATTTTTAAAGTTTCTGCTTAGATGTGAAGAAAATCACACTGCAATTATATAATAACAGTTCCTTTGGAAGCCATATGTTTAAGCTTTATAAGCAATATTTCCCTTTCATGTCTTTTAAGTACTGAGTGGCCCAAAGATCCCATGCACATAAAGTCACAAGACAGCACAGAAGAAAACCCAAGTGAGGAATGACAACCAAGACGCAAAGCACAGAGTTTATGATAGAAAATGTAGATAACCTGAAAGACAGCATGTGCTGCTAAGTGCCACTAACAACAACAAAAAAATCACAGCTTCAATAAGCATGTTTCCAGATCACAGCAAGGCTGCCATTCAAACGGCACTGTCAAACTGAGTCTACCTTTAATGTGAGATACATACCACAAGAGCTTCAGAGACTCAGGCAACTGAGTGAGATGACTGTAACTAATGTGACTTTCTGCTTTTTCATTAGCACTGCCCTCAAGACGATCCGGCTTACTCTTATACTTTCTATAAGAAGACACTTAGCTCTGATTCTCCTGCCAACACATGGTTTTAAAATTCATAGCTAAAAATTAAGAGTCCAAATATCATTCTCTCCCTTTGGATGAGGCTCTGGCGGCATTCCTGCTCACTCCAAATTCACAACGCGGCAGAGCTACCTACACTTTGAGAAAGCAGATTGCAGGGGCACAATTCTGAGGACGCCTTGAGACCTGTAGGCCACAGCATGCATCCTATTCCTTGACTCTATCTCTTTCCGTTCACTCAAAAATCCATCACCCCAGATCGCCAGTACTTTACCCTATAATCCTGTCCCTCCTCTAAATCATTCTATGTATGGAACACGCCATTAACCCATTTGCTAAAAGACAATATTCTCAATCGTTCTCAAATCAAATAAAAACTGAAAAGTTCCTAATGACAGACTTTGAAATATTTATTAGTGGTTTAAATACCGTCCTCTCCTTTTCATGGGTAATATGGTATAACAAAAGGTGTAGGCTTCCGAGTGAGACAGCCATGGATTTGAATGTGCCAGTTAACTGGATAACTTCGGACAAGTGAATTAACATCTCTAAGGCAGTTTTTCCTCCTGTAAAGTGAAGATAGTAATAGAAATCTCAAACGGCTGCTGTGAGGGTTATAATTTTCATAATTATAATTATAGCTAACATTTATCAAGCACTTCTATGTGTCAAGTAGTATTCTAAACACTTTACATAATTAGCTCACTTAATCCACACAAACACCCATGAGATGGGAACTAGTATGTGGTTTACAAATAGGGAAACCACAACAGAGGTTAAGCGACTGCCCAAGGACACCAGCTTTAACTGATGGGACAAGAACTGGAATCCAGGTGTGTCTATAGAACTCTTAACCCTCAGGACACCTTGCCTCAATGAATAACAGTGCCATGTTTGAGAAGTCTGTTCACAGTGCCAGTCACACAAATAAATGCTTATTTCTGCTACTGTTTTTACTACCCCACCTCTGCTCCATTTTACATCATATAGATTGTGAAATCAAGTTAATAACTTAAACGGGAAAGGAAAATACTATGATTAAAAAAATTTTAAACATGAGGGACTAAGAAATTAAAACAAACAAACAAAAAAATTAACCTAAAGGAAGAAAGTCAGGTGGACCATATTGGCAAGTGACTCAGTAACCTCCTCGGAGGTGAATCTACATATACAGGGTATACGTAACTCACAAGGGCCACTGGTCCCACACCATAGATTGAATGTTTGTGTCTCCCTCAAAATCACATGTTGAAGCCCTAATCTCCAATGAGATGGGGCTTTGGGAAGGTGTTAGGGTTAGATTAGGTGATGAGGGTGGGTCCCTCATGATGGGATTAGTGTCCTTATAAAAAGGGGGGGAGGCAGAGCTCTTTCTCTGCCCTGTGAAGATAGTGAGAAGACAGCTGTCCATGAACCAGGAAGAGCACAACCCTGAGACACTGAGTCTGCCTGTCCTTTGATCTGGGACTTCCCAGGCCTTCGGAACTGAGAAATAAATGTCTGTTGTTTATGCCACCTGGTTTACAGTATTTTGTTACAGCTGTTTAAGCTAAGACACCCACTCCCCAAACCCACATTGGGAATGAGGTAGCTTTGTTTTCTTCGGTCCTCTTTATAGAGAATAACACACAGAGAAGAGGAAAGGCACTCTTCTTTCTTCCAGCACCCAATAAAGCTTGGGCAGAACAAACAGAGAAATGAAAAATCTGGATAGCTATAAAGAACATGGCCCAGCTTCCACTGAGAGGAAGTGCAGGCGCCTGCAGTGTGTGTGGCGGCGCCCGCAGGGCAGCCCTGGACACTAAGCACGCCACGCTGTGAGGCAGACGCAGCTGCAGAGCAAGCTGCTGCGGGGCGCTCATGCCACTGTGCAGACCTCCGGGCATCAGGGCCCTGAGGCGCCAGCCTCAGAGTCATGAAGCAGGTCTCATTACCGCAGAGAGAAAGAGAACAAAGCCAGGAAGCATTCTCAGCGCTCCACCAGCCTTTAACTCAGGCACCTCCGGATAAACTGAGGGGCTTGACTGGAGGCTCCTGGAAAACCTAAGATGTGGGTGGGGCAAACTTGATCTTGCTGCACATTAGCATCAAGGGAGTTTGGGCAAACACCATGCTGAGGCCCAACTCCAGGGCTGAATGTAATTAGTCTTGGGAAGGCCTACATATCCCAGGGGTTTTTCAGGACTCCCCAGATCGTAACCTGCAGGAGGAGATGAGAACCACAGCCTTGGGCTGTTACAGTCAGGTGAAACACTGAGAGTCATTGCAGGATTCACAAAGCTGTTATAAAAGGAGTAGATGTATCTTTTAGAAAGAAACTGGTAGCAATGAGGAAGAAGAGGAAAAGACCAGGGTCTGTTATAAAGCAGGCCATAGGTAGTCTGTTCGCCCAGCCAGCCACTCACCTGACAGTTATTGAGCCTCTATTATTTAGGAGGCACAGTGAATAAGATAAGGCACATCACTCTTGCTCTCAAGAAGTTCCCAGTGGAGGAAGAGGCAATAAAATTAATTAAAATATTGTGCAATAAGTAGAATACAAATAGAAAGGATATAACGGGGGTAGAAAGGGAAGACACCTACATCTAGTGTGCATAGTCATGGTGCCATAAAACACTTCTAGGGGAAGTAAATTCTGAGCCTAAGAGGGAGCCGACTGGGGTTGCCAGTCAAGCAAGGTCACCACTGGGTCAGTCTAGGCTGTGGGAACCTCATATTATGCTTCTGCAAAGTTAAGTGATGCAGTAAAACTGGAACGTGGGCAACTGTGGGGACCTGAAGGTAGTCAAAGCTGGAAATGACTCAGCCAAAAGTTTCAGCTTCAGAGGAAAGGCAATGGGACACAACTCACTGACTTTAAAAACCGAACTGACGTCAGATTTGCATCTGGGCTAGGGGGTTAGCGGAGATCAGTCTGACAGCAGAGAAAAGACAGAAGACAGATACGAAGACCAGTTAGGAGGCCATTCCAAGAAACCAAGTCTAAGAAGAGTGAGGACTAGCAGGGCAATGGGGAGGAAGAAGAGTAAAGAGGTTCTACTAATTTAGGGGTAGAACTAGTACTGAGCTGACCCATTCGAGACAGAGGAGTGAAAAAAGAGAGTTCAGAATTAAGTCAGGGTGACAGTGTGAAGCCACTAGGAAAGATGAGACCAGAACAAGAGGCAGATGTGGAGTGTGAGTAGCCTGTGAAAACTGAAAAAGTGTGACTGTTAAATATCTGGGAAAATAAAAGTGAATAAGTTTCAATAATGTATTAGAATAAGTATCCATCAAGACTATGTGAGAGTTCTTTCTTTAAGAATGGTGTACAAATGTGATTAGTGTGTCCCTTCAATAGGTCACACCTTAAGACACCATATAATGATCCTAACATATGCAAAAAGGTATTTGTCAAATTCAATATGGATTCTGATTTTAAAAGATAAATAAGTAAATCTTGGGAATAACATTACAACATATATCACAAAAACAACAAGAAATGGCATTCTTAATGGGTAAAAAATTGATGACAATCCCATTAAAAGTCAAAACAAAACAAGAATGTCACTTTGCTTTTAGATATTACTTCTATCTAGAGAACCTAAATTGAGCTGCTACTGGTTGAGAAGGGAGTTGAGTAAATTTGATGGATACAAGCTAAATTTGTCCAAGAAATCAAGAGTTTTCTTGAATAGTAAAAATAATTGTTTAATGTAAGAAAAATCCACCAGCAAAAGTAATCACAAATGAAAATATCAAAACACATATATAAGATTCAGAGTCCATATAAAAAAAATCAAATCTTTATTGATCTATTTAAAGGAAGGCTTAAAGAACTAGAGAAACATAGCATGTGTTTCTGGATGGGAAGCTGGATATCACTTCTTCACAAATCCACATGCGTAATTAATGTTAATCCAATAACTACAAGGCACAGTCTTATACCTAGACAAGATACTTAAAACATACAAAACCTTAAGAATAATAAAGGTAAAAATCTGGGCCCTTGATAGGGAAGGACTTTCCAAGCAAAGGAAATGTCGAAGAATCGATTTTAAACCCACAAAACATTCCTATGTCAAACTGATCCCAAGGAAAATTAAAAAGCAAACAGACTGGAAGAAAACTGCGCCATAGGAAATGGGTGAAACATTATTAGAACTAGGTCTCAATAAAACGAGAGAGAGAAGGGACGAACAATTCACAAGCTAATACTTTTAAATGTCCAACTGCTCTAGTAATGAAAAGAAAGCACGCTAAACAGATTATTTTTTATTAAATTAAATATTTTAAAGTTGTAATGCTCAGTGCAGGAAAGAACATGGCGATATGGGAACTTGCAAACACTACTGGTGAACATGAAAATGGTACAGCTTTCTGCATGCTAGTTGGCCTAAGGCGTGATGATTGTTTGTTCTACTTAAGCAATTCCCCTTCTGTGATAAATCAATCTTAACAACTGATTCAAAAATTAATGTTCATTTACCGAGTGCTTTTAGTGACAGCACTAAATTGTTGATACTGTAAAAATAAGGCCTTGTTTGAACTTTAATCCTATCTACACTAACAGAAAAGGTAAACACAGGAAACTGCTATGCATTAAACACCATGAAAGAAGAATGAAGAAGGAAGGTGCCTTGGACACAAAGAGGAAGAGCAGAATCCAAGCCAGACATTCAGAAAAGGCTTCCTCAAAGAAATGTAGAATTCATACGGGCTATGTGTATATGTTTACACACATCCTAAATGTTAAACAATAAAGCGTTCTTCTGGCATTGTTTTAATATCAGAAAAAGGTTGGCATACAAAATCCTTGTGTTTTAACTTTCTTTTCTACTTGTAGCAAATGACTTTTCCATGACTGTGCTTCAAATTCTCAGCCTACTTTTCTTGTGAAGCTTTTCTTAAATCACCTTTTACATTTTAAAGAACTGATGACAGCTAGATCTCACCAGCTTTGCTCTTTGACGTTTGGCATTTGCGTTTTCTTTCACCTTGTTTGTTCTGCTTGCTACACAGATTATAAACCTATGTCTGCTGAGTTCTCTGTTTCGTGCAAACTTTGTATATTATAGGTCAAATTTTTTATAACAGACTGCAAAAAATCGGAAATAGCCAGAAAAATCAATGTAGTTCACAGATAGGGGCTTAAATTCTTGTATGCATTTTGGATTTTAAAAGGAGAAAATAACTTTTCAATTTCATTTCAAATTTCAAGCACTGCATATTGTCATACTTATTATTCTCTAAAAGTAGGTGTAAGTTATTGAAAGTTATTTTTGAAGAAATTAATTCCCTAAACTTTATTCAAGTCTTTCCGTGAAATAAAAAATAAATACACACTCAAAACTTACTAACAGACAAAAACGGCATCTGAGGCCAATTTATTTCTTTCAAAGTTAAACAGCTATATAATTTTTTTCTAAAAACGAAACAATGTGTTAGCACAGGCTTTTATATTTAGCAAGAAGAACCATTTCCAAGAACAAGTTAGTTAAGACTCCCTAGTTTCTAGGCCTAAATTCTTCATTTATTTTCAGATCATTTTGTTTAATGAAAGCATGAGGTTATGTTTTATCAACTATGGTTTGTCCACTTACCATTACCTTTGCTATTATGTCTCATCAGTCATGCAGTGTAATTTCACATTTGATATCCTTTTCGATCCATATATTTAGAAAAATGTTTAATTTCTCTTAGAGTTGTTAGTTGTTCCAAATTTCTAGTTTAAATGGATTTAGGCAAGCAAATAGACTGAATTGTGTCTACTCTTTAATATTTACTCAGCTTTCACTGGAAGGCTACAATAAATATTTAATATTTCTTTTTAACTGTTTCATGGCCACTTAATTTATATTATCTTTAAATAATATTGTATATGTGTATTCATAAATGTTCAATATATACTCAAACTACATTTGCCATTTGATTTGTTGAATTTTGAGAGAACTCATTAAGGTCTCTCAACTATGACTTTTAAAATACAAAAAACCTACTTCTAGAAGTTTTAGTTTTATAGATACGGCTGCTATGTTGTTTTGCATCGTATCAGTTTGATGATAATACTATTTATTCTCAGTATGCTAGACCTTGTATCCAGGAGTAACATGAAAAATATTTAACAAACAGCACAGCACAATATCTGTGAAAAGTCTGAGATTTTACTGTTTGCAAACTAATAAATCAGTGTGCCATTGTTTTAGAGACGCTGGCACAAGACGGGAGGCTGCCGGGTCAAAGGTAAAGAACGGCATTAGTCACAACACAGAAGGCGGCATTAGCTGCACGTTCCCATGGGTTCTCCTTGCTAAGCCCTATAGGGGGATGCAGGACGGCTCGAAGAGCAGCTGCACACACAGTGGGTTTGGGTCACAACCGAAGGATCCTGAAGTTTAGGAAATGCCATTTTTTAAAGGGGTTACTAGCACATCTACCCAAACTTTATCCCAGAGGAAGGCAATATATTTATTCCCCTGGTTAAAAAACCAACCTATCCTCTGTGTCAAATGGAGACACTTTATTACTTTTTTTTAATACTGAATTTCTTTCTTACTAGTTGTTACTTTTAATTTAGCAAATATGCACCTGCATTTGCTTATCACCATTAAGAATTAACACTATATATGATCATTTCCCCTAATAAAATATGACTGTAAATGAGGTTTTAATTTCCCTTCTGTGCCAACCTCCTGGATTTTGCTAAGGTTAAATTCTCGATGCTTTCAACAGTACAGCTCTTGAATGTTGAAAATCTTTTCCTAACTGCATTAATATTCACAACCTCTTTAAGAATTTAATTATAATCAGTTTTACTAGCTTCAGTGTTCACTGCTGATTCTAACACTCCACTGCTATGTTCCTTGTGATTCTTTACCATTTGGGTAGAATACTTTTCCAAGTTAAACATTTTCCTAGTAAAGTTGATTAGCATATAATTCTTAGACCTATAACACAACAATAAGGTTTTTTTTTTTTCTATATGAGATTTCTGTTGTTATATAGCAACCAACCACAGAATCTCAGTGTATACCATCAGCCTTTGTTTTCTCACTGGTTTTCAGCTGAGAAGGCTCTGCTTCAGTCTCTAGGTCAAGTAGGTTCCACTGGTCTCATTCTGGGGCCAGGCTCAGGGAACAGAAGCTACCAAGACACATTCTCCTCATGGTGGAGGTCAGAAGCTCTCAAGGGGCCGACCACAACCAGATAGAACATTTCAAGCCTCTCTCAGTAACATGCACTAACATTCGACTGGCTAAAGCAAGTCAAAAGGCCAAGCTCAAAGTGAAAGGGCAGGAAAGTAAACTCTTCCTGGAGTGAACAAGGGGAAGATGAACATTTGCTAGGCAGTAATCTAAACTATAATACTCATCTATAATACACAACTGAGTGTGGACTCCTTGGTTCATAGGTCCTGCCCTTCACCCTAGTAAATATTCCTTCTAAGTGTTCAAGATTTGAATATCAAAGCAAGAAAGGCCCACTACAGCAAATGTCTCTTTTATTTTGTGAACAGGACTCACATGCAGAATTCATGGATGCATGTTCAAGGGCCTTCATTTTCTCGCCCTACATAACACCCCATCACCTACGCATCACCCATCATGCTCCAATCACCCATCCTGCTACTCTGAAACCACAAAAGCCTTTTGGGTGAAACCCATCCATTGACTGGTTACTTTCCAAGGCAGGCTTGTCCCTTCCATTCCTTATGAATCAGGGGCTAGTCGGCATTAATATACTTTTCTCCCTATCTGATCCTGTCTCACACAGAACTGCTAGAAATACCTCAAAATCTCAGGCTACTCGGTGGCATCTTTCCACGCTTTCTAGCACATCTGCACCTATATGTGCTTATCGCCATCACTTATATTGTCAGGTTTTCTAATTTTTATATATTTATTCATCTTTTCTGTGGACAAAAAAAAAAAAGGAAGCTCTAAAATAAATCTAACAAGTCCAGTGATCAAAGTAACCTCCGAGTGATCTCATCATGAATTCCTAACTGGGCAGGACATGGTGGGGAATCACATCCCAGTCCTGTAACTTCTTTAGTGAAAAGATTTAAACTAGCTCTGCCAATGTTCTTATGCATCTAGGTTAACATACCTTTGAAATATCCCTGAAGGGAGCATGTACTCTTGTTAATTATCCTGTAATACAATCTCTGCCTTGCTTTCTTCCATCTCCATGTAATCTTCCTTACGTTCCCTTTTAATTTCAAGTGCATAAAACTGCTGTAAAACTGTCATTCTCCAGAGCATTTGAGATCATGCTTCCGGCAATTGTCATCAGATTTGGCTCCAATAAACTCAGCATCAGTACTTATGTACATTCCTTAGGTAAGTCAAGCCAGAGAACCAGAGCACTAACATAATTTTGAATCCCACTCATGTGAGCTCTGTAAAGAAAGGAGTCTGTCCCTTGAGGAGAGCAGAGGGAAGCCTCTTTGCATTCAGACCAACCTGTCTTCTTAGGCTAAGAGGCATGGACGACCCAGTCTAGCCATTCGGCTACCTCTAGGACTCTCAGGGGGTCAGAGACATCAAGCGCACTTTCATTCTTCTACTTCTAGGATTCGAAAGAAGACCAGACTTTTTCCAGGATCTACCTCTTTGAAGCTCTTTATCCTGTGGTTCCAGCACTGTTTTCCCATGGAAGGCTCAGACCATTTAGAGAAAGCTCCCATCATTTCCCTTCCTGGAAGCCCTCACAAAAGTTCTCCTTTAAATCAGTTGCCTATAGGTCTTTCTGGCTTAGAAGCCAGGTAACCAGGCTCTAGAAGAAATAAACCACACTCAGATTTTCAAACACTACCTCTCATGAGGGACCAAATGGACTTTGATCTTTTGTCTTCCATATTTATAGTCAACATCTAAATATAGTTTTTGTTCACCAAAGTGGCAAATTAGCATCACTGGGGAAACAGTGAGAGGCCAGGTCTGTTAACAATGAACTTTAGATGCCAACAGCAGATTTCAAATGGGGGGAGGTGTATGAGTATTAAGCAGTCAAACTGGGAGAAAGGACTGATCAGATAATGCCTGAAGCAAAGTCAGAATGACTTATAGATATAAACAAACAGATCAGCAATACATTTAAAGATTAGATTTATACAAAGATGGTTAGCTGAAAGCAGGTGAATAGGGAATGACATTTCTTGTATTTCTTCTAATATTGGTTAACAATGGGACATTTTGCTTGTAAAAATTTATCAAGGATTTTAATATTTATGGATTTAACAGTTAGTGTGTGGTACCCTAGTGAGATAACTAGCGAGATAAAGATATGGCACAACCACTGCAGATAATTTTGCCTTCCAATTTTGAGATCAATTGTTTTCGTCAACATTGTAAGTCCCATGTTTTAAAAAAACTGCAATACTACTTTCAAAGCTCTCTGCATTCCTCAAGAATTAGAGAAAGAGCAATAAAGCATCACCATAAAGTGGTTTTCAAACTGGTTTGTATCACTTTTTATTGAAATGAGAGTTGAAATAAACTCTACACTAGAAAACAGACAAAAGTAGAGTCAAGACAACCAATGACCTATCCTTCCAGCCCTAGGCATTCTCCCCACTAGAAGACATCCATGAGAGTGAAGCTTTTGTGTGTCTCAAAGCCACATCCCTAGTGCTATAAAATACAGGGCACTTTAGTAGGCCTTATCTAACATTTGTTTAAGAAATGATTCTGATTCTGGGAAAACATGGTGGAGTAAGAGACATCCTCAGATCTTTCCCCTTGAAACAACAATAAGCTGAACATCTAAAACTCAACAACAACAACAAAAAACACCCAAACTGCACACCTGCATGTCTGCGCATGGGATCTGTGCATAAGAGCTGCCACCGGTCAGAACCCAGTGGAGAGGGAGAAACAAAGAAGCTGCCTCTCACAGCAGCGGAGCTCTCTGTAGGAGGAGGGGGAGGGGAGAAGAAGCAGCGATGATGAGCAGAGCAAGGAGATTGAAATCCTCAAAAAGAACCAAATAGAACTTCTAGAGATAAAAAACTCACTGAAATAGCAAGCTTGGGAAATAGAGTCAACTAAATGAAGGAAATAATCAGTGATATTGAAGACAGAAATCTAGAAATAAATCAGAAGGAAGAAGAGAGAAACCAAATATAAAAAATAATGAAAGAGAAATACAAGAACTAGCTGATACCATCACGAGAGGAAACATAAGAATAATGGCCATTACTGAAGGCGAGGAAAAGGAACAGGGACTAGAAAGCATTTTCAGACAAATAGTGGATAAGAATTTCCCAAATCTAAGGAATGAGCTGGAACCTGGAATTCAAGAAGTTAACAGAACACCCAATTATCTCAACCCAAAAAGGCCTTCACCAAGACGCTTTGTATTTAAGTTATCAAAAATCAATGAAAAAGATAGACTTTCAGGGCAACCAGTGAGAAGAAAATGGCAACATATAAAGGAAAACTCATTATATTATCATTGGCATTCTCAGCGCAGACCTTACAAGCCAGAAAGGAATGGAATCAAATATTTAAACTATTAAGTGAAGGGAACTTCCAGTCTAGAATAATGGATCCAGCTAAGCAATTCTTTAGATATGGAGAAGAAACTAAGACTTTTTTCAGACATACAAAAATGAAGGGAACTCTCCACTATGAGGCCTGCACTACAGGAAATTCGGAAAAGAGTCAGTCTCCAAAAACAAAATAACAACAACAAAAAATACATAATTAGGAGTAAAGTGACTATCATGCAAATAGAAGCAGAGGAGTGAAATACTTACTGAAACAGGGCATTATAAGCTTAAACAATAAGAGAACTTTTATAACAAGATAGTAATGAACATTCAACATACATAGAAACAAATTCAGATAACAATGGCTGAAAAGGGGAGGATTCAAAGATCCAAATTCGCAAAGGGAAAAGGAGATAAGGCATGTTTGTAATGGTAACCACAAACCACAGAGTCAGAACTGAAGTATATAATATAAAATAAGAAGAATCAAAGGCAAAACCCATAAAAGCCAACCAAAATAATAAAAAAAAAAAAAAAACAGAAACGCAAGGACAAGGAAGCAATGGAAACATTGAGCTACCAGAAAGAAAAAGATAAAATAGCTATAAGAAGACCTCATATTTCAATAATCACCTTAAATGTAAATAGACTGAACTTAGTAATAAAAAGGTACAGAGTTGCAGAATGGATCAAAGTACAAAACCCAACCATATGCTGCCTCCAGGAGACACATCTCATCTCTAAAGACAAATATAAACTCAAAGTAAAAGGGTGGGAAACAATATTTCAAACAAATGGCATGTAAAAAAAAGCAAAAGTAGTGGTACTGATATCAGACAAAATAGACTTCAAAATAAAAAAAAGAAAGATACTGAGGAACATTTCATAATGATAAAGGGAATCATGTGCCAAGAAGATATAACATTTTTTAATATCTATGTTCCCAATCATGGAGCCCTGAAATATGTAAAGCAATTACTAACAGAACTAAAAAGAGAAACACACCAAAATGCTATCGTAGTAGGGGATCTAAATATCCCGCTGTTGGATATGGACAGATCATCCAAACAGAAATTCAATAAGGAAATACCACCCTTAAATGATACGTTAGACCAACTGGACATAATTGACATATATAGAGCTTTTCATCCCAAAACAGCTGTTTATACATTCTTCTCTAGTGCACATGGAATATTCTCAAGAATCGACTACATTCTGCGACACAGAAATAGTCTCAACAAATATAAGAGGGTTGAAATCATACCAACCATATTCTCTGATCATAATGCTTTGAAACTAGAGATCAGTTGCAAGAAGAAATCAGGAAGAACCACAAATACATGGAGATTAAACAACATACTACTTAGAATAACTTGGTCAGAGAAGAAATAAAGATATCAAGAAATACATAGAAACAAATGATAATGACAGTACAACATATCAAAATATTTGGGACACGGCAAAAGTGGTCATAAGAGGAAAGTTCATGTCATTACAGGCCTACCTCCAAAAACAAGAACGAGCCCAAAGAAACAAACTGATGATTCATCTTAAAAAACTAGAAAAGGAAGAACAAATGAAGCCTAAAGTCAGCAGAAGGAAAGAAATCATCAAAATCAGAGCATAAATAAATGAAATTGAAAACAAAAAAAACAATAGAAAACATAAATGCAAAAAAGAGCTGGTTTTTTGAGAAAGTTAATAAAATTGACAATCCCCTGGATAGTCAATGATGAAAGAGGGGAAATTACAACTGACATCACAGAAATTCAAAGGATCGTGCAAGAATACTATGAAAAAGTATACAGCGACAAATTTAATAACCTAGAAGAAATGAATCAGTACTTAGAAAAATATAGTCTTCTCAGACTGAATCAAGAAGATCTGGAAAATCTAAATAGACTGATTAGTAGTACAGAAATTAAAACAATTATCAAAAACCTACCATAAAGTAAACGTCCAGGACCAGATGGATTCATCAGTGAATTCTACCAAACATTCAAAGAAGATTTCATACCTATTCTCCTCAAACTCTTCCAAGAAATCGAAGAGGAGGCAATACTTCCCAACTCACATTATGAGGCCAATATTACTCTGATACCGAAACCTGGTAAAGATAACACATACCAAAAAAACTACAGACCAATATCTCTCATGAACACAGATGCAAAAATCCTAAATGAGATACTAGCAAACAGAATACTGCAACATATTAAAAAGATTATACACCATGATCAAGTGGTCTTCATCCCAGAGGCACAGGGATGGTTCAACATATGCAAATCAATTAATGTGATACACCACAAAAACAAGTTAAAAAATAAGAATCATATGATCATATCAATAGATGCAGCATCCATTTATGATCAAAACACTCAACAAAACTGATATAGAAAGTACCTTAACATAATAAAGGCTATATAGGAAAAACCTTCAGCCAACATTATATTTAATGGTGAAAAACTAAAAACCTTCCCTCTAAGATCAGGAATAAGGCAAGGCTGTCCACTATCGCCACTATTATTCAATATAACACTGGAGGTCCTAGCATGTGCAAGATAAAAACATAAAAGGCATTCAAATAGGAAATAAAGAAGTCAAACTGTTACTATTTGCAGATGATGTGATTCTATATATAGAAAACCCTAAAGACTCCACAAGAACACTACTAGAAACAATAAGCAAATCCAATAAAGTCTCTGGATACAAAATTAATGTTCAAAAATCTATAGCATTCCTATACTTTAATAACGAAGTGTCAGAAAAAGAAGTGGAAAAAATAATTCCTTTTGCAATTGCAACAAAAAAATAAAATATCTAAGAATAAATTTAATGAAACATGTGAAGGACCTATATAATGACCCCATTAAAAGAAATTGAAGAAGATACAAAGTAATGGAAAGATATTCCATGTTCTTGAATGGGAAGAATCAACATAATTAAAATGACCGTATTACCCAAAGCATTATACAGATTTAATGCAGTCCCCATCAGCATTTTTTAAAGGAATAAAACAAAAAATCATCACATTTGTATGGAAGCAGAAAAGACCCCAAATTGCCAAAGCCATCCTTAGAAAGAAAAATGAGGCTGGAGGCATCACTCTGCCCAACTTCAAATTATACTACAGAGCAACAACAATCAAAATGGCACAGTATTGGCAGCAAAACAGACACACTGACCTGTGGAATAGAATCAAGAATCTAGAAATAAACCCATATTTATATGGGCAAATAATTTTTGACAAAAAAGCCAAAACATTCAGTGGAGAAAGGAAAGTCTCTTCAATATTTGGGAAAATATTGGTGCTGGGAAAATTGGAAGGCCACCTGCAAAAGAATGAAACTAGACTGTCTATCACCACACACCAAAATTAGCTCAAAATGTTGGTTAAGGACCTGAATATAAGACCTGAAACAATAAAATGCATAGAAGAAAACATAAGCATGAAATGCAAGGACCATGAACTTAAAGAAGATTTTAGGAAATTGACCTCAAAGGCAAGGGAAGTAAAAGCTAAAATAAACGAATGGGACTACATCAAACTAAAAAGCTTCTGCTCAGCATAAGAAATCTTCAACAATAGCAAAATATATTTGCAAGCAACACCTCCGATAAGAGCCTAATATCCAAAATATGCAAAGAACTCACATGACTCGATAACAACAAAAAACAAATGATCCAATCAAAAAGTGGGCAGAGGACCTGAACAGACACTTCTCCCTAGAGGATACAAATGGCATACAGACATGAAAAGATGCTCAACATCACTAGTTATTAGGGAAATGCAAATCAAAATCACAATGAGACATCATCTCACACCTATTAGAATACCTATAATTAATAGGACAAGTAATAACAAATGTTGGAGAGGAAGCAGAGAGAAAAAGAACCCTTAAATATTGCTGGTGGGACTGAAAATTGGTACAGCCACTATGAAACACAGTATGGAAGTTCTTCAAAAAAAAATAAGAATTCATCTACCATATGATCCAGCAATACCACTACTAGGTATTTACCCCAAAGATTTGAAAACTCATATCCAAAAAGATCCTTGCACATCGATGTTCATAGCAGCATTATTCACAGTGGCCAGGACATAGAAGCAACCGAAGTGTCCTACTATAGAGATGAAATACTGCCATTTGCAACAATAGGATGGACCTCGAGATAATCATGTTAAGTGAAATAAGCCAGAGTGAAAAAGTAGAAAATCACATGATATCACTTATATGTGGGATATAAACCTAAAAGCAACAAATGAACAGGACAAACAGAGACTCATAGACATGGACTAAAGACTAGTGGTTACCAGAGGTTAGAGGGTGGGGTAGGAGGGGAGAGGTAGACAGGGTAAAGGGGGTCAAATATAGGGGAGTAGGGGGAGGGTGAAGTGAGTAAATGGGATCAAATATATGGCAGCTGAAGGAAACTGGACTTTGGGTGGTAAATATACAATAGAATGTACAGATGTTAAATTATAATGTACACCTGATAATTATATAATTGTATTAACCAATGTTACCCCAATAAACTTAATATTAAAAAAAAGAAAAAAAATGAATCCCCTAGGAGTATGCAGGACTATATTCTAGAAATAATAAAACTTTCAGCACCAAGAAAAGCACATACTCCTATAAGCTGAGTGATTTAAGACAAAATATTTAACCTTCCTGTATCTCATGAGGGTTTCATAAGGTTCCTTCCCATCAAAAAAAAAAAAAAAAAAGGAGGGAGACAAAAAGACAGATAGATACACAGACACACAGATGAAAGAAAAGCTGAAAGATTAATCACATATTTTTCATGCTATTTGACAGCAATGTAAAGTATCATGAACTTGTACATACACTTCCTTGGGGCACTGCAGAAGGGTCTTTAGAAACTACAAGCCTCCCAGCTATTTCTTGTTATTATAAAACTTCTGTATGATGTTCTGTCTCTCCATAAACTGACAGTTTGACTCTTCTCTTTAAGCCCAGACACATTCCAACTCAAGGCCAAAATTCCAGATAACTGCAGACTTATTAAAGTTTAAATGGAAGTTGGAAATGGGCATTTATTTCATCATCGTCAGTTTATGTCCCAGTTTATTTATCTTTACTCTAACACTCACTCACAGTACATTGCAACAATTTGCTCCCATATCCTCTCCCCCAACAGAGAGCAGCTTCTCAAAGATGGGGAAGGGTAAAGGCAATAAATTCAAACATAAAGGAACTGCATTCCAAGAAAACTCTTGGCATTAGCAGGTAGGGCAGCCTTTAAGAATATCTTTAGTCATCCACAAAAAATCATGTTAGGAAATGAAGCAAAGCAGTACCAAACACGTAATGCTTCACCCTCACTAGGTACCGCCGAAGGTCCAACCACCAGCTTAAAAAAACTGGAAAGTTCTTCATGCGGTACTTAATACAGTCCACTAGAGAGAAGAAAGAGCATCCTTGACAAAAAGCACATAAATGTCCTCTGTGACTGAGATCATGTGCTAAGCTAGATGGAGAAAGTCAAAATTAACTCAAAGAAAGTAGAAATCTGTCCATCCATTCATCAGGTTGAAACAAACATGGAAAGAGCTAGCTTGAAAGTTAATAGAAAACAATATTTTTCTCAAGGGGTTCTGCTACTGTAGAGTGCCATAAAAACCTCCTTCTTTTAGTGTCTATCATTTTCTTTATGTGGAGGAACTAAGTTCTCTAAAATCATAGACTATCAGAAACGTTGCTGTTTGAAATTGTAATAGAATAAAGCATTTTACTTTTGGCTGATCTAAGTCACTTTGACAAAAAAGTATCCTTGATTTACAACCCAGGTGCAGAGCTTCAGAAAGGGAGTCGTGGATACAACATTTCACATCACTCTTAACTTCGTAATTTCCTAGGAAACGGGACTGTGGTCTACTTTGCAGTGAGGATGATCCATTTAAACAGTCCTGCTTTGCTTTAACCTATCAAAACGTTGCTTTATTTAAATGTCACTGAAACTCCACCCTTCTCCAAAATCCTATACTAGCTCAGTATTTTCCTTTTTATTGTCAAGAAGTCCCATGAGTGGTTCCACTGGTGTATGGTCTCCCTCACTGTGGAATCAACAAACATGACTTCGTTGGACTTCGGCTCTGTCCCTGATGGTCTTAGGCTTCTCCGGCTACAGTAAGACTCTCAACAAGTCTTGTGGTAACTCCCTTTCCATGACTGAGCTTAGATTCAAGCGAAGCCTTACACAATAAATCTGGTCTCCTAAGGTCACAGGTGCCCCTTTGTCACTTGTGTTCAGTCAGGCTTAAGTGTACTTCTCCCCAAGATTTAAGTCCCCGACCAGTCACTAGGTTTGAGGAAATGCTTGTGTCAGCAGTAAAAACAGTTCATCATTTCCCCTTCAAGAATCCTTGCTTTCAACACTTTGTACACCCTGGCTCTTTTCAGGTGTCAGGATGTTGACCACAAAGGAGGAACAAGTACTTGCTCTCTTTAACTCTCGGTCCCAGGACTTAAGAGACTCCAGTCCAGACGTCCTCAAAGGCGGAAAGAGTCAGCGGGCAAAGGTAATGGTAATGGTTTGTCTTGGTGCTCGGTTTGGCTGAATTGGATGTGTGAGTGAAGTAGGAGGATGAGGGGGTGCAAGAAATGTCCTCAGAAGTATAGATTTCAGTATTAGGGCATCGTTCAGATTGGAAGAATGTAGAATGCCAGCTGTAGCACTGAGTATATTTAGGGCTCAGTGTTTTTATAACCCTTTTCTTATCTGTCAGAAAGGAAGGCTTACTGCTTTATTAGCCCATCTCCCCCAAGGCCCATACACGTCAAGGAGGGGTTAGCCTCTAATTGGTTCATTTATTCCAAAGGCCCAGTAATTTGGTAGTGAGAGCTCCTATTTAATTTACTCAATTACTTTATCTTGCTTCGGAAAGCAATCAAAAGGGTCTTGCAAGTGATATCAGCTAAAGAGTACAAGAAATTCAGCTATTTACTATAAGCATTACATCCTAACCCAAAAATATCTTTAGTCTCCAAACCCAGAGGACACAAATTCTGCTCCCTCCAATGGCAAGAAAATAATCACAACAATATGCTTTAAGAAATTAAGTTATAGCTAAAAAGTCCCTAGATAAATGTGCACATTCAACAAATAACTTTCAAAAGTTACTTGCAGATAAAACCCAGAGACTAAAAGGTAAACACTGATATGCTGACTGCACAGAACTTTAAAATTTTGTGTATGAAAACACAAAACATTAAACACCATGCAGGAGGCAAAAACACGTGAGGAAGTATCTGCCATGCTAGAGAATTTGTTTCCTTAATACAGAACATAGACTTGAATAAGCAGTTCCTAGAAAAGGGAATATAAATGGCGCTCATTCATTTTCTTAGAAAAATATAGAATGCTGAGGAACAGAAACATAAGAGATTCTATATGTTCACTTAAGAATAAGGAATCATATTTTGGCCTTTTTTTTTTTTTTAAGAAGAGACACACAGATCCCCATAATCAAAGTTTGCAATAAGGCTGTGGATTAAAAACAGAAGGGGTGGGGAGACAGCATCAGAATAGATGGATTTTTTTCTCAAATGAGATTTTATTACAGATCTTAGAATCCAATAAAATGTTCCTAACCCTCCCTCTGCAATTTCATTTTTAAAAATAGACTCTGCATAGAACTGAATTCAAAACACAGGAACTATAGGACTTTAAAATATCAAGGCATTATAAGGATCAAACTAGCTCTTCTTATGAATAAAACATCCACCTTAATCCATATGAAATTGTTTTTTTTTTAAGTATCTAAATCTAGTACTCATATCCTTCAGTCATTCAAATTATAGCTCATGAACACCCATCCAGGTCTGAAATTTGTTTCAAGATAGCTCTTAAAGATACTCCAATGCATGACCTGTTCTACCTAATTGATTCACGACTTGAAAATGCAGAGACATAAAATCCAAGGGTTCTATAGACACAAGCTCTCCTAGGAGCCTATCTTTATAACTTTTCCTGGCCATCAAGTCTTAACGCTAAGGAATTTAGGAATATTAACTAAGAGGAAGTACAAAAGGAAATGGTAACACCTAAAATAAGAAAGCAAAGAGAAAGGTACAAATCGATTTTAATTAAAGAGTTCCATATGTGTTATATCCACAGTGTCTGTAGCTGTGCATCCAATCTCCCAGCAGTCTGAACTACTTTTCTTAAACACCATGTTGGACAAAACAAAATGAAATAAGTTGTATGAGACTGCATCAATGAGGTGCAAAAAAGTACAAATGACCAGTTTGTAATGTGTGAGGTTCAGATGCTGAAGTTCTTACTTTAACATCAAACTCTTATATAAGAAATTATTTTTCTTTTTGGGTATGAAATATTATCTTTTGAATTTTATACTACAGAATGAAACACTGGGGAAACAAGAAGTAAGATGAGATGAGGTTCTTTTCAGAGATACACACATACACAAATACATTCTTAAACCTTGTTATTCTTTGTTCTTTTTCCAAACATTCGAGTGTTTCTTGGGTTATTTTTTTGGACACTCAATGTCAACTAAATCCTCAGTTTGTTCTTAACTGGGCAAAGGATAAGAGAGTCCAGCACATTGAGACAAACTAGCATAGCAACTGACAGCAGCTGCCAAATTAACAGCAGCTTTTCAAACACAATCTGGAGAAAGAGTACACAGGATGCCATTAACAAGTACATTGTGATTTACTGACTTTATTGACATATCTATTTCATTGCTATTTAATTATTCTAAGCATAGCAAGACAGGATGAAAGAATTTTTATAAAAACACCCGATCTTGGAAATTTTTCAATTTTGGAGTAAATTTTTAAGTAAAACAAAAAATGAACTCAATCTAATTATAAACCACAATCTAAAATGTTTGTTTGGAATCAAAGGCATTTAACTATTAGAAATTACTAAATGGGCTGATTAAATCACAAATAAATGCATCTTTATCTCAATGTTGCCATAAAGATTTATATGTATCTAATTACTTCTCAAAATCATCACTGGTAAAGAAAATAGATTTTATGTTACTGTTCTATGCCTTAAGGGAACTAAGGCAAATGGCTAAGTCAGTCTGTAAACAACAGACCAATTCCCACACATCACATTTGCTTTCTTGTGTTGAATACAAAAAGAAATGAACGTAAAAACGAAAGGCAGACTCAGTGCCTGCCAATCAAACCACAATCTTGTGTCAAACAAAATTCATTTCCAAGCACACCGTGCTCTGCTGAACAGAGATCATCACTACTCTTGGAACAAACTATATCTGAATAAAATAGTCCAGAAAACCACCTTTAACTGCTAAAAATGCAACAGTCGTTAAAGAAGCACCCATAGGGTTCTCAAATGTATTTAATAGTACGAAATTACTGATTTCAAGTAAAAACAGCTATTTCCTCCATAAAGTAAGGCAAGGAAACTGAACCAATTACAAAATGTTCCATTTTAAATATGAATACAATGAGCAAAAAAAGGTAAATCTCTCACCCGATGCCAAAGCATCTGGTCTCTCACCTAACAGCACCAAGCTTAGGTTAACTTCTAGTTCAATGCACCACCGATGGGATTTGTACAATTCTAATAGGATTCATGACAGACTGCAAGCTTGTATAAGCTGAAGTACTCATATTGGCTTGTTGTTCAAAGACTACTGAGTACGAATGAAGTAAAAGCTGTACCTTCCACCCATACCATTGCACGCGCTCAAAGCGTCCCTTGAGAAACATTGATTCAAGCGTGTACAACATCTGGTTACTCAGGTCCTTCTTTATTTTATGATTTCACAAGTTTTCCTTCTACTTCCATTGTCTAAAACTCCTTGGTCTATCCCTCCAATCCCTAATCTTGAATGTCATTCTTTGACAAACTCGGATACAGAATTCATCTTCACAATACCTCCAAAAATGTTTGGAAAAGCACTCTAACATCATGGTAAAGTTCTAAAGGGTTCTCTCTTTCCTTCTCTAACTTCTTATTGCAACTGTCAAGAGTAAAAGAGAGAGAGAGAGAGAGAGAGAGAGAGAGAGAGAGAGAAAGGCACTATGCACCTCCCCAAACATGCCATTCTCCTTCTTGACCCAACATCATTGCTTGACCAAGGTCCCTGAATCATGGTAAAATGGTATTCTCCCTAATGAAAAGCCAAAATAAGCACAAAGACTTCTCCATAGACTGACCAGGTCATTTAAAGTGTAATGTATTCTCTGAAACAATAATAAACTATTTAAACTGGAACCATGGCTACCTAGAGGATTTTGCTTATAACCTCTGTGTTCACATCAACTTATACACATATGCTATATTATCCCAAATACCGCCAAGCCAACCAAAGGTTAGTCTTCAAAAAGCTTACTTTTAGTCTTAATATATAACATTACAGAAGACTTTCTCACAAAACACTTAATGAGGATTTCTATTAAAATCACTATTAAAAATTCTATCACTGCCTCCATTACAAGCTTTTTGTAGACTCGATAGTATCAGAACTCCAGAGAGATTTCTGTTTCATTATATAAACTTTATTTCATGAAGTTCTTGTTCTAGGAGGAAAATAAAAGAGCAACCCTGTGGCAGATGTGTTTGTCTGAGCTTTCCTGAGCTCAAAAAAGATATTTTTTGCAAATCTACCTGACCTTCTACTTGATTTATTCCAAGACAGGGACGGTGGAGAGGAAGAAATCTCCCTTTGCAGATAGCATTTACTTGTTAAGTTACTTTGGACAGCGAGGTGGTAACCCAATGAAAAAGACACCTTCTATTAACGGCAAGGACTAGTGCAATCATCTGTTCAAATGCAACTCACGTTTAGAAAAAACGATCTTCCCTTGTGAAGATGCTGATCACATTTTCACACAGGGTATATAAATCTAATGGCGGTATAAACAAAATCTTAAATAGATTCAAGTATGTAATCTTCCTACCATTCAAGAATATGACACTGTCATATAGCCGATAACACTGTCATAACTATGTATGGTGTCAGATGGGTACTAGACTTGCTGGGGTGTCTCTTCATAAAGAATATAAATGCCCAATCACTATGTTGTGCACATGAAACCAATATAATATTGTATGTTGACTATAATTAAAAAATAAATTTGAAAAGAATATAGCACTTTCCTTTACATACCAGCTTTAAAATGTCAATCTGTATGAAAATATTACCTATAAAATCTGGTGACCAAGTAATGCAAGAAACAGTAGAATACAAGATATATCATTTTCTTTTCAGATTAAGGGAAAAACATATGTTAATAAGTGTTGTTCATTAAATAAATATACAATAGAAATAACCTAAAAAATTAAAAGGAACCAAATGTAAGAATAAAATTTTTGTGTCAGAATCTGAACAGTGGCATTCAAAGTAGTCAATATACACCTAACAATTAAAACTTTTAAAAAATATTCACTTCTCTTACAGCAAATTTGGTTCAGTGCCTCATATTCGTATATTTTTTAGTCAATACATTTACTGGTGCAGGAGAAAAGTCACTGAACCTCAAATCAGGGAATGTAAAATTACATCTCCTGGCTCTGCCACTTACAAGCTAGCATACTTTAGAAAGGCTACCTACCACTGGCTTCTGTCGAAACCTGTAGAGAATTTTTATGAGTTTATTTAAACCAAACTGATGACATAAACCAGGGAGAAAGATCTCAAATGCTCCAGGGAATAAGTTTTGGAGCCTCTTTTATGCATTTGAAATTAAGGAAAGAACATAAGGAAGGTTACATGGAGGTGGGAAAAAGAAAGGCAGGGACTGAATTACAAGACAGTTAACAAGACTATGTACTCTCTTGAGGGTTGACACTCCCTTCGAGGGATACAGCTTCTGATATTTCAAAATTGTGTTAACCTAGATGCATAAGAACAAGGGACATGGCTGGCTTAGAAACTTTCACTAAAGATGTTATAGGCCTAGGGCATGACCCCCCCACCCCACCTGCCCAGTTAAGAATTTATGATCAGATCACCCTGTGAGGTTACTTTCCATAGAATCCTTTTTTCTTTTTGTCCATACTTCTCATCAGGAAAAGTATGAGAAACCCTAGAGAAACCCTAACCCCCGGTTACCCTGAGATGTAAACAACGTCCTATGCAGACTGCTCCACAAGTGGCGTTTACACACACAAGATTATTCACTGTCTGCTGTCTAAGTTCAGTACTTGGAACATATGCATTCAATAAATGAATCAACAAACACATCCAGAGCCAGAATAACAGTACTAGTTGTATTCCTACTAAAAACCTGGTTCACAATATAAATACTGTTTGAGAAATATTTTGATAAATGTAGTCATGTTGGAAAATTTAACATCTCAGAATGCTCAAAATTTAGCACATAGAGTATACAATATAACTTGTCAAAACAGACTTTTACATTGCAAAAAAGAAAATACGCTTTTTTAAAACACCCATGTAAACTTTAAAAAAAACTGTTAAGTTCCAAAGCAGTGATTCTTAAACTTAAACATTCACACAAGCCACCTAGGAGTCTCTAAAATGTAGATTGATTCAGCAGATACAGGATGGAGCCTGAGAGTCTGCATTTCTATTCAGATAACAATGCTGCCTAAATCCACTATTGTTTATGCCAGGAATGCCTAGGTGGGTCCAAAAAGGAAAAGATGTCCTAAGGAAATCTGTTTCATTAACAGAGTAAAAGATAAAAGCCACATGATCATATTAATCAAAGTTTGAAAGGATTGATCTCGGTAATTCATCGCCCTTTGCTAACAAACCATATTAGCAAGCGAGGAACAGTACTCAAGGTTCTTCATCTAGTAAAGGGTATCAAACAAAGTAAGCCTGGAACAAATCACCACATACCATAACTAATGGTAAAATATTAGAAAAAGGCACAAATACCAATTATCACCACTACTATTTATTTGCTGGAGTTTCTAGTCAATGCAATGAGAAGAGGAACTGCTAATCAAAAAGAAATATACATAAGAAAGGAAAAACAACACTAATTATCTTTACTAGAAATTATGTAACTGTCTACATAAAAAAAACAAGGCAATTATTTTTAAAAAATAAAACTATTAGAATCAATAAGACTTTAGGAAGAATTCAAAAATGAACTAACAAAGTATTATAAAAAATAACAGAAAATAACTTTAAATATCTAAAAAATATGATAATATGGGTAAAATCTATCTTTTAAAAAAATTCTTGAGCACAGAACAAAAAATAATTTGAATAAAATGAGTTTTTATATTTTTACTATGGAAGAATCAATACTGTGAATGTTAAATATCTCCCAAATTACCCTATAAGTGCAAAAAAAAAAAAAAAAAAGAAAAGGAGTACAGCTTTTTAAAACTGACACAACCCACAATTCATTTTCAAAGAGGAAAGAATAACCAAGGTGCTCAGAGATCTTTTCCTTCCTAGAACAAACTGGGCCTGGCCCTGCCTCAGAGCATTTGTACTTCCCTGTCCTTCTGCCTTAAATGTTCTACCCCTCACTCTTCTGGGAGAGTTGGCTCAGTCTCACCCCTTGGAACTCAGCTCAGAAAATGCCTTCTCTGACTTCTTTATCTAATGTAGATATGCACACACATGCCCATGTACATCCCGGGTGTAGGTCGAGTTCATCGTACATCTCAAACCACCACCCTCCTGTCTTCGTCTACCCGCTTAGTGTCTGGCATTCCCATCAGAAGGGAAACTCCCTCAGTGCAGGAAATGCATCCCTCCGGCCCTCTCTAGGGCCTGGCACAATGCCTGGCTCCCAGGCTTGTTTTTCTTAAAAAATTTTGAAAGACATAAGGATACACACAATTCTTACATTGGCTACATTTGATTAATAACATGTAAAGTGTTTCTTTTTTATTTTTAATTTTAATGTTTTAATTTTATTTTTACATTTTATAAAATAACCATGAATTATTTTTAATAAGGAAACCCCAAGACAGGTGTGTTATTGTTGTATGTGTGTATTTTAAGAATATAGATCTCTTTATTTTCCCAATTCTCTTATTAACTTTCCCAATGTCTATAAACTCAGAAAAAAATTTAATTATACTAATGTACACATCAAGTCATATAGCTCAGGGCTCTATGAAGAAATCCACTCAATCTTATCCTTGCTGCTAAAAAAATAATAATAATACAGATCCTAAGTAAAATAAGTAAATTTTGCCAGTACTTGTTCTAAAAAGGTAATTATAATTCGGAAGGCTCTTCCCTTTCAAGGTTGGGACAAGAACAACAAACTCCCCCTCAATTCTCACCCTGGTAACGTAAGAAGACAAGCAGGGAAGGAAATGTGTTGCTATTACAAAATCTCATTTCAAATCTGAAAGAATGTCAGATTGCTACCACCGTGACATAGAATTCATCATTTTCCATGGTAGTTTCTACCAGAATCATGCATGCAAATGTGACACAAACTGTAAATCACTGTAACCTTTAACCACTAGATGGTGATCTTGTGGCTTGGCAGGCTCAGGCCTCTGACATCATTGGACTCCAGTGGAAAAAAAAGTTTAAGAAATAAATATGCAATTCATCTTAAAAATGGAATGTTTTACATTTGTAAATAAGCATATGTAGTTCAAACACATTTTGTTAAATAACCAGATGACATACTTATGCCCTGGTTTTTCTACTATACATTTATACTCAAATTTAACTGAGGTGGGGGGCTGGATTACTTAACAAAATGAGAATTCCTGTGCTTAATCTTTCTAATTTTAAACACCCACCTTTACCATCTCTGTAACCGCTCTTGAATAGAAAGAATCACCACCAGGCTTGCACGGAGGCTTCTGCTTCAAGTAATGGGCAGCTACCTTGGCCAGCACTGGGAAAGAATAATCTTCTGGAGTCCATCATTTCTAGCCACACAGGCTCCTCCCTCTGTGGTCCCTGACTGAGAGTGGGACTCGACCTGAACTCTTGTTTGGAAAAGTCTAGGCCAGAATTTTAATCACGACCCATATAGTTTCCTTTCCCCACATGTCACTGCCAAAGCATCACATAACTGGTAATTCTCTAGAACAGAACACTCGTGAGCTTCTTGTAAGATTCCTTCCCATAAACCAAAACAAGGACTATCTGTAAATCAAGATTTGGAATATAAATATTCATAACCACCGAAGATTATCATCTTGCATTTTTATAACCATGGCTATATATTGTGAGTTATCTTTTTTCTTTCAGAAAATATTTTTAATATAATAAAACATCTGCTCTCTGAAATCCTGTGCAAATGAATGGCTTACAATTTTAGAATCACTGATAGTTTTGGTTAAAGACAAGAGATTATTTCATTTTCCATTTTCACAGGATAGTTATTCGATAAGATTTTAAGGAAATGCCAAGGATTATGGTGTAACTAAGATACGTGGTATTAAGGTAACGAAGCAGAAAATACTTAAACCTTTCTTACACCTGACTCATCATTATGAACAGCAATTATTATTCCAGATTAAAACACAGAGATCCCCTCAGGACACAAGGTAGCATAAAGGGTCCTTTCCCTATATTTAATGACTCTAGACTAACATACTTTTTCAATTCTTTTTTATGTCCTATCTTGAAGTCAATTATCACTTTTCACACCAATCACTATGCTGCCTACAGAAGTTCTTATCCTAACCTATCTGCAATTTCTAATACTATACACTTAAAAACTAGATAAGTTTGTAAGACTGGTCAGTGGAATAGTAAGTAAACTCTAGGAATTGGTAGGGAGCTCCTGTACTTCTGTGGGAGGACTTTATCTATTTAGGAATATGTTATCCCTTTAATATTAGTTGTATATGTGTCTTATCTTCGTTTATTAACTACAAGTTTCTCAAGGGCAAAAGCCACATGGTTTCTCCTTGTAGTCCTATAGCTAATACCCGCCCCCAGCTTTGATAAACACTGAAAGAATTCTCACTACTTATTGTTTACTTCCTTTATATTTTGAATAGCTTATGTTCAGATGCATCATGTTTTACTAATTTTCACAGTGGCACCACAGATCAAAACTTACTAGTTTACAAGCTAAACTACAGTCCTTCCACATCAAATCTCTTTTACCCTGACATGTCATATAACCATCTTTCCCACTTATGATTCAAGCAGTTAGACTCGTGACCAGGATAGGTATCAGGAGAAGCGACAACTGTGGGTCTCAGAACTGAGGGGCTGATGAAAGGTTAACACTGACAGTGGTAACATTACACACACAGCAGCTACCAGAAAATACATGCCCTATCACTCACAAAAACCCCTCCCTTAGAAACAAAAGGGAAAAAAATGCACATGGACACCACTAACTCGCTCTGGCCCTTCCCATGCTTAAACCTGAAGAGAGTGATACAAGGAGAAGCACTGACCTGTAATGCTAGCTCTTTATGGATGTTTTATATGGTTTTTAAACGTGAGCTCTCCAACAAAATAGTGCTTTTTGTTTAAGTAGGAGTCATGCCTTGTGTGTATGAATATTTATATTAGAGCCCCGGACATACAGCCTCTGTGCTATGATCATTTATCATAGTAGAAATAAGAGCTACTCACCCTAGTTACTTCAGGTTTTTGGAGATTCTCACGGTGACAGAGTCACCAGATATAACAAGACTTGCATTGTTGGAAGCTACTTATAATGTAGGTAATTTACAAAATGATAAGCCAAAGGTACAAAAATCAATTCTACATAAATGTTTTCTTATTTCTGAGTATGTAGAAGATTACTGTTCTCTTTCGAATGAATAAATCAGTTTTGTGATGATCTCAGTTCTACACTAAAATAAAGTTGCTTAGAACTGGTGATAAAAAATAATTTGACCTATCCGTTTTTTCCCTACCATTGCACCCACCAAAACTAAAAGAAAACACGTGTAATAAAATGTTCTGATTGGGAAATAAAGGCCAGAATCTAGAATTTATTGCCCAATGAATTCCCTTTCTAGTAACTTTGTTATATTGTCAAGGACAGTTAATGGATTTATAACATAAATGCTGCTTTAACACTGACTTACATAACTCACTGTGTCTAGATAAACAAATTGATCTAGAGTCCTGCCATCCATTAACAGCAACTCTAATGATTTTATCTTTCTCTCCCAGTTTAGTATGTGAAATATTCTAATGTAGCAATCTCAATGAATAATATAACACAAATTAAACCATGAGTTACTGAGGATAGCGCTAAGAATTTCTGCCAGAACTAGCACTTAGGTAATCTTTTCCACTAGACAAGTCTGTTAGTTTAGCCTATTATCTAAAGATGGGTAATATTAAAATAAAAATAAGTCAGTTGTAAGTTTATTGTTTTTTAATGAGTCCCAAAGAATTTAAAAGACTGTATGTTAGTTTATGGGAAAGAGGGAGATATATTATAATGTGATAGCCATCCATCTATTGCCTCTTGGCTCCAAATCTACCCTTCTTGGCCTGTTCTTAGAGACAAGGGCTGGACACTGGGAAGTATTCCTTCTTTGCAGTGAACACGTCAAGCTTTATCAGCAGAGAATGCTGAGGGACACTGTAGGAGAAAGGGGCTTTCTTTCCTGGTTCCAATATACCTGTGTTGGCTTCTTTATGGTCCTATCACTGAGGTACCAGCAGTGAAAACAGGGGGTACATAGTGTTGCAGCCTCGTCACACGTCCCAAACCCCAGGCCGTCAGTGAGCTCCCAGCCCCCACCTCGGCCCAGGAGACACGCACCACGGCCTCCTGACCTTGACAGTGCACGTCCCGGGCCCGCTTCACTCAGGCACTGAGCACGTTCCACTGCCCAAATCCCTCCGTGCATCCATCCACCAGTGTGGGCCCACCTGAACCCTGGAGAGGTGCCCCCTGCCTGCCAGTCTCATTCTGCCTATAATCTGGAGGGGTTTCCTATTTGCTTGACAACCGCAGACAACTCAGTAAACTAACGCCCTGTGGGCAGCAACCACATCTTCTACTGTGAGGTCCGAATAATCCTACTGTTTTAGAGGGGGCTCCTTTTCCAGCTTTGTTCCTTCTCTGGTTTATTGGTTTGCTAGGGCTGCACAAAGATAGCATACACTAGGGGCTTACACAACAGACATTCGTTTTCTCACAGTTCTAGAGGCTGGAAATCCAAGATCAAGACATTCAAAAAATGCAGCTTCATCTCCTTCTGAGGCCTTTCTCCTCGACTTTTAGTCGACCATTCTTCTTGCTGTGACCTCAGATGGTCCCTTCTGTGTGCTTGCATCCCTGGCACGGGTCTCTGTCCTCATCTCTTCTCATAAGGACACCAGCAGACTACATTAGGGCTCAATCTGACAGCCTTGTTTTAAGTTAATCACCTCTTGAAAGACCTTATCATCTCCCAATACAGTCGCAGTCTGAGGTACTGGAGTTAGGATTTCGACATATGAATGGGGGGCACAATTTATCCCATAACAAGTGGGTACTTTAACTCATCCAATTAAGACACCGTTTGGGTTAATTCCCTATCACAGTTATTTAAATTTTTATTGTTCAAAATTACTTTGTCGTTCTGTCTCCTGACTGAACCCCTCTCTGATACACAGATAATACCATCCAGTTGTCCAAACTGGGGACCTCACATATTATGTTCATGTTTTTATAACTTCAGCATTCTTGTGGTTTTGTACCTGATTTAAAATTATGAAAGAAAAATGTACTCTGCAGAACTGTAGTTCTGTTGACTTCTCTGCTTCTTATTACTCTTAACCATCATAACAACTTTACTGATCAAGAGCACGAGGTCCTGCAGTGTAACATTAAGAAACTGGATAACAGCAGCCTTACCTACTGCTAAAATGACAAGCGCACATAACCAGAGAAGACCCATGCACATGCTTAAAAATGCTGCTTGGAGGCATAAAAAGAGCTAGGAAATATGGGCTTAGTTACCTTTAATTATATAGAAAGATAAAATTATGATATATAGGTATGTGTGTACATATATATGGAAGTTCATACTGATAATTCTAATTAAGCAACCTGTAGTCCTAAATTTAACTTCTTCATAGTGGAAGAGGACACTAGGTAGTACTTAGAGTACTCTGTCACCTTGTCCCCAAAATGAGGGTGTTTGCCTTTCTTAAGTTGTTAAGATTATATTGGTTTTATGTGTTTTTTGCATGTATATTATATATATATATATATATATATATATATATATATATATATATTCTTTCAAATCACAAAAATGTTTTAAATAACTAAAATTGCACAGTAAAAAAAAAGGTGAAAATGGTATAAAAATATGCTCCCTTACATCTTAGTATGAAACAGCTTTGTAATATATTTCAAAATATCCATAAATATGAATTATCAAGCTGTGGGGAAACTTTAAACGCATCTTACCAAGTGGCTTTTCATATATGGAGATAAAATGTCCTTGAAAAACTGATTACATTACATTGCGCTAAGCAGTACTACTGATTAGGGAGATAATGTGCTAAACTGAGGAAACTCATCTTTTATTTAATTATCTACTCAATCATTTAAATCATTCACTGTTGTTTTTTTCCTCTTCTAAGATTCCAATAACCTTGCCCTCAATTAAATAGGGATTTCACTTATTTCTTTCCTTCCTACGCATTTCCTTTCATGGAACTTAGCAGACTGAAGTCTCAAAGGACTAAATATTCTACTTGTATCAATACCCTGCTCAGTGATTTCAGAAGCAAATCAATTCCCCATCTTAAGTTGAAAGAGATATATCCATGGAAGTTGTTTATATTGATTAAAAAAAAAAAACTGTTCCAAAGGATTTCATATCATTGACAGAGAAAACTTCAAAAAACAAAGGTTCCATTTACTTCTAGTTAGCTATAGATATACAACTTTAAATGCTAAAAGCTAAAAAGTTTGTTAGATAAATGTGGAAAACTAAAAAGAAAACTAGTACAAATGAATTTTTAACATGGGAATTACCAATATTATAAACACTGTGTGGTGGGCAGGGAGTTGTGTTTATTCATGATGGGGCCGATGTCTTAGTTCTCTTCAGAGTCCCTCCATAGTACTCAGCACATAGTATTTATTCATTCAACAAATATTTCAGTCTCTACTATCTTCCACGTATTACAGTAGAAAGGATGTTAAAAATAAAACTTAGTTCTATTACTAACAGGAGTCACTTTTCAGGAAAGCACTGTGTTCTACTCTGAACCTACTGAACAGAGCCAATGCTGGCTATTGTTTCTTATGCACTCTGAAAACCTAATGGACACATCCATTGCCATTCAAAAGACTCACTGGCTCTCTGTTCTGCTTCTGCAACTTGCTACATGGGCTGTACTCAAAACTGACTAAAGACTCACCTTCCCTTTGATTGTTCTGTCTAAGCAACAAATGTAACTGTTTGTACTCCCTAGCAACTCCCACCTTTCTACGGTCTGAGGACAAATTAACCAAACAGCTCATTCCAAAAACAGATCTATATGAGGAATGTTGCAACTGAGTTCCTGGCCCAGATCTTCAGAGCACTAGCTCCTCTGCGTCTCCTGACGTAAGAAGCCTGAGTTCTCCAACTCTCTGGGTGCTGCTTGGTTTCTTGCTGGTCTGATTTTGGATATTTTCCACAACACTGCATGCCAACCATTCCTTGGACCTCATAAACTAACTGTAATAAAATACACAAATAGATAAAACCCAAAGATCTATACCTCTTCTCATTCTTCTTCCACTATTCAGATTTTAAAGCAGCATAGGCAGTAGGCTTTTTAGAAGACAACAGTATTTTAGAGAAAAGTGCAAGCTAATTATGCCTTTATCTGCATCAAGTCCCTTCTGACCCTCCCTGCCACATGTAAATCAATATCTACATTTATTTCTCTTCTCTTCCACTCCCAATTTAAAAAATACTTAAAGCAAAAATCATGAAAAAGAACTTTCACCTTCTATACAAGCCCAATTTTTAAATTTAATTTTATGAACCGCCTATAATAATTATCTTGCTTAATTATGCTAATTTGTAATTACATTTAAGTCCTTTTGCTAAAATGTTATTGTGAAATTGTTAACTCATCATTTCAAACTGTTTATTAATCATAACTTGAATGTGTACAGTTCTCTAGTCAAAAAAAAAACATTAAAAACCACCATCACTTTTAAATTACCTCATTTATGTTAAGAACCTTTTGGGAACAGAAAGTCTTTTAAAAACAATTTTTATCAAAAAGTTAGACTTAAGTAAATGCCTGGTAATGCATGGAGGCTACAAAAGGCATTCTGACAACATCACTGCACTAAAACTGTACAATTCTGAAAAACAGTCTGCTTTCAATTATTTTTATTTTATGGTTTTATTTGATAACACCATTTTAAGAATAGCACAAAAAAAGACAGTGGGCACTGGGAAACACTTCTTAAGGAATAGATGGTATTTCTCTATAAGATACAGATGCCCCAGCTTCCCTTTTCAAAGAGCTTCTCTTTAAACTAATGCTGAAAAACAAATATGTCTCATAAAATGGTAACCAAGGAGAAGTCAGGTCTGACTGAAAATTTTAAAGGTAGAATTTACTATCCATGCTAGCTTTCAGAGTATTCATTAGAGCAGTTGTAAGTTCACGACACAATTCAGGGGGATGTACAGAGGTTTCCTATATACCACCCCCCACTCCACAATCTACAGCACTGCCCCACTATCAACATCCCTCAGCAGAGTGGTACATTTGTTACAACTGATAGGCCTACACAGATACATCATAATCACCCAAAGTCTGTATTCTACATTACAGGTCACTCTTGGTGGTGTTCATTCTACAGGTTTAGACAAATGTGTAATGACATGTATCCATCATCATGGCATCATACAAAGTACTTTCACTGCCCTAAAAATTCTCTGTGCTCTGCCTGTTCATCCCTCCCCTCACCCCCAGCCACTACTCATCTTTTCACTTTTTCTACAGGTTTTCCAGAACGTTATATAGCAGGAATTATACAGAAACTTTTTCAGATTGCCTTTTTTCACATAGTAATATACATTTGAGTTTCCTCTGTATCTTTTTATGGCTTGATAGTTCATTTATTTTTGGCACAGGATAATATTCCATTGTCCGGATGAACCACAGTTTATTTTTCCATTCATCTACTGAAGGACATCTTGGTTGCTTCCCAGTTTTGAAAATTATGACTAAAGGTGCTATAAACATCCACATGCAAGTTCCTATGGGAATGTAAGTTTTCAACTACTTTGGGTAAATACCAAGGAGGGCGATTATTGGATCATATGGTAAGAGTTTAGTTTTTAAAGAAAACACCAAACCGTCTTCCAAAGTGGTTGAACCATTTTATAGGCCCACCCGCAATGCGTGACTTCCTATTGTTCCAATTCCTCACCAGCATTTGGTGGTGTCAGCGTTTCAAGTTTGGGCCATACTAATAAGTATGTGTCTCATTGTTCTAATCTGCATTCCCCCCAGCTTTTTTGCTTGTTTTAAAAATTAATCCATTAATATATGTACAGAGATGTGGGGCAAAGCAAACCATGTTATTCTCATTTTAAATCTGGAAAAAATGAGGCTGAGAAAAACTTAAATCGGCCTAAATCACACAACGAGCATGTAGACTCTGATTTCAAAGTCTAACTACACCTAGTTGTTTTGCCTCTCAACTCGTATCTTGCTAAGTATTTTGAGAGATAGGGGGCGGGTAGGAGGGGAATCAAGTAGAAAATATTCGCAGTGGTAAGAATAACACGATTTGCAAATTCCCAAAGAGAAATAAATAAGGAGATAAGGAGACTTATACTAAAGCAGATCACACAAGCAAAATAATGATATGAAATCTTCTCAATGTAGTGAAGCCAAAAACAAATTTAGAATTTTGAAATATCAACTAAAATAAGCATCTTAATCACATCACTATAATCATAACAGTGTTAGTAAAAATCATCAAATTTATGATCAGTAAACATTGTATAGGTCCTATGAGTTAAGGATGGTAGTCTCATGTTTAAATGGTTAAAAAAATCAAAAGTATATTTTTCAAGATGCATCAAAATTATATCAAATTAGTCTCCAAAGTGTTATATGGACACAGCCATGCCCATTCATTTGCATACTATGACTGCTTTTGTACTACAAAAGAGTTGAGTTGTTGATACAGAGACACTGCGGCACACAAAGCCTAAAATATTTATGTATTATGTATGTGCACATACTAATAATATACCAAATTGAATCTATTATGATTTTATTATATAGCTTTGAAAATAGCCAGCATTTCACTACCATTTTTACTATAAAAGAGATTACTGTGAATCAAGAAACTATGATGTCAACCATTATATTGAGCTGTCATTTCATGAAATTTATTATATTTTGTTTAAATAGAAACTTCTTTTTGGACATTTTGATTCAGGGCCTGTGTACTATAACAGGCTGGGTGGGAACTAATCCTAGGTCAGTCCCACAGAGCTTGTGCACAAAGCTTAGAACTCAAATTAGAAAACATAAAGGAAAAAATCTGAAGCAGTTTTACAGGCAAAAGCCAAGACACAGTTAAGATGTAAAAGAGACTAAAAAGAGACTGTTCTGCACAGACTTCGCAACATAGCTACAACAAAGTGGTTTAAGGATGTCACTGCAACAACTTATTAAATCATCATTCTACACATAATGTATGGTTTTTCATTAAAATTGTTAATAGTCAATCTGCAAATCTCACCTATTACAGTTGTATTCCTAAACTAACCCAAAATACTGGCTAATTTCCTTCTAGCAAAAAATGTGATCAAGGTCTCTAGTAATACTTCAACAACTAATGAAGTTGTTCAAACATGACACTTTGACCTCACACCTGGAAAAATTGTTCATGCTTTCACAAAGCTGTACCCCAGAAATGTTTATCTACAATTTGTAACGGAATATGAAAACATTAATTCCCAGTCCAAAATCAATGAAAAAATGCAATGGTAAAAGTTATTCCGTGTCTTGAGCACAAACAAGAAATGCTCTAGGAAGGTGGAAACATGGAGAAATAGACCTAAAGAGAAAAACCAGCCATGGCTAATAATGATAAATAACCAAAACTTCAGAGCATATTCCAGAGAATCATTAGACCCTGACAGAGCTAATTCAGAATAAACTGTATGAGCTCCCAGATGATTATAAAACTACATCAATTATTACCTCTAAACTAGCAGTCATTGATAGAAAAATAATGTTTCCTTTTAACTCTCAGAAAATAGCTCCACTTGAAATCATTTTGCTTAGGAATTAAGCAACAGAGTAACTGCTAGCAGAAAGAAGATGAAGTCCTATTTTCTCAAAGGTTAAAATTTATTCAAATTTTAAAGAAATTATTTTATATCAAGGAGTATGCTGCAAAAAAACATGATCCTTATCAAGTAGAGAAACATCTGAGGCTCATCTCACAGAAGTTTCTTAATCACATAATGCCATTCTATTCTGGAGAAAAAACAAACTTCCCTTGCCTTCAGTTTTTCCCTCTACAAATGTAGACTATAACCTAACTCCTAAATTTGAGATACCAAATGATAAAGTGTACACAGTGTTTTAACACAATCTTATCACAAAAACGACTAATAGATCATTTTTATGACGCATCCAAAAAGTCTCAATACTGAGAATGAAAAGATAGTAAATCAGGTAATAAAAATTTAAATCAGGTATGTAGTCCATCTCTTTCTCTTTCTAGACAACTTTACTGTAAGAGCATCCACTAGACAGTGCTTCTGACTTTGATATGCATATAAATTTCTTGGAGATTTTGCTGAAATGCAGATTCTAATACAGTGGCTAGGCATGGGGCTAGCGATTCTGAATTTCTCACAAGCCCTGACGACAGTTGTCCTACCTCCTCACAGTCTTTGATTAGCGGAGCTCTGCAATTAACTAGATGGAGATCAGCTGCAATCGGAAGGGCTATTTTGGTTGTAAGGAAGAGAGACTCCACCGAGAGTTCACTCAGGAAATTTAATAAAGTACAATTTGGAACAGACCTAACTCTGGAGCTGGGTCTCTGAGAAAGACTCTTCCTCACTCCGCACCTGGCTGCACACTTTCTTTTTCTCTTCTCTGTAGTTCCCTCACCACCTACTGCAGTAGGCGAGTGTCAGACTAAGGGGGGAGGTGGGGATGGCTCTGTGTTTGTTAACAAGCTCTCTGGGAGTTCTGCTGTACCTCCCTCCATAGACAGCTTCAGTTCTACAAGTCACCCTCCCAAGCCCTGCACTTGCACAGGCAAAGGGCACTGGCCTGCAACCGCCCAATCCCACCTTCCACGTATCTTCTTGCTACCTGATCTTCAGCTAAATAAATAATTCAAGTTTTCTGGTCCCTTTAACATCCATTATTTAACATAAAAATTTGGAAACATACTGAAGGTGATGGTGAAAAATAAATTATGTGTTTCTATGTAATAAATCATTTAATTCTCACAGCAATCACCCAAGACAAATATGTTTACTATTGCCATTTCATTGATGAGAAGACTAAACCTTAGGGAGGTTCAGAAATTGGTGTAAGGTCATACCACTAATAGGAACTAAGGCCCATCTAGTTGGGATGTCCATGCACTTAATACACCCTCAAACAACTCTTGCACAGGAACTGGTGAATCTGAACTCATAAGCAATGTCATACAGTGCTTTCTTTCCAAAAGCTTTGCCAACAAAAAAAATAATAGTTAAATGTTTAGAATTTTCCCATTCTGATAGGGAAGAAGAAATCCCATTGTTGTTATAATTAAGGATTACATATACTTTCACATTCTCTATCATTTGCCCTTTTTTTCCTATTGGGTTACTCTTTTTCTTTTTGCTTTTTAATAGCTCTTTACAAATCAAGATTATTAGTCCTTATTCTATGTCTGTGACATGCAGCAAAAATTCTCAGTTTATCTGAGTATTTTGGCTTTTCTTATGATACCTTTGGCCATGCAAATGTATCAATGTCTTCTTTTAATTGCTTCTGGGTTTTGAAACTTGTATAGGAACATTTTCTCCACTACTAATTGATTGTACTTTTTAATTTTCTTTATTTATAATTTATTCTGAATTTAGCACTTATTCTTGTATGTTACATGAGAAATAAATTTAATTCTATTTTTCTGTATAGCTATCCAGTTGTTCCAACACTATATATGCCAGCTATTCCATATACTAAATTCTTGAACAGTGAAACAAAATAATGTAGACATAATCCAATACCAAAAAAGAAAAAAAAACCTGTAAGCAATCTAGACACTCTTTAGCGGTTGATTTATAAGTTCAAGACAGAGAAATAAACTGCAAAAACAGTTGGAAAAAGCACAGCAATTGGGTGAAGGGGAGGGCTGTCCAGCCCTAATATATATTAAATGTATGATAAAGTCTCTAGAATTAAAAGTTCTGATAATATTACAAACATGTTTACACTTGATCCAGAAATCCCATCTCTAGTGTATTCCAAAACACATTGGCAAGAAGACAAAATAACCCAAACACAAAAATATTGTGTCATTATTTTAAAGAACAAATAAACTGTGGTTCATCCATGTAACACAATGACAAAGAGCTCTAAGATCTCTACAGTCTACATAGAATGATCTCAAGAAAAACTACTCAGTGAAAAAGCATGGTGCAGAATGTTCTATACGATTTCTTCTTTATAGGAGACTAAATTAAAATAGGTAGAAATTTTCCCCAAAGAAACAGAAAGATAAAAAAATATTAACATAGTTACAGAAAGAGGGAGGGGACAAGGTTGGAAAGAAGATTTCTGTGAAAATAACCTTACTATATAGTTTCAGTTTTGGAAATAAGGCTTTTCTTAAAGTCATTAACTTCACATTTTTTATTAATTTTTACTGAGATAATTGCAGAATCACACACAGTTATAACAACACAGCGAGATCCAATGTTCACTTTGCCAGTTGCTCCAATGGAAACATTCTGCAAAACTATACTATCACACCCGGTATACTAACATACGCCATCCATCTTATTGAGATCTGCCCAGCTTTATTTGTATTCCTGTGTGTCGGCACATTAGGTTGAATACAATTTTACTATATGAAGGTTCCTATACTCAACGAGACAGAAAAATGACAAGGATTCTTCACATTGCCCTTTTATAACATCAGCTGTGTCATTCCTGCCACTCCCCTCCTGGTCCTTAACCCCCAGCGAACACTAATCTGTTCTTTATTCCTAAAATTTTTGTCATTTCAAAAATTTATGTATTTGCTTCTGGAAAGATTGAGTAGCCACACTTCTCCCTGCTCCTCTTATTAAGTACAACTAAAAACCTGGGGTAGCCATACATAAAACAAGCATAAGAATAGTCAATTAAAAAAGCAGCTGGGCTAGAAACTGTGGGAACCAAGGAAAGATGCAGTACTCATTTTTGCCTCAAATATCCCAAACTTGGAGATGAAGATGTAGGAAATCTAGAATCTCCAAGAGGCCTAAACCTAAAAAAGCCCCAATAAAAGGCTCTAGCCAAGGACCAGGAAACGGGCACCAAATAGGACAAAAAACATTTAGGCAACAGCCACCAAATACCACAGAAAAAACACTATGCCCCTCTCCCCACTCATGCCAGCAAAGGTCACAGGTGATGCCTAGAAGTCCATCCTCTCAGAGACTTTAACCAAGGTTCCCAACAGTCTGGTCCGGTGGTGCCAGAGAAGGCCAAGAGGGGAGCTGAGATTATTATGTCTACTGGGCGGTAATGAGCACCACCTCCTCTGTGTCAGTGGAGGCAGCATGGGGAGCCTAGACTTCACAGCACCCCGCCCTTTCCACTGCGATAGGGGCAGAAAAGGCCTAGCGGAGACTAAGGACTCCTACTGTCACCCAGTGGAAACACACTGGTGTCCAGGGAAAGGCAGAGATTCTACTCCACCCAGTAGTAATTAGAGTTCCTGCCCCATGTCAACTGACCTGAGTGAGGACCCAGACTCTACCTCCACCTGGCAATAAGGAGGCAGCGTGCCTTTCTCCTGCTGAAACAGCATCGAAAGTAGCCAATTAAAACAAAGTATAAACAACATCCTGAGTCTCTCATAACATAATACAAAAACTAGGAAGATCTCAAACTTTTACTCAGATCTATCTATAATTATAAGAAGTGGAAATTTCTTGGTCTCTCCACTTCCTTACTGCCCATCAATTAACTTTCTAATATAAATCATAATTAAGTAGAAAATACTGTATGTGAAAATAAATTAAACTTATATATTAGGTTATCTTATACATAGTATATTAGATTTTTATATTTAATATATTAGAATTTACTTTCTATGGAATAACATAGATCACTCTATTTTTTAAGTGTATTTAAGTAATTCAGTTGTAAGCAAAAATTATTAAAAAGCATCTAAAAGTTCATTAAAATTTTAATTTATTAATGATTTGGTTTCAGTAATTGATTTACAATAAACATTATAATACCTTACTTCTTTTGTCAGCCAAGAGATTAATTTCTCACATTTACACATAGGTATACATGTACCATGCATGTCTTATTTGTGTAACACATTTACTTGCTGATAACCATAGATCCGCTTTCCAACTGTAAGACTAACCATCACTACCACCCCACATTAAACTCCAACCACCACTAAATAAACACAGTTTAAAGGCATACTAGTACAAGCATTAAAAGGAATTTATCTTTCGTCCTGGATGAAAGGCTGCTAAATGATGATGTCATAGCATTGTATAACATCTAGCATAGCATTCTGCAAAACAGCAGTGAAAAGACAACAAGAACTCCACCATCACCAGCTTCCAGATTCCTTCTGGTCTTCTTGCTCCCTCTCTTCTACACCACTGTACATACCAGAGTAGAAAATGAGCTCAAGGATGCCAGAGTCATACCAAACCTCAAAAAGATACTGGTAAACCATGCAGAGACTGGTAAACCAACACAGCGCATCTGAAAGCCTAATACTAGTGTACCGAAGACTAACAAAAGAGTTACCCAAAACATTTATCACAGCTGTCTACCACAAATTAAGAAAGCCAAATAGTGGCAGCCTCCAACTTACAAGGGGTTTTGTTATTGTATCAACCATCTGAAAATCACAAAACAAATGTTCCATTATTTTTCTGAATTAAAGCATTTTAAAAATAAGAATAGTAGGAAGTTAATAAACCTGTAAAATGTATCACACTAAACAAATTACCAAAATATGCCTCATCAAAAAAAACTAGAGACCTTCTCTTCCAATGCATCAGCTAAAAGTCTACTATCAGCATTAATATCTTTATGTTATAAAACAGACATCACAGTAATAAATACTATAAATAACTACATTATTCGCAGACATAATTAATAGCTACAAAAAAAGATAATGGTAAGATCTATTAACCATAACAATATTTAGTAAAGAAGGCATGTATACTGTAAGAATTGCATTCTCATATACCCCCAACTGGGCAGAAATTAACACAAGCAGCTCAAAAGACCAAAAAAAATTATAAAATATTAAAACTTAGCAAGAAGTTATATAACCAATAAACAAAATTATGTAACATTTTTGTAATGTAAGAAATAACTCAGTATAAAAAAAAGTAGAAATTACAAAAAATGCTAAGTATTGCAAAACTGCCCATTTTTAAAGCTAATTCCTAAGTTTTCTGAAATATTAGTTAATCATCAATAGAAATTCATTGATGAAATAAACAAAAACTTAATTTGAAAGAATATGTTGTCAAATACTCTAAAAGAGATAAAGCAGTTTAGCACTATTTGATACATTTATTACAAAGTAATAATCATTAAAACTCCCATAAAATTAGAAAAGCAGATAGATGTAAAAAATTAGAAGTTCCAGAAAAGATCTACTTATATGAAATTCAATATATGATAAATTAAATATCAAACTAAAAGATTGGGATAAATAACTTGATAAATATCTGGATCACGTATCACCATAGAAAACTTTACATTTAAATCTACATCTCATAGCACAAAACATGCTACAGCTACCATAAATAAATTTTAAACCGATTTATTAAAGTAGAGATAGAAATGAAAACTGAGCATTTTTAGGGTCTGCAGGGACATTAATTTCCCTCAAGTTCCACTGCAAGAGATTACACAGATAAAAAAAAAAAAACAAAGATCTGATTATGCAATAAATAAATAAAAATTAGAACCTCCTTGTGCCCCATAAAATAGTCAAAGAAACAGAAGAACTGACTTGGATTCTCATCTATTCCTTCTAAACCCATCTTAAGAAGGAAAAACTTCAGTCTGAGTCAGCTAAATCCAAATTTAAAGAACCTAATTCCTACTACATGTAATATCCAGAATTTTCTACTCTAAGCAAACTATGACCTGTGTATCAGTCAAGAGGAAAGAGATGGGACACGCAGAATGGGATACTACAAAGAGGGTTTATTTACAAAGGGTGATTCACAAAGTGTAGGTATAAGGGAACACAAAAAATAGCACCCTGGTGGGCAGGGGTGGAGCATACTTTGACATCTCTTTCCTCTCTCTGCAACCCACCAGCTTCTGCTTGGTGCCCATATAGGCCAAACCCAACAAGACGCCAGAGAACAAGAATCCACAAACAGGTCTGAAGAGGGACAGAAGGTGGCTCTACAGGAGTGAAGGAAAGAAATGTGGGAAGACAGCCTAAGCCCATCCTCGTGATCCCACTTCTGCTGCTAGGTCTGGTTTGCAGCTTGTTCTTGCCAGCTGCAGCCTCTGCCCTGAAACCCAGGGAAAGGCCTCTCACAATGTGAAGCTTTCTCCTATTTCTCTAACCACATCAGAGACTTTGATGCTTGATATAAATAATATTCAAAATAATCTTGACTAAAAGTGTGAAAATATGAAAAAAATCATTAAGCTCATTAAGTTTAATGTAGAAGGTGCTTATAATACGGTATATGAAAAATAAAGCACACAGCCTTTAGATATTAAAGTTACAAGCATGTGATTTATGCTTAAAAGAAAAAATGAGAAAGTTGGTATATAAATAATGTTATGTGTTAATATATTCTAAAACTTCAAAGACCGTTATACCACAAAATACGAAGTTGTAAAGGGAAAGAGAAAAAGTAGAAGGCGAAAGGAAAACACTTGTCTACACTATCTAGTAAGAGCCCTAGGCCATGCTTAGTTTGATTTTGCTCTAAAGGTAACAGGCTAGAGAGCCTACTAACTCAACCATTCAGTAATCACAATACCAGAGAAGTGTTTTAAAAATGGAACTACAATCCGAGGCAGAAATCAAACACACAACTATCATATGTGAATGTAGAAGAAGTCACAAAGAAAAACAATACTCTAATCTCATATGATAATGGAATTTAAGAGATTACATTGATTTTCTGAATAAGCTAAAGATACCTGAATTAGAAAACAAAAGGCTTCATTAAAGAAACAATGTTTTCTGTGAATACCAGATGACTTCCATTTCTGAATGAATTCCAGGCAAAGGCCTGTACTAAAAAAGTGGGATATCTTTCTTTCCTACCAAAAGCACATGGAAAAATTTTCCCCCTCAACAATAAATATATAAGAATGGGCACAGAAACAGAAAGTTACAGGACTTAATTTATATTTATGTGTGTGTGTGTGTGTGTGTGTGTGTGTGTGTATGTATATATATATATATATATATATATATATATATATATATATATACACCTACCATAACAGAAAAGGGTATAAAATAATGAGTTTAAAAGTAATGTAACCAGTCTGATCATACTGCTACTTTGACCTATGAAGAGTCACTGTCTACTGTCAAAAGGTTACAAACAAACTTTGGAACAAAGGGATATTTACATGCAAACAGAGATGACAAACTTGAGATGTACTATTAACCACTGCCTCAGCTCCACCTCAGGTCATCAGGCACTAGATTCTCAGAGAAGCACCCGTACTTGGTGCCAAAAAGGTTGGAGACCACTACTGGGGAATAGGTCGTACGGAGGAAAAACTCATTAGTCCTGGTAAGCTAAAGGAGTTGGGGTCATGAGCTCTACTAATTGTCAGAGGTGAGGTAAGGGTAATAAATCATTTCTTCAGGCCTTGAAGACAGTCCTGGGGTCTTTTCTGGAGTCCCTCTGTCCAGTCTGATGGAAAAGTAGCCAGGGGATCATTCTACCTTAGGGCTCGGGAGCTAAAACATAACTCAGGTCAAGATGTTATCCTTAGCCTTCCTAGAATGAGTTCCAGATTCTTGGGAGAGAGGATAACTCTGACCTAGCTTAGGTGGGGAATTAAAAAATCCACCACCCATTTTTCACCATGACTGCATCCCAGCATGTGAACAACTACTAATTTAACCGAAAGAGCTGAGGGCTACTAAAAAGAATAAGACATTCCACACTGCTTCTTACCAGAAGTACTTCAGATACTATTCTTCCTGGTTCAACTACCAGAATGGACATTATCTGCTTGCCACCTCAGCTGTAGGTACTCTACAGAACCATACAATAAGCTGAAACAGTGTAGGTATCCAACCGAAGGTTCTGTTGTTTACATTCACATATAAACAAAGGCCAAAGGAAAATACCGAGAAAATACTCTCTTCACCCACAAGTCCTAGAGATTCCCCTGCTAACTTTGGTTTCATCAATTAAGGGCAAGCAAGGTAAAAATAAGCCTATTGCAGAAAAAAAAAATGCAACGTATGTGGGGTGTGCACCCTATTCACAACAAGTCCTTGTAAACATGTTCTTGTCCAGCCAGAGGCATCCACGTTAGTGCGTGTGACTATGCCATTTCTCAGCACACTTCACCTAAGCTAAGTCAGAGTTATCCTCTCTCCCAAGAATTTGGAACTCATTCTAGGCATTCTCATGGTAGCTAATAACATGTCAAGTCCAAGGCTATATGACAGTCATATGTATGAAGAAACCGTGTATACCATACTGCATTGCCAAGAATGGGACAACCAGAAAGAAAAAGAGGACAGAGAGAAAAATAAAGTCCAGCTGTTTTTGTTTCTAAGAGTTTCCAGTTCCCAGATCCAAGCCTTCCAGGGGCCTGGATGATCACCCTGCCCTTGAGTACTATGAGACCTTCCCTTATAATAACTAACTTCAGCTGTTTGTTCTCAGCTCCCTCAAGTAGATGTTGTTACTCACAGCTGAAAGAATCTAGACTTAGCAGATAGAATTCTATCTGCTAAGTGCAGTACAGGGCAGAATCAAGAGGAGAGGAAAGAGCGGAAGGGAGGGGGAAAGAAAGAGGGAGGGAGTGGAAGGGGGAAGATTAGTGGAAAGAAGGGGGAGAATTACAATTAGCACAAGCCTAGCATATATCAGGGAGGACCCCAGATATATAAAATATAAATTGTATCTATGTATGAATCTGAGGTTGGAAGTTAAAAGGAGATAGAAGCAAAAAAAAAAAAAAAAAAGTCCCAGCTTGGTAAATGTAGTAGCATATTGGAAATGAATAAAGCCAAAGATTGAAATAGAAAATGAGTTAAATGTGAAAAGAAAAAAAGAAGCTGAAGAAACAGATTTCAAAGAGGTTAAAGAAACTTCTTAAGGTCACACAGCTAATAATTAGCCACAGTTTATACTCAAGTTTTCCGGCTTCAAATTTAATATTCATTCTATTATATGACATCTGCATCATTATAACTTTGAATTTACATGTACGCAGGTCACTAAGCAAATTGTAACAGAGACCACAGTGCAGTTGTCATGCTTGGCCAAACAATTCTAACAGGTCCTACTGTTTATGGAAATGAAAGAAGCAACAGGCTATAAAGAAAAATGTTACTAAAAGCATTATTTATAGTAAGAAAAAGAGAGGAATTAGCTATAAGATTTTATAAATCAAGGGACAGGTATTTGAGAGATGGCCGTATTTTTGGCAACCAAGGAGATCCAGTATAGAAGGGAAACAAGAACTAAGCTTCTGTTGTACACAGGCAGTATCAATTAGCTTTTACTGTGTAACAAAGGGCCCCCCCCCAAAAGTAGCTAAAAACAATCACATATTAGCTCTGGATTCTGTGGACTGACAATATGGGGAGCCAGGTGGCTCCCCTGCTGATCTTGCTTGGACTATTAGCTCTTGCTCTGTCATGTCACCTCCAAATTTAATGGCTTTAATCAAGAAATATTTACTATTGCTCATAATCCAATGAATCAATTGGGCAGTTTTCTGGTCTGAATCAACTCAGCTGCGACTGGACTACTTGATGGCATCCCATTGGCCAAAGCCAGTCACATGGGCAAACCCAGAATAAGTTAGTGAAGGCACTTCCCAAATTCATGGGCTCAGGGAGTGCAACTGAGGCCTTTTTTCATCTTTTTAACAACGGTCTACAATGGACACCTAAATACTAAGTGACTCCACGTATAAGAACTAAGAGAGAGAGAGAGGAAGAGGAGAAAGGGGAAGGAAGGTAAGAAGGAGAGAGAAAGACAGACACATATACACAGCCTATCCTGGAAACGCTAACCCTTTCCTCTTTTCTAGAAATCAGTGCCTCACAACACAAAATTTGAGGTCTAGAAATGAACACTCTGATGTAACAAAATAACATAGTTTATCTAGATTTTAGCCCACATGTCAGAAGGTCAAGTTTAAATTTCTAAAACAGAACCTCATGTTTGAGAGAAATATTTGTACCACTTCAAAGAACACAAAGTTTTAGAGAGTGGAAGTATGTAAGTGACAGGCTCTTGGAGTCACCCAGTTTCAGGGAACTCTTGCTGTGGGGTCATCCTCAGACACATCTTTCCTTCTCTATGCAGCTCATCTACAGGTGAACCCCACTAGGCAAATGACTGGAGCAGAGGTCTCTATGAAGGCCACATCCCACTCCCATCAAGGGACATTCTGAATATCTGTGGGGTTTTCTGTGGTTGCTCCACTGACTGGGCACTAGTGATGCTAGATGATCTGCTATGTGGACTGTCATGAGGCTTCAAACATCCTACGTGAATCTAATGCTAAGTCAAGATTACATAAACACAAAGTATCTTTGCACAGATTAGTACACACACAATTTTTTTTCAGAAATACAACCAAAATGCAAATTCAGGAAGGATATATTTTGTTTTATTAGAAAATTTCCCAATAGTTATTTACTAGTTTGAAAAATCATGTTGCTGGCCATGGTATTTGAGTAAACAGCAGAATATACTTATATCAATCTGCACTAGTGATTGGCACACTTAGTGATTTTCTACACATGTGAATGCATGCATCTTAAATCTTCTAGAGTAGTTGCGCCTTAGTATTTACATACTGATATACATGTTACGTTACTAAAGTTATTCTTTATGTTATAAATAAGGCATTGTATTAATGTTAATTATATTATACATTTAAATAATCATAAAATATTTTTAATTAAGAAAATATTAGATATATTATCCAAAAATTATGTTTCAGAATAGAAAAGGTGGTGTTATAAATTATTTGTTAGGGAAAAAAAAGGGAGCCCTGGTCTTGATGGAATTAAAAACAAGTAATTTAGTATCACTGTTATTTAATTTTAAACTCTTTTGTTTAAAAAATAGTTAAGTTTGCACCTTAGTTCTCCAACATTAGTTTCTAGTTACTTTCCTTGGAAATTTTGGTTGTAATCATTCACATGTAATAAAAGTTATTTCCTTCTACTCTCATGGCCCAAGAAGCATTCTCATCATTTCCCTGTGTCCCAGGTTCCCTGAGCCTCCAAAGAGCAACTACATTAGCCCAGGGGCAAATAAAGGTACTTCTCAGCCATAAAGAACGCTATCACGAGAATCGGGTCACAGCCTAAGTAGCTAAAGAGACACCTTCTGGGCAGTGAAAGATGAGAGGCTAGGGAATCAAGAAGATCAGCTTAACGACCCCAAAATAGCACCAAATAACCAAAAAAATTTCCAAATAATTTGATTTTTTAACATTCTTCCTAAAGAGGGCCACATGAAACAAAGATAAGCAAGAGCTGAGACATACAGTCTTGGTTTCATCTCTGGCTTTTAATGTGTCCTTGGCGAAACTACATAATATTTAAGAGCTTCAAATTCTTCAACTATAGGCCTAGCATATGTATGAGTGTATACACACGCACGCACACACACACACACACGCACACACACACATACACACATGCACACAGGTTGATCTCAAATCATTAAACAAGTTGTATCAGAATTTAAAAAAGAAAGTGATACCCTTTGGAGAGGAAAACAGAAGGAATAACACAGACAATCAGTGCTTTGATAAAAAGAATAATATTTTAAAATGCACAGCAAACAATGCATGTGTGATATCTCTAAAACAGAGTCCATGGGGAATTATGCTATCATGTCAGATAACAACATCTGACAAAGGAAAGATAATTTCACCATAAAATTAAGTAGTCTGACAAGACAGGCTATGGAAGGCTTAACTTGAAATTGCACAGATCAGAATACAGGAACAAGAAAAAGGAAGAGGCAGTTAATGAGGAGCTGGGAACATGGGTCTAACAGTAGATCTGAAGTAGGATGATGAGTCTACAAAATGAAAGGGCAGGTGGGGGGTTAACAGAAGCCAAAAGTTGAAAGTAAAAACAGGATTCAGGTGGAGGGCAAATTGGAAGGCATTATGAGCAGAAAAGTCTGACAAAAAAGTGAACAAGAAATACAGAGTACACTGTATCTGAAAGGAAACTGGGATACCCAGTGAAGAAGTGATCACAGATGAACATAGCAGGAATTCAGTTTCCTGGCAACTGGGGCACCGAGATGAGAACAGGCTTGAACATAAGCCCAATGGAGAGTGCAGTCTCTAGCTATCTACTTCCAACTTGGCGTACAAGTCCCACTAGGGACAGGACTCACCCTGTCTGCAGGGTGAGGCTGAACCTCGGAGCTGGGGTTAAGTGTCACAAATGCAAGAGAACTAGATGAGTAGAAACCCTGTCCAGATATAACTAAGCTGGATTTCACATTCAGGTCAAAATTCCTCTTGTAAAAATAGTGGTAAACTTTTTCACAGTTTTAAAGCTAAAACAAGTATCCTGCTTGGCCTTTATTCTAAATGGGAGGCTGAATAATAAAGAATCCTGATTTTCAACTGAACAAATCCCAGATTTCTAACAGATGAATCACCAAAAAAATATATGTCTTTAATCACTTTATTTCTAAGAATTCCCATCTCAAAGAAAATGCCATAACAATACAGATACAATCAAAGCTATGCTCAATGCTATAAGAATGTAAAAATATCGTTGAATACTTTATATTATATTAATGCACAGCAAACATTTTAGAAGACTGGCACTCTAATACTAGGATAGAAAGCAATATAGATTAAGTAGCAAATATCATATATCTATCTATCTATCTATTTATCTATCTATCTATCTATCTATCTATCTATCTATATATATATATATATATATATATATATATATATAATGTATCCTAAGTTACATAGTTTGTGGCCACAGATTCAGGTATGATGCAACTAAGGGTTTATCTAAAGTAACATCAAATAAAGGACTGGAAATCTAGGATGTCTGATGTGGTTAGACAGGCCAGCTATTCAAATTTAAGAGACAAAGTGGGGTGGGGGGAGATTTATATAAAGCAGTTTTAAGAGACTAAGCAAAGCTCAAATGTAAACATAGACATTTTGGCTAAAGCAATCACAACTACATGTATATAACAAAAATGTTTTATTCTAAGGCTTGTTTGCTGCTAAGTCCATGTATGTTATACATGTTACAGTTTTACATGTTATATACATTTCTCAAGTTTTTCTTATCCCATAAGCTCATAGCAGCGGCAAGATCAAGGTGCTTCTGAGAGTTTAAAACTTTAAATAGGCTTTTCAATCACTGTTGCTACTGATACAATCTGAACTAAATAAATATCTTCAATCCCCTACTAGAAATCCCAGGGATGAAGGAGATGAGGGGTTATCACCATAAATCAGAAGATAATGGCCACAGAAGACATATGGTAACAAATATCTGTCTCACAAGCCGTTGGACTGGTGGCTGTGTGACATCACTGTGGGTCCCATATCACGTATCTTTAATGATCATCATGCTCCATCTCAGCCTCTAGACAAGATGTGTGCTGCATTACAACTAAGTAGCGCCTTCAAAAAAGTCCCGATTTCTTTGCATGGCACTTAGGACAATCCACTATTTGAACTTTCCAACTTAACTTTAACCCCACAACCATGCCCATTATACTGAAAATCTCACCAGGTTACACAAATACCTCCCAACATACCTGCCACTCTTGGACTTCTCTGACTCATCTCCTTTGTTAAAATCTTACTTACTCAAGACCTAGTTCAAATGCCAACATCTCCTTGGTGCCTTTCTTAATAACCCCAATTAAAATTAACCCTATTGCATAGGTATCCCATGCTTTACTACTTTTTTCTCATTTTTATGTGAGAGGTCTCATGTTCTATTTACTTAGAAATTTATTTCCTCTTTGGGAGTCAGACACAGGGCCAACAAGCTGGGGAGAGAAGCAGTGTCTACCCCAGTCCAGGCTTCAACCTGAAGCAGGCCCTCACATAGAAGGGAGACCCTTCCAATTTAAATGAAGTTAGGAGTTTTGACTATGACACAGGATTGAATATTAACTGCTTAAATGAAACTTTATGGGGCCACAGACAATGGAAGAATGTGATGTACTATCCAAGTTATCATCCAGGAAAAAATATGGTACCTATGATTCTATCCAAGGAGAAAGTCTTTTAAAAAATAATTAAGAAATGTTTGAAGGGACAGAGAAGAAAACATAAAGTTGCATTATGACTGTACATTAACGCAATGGTTAAAATAATATTATAGGAGAAAAATGGCACATATCCATATCTTAAAAATTCAGGAGTAAGAAAATATGGTGAGTTCTAGCTGTTTATCTGCAGAGATTTGATGATTAAGTTTTTGAGACATTTATTGTAATGCAAGGTACTAAATGGCAAGTATTGCATCTTACATATTCCATTTAGTCATATTAAAATTAAAATGCTGAGGATGTTCAAATATTAAGTGATAAAGGTAACTATAAAATCTAGTAAGCAAAGTTTATTCATCTCTAAGGAATAAAAAGATATAAAACTGATTTAACAACCCTGTGCAAGAGAAATTGCTTCATATGCTGGAAAGATTGTATACTAAATTATAGCCCAAAGCAAAAGGTACAAATCTCTCCAATATAAAAATGATTGTAAATATTTTACAAATGTTCAGAATCTTGAAGGGTATGCTTTGTAAATCTCAAAAAGTAAACTTTAGCTTGAGTTTAGTTGCATGTAAAAGTGCCCTAACATAGGAAATCTAAAGCCAAGAATGAGGTGTTTGAAATGCCACCTCAATTTTTACTATATATATATTTTTTTTCACTGATTTAGAATGAGAATTACTAGAGAAATAAAGAAATTGTCACATAAGCTATGAAATGGAACACTATGTTGGTAATGCTCCAAACATAGAGCCAAAAATTTGAAAGACAGGCAAACCAGTTACTTACATCTTGGTAAAGAACAAACAAGAGTAAATAGGCTGAACAGTCAAAAATGAGATTCCATGAAACAAAACACAGAAGACACTAAAGCCGATGTGATGGTAAAACATTTTCTACATGTGTCTGTGAGGCTGTTACCAAAAGGTTAGCATTTAAATCAGAAGAATGAGTAAAGATTGTTCTCACCAATGCTGGTGGGCATCATCCAATCCACCGAGGATCCAAACAGAAGAAAAAAGGTGGAGGAAGGACGAATTTGCTCTCTGTTTGCCCTGAGACATCCATCCTCCTGTTTTTGGATATTAGAGCTCTTGGTTCTCGGCCCTTTGGACTCAAACTTATAGCACTGGCCCCTCATTTCTCGGGCATTTGGACATTAGACTGAATCATATCACCAGCTTTCCTGGTCCTCCACCTTGCAAAGGGCAGACCATGGGACTTCTTGGCCTTTATTACCATATGAGCCACTTCCTGCAATAAATCTTTTAAATCTTTTTTCCTCTCCTCTCAGTCTACATACAATTAGATATATACACATCCAGCTGGTTCTACTTCTCTGAAAAATCCTGACTGATATAGCTGATTATGTGAAAAAGTCAACCAAAGCTCTTTTACTTCTTCAGATAACCCTCAAGTTGGCATCCACTCCCTTCCCGCAGTATGCAGTGCTGTGTATAACCTTGCTGCAACCCTCTATCAAAAACTGCTTGATGTGACCAGCAGCCCTAACTGGGGTGCTTGTTAAAATGCAAGTTCTTGTGCCCCACCCCATGCCTGTTGACCCAGAATGTGCATTTGAAAGGACAACTCAAGTGACTTTAATGCATGCTATAGTTAGAAAACCACTACTCTAAAAACTTAAATTTAAGTCTATTTCTCCTTTATTCCTCATTCATAACTTCTAATCTAGTTCAACTCTTAGCACCTACCAGAAGTCTTCTGTGAAACTCCTTCCTGTTCTGATGTGTTTTCTACTTGTCTTCAATAATTATATATGCAGCTCTGTATCTTTCTCCATTTTAATGTACTTATTGTTCTTATATCATTCCATTTGTTTGTTGAATAAAAACAGTCACCACATACTAAGCCTTTGCTTTATCTACTTGACTCAGATTTTTTTTTTTCATTTAACCATTAACAAGAGCCCTACTGGAAAGATGCTTTTCTTATTATGCCAATTTAACACATGGGAAAACTGAATTTTCAAAAGTAATTTTGCTTCCGTTCACACTGCTAGAAATTTATCAAGTTTCTATCCAAATTCAGCCTTATGAGTTATTGCTCTTAACTATTATTTATGTTAAACTTTAATCTCTTTGAAGCAAATTTTGTTTCAGAATATAGAGGAAGCAAGGGGATGTGTTCCTAGCATAGTAGTTAGTAGTGGTGACAGTGATGAAGGTATTAATGGCTAATGCTTATTATGGAAAACAATCCAGTAAAACCAATATAACACGGTATCACATCTAGATAAGAAATATTAGGTGGACGCAAAAGAGAACAATTGCTTTTGAGCAAGTGCACAGTAATTTTCCAAGAGAAAATGAGATGATCTTATTAGAATATCCACCATTTGCCTGTAGCTAAACTCTTGTAGTTTTATATACATCCCTCATAGAAGCAATCCTCTTATTCTCAGCCCAGTCACTAGCATGATGAGAGAGAAGTCCCCACTGAGGCAGTGTTCCAGGACAAGCCTTCCCTCTGAGAGAGCCCTCGAATGCAGTCACTGCTGGCACAGTGACGACGAGGGACTCTGAATCTCTCAACTTCCATGGAAAGAAACAGAGAAAAAGTCTCCCTTCAAATGGACAAACACCAGTGCACCTTCACAGAAGAGAGACCATCTATCTACTGGCTACCAGGCACCAGGTCCATACTAAGTGTTTTCATCACAGATAAGCCAGGACTCACAAGATGCTAATGTCGTCGAGACCAGATACTAGAAAAGTGCAGAGCTGTGATTCAAACAGATGTCACAGCCTTCAAGGCCATTCCCCAACCCCTTTACACGCCCCCACACACACACACGCACACACTTCATTGTATCACACTCATTCAGAGGTCATTACGAGTTAAATTAAAATAAATGCTTCCAAGTTAGTGGACTGTACTGACACTTTGCCTGTGTGTGTAGAATGCAGTGCTCTGATTTTTCCCTCGGGAGTTTCAGACACCAAGGCAACCAGCAGCTTTAAGCAACTCACGCTAGATAAACTCAGAAGCAGTGGATGGTGGGAAAGGGAGAGAAACTACAACTAGGACACCTGGAGGTTTACACAGGAAAGCTATTGAAGGGGAGAATTTGTCACTCCAAAATACGCCTCTTTGGCATAAGGATTATCTTGTTCTGATAATTTTAAAGAAATAGAAGACATAGAATCTCTGAAAACCAACTAGAAGTTAACCTTTGGAAACAGGCATTTACAGTTATAAGGGAAACCCCCATTTGTAAGGGTGTCTCTCTCTCTCTGCACCAGGAAGAGGGCGTTGACCTTGTCTCTAGAAACTCTTATTGATGGAGAAGGAACTGACTTAAACCTGTGTAACTAGCATGTACCTGTTACTGTGTTTGACTGGAAAATCTCCCCCTCCTCCCCAACCCTCCCACAGTTTTTCTGCATCTCTGCCATGTATACAGGAGGTAAACAATGTTAAACTTGTTTTTCTTCTGTTAATCTGCCTTTTATTACAGAGGTTGTCTTAGCCGAAAAACTAGAATGAAACTTATTTGTCCTCCCCATGCTATCCTCTGAAGACTTCACAAGAAAAAAAAAAATGCTTCAGAAGTATCTTGAAACAGCTTTTTCTATTCTATTAGGAGTTATGATGCAAGAATACGGAGCGTGATTTCCCAAGTCCCAAGCAGGTTAACAAATGATTATTAAACCTCTCAGCTTTTTTTTATTATTTATTATTATTTATGCCTACAGCACCTGGTCTTCCTAGGTAGTCTCCCATCCAAGTGCTAACCAGGCCTGACCCTGCTTAGCTTCCAAGATCAGACATTGGGCTTGTTCAGGATGGCATGGCCGTAGACCAGGGACCATAGCTCCACTGGGGCACAGACTTTCTGCATGTAAAGCAGACATGCTAACCGCTACACTAGGGAACCATGTCCAGATCTCTAGGCTTTTTGCACATAGTTTTCATCTGAAGGCTAAGAAAGTCACATTTTTATCAGTGGTTGATAATTCCGTTAGTCGCCCAGTATTTTTCATAAACACACTAATCTAATTTATTCACATTTACCGAATTTTGAAAAGTTCTATTTATAAAGAATGTTAGTGTATCCTAACATGCTCTTCAATCTGTAAAATTCCTGGGGAGAATTATTATTTTTCACTATATTTAATATTCTCAGTCAAAAATCATCTAAAAAATTAATTTGCATTCTACTAAACCTTTTTAAAAACTTACAGCAGAGATGAATTCCGACAGCTTGACTATTATACTCCAGGCATCATAAATGCCGCTGCTGTAGATTTCCTGGGAAGCTCCCCGGCAAAATCTCAGAATTCACAAAAGAGCTCCTCCATCTCTGCCCTCCCCGGCTGCCAGCGACGTCTTTATCACCCACGTACACTTCCCAAGCAAAGTGAAAACACTGTCTGTCAATTAAAGAATGTCTACTCGATTTAACCAAGTTTTATTAAGTATTTATAAGTTCACTACTGTAGGTTCTGTGGCTGATGTAAAAGCAGCATTTGATTAAGTCCCGCCTTGAAGGAGCTTTCAACTCAAAAAGCTAATAAATATCAGCAAAGATTCCAAAAATAGTCAATGAAGACAACGCCAAGCTTATTAGATGTCCCTTCACCTTGACAGGGGCATACTGAAGCTAGTGAGCTCCTTACTAAGCACTTCTGTTCTCAATAGGACTGGTTAAGCTATATGTCTACAACAAGACAATTGTGTTTCTCAACTCAATCATGTCAGTTGTATTTATCATTTCTTTTGTTTTTATTAAATTATTGTTTCTGTTATTTAAATATCACATGTATTAGTCTGGGTCCACCAAGAAAAGGTAAAACCAAAATAAGATCGGACATGGCAAAAGACATACAGGGGTAGCATCGCAGTCCGTTCAGGCTGCTTTAAACAAAAACACCATAGACCTAAACAACACACATTTATTTTTCACAGTTCTAGAGGCTGGGAAGTCTAACATGAAGCCGCAGGCAGATTCAGTGTCGAGTGAGAGCCCACTTCCTGGCTCGCAGATGGCCGTCTTCCTGCTGCATCCTCGCACGGCATAAAGAGGTAAGAGTGCTCTCTGGATCCCTTCTATAAAGACACTAATCCCATTCATGAGTGCTCCATGCTCATAACTTAATCACCTCCCAAATTCACCTTGGGAGTTAGGATTTTAACATACGAATTTGGGAAGACACAAACATTTCAGTCCATAACAAGAAGGGAACGAGAGAAGACAAGGAGCATTGTCATATGTGATGCATGTCTGATGCCTGTGGAAGAACAGAGTGGGGAGGAGGAGGAGGACTGGACTCATAGCAAAGGTCCAACGAAGGTTCAACTAGGCCGATGGGCAGTCCTTGAGCTAATGTCAAGGACCACAACTCAGAAGAAACCTGAGAACCTTCATGAGAAGCTCACAGAAAACATGACCTCATAATGAAGGCACAAAGGGGCAGCAACTGGGCTATTAGTTATGCTCCACAGCGGGAGACCGGTGGGTTGCATTTTCTTGGTCATCTCGGCATGTAAACCAAACTCATAATATCTAAGATTTAGTGAGCACTTACTGTGTAGACTGAAGTGGTTTTCATGCCTTAATACTTACAACCATGTAGTAGAGTACTAATATTACCTCTATTACAGACAAGAAAGCTAAGGCACAAGTAATTGCTCATGATTAAACAACTAGCGTCAGAACTATAATTTGAATCTGGAAGTCCCTACCTCCTCAAAAATTTGAGTTAAAAGCAGTTATTTTTCTCTATTAATAATTAAGTTAAACGGTTTAGAAAGACTCATTAAAAGCAAGTTGGTAAATTGTTATTGTCACATTAATGCAATTGATACAACTGAAAAAGATTATGAGAAATCCTGAAAATCTAAGATACTGCAGTCATTCATTCAACAACAGCATGAGCCAGATGTTGTTCATTGATATCTCTCTCTCTCTCTCTCTCTCTCTCTCTCTCTCTCTCTCTCTCTCTCACACACACACACACACACACACACACACGCACGCACGCACGCACACACGCACGCACAGAGTCACTGCTCTCACAGAATTTACATTACAGGAAAGGGGGACAGAGGGGCAGGGAAAGGTAGGGATGGATAATATATTATATAATATTTGGAGGTGATCAATGCAACAGAGAAAAATAAGACCAGGAAAAAAAGTAGGAAGTTTGTGAATAAGAACGAAGAAATCATTTTCTTCAGGGAGATCAGGAGATGCCTCACTGCACTGATGGCTGAGCAAAGGTGAAGGACAGGAAGGACAGATACCCTTTGTGCCAGTCCTTGGCCTGTTTGCTGCCCCATCACTTCCCCTGCCTGCTCCTTCACATAACTGAACCCTGCAAACTTCAGTGCCCAGGCTTCCTTGACATCTGGTTACTGGTATCTTAAGCTGATGAGGACTAGCAGGAGACCAGAAGTCATGAGGGACAACATCAGGGTATTTCTCCCGCCACCTCCTCTACTTCAGGTGGCATTTCTAGCATTAGCCTGCTGTTTTCCAGCTCCCGATTAGGAGGCCCCCTCCAGGTTTCCAGTTTCCACTGGGTGGCCCTATATCCTGGATTCTGCTCTCATCAGGTGGCTTCTGGCTCTGATAATACCAGCTCCTTTCCTTGTCCCTTTAGCCAAAGGGAAGGTAGCTGCTTCCTGTGGTGGGTAACCTCTGCCTTGCATAACAGATTCATATTTGCTCTTCTGCCTTTCCCAATGCCTTCATGATCAGTGCCCTGTATTAAATTCTCACTACTAAACCAAATCCTGACAGCTGTTTTTCTCACTAGATCCTGACTAATATACTGACATCAAAAGATACACAAATAAATGTTTATATAGTGTGCTAAATTAAAATCTGGAAGGTATGCATATATCATTATGTATGATCCCAGGGAGATCAGGCTGGGGGGCTAATGGGGAGATGAGAGGAGGAGGAAGGCAGGAGAAAGCAGGGAGCTTGAGGCGGTGAGGAAGGCAGGAAGAGGTGTACTAATGTGTGCCTCAGTTTCAGGGCTCCGCAAATATATGATCCCAAGAAAAAGGTCTGCTTGGGGCATGCAACTCTGGTAGAAACCCCAGCCTAGTCCTTCCAGAGAGCCTGCTGCGACCAGGCAACACAACAAGGCTCTGGGCACTCACGAGGCACTGTCCTGGAAGCTATGGAGGAGGATCTGGCTTTCACCTGCCCTGGACTCAAAGGATGTAATAATTAAAAAGCCAGAGGCGAGGCAGTCAATACAGAGAAACTTACGCATTTGCTACAGAACACTGCCACACAAGACACCCGCACTTAGCTGCGCTGGAACAGGAGTGCTGCACACATGTAGGGCTGAGAGACTTCCGCAAGCAATCTCTGGGGCTAACACTTATTAGCGTTGCAAATAAGGAGTAAGCACCAACATTGACAGAAAATTTAGCTTCACTGAGAACATGCAGAGAGCAACAAATTCTACAGAAAAACACTTAAGGTTATATTGTGCTGTAAAAGTGTCTGGTATAAAGGGAATGCTCAATTGACCCTGGGAAGGCAGGTACCCCCACGGATCAGAAAACATTGCTGCAGCACTACACTGTTAGTCACCACTTAGTTTAATTCGAAAAGAAATCACATCCTTGAAAATCGCAGCGTAAAAGGACATCGCTATATTTGCATAAAACCTAAAAAAATTAGATAATGTTTACTGAATTATTTTATAAATATAACCCATATCAATATAACCTATAAAAGCCTTGAATTACTTAAAAGCCTTTCTCCCTAGAGAGGAATTAGTTTGTGGTGGGGGTCTAAAAGCTTTTTAAAGAGTGACTTTGATCCCCATCTGCTGGATGGGAGCAGGAGAGGAACACTCATGGGAAGATAAGCAGGATCCTAGAGAAAGGGCTTGCTAAGTTCTGGAGGGATCACTTCCTTGGTAGTATCAGGAGTGTTCCTCAACAGCATTCTGCCTGGAAGCTAATTCTTCCTATATCAAAATCGTGGACAAGGAGACAGGAAGGAAATAATCAATGGAAGTCAGAGTTACTATACACACATTTTATTTAGTCCAAACAACAATCCATTCCTCAAAATACGAAAAGGCATATACAGAGAAGGTTTGAAAAATGTGGTTGTCATATCCCTGATAAACTGCAGACCAGTTCAACTTACAAACATAGATAAAGGAACTCCCATACACACTGTATTCATACTATAAGCACCCCCAGGAGAATTCTGAGGGCAATTAATGACAGCAAACTGAACCAGAATTATGGGATGTCATGGTAGAGTCTGGCCTTGTAGCTGGATGGTGCAGGGTATAGGCACAATACACAGTGACGTGAGATCTAATGAATGGAATTCAGGAAATGAGAGACACCATGGAAACAGGAAGAAAAACCTAGAACAAGAGATTTGAAGTCCTTTAGATAAAAAGTATGAAGATGAAGCAAACACTGAAGTCTGCATCTACATCTATTTTTCGCACCTGGAAATCAACTTTTGAAATCTAGGCATATTTTCCATTGCAGAAAAGTCTCCTCCACAACCATGGCCAAGGTTAAATTTATTATCTATTCCCTTGCCGGCATACTGTCAGTGGCTTAACTCTGATTCCAAATCCCTTCTCCCCTGCTTTCCTCCAGTACAGAGATTAGTAAGAAAAAAAAAAAATAATATCCCAGCCTTCCTCCAAGCTATGACTTGCCAATAAGATATTAAAATTTGTTCAACTCAAAGCAATCTACAGATTTAACATAATCCCTATCAAAATTCCTATGGCATCTTTTCATGGAACTAGAATAAATAATTCTAAAATTTATATGAAACCACAAAAGGCCCCTAATAGCCACAGCAATTATGAGAAAGAACATAGTCGAAAGTATCACATTACCTGATTCCAAACTATATTACAAAGCATTAGTAATCAAAACAGAATGGTACTGACATAAAAATAGACACAAATTAATGGAACAGAATTGAGAGCCCAAAAATAAACCCGCACATATATGGATAATTAATTTACAACAAAAGACCCAAGAACATAAAATGGGGAACAGTCTTTTCAATAAATGAAGTTGGGAAAACTGAACCGCCACATGAAAAAGAATAAAACTAGACAACTATCTTATACAAACACAAAAATTGATTAGAAATGGACTAAAGATTTGATTATAACACCTGAAACCATAAAATTTCTAGAAGAAAATTTAAGTGATAAATCCCTTGACATAAATCCTAGTAAAATTTTTTTTGGGGGGAGGGGGGCTATGACTCCAAAGGCAAGGGAAACAAAACAAACAAAATTACATTCTAACTAAAAATCTTCTACACAGCAAAGGACACCAATGAAATGAAAAGGCAACTTAGGGAAGGGAGACGATATTTGCAAATCATGTATCTGACAAGGTGTAAATATCAAAATTACAGAAGGAACTCACACAACTCAAAATACAGAAACAATCTGATTTAAAAAAGGCCAGAGTATGTGAATAGACATTTTTCCAAAAAAGACATACAGATGGCCAACAGGCACATGGAAAAATGTTCAACATCACTAATCATCAGAAAATTAAAATCAAAGCCATGAGATATCATTCATACCTATTAGAATGCCTATTAACAAAAAGTCAAATCACTGTTGGAGAGGATGTAGAGAAAAGGAAATCTTTGTACACTGTTGGTGGGGGTGTAAATGGGTACAGCCACTACGGAAAACTGTATTGAAATTACTCAAAAAATGAAGAATAGAACTACTACATAACCCAGCTATTCCACTTCTGGGTATTTATCCAAAGAATATGAAAACACTAATTTGAAAAAAATATACATGCACCCCTATATTCATGGCAGCATTGTTTATAACAGCCAAGAAAAAGAAACAATCTATGTGCTCAATGATGGATGAATAGGTAAAGATGTGGTATCTACATACAATGATGACTACTCAGCTATAAAAAAGGAAATCTTGCCATTTGCAACAAGGATAGACAGTGAGGGTATTACACTGAAACAAGTCAGAAGGAGAAAGACACTGTGTGATTTCACTTATGTGTGGAATTAAAACAAAAAAATAAATAAATAAAACTCAAATACAGAGAACAGATTGGTAGTTACAAGAAAGGGGGTTGGAGGAGGGCAAATTGGGTGAATGAGAGCAATGATACGGTGATGGGTAGTAAGGCAGTTTACAGTGGTGAACACTATGTCATATATACAAATATCCTATTATAATCCTGTGAACCTAAAATATATATAATCTAGTATACTGATTTTGCCACAATAAAAATATGGAGAGAGAGAAAGAAGTCAAAATGGGGAGTGGTACTTCTTTCTAGAATAAAATCTGTCCATGATGGAGCTCATGTGTCCTTCTCTTTTCTTCTGCCTGGAACATAAACCCCACAGCAAGTGGTTGTAACCATGAAGGCAAAAGCCTCATGCTGCAGATGGAAGAGCAGAAAAAGAGGAGGGGGATAGTTAATGATGGCACCGCTGAGCCACCACCTCAGCTGCTGTGTTCTTACAAAGTGAGATAAATAAAGCCCAGTGGTTTAAATTACTATGAGACAGGCTTTCTGTTCAGAGCCAAGATAATCTTTCCTGGAATAACCCCAAATCCTCTTCTTCTCCTGTTTCATATCTTGGTAATATTGTCACCATCCCACAAGTGGCATCAGCAAGATCCTAAGAATAATCTCTAAATCCTCCTCATTTACATCAGTCCCCGCTTGCTTTTCATTCTGTTTCCCAAACATCCCTCACAACCCTTCTCTTGTGTCTCCATCACCTTCATCTTCACATTCATCACCTTCATTCATGCTTTCTTTAGGCTACTGAAATGCCGCCATCCTCATCTTCTTGCCTCCAATCTTCCCATCTTAGACACACAAACCTCTACTTTCAGCTTTTCAGACACAGCAACATGAACTCTTGATTCCCAGCTTGCCTCTTAAGAGCTTTCACAACAACAGGGCCCAACAACTGCTAAAAAACATGTGAAAAGTGAGAGTTTTAGCTAATATTTTTTTAAAAAGCAAAACAATACATTCTGTTAATCTAATAGATAGAGTCTGTCCAACAAACTCTTTATGGAACAAAGTAAAAACTAGATGTCTTTGTTAAAAAATAAACTTAACAAAGACATCTTTAATACACTATTCAAAGCTGGCAAGGTGGCCATGAGATGAGTATTCTTACAAACTATTCACAGGAGTAGGTATCAGTATATTTGTTCTACAGGAGAATTATTCAATATATATTACAAGTCTCAAAACAGGCATGCTCTTTATTATCCCCAGTCTAAAAATATCGTAAAATCCATCTTCACCCACATAAGGTATATTAAGGTGGTCATCATGGCACAAATGTTAGGTAAATTATGATATATGTAAATATGAGGAAAGAGTACATATTATTAAAAAAAGTATTCAGAAGAGTTGAGTTTTTTTTTTTTAAATAGGAAGATATTCAGGATACAATGTTAAGTGGGGAAAAAAAGGCAAGATACAAAACTGTTTTTACAGCATGATTAATGGGGGAAAAGAAGCATGGAAATGATGGTAAGGATGACCTGCTCAGCACTCACCGCTGTTCCCTCTGGTCAGATCATAAATATTCTCCCCTCAGTTCTCCTGTATGTTTCTGGATTTTACTACAAACACCTATTTCTACATTTGGGAAAAAAAATAAATAATTCTGGAGACATGAGTAAAAATGAAACAATAAAGATAGCGAAAACTAAAAAAGTAAAAAAAAAAAATTAGACTGGACTATTAAATGATGACAGCTTTCTATAACCAGATACGACCCTACCTTGGGGAAGGTAATGGGAAACCCTGAGTACAGGTGCCCCAAGGCAGGTACTTGGAATCAAGATCAATAACCTCCTTAGCAGTTTGACAGACTCTATTAGACTCTACTGGAATTCAGAATTTCAAATATGAGGCCCTGACATTTTAGGATTTCCTATTCAAACAGTTTCTCCTTCAATCCTAACTCCCTTTATACCACTGTTGAAGACCACAAAAATATTCAAGTTTCATTATGTTAAGCTTTAACGGATGCAGTCATGCTTTAGGGGCACAGGATCTGTCCTGCAATGTACCTATGGACTCCCCGCTGACTTCGGTGCAGTCTAATAAAACTATTTTACACAAGAGCTCTTTACCAGGAACAAAGTAATTCTTATTTTTCAAGAAAAGAAAGACGCCTTGGGAAGCACCTGAAGACCCATGGGTTTGGAGGCACAGAGATCTGAGTTAGAACTCAAACCCCATCATCTACAAACTGAATGACCTTAGGCAAATTGCTTATCTTCTGTGAGCCAATACAGAATTCAAAACTTTTAAGAATTAAAAATGTCATTTAATCCTATTCATTTCTTTTAACAGCTGTTGCGTGTTTTATCCCTTGTTTTTTAATCTTCATGCTCTGAAGGAAATCTCAACTTGGTAAACATTAATATTTCTGGCATAGTATGTATAGTTGACATTTCAGACTATATATTTTTGTGAAGATATTGAGACTGTTCTGCTATGAGGCCTCTGAACAGCAATATGTAATTCTCAAATTAATGAAATCACTGGGAGCCTAGTGAAGTCCCTGGTGAGGAAGAAGCCCAAGTAAAGGGTGCAGTGTTTAAAAAAATATGATGAGAGCTGTCTTTAATGAGAATAAAAGAAGATGCTTCATAGAAAGTTAAATTTTTCTCATTGTCATGCACTTGGCTCTTGGGGTGTATGTGGGGGGGGGACACAGATGGTGCTCCCTACTGAAACCATTACATATCGATATGGACTGAGGGCCTCGCACTAGGAAAAGAATGGAGTAATTTTTGCTAAAAGTTGCTAATGGAACTCAGCTCTCTCCCTGACCCTAGCACATATCTCAAAAGTTGTTTTTCAGAATATTCTCTTGATTCACTTTCATTACTCTCTTTATTGCTTTGTTCCTAAAATTGCTTAAAATATTCATTTCAATAGGGTTTTGGTTAATTGAAAGTTTATACAATTTTACATGAAGGAAAACTATCCCAAAACACTCCTATAAAATTTTATAAATGATTGTCTGGACATGAGTCATATATACATGTTAAAAAGAGCTGGATACCTAATTAGATGAGAATTTTTTTTATTCTTAGTATTTGCAATAACTGGTTTTGTTCTGTTTTGTGCAAGGCAGCAAAAGTTATACTCACTGAACTGTTTTTGCCGGCTATTTCACACAGGTTGCTGTGTGAATTATAATTTCACAAGCCAATAACACACAGGTAATCTCTCTTAATAAGGAAAATAAAGAAATAACATACTCCAAACAAATGACTAATGACACTGTTGTTCCAGGCAAGGGAGATAAAGGAACAAACTCTAAATTTAACGTGAGGTGTGCCTTTTTAAATGAGGAAGTACCCAGTAGAGTCAGTGTCCAACCAAGTACTGATTTCCAGTTGCCAAGACAAAGGCAGAAGTCCCCCACTGCTCCAGCACGTTGCTGGGGAACGCAGATGCCAGTGGTGACAGGAGACTGATCTCCAGGCCACTGCAAGGCTTATCACCACTGCTGACCAAGGAGTCACCTTGACCATAGCAGAAGCTAAATGCCCCAAAGACTTCTGGAGAGTCTTCAGGTTAGCAGAGAGTCACTGAAACTCTTAAATATTCCTCACAAACTCTAACAATTTATAGTATAAATGTCCCCTTGCTTCTCTACAAGTTCTTATCAATGATCCATCCTGGCACTACTTATCTCATTCTTGTATCCATGTGGAATGATGTCATCCTGACACAACTTAATACTTATATCAAAGCAATTTTTTTCTCTTGGTCATAAACAAGCAGATTAAAACTTCACTTAAGTCATAAACAAGTAGATTTAAAATCATATTAAACCTATTCAAAACACTGGCTAATGCCTCTAGGCAAAACATAATACTAAATGAATGAGCAGACGTTTCTTTTGAAATTCCTTCCTCTAGCCAGACATTTACATTTCATCATATCGAGGCCATCTTAAAATCGATGGGCTTTATTCCAGCTTATAGTTAATATACAGGGGAGCCAAAGATAAAACTACTAACTCATACAGAAAATTAAAACATAAGAAAAATGAGGACTATTTTGAATATAGACTAGGGGATAATATGAACATATCACTATAATGTTCTTTTTTTCTCCTAAGCAAACTCTGTGTTACTCTGTGTACTTAAAGTAAAGCTAAGAGGCAGTAAAAATACTTGTTTAAAAATATGAAGAGTATGATTAGAAATTTCATCCAAATAGAACATTCTGAGATGTATAAGTGTACTAATAAAGACAGTTGGATGATGTCAAGGAGCTGTGTTGCCCTGAAGAAAAGCAAAAACCATCCCATACCACCCGGACTTCCATTCCAAGTTCACAAAAAAGAATTTCTAAGAGTTGAAAGACACACTCCTATAGCCAGACAGAATGTAAACAAGTTTCCAGCACAAGAAATTCTTTTAAACCCAAAAAGTTTATTGTAGCATTTTAGAGACCCCTAAAAATAAAGATAAGAACATAAAGCACTTTAAAAAAATGGGTCATACAAAAATGAAATAAGACTTCAGACTTTTCACTAGCAACATTGTAAACTAGAAGATTGTAGAGTAAGGCCTTTGAAGTTCTGAGGGAGAAAGATTTTAACCCAGACTTCTAGGCCCAGTCAATTTCTCCCTCAAAATAAAGTTTTAGTCCTGCATAGATTCATGGCAGATCTATGATGCACACTTTCTTACAAAGATGCATGTGAAAAGATTCAAACAAAATGAGGCAATAGGAAAACAGTGTCTCCAACTGAGAAGAACTAAGAGAATGACGGCTCCCAGCCTGCTGTCCAATACAGGTTCAGATTAGAGTAAGCAAGGAAGGCTACAGGAGGGACATATCTGCGGGGGAAGTGAAAACATATCAATGCTACCTTTTGGAATAGTGATTCTCAAACCTAACGAAACACAACAGCTCACCTGCTGGATATTTCCCCTTTGCCCCTACTGTTCACCCTGCTCTGTGCCTGGTGAGGTTAACACACCACAACAGCCAGGTATTTCTGTTCCAGCTTCTCTCTGGGTTTCCCTTTTAGTGAAGTATCAGCACAAAACAGAGGAAGGGAAAGAAAGAAGACAGGTGATTTACTCCCTCAGCTCCCTTCCTACCACACAGAGTGTGCCAGTGACTAGATGCTTCTCCTGAAGAACTCAGCCTGGCAGACAGCCTTTCTCCCACCGTGTTCCCACCTAGCTCAGGCCTCAGCGCCCTCCTCTGGCCATGGAGGCCTGGGGGTTGTAAGGACGCCCCTTCTGCAGCCGACTACTGAATGCTTCACCATCTATTTTGGTTCCCTTGAACCCACATGCCCCTCTGTAATTCGTGAATTGCCCCCTTGAAGTGTGATAGCTGTTTCTTCTGGGCTCTACCCAATAAGCTCTCCTTTAATTTTAAGAGAAAATGGAAAAATAATAACCCTTTTGCTATGCAGAAATAAAATTTATAACTGTTATATTATCTGCACAGATGTCCTCAAAAATTTAAAGTTTACCAGAGGTTAATGAAAGTTTTTAAGAATAGGTTTAATATGAAAGCTAAAACAAAGATGATTAATATAGCTATTCCCTGAGAATGGATGTAGCGGTGATTTTAGGCCCAACTCAAATGCCTCCGGAGTAATGAGGCCTTCCCTGACATCACCAAACTCATGTACAGTTACTATGCACCCCATCTATGGTACACTGTCTTTCTTACATTGTGTTTATTTACCCTTCTACATTATCACACCAAATAACGAGGTCTTTTTTATGTTTGTACCCTATAATTTATAGCTCAAGAACTTGGTCAAAAGTAGCTATTCAAAATATAGTATTTAAATTAAAATGAATTATAGAATTGTGCCAAGAGAAACGGATTCCAATCTTGCCTCCACCACTTAGTAGGTGTGCTCCCTTGCATACATTACTAGCCTTAGGGTTGTATACTCACTGTGTTGTCCTTCAAAGTTATGTACTCTAACATCCTACTGCACTGGAAAACTCCCATCTAAAATATGTATGGTACCTAGACACACCAAGATAGACTCTGTACAAAAAGTAATCTTGGATCAGACTTCATAATCACTTTTAGTATAATTATTATCTCTTACATTGAACCTTCCCCCCAAAAAAGCAATGCATCTATCAATCTGCCTAATCCTAATTGGAAGAGAAATAAACAAAATAAAGTGAAATTACATCTTAGAATGTTGATGCTTAGGCATGCATATGCCCACTTATATAAAGAAGGAGTCTAAATTTAAGGAAAGTTAAGTATCAAAGTTGTCAACACTATTCTTTATTTTTGACATTCTGAAATAAGGGCTAAATAGTTTTTGTATATAGCCATAAAACCGAGGAGAAAGTGACAACTGAAAATTAAGGCTGACACAAGGATCCTGTATTGGTAGCAAGAATATCACAAGCATCACTGCTGTTGGTAACATTATTTTCAAAAACGGTAAGCAATTCTCTGGAATATTCTGAACAAAATAAAGTTCAAGCTCCTCTCACTTTATCCAGGTGTGGTATTTCTAGAAAATTCACTAATTAAAACCATGTGACTCATCTACATGAATGTCCAATAGGACATTCAAATGCCATGTAGAATGAAGGGCATTTCATCATGCATTTCATGATTTCTAGACTCTCTGGACCCCTACTAAACACCAGTAGCAACTTCTCAATCACTGAGAAAATGAAAAACACCCCCAAATTTTTAAGTGTCAGCTAGAGGATATTACCATCCCCAATGACAACCATTGGTTTATAATCTGAAACAATTTAAGGAGATAATGAAGAGAGACAAGATAAGTAGAGAAGAGAAAAACAAGACTCCAAGAAAAAAATATAAAGTTTTATAAGAAATGCAACCAAGCATACTAATGTGGTTTTGCAGTAAAAAAGAAAAAAAAAAGCTTTGATAATGTAAACTATTAACTAATTTTCAATTTCTAGAATCAACTACTCAAAGAAAGTATGAAGATCTTAATAATTCTTACAGAACATAAAATAAATTAGCAACCTTGGAAGGATATTTTCTTCAAAAAAAAAAAAATCTAGATGTAGATGCTATTGGCCATGGTTTCGGAATCAAGTCTGTCTAACCCAGCCAGCACCTCTGAAATTCACTTCAGTACTTCCCTCATCGTCACAAGATGACTGTCTCCTGTCTCATACACCAGAACTTACGTCATATGGCCACCCGCAGCTACAAGGGAAGCAAGGGCTAGAAACGTAGCAAGAATCTAGGAGGGGAAATTAATATAAAGTAATTAACACGCAAGAAGAATACAGCTATAAGGTCTAAAGGACTGAGAACTAAAAGGGTGAATATATTACTTAAATTACAAAAATAATTGTAGATAGGCTATGGCTATAACAGACCTATTATAACAACTAAAATCAAGCCAGTTAAAGTTAGCACAAACATGACAGAAGTTCATTTTTCTCACTTAGAAACCTGAGCTTGTGTGGCATCTCTCCTCTGCAAAGCTATCAGGGCCCCCAAGCTCCTGCAAACGCATAGCTCTGCTGTCCACAACAAGTAGCAACCATCTCCTCATCTGAGTTGCTGCTCCACTACTGATGCTGATATTCCAGCCAGTGGGAATGAGAAAGGGACCAGAGAGGACACGTTCCTCCCCTTGCAGGGTTGGCCCTCAGGGTTGGCACATATCACTTCCATTCATACCCCAGGAGCCTGACCTTAGTCTTTGGCTACATCTACCTGCAAGAGAAGCTGGAGCAGATATAAGAACTTGACTGTTTACAGCCAGCAACCATTTGTAACAATTTAGGACAACAATTTGTAAGCCACACACTTGCTCTTCTTCTGGTAAGACTCACTTTCTGGCTTCCTCAGGGATTCCTCGGCAGACTATGGCCTGTCTCCCCGAATGCTGTAACAACAAAGATATTGCCTGTACAATCCTTCATGAAGACTGCTTGTCTCAATGGACCAGGTCCCGTTCTTGTGTGAGAGAAATAGTCGGCATCCCTCAGGGCTATGTTTTTTACTCACATTGCCTATGGACAAATGTGGTCAGTCCCATGGTTAACAAAAAAAAATGGAGAGGGCAAGATGAGAAATGCAGTCTTCAGCCAGGCAGCCACGTGCTCAACTAAAAAAGTCTATTGCTTGTAATAAGGGAGAACATATTGGAGTCAACTAGCAGAAATCAATAATGGTAAATAATCAGATTCAAAGTAGAAGAAAAGGGAGCCAGATGCTTGAGTGAATGAACTAAATCTCCCCACCCTGCCCCTTCTATAGGAAGTAATGGCTGAAGTCCAAAAGGATGAATGAGTTGTGAGAATCTTATATCAATTTATCAATAGCTGATGGAAGCATTTAAAACATTAACAGTTAGGAGTGGAAAGAGTTCCCTCTGAGTGTGTGACTGGGAATGGAGAGGAGTGGGACAGGAGAATGCTGCTTTTACTGTGAGATCTGCAAGATTTGGCTTTCGAACCACCTGAATATATTTTAATAAAACAGCTTAAATATTTTATTGTTATAATCTCAAAATAACAGTATTCTACCATATTGTGTATTATAATGTATTTTCGAACTTAGTTAAATAATGTTGAGTAAACAGTACCCATGTTCTTTCTACATTACCTTTTAGGTGACAACCCTAGTCAATCTCGAACCATTGCCATAACCCCCTACATGGCCTTCCTGCTTCTACTCTTGCCCCTCTAGTCTGTTCTCAAGACTATACAACCTTAAGGGGGAGTGCCTTAAATTCCATGTAAATGGTATTCCCTGGAGTTGTACAATGTGGGTAGCATTACCTGTTCTCAGAAAGATCATTTTAGAATCTTAATCAGATCACATCAGCCTGCTCAAAACTTGTCAGTAGCTCTCCATTACACTTAAATTCCTATCTTACCCTTGCCTAAAAAAGGTGTATCAGCTAGCCCTGCCTCTCCAGACTCATGCTTCCTATTTCCCTTTCTCACTCTGCTCTCGACCTTGTTACTGTTCTTCATTTAAAAAGCTTATTTTATTCCACCTCAAGGCTCTTCGTACTGCTGTTAATGCCATCTGGGATGTTCTTCTCCCTCATCTCCCACCCCCATCTTCAAGTGGCTTGATCTTTTACTTAATTTCAAGTTCTGCTCAACCACTACCTGCTTCTCATATAGACTTTTCCTGAGCAGCAGGACAATGCAGGAGGGAAGACACACATTACTCCTAGCTACTGATGCCAAACCCCTCTCAAGTCACTATCACTTAATATGTAAATGCATATTTTCATAGATTACCCATCTTCTCTGCTAGAATATATGCTTCATGAAAGCTGCCTTGTCCACACCTGTACTCCTAGTGCTTAAAATACAATACCATTGTATGCTAGGCCTAAAATAGTGCCTAGCATACAACAGCTGTTCAAATATTGCCTAAAACTTGTTGTTAAATGCAGTGAGCTTTTTAGAATGAAAATTTTCTTTTATGAATGAAATTCATAGGAAAATAAAGAAAACTCTTTGAAGATTCACTCCATGCCAGACACTGCACTAGGTGCTTTTCAGAAATCTTATGTGAGCTTCAAAGTGTTTCACTGAAGCAAGTATGAGTCATTTTACAGATGAGGCAACAGCAATTTAGAGAGAACAAGAAATGAACAAGTAGGAAGAACCCAGATTTCCTACAGACAGGGTTTCCATAAACACGATATGACACTGAAACTGGGAAAGCCAACCCAAGAGGAGGGGGACAGACAACGCAGGAGGGGAGACATACATTACAACTGAGATAAAAATACATTACAAACAACCTGGTTTCATCCCACTTTGGGATTTATGTATTCCAGCATTTGCAAAAGTTCCTTGTGTTTGTTTCATTCACAACTGAAATGAAAAACAGTGGAACTTATTAAATGCCTAATTAATGTCGAACACTTGCCATTTGTAGCATACTTCACAGTCTAGTTCTCACTTATACTAGATTTGAAATCCATGATGATCACTACTCATTTTTATTTCACTTTTATAAAACAAAAGCACAACAAATACACATGCATGTACATATATACACTTATAGTCTCCCCCATAAAACAGTCTATACAAAGAACAGCATTGCTGCAACATAACTGATGGGTGGCAAAGTCATCACGACACAACTCCAAAGGTTCATCAGATATAAGAAAGGCTGAATTCAAAATATAAAATACAGTGTGGAAATATCAACATATGAAAAAGTAGGTTAAAAATTAAACCTAAAATGAGTTGCTAGGGTTACCAGTGCTGGGGTCATCTCCATATTGCTAAATCCAATTAACATTTTCAGTCCCTATGGTATTTAACCTCTCACTAGCACCTGACATTGTTTTCTATTCCCTTGTTTTAAATAGCTCTTCCCTCAGTTTCTGTGACACAGACCACCCTAGCTTTCTTCTTACATACCTGGCTGTTTCTTCTCCATTTCCTTTGCCAGCTCAACCTTCTCTTTCAAATTCTGAAAGCGTGAGTTGTTAAAACCTTTTCTCTACTGGACTCTCCCTTCAGCCACATCATTCAAGCCCATGACTTCAATTTCAATCCACACATTTCCTAAATTTACCTCTTGTGCCTAAATTTCTCCCCGGGGATTAGGAAAAAAAAAAGTCCTTCAGATCTGCACTTATTTGAGGAACCAAGAATTCAATATCTCACCTACTAGATTTCAGCTTCTTATGGCAAGATCTGCGTTGGATTAAATTGTACATCCCCATATCACTTAAATATCTGTAAGGGAATAAAAAGGGAAAATGAAGTCCAAAGCCCAAAGATTCTAGGACACGGTAATCAAACTACAAAAATTCATATAGAATTTCACACTTGAATCACACAACTTTGTTTTTCCATAATTATTTGGTCACTTTGTCCTCTCCATCTTCTGTCATTTTAGGTGTAATTGTTCTAACATGCAAAAGCAGAGTGGCCCTAGTAGAAAGAGATGAGAGAACAAGAGTGTGCTTTATGCTTTATCTCAATCTCCCTACTTACCACTGCCTGAGAATATATGCAATCCTCTGGTTAAGAAAACCAGAGCTTCACAAATGTAGGCTAGAGTTATCTTGTTATAGTTCAGAATTGTTCTTGATGATATTTAGCGTTTTGTAAGCCTTTTTGGCTACAGTAGTATACTGAGTTTTACATATTTTTCCAGAGAACCAAATTAAAATAAGATCCTTAGCTCCTTAAATAAAATTTTGAATGTATTTCCCTAAATTTGTTAAAGTAATAAGAATACAGGTTTCATGGCAGAATTTAATTTTTCCCACCTGCCAATAAAAAATGTTCAGACGGAGCCATAGAAATAGTTTAAAAGGTAACAGTACTGCAGACCAAATATAAAATTAAAACCCGCTTTCCAAACTAACGTTCACTAAGTTTGTAATACATGAAGAATACCGGAGACAGACCTCTTACAACATGGGCTCCACCCAATGAATCAAAACAGTAAGCACAACCATGAGGAAGCAAAGGAATATATCTATCATGTCACTCTACCTGTCCCAGGGTCCAGGATGAAAGAGATGAAATACCACATAGCAAAGACATAAAACAAAAAGCAAAGAAAACAGAAAACACTGGACAAAATGAAAAATAAGATTAAACATCATATAGACAATGACTAACAAAACATTTCAAACTCTATAAAAGACTAGGCAAAAATGTATTGAATAATTTTCCTCAACAGAAAGTAACCCCAAAATGTGTTTATATATGTATATACGTACATGTATATACAGATGTTTGTGTATATATAAGTGAACATAGGTGTTTATGTTATATAGAAACCTATCAATATTTCTGATACACTCCCCTGAAACAGTATCATCATTAAACTAGACAAAAACCCATGTTCAACACCCAACACACATGTACACACATAAATCAAATGGATCAAAAGGAGTTACTTTACAATGATTATAAGTACAGTATATATTTATGAATCTTTATACTATTAAGAAGAACCTGGCATATGAATTTCTGAATATTTCTAGAAATGCAAAATAAATTAAAAATACACACAATTATAGGATAAAATAGTCACTGATAAAGACAAAAAATAAAATAGGAATGATTACTATAATGATGCTCATTATTCAATTTTTAGCAAATTTTCATCTAAGTCAGAATATATACTAATTTACAATGTAAACTTAATTACATACTACAATGAAATAGCTCTGTGAACCACACTCTGTCAACATAAAATTAGAAATTTATTACTAAAAAGAAAACAAAACTTCAACACCTGAAATTTTTAAATTACTCTTCTGATTAGCTATGTAAATAGTGGTTTAAGGGAGAAATAAAATCTGAAATAACAGATTATTTACCAAAATGAAAATCAGTTTCATAATGTAACATACAGACTGAAACCAAACTTTAGAAGTAGATTCATACCTTTATTTTCATTTTCTTATTACAAAGCAGAAAATCATCATTCTAACCCAAGCTCCCTTTAAAAAAAAAGCACCAAGGGATACAAGAATAATAATTCTTAAAAAACGACAAGAAGAAATAAAATAAAAACCAACTATTGACTTTTAAAATAGAATTTTTTTTATAAAGTCATTAGGCATATTTGTAAAAACAAAAGTATCTGGGACATCTAGTGATTTTTTTAAATGTAGGTTAAAATCTGAAATAAGACTTAAAACTAACATAAATGATATTAAGACAAATGAGAAAAATGTCCAATTTTATGTTTATATGTGAAAATCTAAAAATGGTCAATTCTCTGAATAATACGATTATCATATCTGAATTAGAGTAAGGAGAAAATCTAATAAGCTAAAGAAAATTTAAAATAGGTTCTAGATGTAGCTAATTTCATTAGCAAATTTTTTTAAAAAGTTCAAGTTTCAGATACCTTACATGCTTTAAAAGAAAAAAAAAACTATTCTAGAGCACAAATAAAGTTAAAATGTCTCTAACTTAACTCTATTCCTTAAAACCAAATCCATGATCATGACAAGTCCCCAAATTAGAGACCTTTCTATAGGCATAAAGTAAAAAAATTAAAAGTATAAGGAATAGAAAATCAAACGTGTATAAAAAATGACCACAACCAACTAAGAATTACCCTAGAAATGCAAATATGGTTTAAAAAGAAACCTAGTAATCTTACGTGTCACAGCAGTAAAATAAAACTAGGCAACCATGTCAATTGATACAAAAAAAAAAAGGTAATTTGATAACATCCAAATATTCCTGGCATTTTTAATCCTCTTAATGTAATAAAAATAGATTAAACAATAAGCTATCCTAGAAAACTAATCGACAATATATTCACTGGTAGAGTACCAAAAGCATTCCCAGTAAAGCCTAGAGCACACAAAGGTATTGGTAAGAGGCACAAGCACTGTTCTGGACATTCTTACAAGTACAGTGACATGTGAAACAGAAAAGTACAGCTACAGGGTAGGACCAGACAAAAGTCATCACTATTAGCAGATGATTCACTGCCTACCCAGAAAATCTAGAAGGATCATATACTAATTTCTATAACTATCAGTGAACAGTAATATGACCAGTTGTAACACAAAAATTAGAGTTTTGCATTTACCCATCATGAGAAAATCAAAAAAGTCACAAAAACAAAAATTATAATATGCTTAAAATATAACCTAATAAACTGAATAGAGTAAAATCTATCATTTCCCAAACAGGCTTAATTAAATTGGTCAAAAAAATGATAGCATCTAATTTGGAGCACGTGCATGTAGTAGGCACCTACTAAGCACTTGACATGCATCATAGCATTTAATCATAACAAAAACTCTATGAGGTAATTTTTCCCCATTTTACAAATAAAAAAGCCTATGCTCACAGATGTGAAATGACTTGTTTACAAATTAATGAAAACTAGAAAAGAATAAAGCCCCAGCCCTCTGAAGCCAGAGAGTGATTCCGTAGCCAATATGCTATATGGATGCTGTATTTTTTAAAAGGGAGAGGGAAACAGAGAATAACTAAAGGAATTCTTGACACAGAAATGAGCCTAACCCCATCATATGTTAAATATATGATAAAATTACCTTAAATCAAAATTTATGATAGTTTTTACAAAGTTATTGACTATATTCCCTATGGTCTCAGGAAAAAGAGAACTAGATTAATTCATCAGAATAGGTAACCTAGAAACAGATATAAAAAAAACATATGCACATTATATATAAATTATTGAAGCCCATGGGAGGATTTTGCTTGTTCTATTCTCTCCTATATGTACTCAGGATATTAGAAAGTGCTAAACACATATAATAGGGGCTCAAATATTTGACCAAATGAATGAATGAAGTAAAGAATATGAACAATTTGGCCTTACAGCTGAGTAATTAAAGCAGGCTGCAAGAGTTGCTTGGCTATTTGTGGAAAATACTTCTTATTTTGAAATTTAATTCCAAATGGGAAATTGATTGTCAGAGCACAAATGAGAAATAAGATTGAAGAATACCTAAAAACAAAAATGAAAGGCAGACTCTAGAAACAACTTCCACAAAGGAACACTATCCTAATCGTATTGATAAAGGGTCTGCAATAAGTAAACCCAAAAGCTCAATAGGAAAATGAAAAAAAATATATTAGACCATACATACACACACACATTTGTCCTCACAAGCACTCATAAAGGAACAAATTAAATACCATCTTTTCTATTAGTTTGGCAAAGATAGCCTTACATTGTTCATACCCATTGCCCCAATAACATTTTCACTGTAAAAATTCACCACTAACTTTAAGGTTATAAAATTCTAACCATAAAGTGATATGATAGTTTCACAAAGTACAGCATGACATCAGTGATGCTCTACAAAGCAGAAGTCTCCCAACTACAGAACAATGACTGCACCTGGTAGTGCAGTCTGAGAAAGGGAGAGGTCTTCCTTCCTGTCTACCTAACACCAGAATGTTGGAAACAGCAGAAAAATATCAAAACACTCTTACACAAGTTCTTGTTTAAATTGTTTCAATTACTTAACTTAAACAACTACTTTTTGAAAAACCTACATTTGTTACTACTGCATACATGAAAAATATTCCACTCACTAATGATCCTGAAAGACTTCTGTGAAATATACTTTTCAGTTAGGCATTACTCAACGTCAGCCTCAACTCGGAGATTTCACTATGTTCTCTCTCCCCATTCACATTGGAATGGAAAGCAACACTCAGGCTTTCCTTCAATATACCACATTTTGTTGCTAGTATAGTGATCTATCCATAGTTTTATGAACAAATTCCACAATTGCTAAGGTATTTTAATCACTGCCACCATATCACCTAATTGAAGACCTTTTAAAAGCCTAAATGAGCACTTGCTTCACGTTGTATTAATTCCACGAAGATATTTTTATTTTATTTCTCAATTAGTTGTGATTTAATGTTATATTAGTTTCAGGTGTACCACAGAATGTAGACGTTTATACAACCCACGAAGAGATCCCCTCTGCTCCCCGTAAGTCTATACCTACGTGCGCCAAATGTAGTTATTACAATATTACTGACTATATTCCCTATGCTGTACTTTACATCCCAGTGACTATTTTGTAACTGCCAATTTGTACTTTTGAATCCCTTCACATTTCTCACCGGCCCATTAAAACCACTCCCATTAAGCAACCATCAATTTGTTCTGCAAGTCTAATTTTGCTTTTTTAAATTCCACACATAAGTGAAATAAGTGAAATCTTATGGTATCTTTCTCTGACTTATTTTTACTTAGCATGATACCTTCTGGCCCATCCAAGTTGTCACAACTGGTAAGATTTCATTCTTTTTAATGGTTGAGTAATATTTCATTGCATATATATACAACCTCTTTATACAACTGTCTCTCGATACTTAAGTTGCTTCCATATCTTAACTATTGTAAATAATACTGCAGTTAACACAGGAGTGCATCTATCTTTTCAAATTAGTGTTTTGAAATTTTTTGGATAAATACCCAGAAGTGCAATTGCTAGGTCATAAGGTAGTTCTATTTTAATTTTATAAGGAACCTTCAAACTGTTTAGTGGTTGCACTGATTTGCAGTTCCACCAACAGTGCACAGGTGTTCCCTTTTCTATATATCCTCGCCACCACTTATTGATAGGCATTCTGATAGGTGTAAAGTGATGTCTCATTACAGTTTTAATTTGCATTTGTCTGAGAATTAGTGACACTGAGTATCTTTTGATATTAGTCACCTATATGCCCTCCTTAGGTAAATGCCAGTTCAGATTCTGACCATTTTTTAATCAAATTGTTTCTGAAGTTGTATGAGTTCTTTATATATTTTGGATTTTAACCCCTTATCAAATTTATCATTGGTGATATCTTCTCCCAGTCAGTTGATTATCTTTTCATTTTACTGATGGTTTCCAAAACTTCCTAGTTTGATATAGTCCCATTTCTTCTTTTATTTTCCTTTACCAAGATAAATCCAAAAAAATATTAAGAGCAATATCAAAAGTTTACTACCTATTTTCTTCTAGTTTAATGGTTTCAGGTCTTAAAGTTTTCAATCCATTTTGAATTTATTCTTGTATATGGTATGAGAAAGTGGCCTGGTTTTATTTTGCAAGTGTCTGTCCAATTTTCCCATCACCATTTATTGATTAACTGTCTTCCTTGGTTGTATATTCATTCTTATTTCTTTTGTCATATATTGACCATATAGGCATGGGTTTATATCTGGGCTCTCTATTCTGTTCCAGTGAAATAACGTTTGTTTTTATGTCAGTACCATGCTGTTTTGATTACTATAGCCTTGCAGTATAGTTTAATAGTTTAATATCAGGTAATGTAATACCTCCAACCTTTTTCTTTCTCAAGATTTCTGTGGCTACTTGGGATCTTTGTGTTTCCTAGATTATTTAGACTTTTTTGTTGTTGTTCCTTGGAGCATCCCCATTGCCTTTTCCTTAATATGAAATACTGGTTTAATTACTTGGTAACTTCAATCATTATTGCAAATACTTTTACCCTGCCTAAGTGAAAATAAGCCCTTTCCCTCAGCTTCCCTCTAAAGCAGTGGGTCTCAGCCTTGGTATTATGGTTTGAATCACCTGGGAAGCTTTAGGAATACCCAGATTGATTTGTCTGAGATATAACCTAAATAATGGGATTTTTATAAGTTCCCCAAGGCAATTCCAATGTGCAGCTAAGGATAAGAATCACCGCCTTCTTGTTTTTTGTTTTTGTTTTTGTTTTTGTTTTAAGAACTATTGAAAATCAAAATACTTAGGTATCTTAAACACAGTGATCAAAAAATGAAATGTTATGGATTTAGGACAATGATTCCATAATTTGATTTTTAAATATTCTTAAAACTCTAGGGAAAGTGTCATTTGTTCCAATGTTATACCCACTATTTACAATCATTGTCTTTTCTAGTCTAAAAATTGAAAAAAAAACAAAACAGTAATACGTGACTACATGATCTACCACTTCCTTCCCCAAAAAGGTCTAAATTAATTTAAAAAGCAGGCTCAAGTAGCACAATAACTCAAAAGAGGCCTGCGTCACTAGAAAATAAGTGGTAGGATTTTCCATTCAGAATGCCCATGTTTCATAATCTGGCATTTGGCTTTCTTTTGTTTGAAGGTTTTTAATGACCTTACAAACTGTGCTATTGATTTTGTGAGTGTACGAATGAAGGGGGCCATTTCCATTAACAGAAAAAAAACTGCAAAAGAAAATCATACAATTACAATATTTTATTTTGCTTTGTAAGCAGCCGCATATTAAAATTACAGCTGATTTTTGAAAGACAATAACACCAACATGACTTAATCTGTTTGAGGTCTCATTAATACAACTCATTCCACCAAAGTCTAAACCCACATGTGGTCTCAAGATACCCTATGGGGGTTAGATGAATCAAAGGAAGCAACAAGCATTTTTCAGACATTGAGTCCAGCCTGAGGTTTTACTTTTATGTGTGGTTTCCAACTCACTCCCCACAGGACAGTGCATTCCCTATTATTAAGAGCAGCAAACTTCTGATGCAGCAACTGCACTGTATTTATCCAAAGAAAACTAAGACACTAATTCATAAAGATCTGTGCACCCCTATGTTCACAGCAGCACTATTCACAATAGCCAAGATATGGAAGAAACCTAAATGCCCATCAACAGACGGCTGGATAAAGTTACGGTTCATATAAACAATGAATATTAGCCATAAAAAGAATGAAATCCTACCATTTGCAACAACACGGGTGGACCTAGAGAGTATTGTTGAGTGAAATAAGTGAGAGAGAAATACCTACCATATGATTTCACTTATATGCAGAATCGAAGAAACAAAAGAAACAAACTAAACAAAATCAGACTCACAGAGACAGAGGACAATCTGGTGACTGCCAGAGGGAGGGGAGCTGGGAGGCTGGAAGAAAAAGGAAAAGAGATGAAAAAGTACAAATTAGACTTACATACTAGTCACAGGAATGCAGCATGTAGCATATAGAATATAGTCAATATTACTGTAATGGCTGTGTGTAGAGCCAGATGGGTGATCAACTATATAAATGTCTAACCATTGTCTTGTAAACCTGAAACAAACAAACAAATGTGGCTGCAAAAAACTGTACGGGACCAACTACAACTCTAATAAAATAATTTTAATAAATGAGGGCATTATCATCTTGTAAAAAAAAAAAAAGCAAATAAAACCCATCCTTTCTGTATTTGCACCATAACATACCAAATCACCAAAGAACAAAGCATGGCTGTTAGATTATTACCAGATCAGCTGGTACCCTGCAAGAAAGCAAAGCATATTGCAAGGCTTCTACACTGCATCTCTCTTGGGTTTGGTAGTGGAAAAGAGTCACTTTAAAGTCAGTAGCTTATACCAAAAGGTATTACCATTTTTATGGCTTTCTTTACAAGGGTAGAGTGAGTCTCAGAGGTCTCAAAACACATTTAGCTCTTGCAGCACAGACTTTTTTTTGTCTTGATATTATCTTGCCTCCATCCTACACCTAATTTTTTTAAGAAGGATTATATCTGACACTTCCATGAATCCAGACATTTACTAAGTTCTTACACACCATGCACTGTACTAAGAATATTTTAGGCCACAGTTGTATCTTAGACCACAAAGATGGGGCAACATAACCACTAAGACACAACAACTCCTAAGTCATTCTCAGATGTTTTAAGTCTATAGTTAATTTTTAACAAAAATTGGCTCTTTCCCTGAGTTTGAGCTTGGGAATCACCTAAGTAGTCAGAAGACTTAAAAAAAAAAAAAAAAAACCCACACACAGAAAGTACTACCATTTCCAAACAGATAAAAGTGGCTACTTTATTGTAGTATAACACAGATGGGAGAGTTGTAGGCAAGAGTCCACTGCACAGTATTCATCCAATACTACTTCCCCAAAATGCTCTCTTCCTGATCAATTTTACCTAAGCAGCTTACTTCCCCGCCATCTGCAATTTCATGGTATTATTTGTATACATTATTCAAATTTCGAATTAATGAGGAAAATTATGCAAAATGGTGAGAGTGATTATATAAAGGCTTAATAAGGCACAATTTAGTGTGATTACAGTGCCAATGCACATAGAAATGCAAAGAAAAGAGGTATATGAATCAAATAAAAAGTTATTAGGTACCATTTTAACATTCCTTCATTACTTCTAAAAAATAGCTGGCTCCTCAACATCTGACTTTAATAACAAAAATAATGAACACAGTAACCACTAATTAGGAACCTACAGATTCCTGCTTAACCAAAACTGTTAGCACTTTAAGTCATGCATACCAAAAAGATAGTTAAAAAATGAGACTTGCAGTCTAAACCCACATGTGAGTGAGTGAATGTCCTTCACCCCTACTGTGATCATTATGTTTGCCACATTCTCCCTACTTTCCGACCACCATGGACACTCTTTATTTTTCCTCCAGGGTTTCAGTGTTTTCCAAAGGTTCGACTAACTGCCTTTAATAACTGATTAGCTTTGTCTGTCGTTTTCTCATTTTGACACTGATTCTACCTTTAACCAATGATATAGAATCATCCAAAGTGCATCACTAATACTGTTAGCACTTTGTGCAAAGGTAATGAAGGTAAATAAACACTATCCACAGCTAAACTCCTGACCTGTTCACTGAAGTGATGTGGCACCTGGTATCGAGCTTTTTCAGTGTCTGGTCCACCCTTCCCCACACTACCTAATTGTCTATAAAGTCATCAGCAGTCAGGGACATATCTGGTATAAGCTGACAACTTTTATTCCCAAGTTGAAATTTTCCAGCCAAAATCAAAGACATGTTTTAGTCAACTGTTAGTTGAATGCTATTAAGCTTTCCCCTGACTAGTTTTGTGGGCCATTTTAGCTAAGTGAAAAGAAACACTCCAGCTCTTCACAGAAGCTCATCAACCATAACGGTAAGAGTGAGGTTCTTACCTTTCTGTGATTAATTCCTTTCATTTATAAAATGAGGAACTTTCAGATCTCAATGTTCGAGTTTCTAAATTCTCAAAGTTGGGAGGAGTAAGTGACAATGTGGAGTTCCATGACAATTTAAGCTATTAAATCCTTTTACTAAATGCCTCAAATAAGGTCCTAACAGTCTCCTCAGTAGTACTGTAAATGCACCTGTTTGCCAACTCGATTTCTGCAGAAACATTCTGTAGGCATACCTCGTTTTATTATACTGTGCTTTATGGCACCCCACAAGGGTTGTGTTTTGGGTTGTTTTGTTTTGTTTGTTTTTTACAAATTGAAAGCAAGACCCTCCACCAGCAAAAAGATTATGACTTTTTTATTGATGTAGTCTGGAATCAAACCTGCAATATCTGAGGTATGCTTGTGTTTAAACAGCAGGAGTCAAAGAGATCTGCACTATTTGAACAAAGGAGAGCTTCATTAACAAAATGCAACAAGTATGGACAGTATAAATCAACCACCAGTAAGTTAGTTTTTACAAAAGCATCTCCAAGGATAATATTCCAAACAGGAACTTCAAGGATAATATTCTAAAGAGGAACATCTCAATTTTATCACATTTTTTAAAGACTTTATGGAACTAAAAAAGGCTTAAATGAAATATGAGTGAAAACACCGGGAGATGGATGACATTCATAAACTTTGTGACCACAACCCACAAGATATGTCAAAAATTACCTTTAGTTTAAGAATGACTACTGAAGTTGAAAGTTGCATGACCTACGTAGTTCAGAAAAGGTAATGGCAACGCAACTCGATGCAAACAATTCAATGGACACTATAGATGAGAAAGTATGGTACTTACCTAGGAGTGGATGGAAGGCTCACAGAGCTCCACAGGGCACCCAAAACTGACCTGGGGAATGTTGTCTTCCATCATGCCAATAGGTTTGGGAATAGGAAATGCTACTCTGACATATTTCTCTCCTCCAGAATAAGGGGGCTGCCCGGAGGATCCCAGCATCTTTTCCAGCTTCAGCATTCTGTGACTCTGAATTACCTAGAGGGTTAGGTACTTGAAGGATCTGTGTAATTAGCCACCAGTGGCAGAGCATCATCCTATAAGCATGCCAGAGAATGAACAATTCAAAACAGCCACTTAGTTTAGGCCTGTTTTAAGAGGACTGGTAGCTGTGGGTAGAAGGGTGGTGGGAAGACTGTACTTACTCTTAACTACAGTTTTTCAAAATTTAATTCAAAAGCTCTCCAAATTTCTAAGAGATGTCTACACACCAAAGTTACTACTTTAGAAAACTAATAAACATCTGTGCATCTAGTATGCCTTGGGCAAATTACAGCTTCTCTGGGTCTCCATATCGTGTTTCAAACTCAGGAGATTGTTGCAGATAGCTACTGAACGCAGGTTCAGTATTCTGTTAAGGAGATATCCTAGATGGTTTCTGTTGAAAACACCCTGTAAGGGCAATTTGAGCCATTACTTCTGTCTGCTCCAGAACATTAGACTCCTGGGGTCTTGTTTTAAAATCAAAGTTGGCAGACATCTCACCTGAAAAAATCCTGACCTCTTTAGGAGGACAGAGGGGAAAAAGCGTTCGTGCCGTAGTGGTTATGCACCAAACTTATTTTTGATCAATAGTGTGTTTCACTGGGTCTGCTCGGATCAGGATATACTAATTCATAGCACCTCTACAAAGCTGCATATCTTCTGCAGTGTTTAGATCTGATGTCCTAGTTATAAAGCAGTACAGGAAACTTGTCAATTCTACTTTGTTTCCTATTCACCAAAGAACATGTATGCCCCTTTGCTCCAGTGAAGACTTCTTCCAGCCAACAGAAGCGTCCCAATTCCACCTGTTTCGCCTAACTACACAGTCAGAGCCTCGGCAAAGCCCAGCTCCGGCTGGGCTAGGTGAATAGTAGGATGCACCACTGCCGTTAGAAATTAAAGTTGATGGGAGTTGCGCTCTAACCCGGCCAGAGCCCAGCCCGCCCGGTGCCCCGCCGCACCCCAGAGCTGCCGGGTCGGTCTCTGTCCTACGGATGCCAAGCTAGCAGCTTCTGCTAAGCTCGGGGCAGGACCCGTCCGCCGCAACCCGATACCCAGCAGACTAAAAACACCATGCTCCCGGCCCCCTAAAGGTTCCCCTGCCCTCAAAAACTGACAAATACAGTGTCCTGCCCTGAGCAGGACAGCGGGCAGGTGCCCCAGAGCCCTCCCGGGAGAAAACCCCGCGGAGGAAGAAGTGGCGGCAGGAGGCGCCGGGTCCCGCACGCCACTCACCTTCTGCTGCCGCCGGGCCATGTCGGTGGGCTGCTTGGCGTTGAAGGGGTGCGCGATGCATCTCACCACGAAGACGTAGAGCTGCAGGCGGACCCTCCGCTCCTGCTCCTCGTCCCGCTTCCGTTCGGGCTCGTCTCGCCCCTCGCTCAGCACCGAGGGGCTCGGGCTCCCCGGTCTGGCCGCGCCGCCGCCCGCGCGCCCCGGCGCCTCGCGCCGCCCCTCGCGCGCCGGGGCCGCCGGCGCCCGCTGCGAGCCGCCGGCCGCCACCAGCACCTCGCGGCTGTCCTCCTCCAGCCCCTCGTCCGACTCCTCCTCGCTGGAAGACGGGTCCAGCATGGTGCTCGCGCCGCCCCGCCGCTCGGCCCGCGGCGCCCCGAGCCTCGCCCCCGGACGCTGCGCCCCGGGTCTGCGCGAGGCGCGCGGCTGGCAGCCGCGTCTGCAGAACGAAAGGGAAACTGACCGGGCTTTCCGGACACGTCGAGTTACACTCGGGAGTGTTTCCTACCGCCAGGGCGAAGGGGGCGGGCGGGAGCCGGGAGGAGGACGCGGAGCGCGAGCCGGGGCGCCGCCGGGATTAAATAGGCGGAGTTAGCGTTGGGGGTGAGCCCGAGCGCCTCGCGAATTGATCAGGCCCGCCCGGCGGTCCGGCCACGTCCACGGGCGGGGACCGAGCGGCCAGGGCGCCCGGGCGCAGGTGGGGAACCTGTGGCGCCTACAACAAGCAACACGTGGAACGCAATGTTGAGGAGCGGGCGCGGGGCCGCGGAGTGCGCGTGAGCGCGCCGCCGCCGCGGCCGGGGGGGCGGGGGCCCGGGGGCCGGGGCGCCCAGTTCGCAAAGGCGGACACTAGTTGAGCGTAGTGGCTTTGTGTGCGCCCACCCCGGGTTGCTTGGACTGCCGTGACCCCACCGGCCAGTCTCTTTCTCTAGCAAGCTCCCTGAGGGCGGGCGGACAGGGGGCGAGAGAGCTCCCCCGACCCAGGTGAGGGGAGCCGCCAGCTGTCTCGGACCCGAACCTGATAGCCAGGGTTCAACTCGAGCGCGGAAAAGTGGGGCCGGAGCCGGTCGCCTCCAAATAACATTGGGAGGAGACTTTGAAAAGTCTCTCAATCTGCTCTGCTGCCGTTTGACGCTCATGGTGAGGTCCAAATTATAAAAGTCAGAGGAACGTTCTTGAAAAGAAAAACAAAAAAGCAAAACACAGGAGGCTTTCTTAATTTGTTTTTGTTCCTGGACACACTTGAGCAGGATAGATTTTATGTTTGCGAAATGACACACTGATTCAACTCACATATAGCTCGATTATTTTCTGGGTTGGAATGCAGTTATCTCAAGATAGTTCTGTAGTGTAGATATTTATTCAGCAAATATTTGAGTGCACGCCCGATGTCCAGCACCGTTAAGCATTTGGACGAGCCCGCGGCACCCTAGGACGCACACTTGGTCACTGTTGGTTCTGACCTCAAGTGGGCGTCACGTAGCTGCACTTGAAGCCTGTTTTATCTGCGCAGATTTCTCACTCCCAATGCGGTAACCACCTTGGAGTTTATATCTGTCGTTCTGTTTCCAGTGTCCTTAATCCGGACACAGGGGAAAATAGGGAAAACTGCATTCAGCGCAAGAGGCAGTGTGCAGCGGCCAAGCTGTAAGGGAAGTGATAAAGCTCAGTGGAAGTATCACCAAGCAGATAAAATTACTGGCTCTGAGCTCTTCTACCCCTTGGCCAAATAGCAGTTTTAGCTTTTTCAAGCCACTTTCACAATTAGACAAACAAGAGAAAGGCTTTCCTGCTGCATTTACTGACATTCTCCCTAGATGGGGTAGAAAGACAAGAAGACATTTGCTCCTTGCCAATTTGTCAATCTTTCACGAGTGTCCACAGTGATAGAAGGTGTTCATTGAGGGTGCGATTGATCTCCAACTACCAAAGAATAGGAAATCTCAAAAATCGATGTGTTAAAAGACTTTCATTTTTTGCAAAGCAAACAATAAATGACCAGCTTTTTAATTTAAGTCATAAGACCTAGTACTTAATAGCACTTTAAGTGTGAAGTTTTGTGAATGTGCTTTTCTAATGTCACCAAAGTAACTTTCTCAGACAGGTGATGATGTGATGATTACATGCTCGGTACCTGGTACCACACTAAGACCTTTACATACATTATCTCAGTTATTTGTATTTCCATTATACAGATAAAGAACCTGAGACTTAGAGTATCTTCTTTTCTACAGAACTAACAACTAATGGAATTGGACTCAATATAGTGAGCCCTTTCTAATGCCAAATAGTGGCTTTTTCTATTATAATTTGTCTAATTATAAATCAATATGTTAAATGTATTATGTTTATTAAACTAACTAAAATAATTTAATTCCTGGGGACATAAAATTACAATTTAAATGTAATAGCTTTATTGACCTTTTTTCTTGCTAAGGAAAGGTATATTTTTCAGTTTCTTTTATTAATTAATTAATACTATTTGGTGTGGTAGCTTATTAGTCTCTTTGTATTAATTGTGGTTATCAAACTAAAAATTCTTCAAGCCTTGGGGATCCCACTGGAAAACATCCAATAATTTTTAGAATAAAATATACAGAATTTTCTCTATGAAGATGAAAATGCTTTAAGAAGCATAAGCTAAAAAAATATCCAAAAGACAACAAAGAGAATGTTTAAAGATTTCATTAATTAAACATACATTGGTTAATAACTAATATATGTTAAAACTATGCTGGGTATACTTAGACGAACAAGATACAGCCTCTGACCTTAAGAAGCATGCAGGTTAAAGAATGACAAGTGAGAAAACATTTATTTAAAAAAAAGAAAAGAAATATTGGTATTGCAATCTGATGATCATTCTAATCAACCAAGAGATAATGGTAGCACAGAAGAGAAATTCTTCATTCAGGATAGAATGAGGGAAGGCTTCCAAGATGCTTGATGTATATCTCAAAGAATAAATAATTCAGAATTTTGAGGGGTGAGAACACTGTAGACAGTAGGAACTACATTTGCAAAGGCATGAAATTGTTTGCCATATTTGAACAAGTACAAGTAAACTGGCATACCTGAAGTGAAAGATACATATGAAGATGTGGGAGATGAGACTAGAGAACAGGCAGTGGCAAATTCAGCATCGAGCAGGATAGTGGGCATGTGTCCATGGCCTTGTATGCCATGCTTTGGAATTTAAACCATATCCTGGAAAAAAAATGGGGATACACATAAAGATTTAAGTAAGATAAGACATAAGGTGATCTGTAATCCTTAAGGGCCAATCTCGAGCAATGTAAGGACAATGAAATCAGAGACAAGGTACCAAGAGATTACTAAGGAAATCTGAGAGAAATAGTGAGGGCTTCACTTTAAGACAGGAGACAAGGAAAGAAGGAAAGCTTAATAGATGAACAAAGGAATTAATAGAATATGTACAAGAAGCTGAGAAAGAAGTCAAGAATAGAATATAATTCCCAGGACAGGATATTTGACTGGTGATAGATGAAATATGGACTTCTAGAAAACAAGTAGTTTTGGAGAAAAATCAAGTTTTGAGGAGCTTATCAGAGAGATACTAAACTCCACTGGAAATACCAATGTGTTACCAAAATCTGGATAAGGAGATCATCAGTATATTGGTGATAGTTGAAGCTACAGATATAGATGATAAGGTCCAGAGGTCTTGCGTTTTAAGTGACAAGAGGGCCAAGGGTGGATCTCTGGAGAACCCTCTCTGCTTCTCCTTTAATAAAGAGATGGGTGGAAGAAAAGGAAACTGAATAGAAGAACTGATCATTAAAAATTAATTATGCTCTAATAATTTCTGATTAACATGTTCAATTTTGTGCATACACTAATGTTCTTGCCAAATTTCTACCTTAAATATGAACTTTTCAAGTAATTATAACATCGGTTGATGCTCTGGGATAATTGAATACAGGATGCCCAGTGTAAGAGTGTGATTGATTTGTACCATTTCATAAGTACATGAAATACACCTGAATTTATTCAATGATTCATTTTTACTTTTGTGAAGGTGAGCATAAAAACAAATTGAAGTTATACTGCTTCCTAATGAAACACCTCTAATGCTAGAAAAAGATGAATGCACAGTAATAAAATAGAATATAAGTGTGTTTTGGCAATGATATTTAAGGAAACAGGTGTGTGACCTGAATAGCTATAGGTGGTCTGTTTTCTGGTTGAGAATTGATTCGTGCATTTGACCTGAAAGGAAGGTATTAACTCTTTAGAGTCCCAGATGAAATCATTCTTTCATTGAACAAACATTGTTTAGGTACCCATTCTAGGCTATGCGGTTTTCTGAGTAGATAAAAACAATAAAAGTTAATCCTTGAGGGAATGAACATGAAACAGACATAAGCAAAATAAATTATGGTAATATGTATGCTTTCATAGTAATAGAGAAAAAATTCACAAAGTATTTCTTAAGTGTTTTGGAAGTGGGCAGTCTATTATCTTTTGTAGTATAGTTATAGCTAAAGTTATATTACAACACAGAGAAGAATCTTTTCAGTCAAATGGAAGGACTGTTTTTGCAAGTATGTATGGGAAAACTGTCAACTCACAAACCCAGCTAATAAAAGCAGTATGCATTTGCAAAAGTTAGATACAAACAACAAATTTTTGAGACTTCAAGGTGAGTATTTATATCATATGAAGCAATAATCCTCCTGGCAACTACATTTAAATCCCTTTCCTCCCTTTGCTCAGCTTTTTCTTTTGCTCCTCTCCAGCTAGAATTCGAGTTCCAGCAGCGAATTGCTGTAGGACTCCACTTTTTACACATAATGGATAAAAAATATATGCAGATGACCAGCACAAACTGACCAGTAAATGCATAGTTCACACAGATACACTGACACACATCTACACACAAGATAAGTACATACACGATATAGTCAAAGGAATATGGCGAAGATTAAAGAGAATAATGCATGCAAAGTACTAAAAGACTATCTGAAAGAGTAAATTCTCAGTAAATGTCAAGTATTTTATTGTTATTTGCATTTATTTACTGGGTTTTACATAACTTAGAATTTGTACTTCTAAATTATTTGCCTTGAAACAACCAGACTAAGAAACTCCCAAATATGTGCTGTTTTATTAAAATGTCAAAGATTTCATAATTTTTATAAGAAGGTTGACTCCACAATAAGAAGCTACTTTTCTTCTGTTCCTATTCAATCTGTGAGTATTCATCAATGATTGATTATAGTCTGTTCTTTAATTTTCCATTTTCTGCAATTTGAGTTGGTTGTGAAGTATAGGGAGAAAAGAAAGCATACTGTAACCTTTGTGCCCAGAATGTCGTGAGAAAAGTCTTGCATTAACTCAAGATATATAATATTTATGATGATTACTGTAGTCACCTAGAGAAGCAAGTATCTAGCCTAGAAAATGATACTTTTGGGGTTTTTTTTAGCCCTTACATGATCTAGTATTCCTAGGTGGTCTCCCATCCAAGTACTAACCAGGCCCAACCCTCCTTAGCTTCCAAGATCAGACAAGATCTGGCAGATTCAGGGTGGCATGGCTATAGATAAATGTGTGTATTTTTAATGATAATAGAGACACAAACTATGTGAACTTTTTGTGGGAATCAATAAAATCTTGGAATGATGCTTGTCAATGGATAAAGCTATAAATAAAGATTTATTTTCCCCTCTAGTTTTCACAGGTATTTTTTGCATTTATATTGACTATTGTGAAATATATTTTATGCCAGTCAATAACATTTATTGAGTGCCTATTCTCTGTTAAGCTCTATACCAGGACACTATAAAGACAGCACTGCATTGATTGACTAGGAATTCAACCAATGTCTCATTTAAGAGATGAGAATTCTACTGCTGTAAAAAATTTACACCATTTCAACAATAATGCTCAGGAAAATTAAACTAAATTGAAGAAGAGTGTTTATTGGACAAAATTATAAAGGATAATCAAATGATATCAAGTGGGAAAAATAAAGATATGTCTTTATTAATTACAAATTATTACTTTGGTCTGTAGCGATAATTAACAAATTTCTTCTCAAGACCCATTTACACTGATAAAAGTTATTAAGGACCACAAAGATATTTTGGTTAAGTGGGTTATATTTATTAGTGTTTATAATACTAGAAAATAAAACTAAGAACATTTAGAAACAGTTTTTTATTCATTTAAAATAACAAATTTATTACATAACACAATTACATATTTTGATTAAAAAGCCACTATATTTTCAAAATAAAAGTTTGAGTGGGAAGAGTGGCATTATTTTATACAAAACAAATCTTTTTAAAGTCTGACTTAAGAGGATTCATGTGGATTCTTAGATCTGCTTGCATTTAACCTGTTGCAATACATTGTTTTGTTTGAAATAGGTGAAGAAAATGCAATCTCATAGATATGTAGTTGAAAAAGGGAGGGACATTTTAATAGGGTATTTATGTAACTGTAGATATTATTCTTTGATATTACACCAAAACTCAGTAAGTGGTAGTTTCTTTAACGTTAGTTGCAGCATCTAAACAAAAAATCACTTCAATAAGCCTTTTTTACTCTGTGATATTAAAAAAAATTCATTAGTTTATCTTGCAACTTAAATGAACCTTTTACTGATGCATGAGTTGTGATGTCATTCATTGGTTATTTGGAAAATATTGGTTCCTTGGGTAATATAGGTTGTCCAAAAGTTAAAACTTTTTATTTTATTATACAGTATACAAAAATTACATTTGTCAAAAGTATCACATCAAAAAAGTTGTTAAGTACTGGAAAACTATCAAGCTCATAGTGACAGATACAAATTTTACAAAATTTTAATTTTTGCTTGATAGCTCGAATTTTATCACTGGCAACATTACTGTCAGTTGTTTTCCTTAAAGTGACAAGATCACTTCATTGACTTTTGAGAAAATGTCTGCCAAATAGCTAAGTATGAATAACTATAACTTTTTTGTCAAGTTTTCTTAAGGAAAAAATGGTGTTCTGTGAAAAGGCAGCTACTGGTGCTTCTCCTTCAGACAACCTCTGTACTCCACTTTGTACAAGTGTTTTATGTAAGCTTCCCATTGACCTCACAAGATATTTTTCAGTGTGTGCCAAAAGTGTTGATATTTAACAAAATTAATACTTTTTACTGCTCAATCAGGAATATTCATAAGTAAAAATGACTTTTTTCCCTGTGAGGGTGAAGAACACAATGATTACTAGTATATTTTGGTGCTATCGTTTTGAGCCATGCTAAAGCTCCAGCATGAATTCACTGTTGCTTCTGTATCATCTATGCAATGTCAATGCAGCAAAAAAGACAAATACTTGTATAAATATTTAAGTATTTATACAAAAATAGTTTCAGCCTCACAGACTTCTTTGATAGGGTCTCAGGAACTCCCAGGGGTTTGAAGACCATATTTTGAGAAACAATAGTCTTCAGGTTAGGTCTGTAATTTTACTATTGCATAACTAACACCTTGTTGTTACTTAACAAATATTCATTCTCAAATATTCTTCTCTCTGCCTGATTTAAAGATAAAGTACACTATATTGAACAAATATACCCTGTGGATCTTATTTCAGTTAAAGGTATAAGTTAAGAAAATGTTTTCTTTCATATTTAAATAATCAGATATCTAAATTTTTCATGAATTTTTATGCATGCCCTTAAAAAAATCAAAGCATTATATTAAATTAACCCACATAACCAAAGTATCTTTTGGGTCTTTAATTACTTTTAATAGGGTGTATGGATCCTGAGAACAAATTTGTTATTATTGCTACAGACCAAAGTAATAGTAAGTACTTAATAAAGAAATATCTTTATTTTTCCCCACTTGAGACTATTTGACTATCCGTTGTAATTTTGCCCAATAAATTAACCAAACCATTTCAGAACGTTAAGAAAATATTTAAAAAATAAAGGTAACATATCATTTGAAAACAAGAAAAATTAATTTAATATTGAAGTAATAATTTTATTATATCAATGACAAGTATATATTTGAAGCAAAATTTAGAAATTTAGTCAAGAGTCTACATTACATACAAAATGATTACTGATAGAACATTACAGCCTGTAATATTTTATGTGGATAAAGCCAAAAATTCTGTGTTGTTAACATGATATTTTCACATCTCACTCTAATATAAATAACATGAAAATAAAACCTATATAAAAATAAACCAATAAGAACCTGTTTATTTACACTGATATTTTAACATAATTTAATTAGGGGAGGGGTAAAATTATAGAGGCTTAAAATTAAAAATATATTGTATCCATGGACTTTTCTAAGGAGCTTTTCCAAAGCTTTTATAATAGAGTTCAAGACACCAAAAATCTATGAACCATTAAATCAATGTTTTGATTAGAGTGGAGTAATTCTACACTATACAAATGTGGTAAATCAGGTAATGCCTCAGTTCCATCTATGATAAGGTGAACTAAATAAAGCATGAACCATACATATGTAATTATGCTTTAATAATTAATTGGGAAGTTTTGTTCATCAGTTTTTTTCTAAAATATCATTAACCTGGCTATTTATTCTACATTAAAATAATAAGAAGGATTAAAAGTGTTTACTCAATAAAAGTGTTTTACTGTAGCTAAAATCTGAAGAAAACTGGCATACATCACTTAAGAAAATATTTAAATGGTAAATCAATATAGGAGATATTACTAATTATGTAGTATCAGTGGATAGTTAAATAGGTGTGTTGTCATACCTAAATTTCTCAGCACTCTTTAGAAAGTGTGACTCGTGGCTCATAAGAACACTTCTACATCTCAGGTGTTTTGTTGTTTTCTATGCAATGTGATAATTGGTGATGTTCCAGTATCATTTAGAGATGGATAATATTCTGACTACCTGCCTCATTTCATAAGGTTACAAATTTGTATTATAATAACAGCTGTTTATTTTTCTTATTAGAGTTCTTCATTTTGAAAGGAAAAAAGAATTACAAATCTTGATTTGTGCCTTTATCACATGCAATTACAAACACACATTCATACACACAGACCCACACGCATACATTCAAGTTATTCAATATTGCATCTTTTTCTTATTGCTACATTAAAATATTCTCCTCCTACAATTATTTTTATACTGATAAAGCTTTTCCATTTTCAAACTCAAAGATTTTTGTTTCCAAATTTTACAAATATAGAAATATCCATAAGATGGTGCTGTATCTTAAATTTATTTGGTCAGATACTTGAATGTTAAAATATATTATTACAAATATGGTTTTAAAACTAGATTAGAGTTCAATCTTTAATAAGTCTTATGCTGTAGAGCTGTCAATATAAATATAATCAGAATCTTTATATAACGTGTTTTTCACATATTACACAATTGCTAAAGTATCTTTGTCCCAGTTTTAGTTGCCAACTACAAGTGGAAAAAATAATTGAAATTCTTATTTCAACTGATGTTTTCTGAAAAATAGTCACTTTGCACATAAGACAAATGAAGCAGTTGAATAATATACAGTATCAATTTCTACCAAGGTTAATAATAGTCTTTCAAAGTCTTTTGAAACATTTAAGTTGATAGAAATTAGAAATGACATTGCATGTAAGCACTCCCTTTCAAAAGTTGAAGAACTATAGAGGAATTAAATCAATACTTTTCAATACCTAGTAAGATTATTTACCCAGTGAGGGAAAGGTAATTTAAGATATGCCAATTGTATTATGTATTTCTGATTTAGGGTGATGCACTCAGGAGAAATAATACTTCATATGCCATTTTATTATCACTCATAAACAGATTTAATAAACGGAGTGCTTAAAATTGGTTATAGAATTCTTTATTTTAGAGATGAACAATCTTATGCCAAAGGAATAGAAACCATGTAGCAGAGGTGAGAAGGAAAATGTGTTCATGAAAGAAAGCATCTGGAGTTACGAAGGGCAATAATATCTATTTAGGTGTATCTTGGGCAGGAACCAAGTCCCCATCACATAATCACATGAAAATCTCAAAATATTTACTGCTGTGATTTGGGGCATATTTAATTTTAGAGATTTGCTTTTCTATCAGTTGTTCAGATTTTTTCTCCCTTTGAACAGTGCCATCTTCTGAATGACATCATCATTACACATCTTAATCCAGATGTTACAATTTTGCAGACAACTTCAAATACATTGGTAATGATTACAAAGCACTAGTGAACAGAGAATTCTGTACAGCATTATACTGAAAAATAACAAAACCTAGTGAATAGTTATTATTAAGAATATATACATTTAAGCTAAATTCTGTGTCAACAAAATATCAAAATATACTGGTACTCTAAAAAAATCATAAAATAATTCTAAGAAATATGTGATATCACATTTGTGAGGGCATTTTTACCTTTTCAAAACTTCCCCGGAATTCAACTTTTAAAATTTTTTATTAATATAGACATTTCTTCTCATACTAAACTAGAATACTATATAATACTGGGGTTTATATAAAGAAAATAATACAACAAAATTTATATTTCTGTGATTTAGAATAAAAAATTAAAATTAAGAAAGTAAAGTAATGTTGACAAACACTTGCATTAAAATATCTATCAAGCTTCAAACAGTGTTTCCATTCGCTTGATCACGGTGTTGGTCATGCAATGATACATAGTAAACATTTATGTCAGTGGTACCTTCCCAACACACTGCTTTCTGTGACAATGTTGTTCTGTATTTCAGTGGGGAAAAATAGTATTATGATATATAAGAAAGAGTTAATGAGCATTAAAAAGATCAAGAAGATAAATATTCTTTAAGTTTTGTCTGCACATTCATTTTAAAAATAGGTCCAAGTGCATCTGTTGAAAAAAATAATACCTTATCAGGTGCTTCGGAAGAAATCCAAGAGAAGACTGAAGTCTCTATTTGGAAAGAGTAAAGGTACCAACAGGCAGGGCTGTGTGCAAGAAATCTTTGGATATCAGTCAAAAGACCACGAAGAGTGCTAAAAATATGTTCTATGGAAATTCTCACAGCTTAATTAATTCAATCGATATTTTTTAAGAATTCACTACAAGTCAGGCACTGTGATAAGTGGAGAGAATAGAATGATGAGTAAAAAAGAAGACACAATTTCTCCCTCATGGAACATAAAATGTAGAGTGAAGACAGACATTAATTCAAAAACTACGTACTTAAATATATAATTACATGCAGAAATAACTTTAATCAGAAGCACTGGGTACAGTAAGAGGATATGACAGGGAGGTGTGACCTACTCTGTCAGAGAGATGAGGGAAGCAAGAGATGCTTGAGTAGAAATCTTAAAGATGAGCATGAGTTAAGAAGTCTGTTGTAATATGTCTGGGATTTGTTTCAGAATTATCTGGGGTGGAGGTGGGTGGGTGGTGCCATAAATGAAATAAGATTAGACATGCATAGTCATACAAATATGTTTGATAAATCCAATAATAAATACTTTTAAAATATGTGTTTACATATGGTATTTCAGGCAGAAGGTGGGATGTATTTAAAGGCCCTGAGTCAAGGAATTTGGTCCTTTCTATGACTCTGAAAGAAAGATAGGGCCTCCAGAATTCAGAAAACTGAAGCCAGACTGCATAGGGTCCTGTAGATGTTTTGGCCTTTATCCTAAGAGCAATGGTGAGTGCTAGGCATCAGAGTTATATTCATTATATGTTTTATTTTTTATAATAAAAATCACTTAGGTTATACTGTTGATACTAGAAGATTGCAAGACAACAATAGGTGAAAGCAATGGAAATGGAGGAAAGGAAGCGACTAGAAAGAAATATAGGAGGTACAATTGAAATAACTTGAAGAAGAAATGGATATTAGGCAAAAATGAGAGGAAGATGTTGAGAAGGTCTTCCAAAATTTTTAGTTTGTGCAACACTGGGCTTAAGAAAATCTTTTAATTAAAAAAAAGTTGGTTTTCATCAAATTTTTTAAATAACATTTACGTTGGCATTGTTCTCATACCATGGAATCTTGGGCAATTTACTCCTTTTTTTTAAAAAAAGAATATTTAAATCTCTAATAGGGGCTAAATTGTTCCCATTTATCTCCTACTTCATTTGTAGTGCAGGGACCATAAAATCAGGTAAGTTTCTGTAAGTAGAATAAAACATCCAGGATATCAGTTATCTTTGTATTCCTGATATTTATTTCCCTCTATTATCTTACAGAGTTTCTAAGTCAAGAATTGCAAACATATGGTATTTGAACAAATGCAATAGATTTTTAAGAAATAAAGTAAAGAAATCTAACAAAAATCTACAGCAGAAATAATGTGATTGATATTTCCTTTCTTTCAATACTATGGTTAGTCTAGAACTCTTAATCTATTAATGACACTGATAGATTTAATTACAATCCTAACACATAAACTGGAGGCCAGAATTGGCTCAGGATTAGGAGTAGCTATTAAAAATTTTTAACTGAGACAGAAGGAGTTTCACTCAAAACCCTCACTGGAGACTATCTGTCACAGGATGAGCACTCACTACAATGAAGGATACTTAAGTAAAATGTATTGCTTCCAGACGGTTAGTCAGTTTCATGTTGGTGATGCAATATTGTTCAAACAGGAAAGTTTGAAGCTGATGTAACCCTGTATCTCTATCAACAAAATTTTTTTCAGAATATTATCAGAGTTTTGGGATAATGATGTAGTTTATATTATAATAGAAAGTAGAACAAGTAAAATAACATCTCTAGCCCTTAAATTTCTCTGTGATTTGATGGGAAGAACAAACTTCCCACCTAATTTAAACCCCAACTAAGCATAGCGCTAACATAAATCCTAAGTGAATAAAATGCAAATACCTTAAAAGTGAGACATCTCATTTGACTATCTCCTGCTTTACAGTATACAGAAAAGAAAAAAGGATAAGGCATAAGAGGTGAAGCCATCTTGCATGCATATTTTAAGCCTTTGCTTGTGTTATGGCTGTTAGCATCCCATTGGCTAAAGCAAAGTACATGGCCAAGCCAAAATTCTAAGTAATGGGACATGGAAGGACACTCTGTCCACCATGAAGCCAAAGACAGTCACATGACCAAACCAAGGATCAATAGGGTTGGAAATGAGGGTGGGGAAGAGTGAATATCTTTGAACAGTAATTTAAAATACCATGATGGCCATAACATCTCTTGCCTCAATTTCTCTCTGTAAAGCTGTTCTAAGGTTGCTATGAGAATTTAACAAAGCACTTAGGATGTTTGACACATGAAGAGTGCTGGTAAACAGTAGACACTGCTGTTTCTATACATCTGCTCATTTAATGGAATCCCCAGCTCCAGGTACCTCAAAGCCATTCCTCTTCCTCTCATATCCATCCCTTTTTTCCAAGGAAGCACATTTGTTTGGACCAAGACAAAAAGTCTGCATTTAGTGAGACTAGCTCTAGTGATCACAACAATAAATGACTCATCTGTAGAGTCTATCAGGCAGGCCATACAAGTTTCCCTTTTTTATTTAAGGCATATCTCCTCTTTGAGCTATCTTACCCAGATGAGATTGCTAGGATCCAAAATGGAGATTAATGAAGTATATATCCTTATTCATGTTTTCTAAATTCTGTCATGAATGTGTTTCCTTTCTGAAAGAAGGCAAAAAGAATTATAAGAAAGACAATTTAATTCAAATGACACACCTCTCTGTTAAGTCTTCTCTAATTTCCCTTTTACTGTGATCGTCAATACTTTTTTCCTAAACCTTTATTATTGTAACAACTGAATTGTTTGTGACATATTTTTATTCCTGTATCCAAAGTGAAATTTTCTAGAAAATAGTTTCTTATTCTTGCCTCTTTTCTAACATAATACATGACACAAGGTAGATGATCAATAATATTTATTAGATAGAATTAGGGAGAAGACAGAAAGGGAAACTAGCAAAAGATTATTGGATTTTATATTTGTCCCACTTTTAAAAGTGATGTTTATTAAAAGGTACAGTTTGCTGCTTATGAATTATACCTTAATAAAGTTGATTTTTAAAAATGAAGGTTCCCAGAAGGCAAAGAATAAATGCCTACGGTGTATTACCATTTTACTGGAAGATAATGATACTTATCGTAAAATGGATATAAAATAATATTGCTGAACACTTTTAAAAATGAACTTCGGCTAGTACTGGAAAATCAGCTTTGTACAGAATATGAAGAATAGTGTAAAAACAGTCTTTTCAACAGATGGTGCTAGACCAACTGGATATCCAAGCAACTAAATAATATCAACCATTATCTCATATCATACACAAAAATTAACATAGAATTGATGACAGACCTGAGGAGGAAGCTAAATAAAATTTCTATAAGAAAACATTGGATAAAATCTTTCTGACCTTGGGTTATACAAAGATTTCTTAAATAAGATGCAAAAATTGTGAAATGTAAAAGAAAAAATAGTAAATAGATTTTTATCAACATGAAAAAACTTTTTTCTCATAGAAAAACACTATTAAGAAAATGAGAAGGCAAGCTTCAGACCGGAAGAAACTATTCACAATACATAGATCTGATGAAGGACTTATTTCCAGAATATGTGATGAACTCATATAACTCATTAATAAGAAGTCAAATAATCCAACTTAAAGATAGGTAAAAGATTTAAACAGATACTTTGCATAAGAAGATATACAAATGGCAAGTGAACACAGATTAAGATGCTCAACATTATTAGCCATTAGGGAAGATGCAGATTAAAACCAGAATGAGATAGTACTATATATCAATTTGAATTAAAATTTTAAAAACTAACAATACCAATTGTTGAAACAACTGCGTTTAACACTCTAGTGGAAATAGAAAATGGTAAGTGCTTTGGAAAAATTATTTTACAGTTTCTATACAGTTAGACATATAATTACCATATGATCCAGCAATTCTACTCCTATGTATTTATTTATTCAAGAGAAATGAGAACCTATGTCCACACAAAGACTTGTAGATGAATGCTCAGTTCAGTATTGTTCACCATAGTCAAAACCTAGAAGCTATCCAAATGTTCATCAACAGGTCAAAGGATTAAAAAAAATGTGATAAATCCATACTACTGAATACTACATAGCAATAAAAAAAAAAATGAACTACTGATACATGCAACATGAATGAATCTCAAAAATATGAGTGAAGAACACCAGATCAAAAAAGTTCATATGTATAATTCTATTGATATAAAATTATAGAAATTGCAAATTAATCTATCATGACAGAAGGCAGATCAGTGGTTGCCCAGAGTCAGGAGCAGATGAAGAAATGGATTGCAAGGGGCTATCACAAATATTTTGGGGTTATGAAAACATTCTGTATCTTGATTTGTAGCAGTAGTTTCATAGGTGCATACAATCTGTCAGAACTCAAGAATTCATGTAGTTAATATGATGTAGTTCATTATTTGTAAATTGTACCTCAATAAAGTTGATTTTAAAAATAAAAATTTCCACAGGCATGGAATTATGTGATCTATGGAGAATTAACATTTTATTGGTAGATAATGATATTAATTGCAAATAGAAAAAATATTGCTGAACATTTGTAAAACAGTTAGTGAGAGTAACATTATCAAATATAAACATGTTTTTTAGCCTTACTATCTGAGTCTATAAATTCTTACTACTGCTTCTCCTCTGTTCCCCCCATTTTCCTTAACTGAACAGATGAACATGGCTTCCTTTCCTCCTTTCCCCTTTCTCCTTATCCCCTCCACTCCACATGTTGAGAAAATGTCTATTATTTTAGGCATTGCTACTTATACAAAATAATTGATTTTTTTTAATTTAAGAAAGAATTTTTAGGTATAAAATTAAAATTACATCTAATCCCATTAAAGCAATTGGAAGCACTGACAAAAAAAAAAAAAAAAGAATTAAACATTTCATATAGTCTCCAGAATTCCAAGAAAGTACTCCCAAAGTCACAGTAAGGTATAGTGCTTACAAGAGCTCATGAAATTCAGACTTAATTTAGCACATCTCTGAGGTGACTGTTGCTGGTGTCTAGCTGCTTTCCCCTCACAACTGGAACACTCGAATCTGCAAGTTTCAGTTTGTTTTTGAAATCTGTCTTTATAAGTTATAGTTAATCTAAATCTTTCAACTTAATTTCAAAGGACTAATATTAAAAAGCCAAAGTCACATGATTCTTTGGAATTCTAATAGAATCTGCATATTGAGGGATTTTTCACCTAGAAGCATTGCCATATGTATAAATAAAATTTCCCCTGGCAAACATATACCTACATATATTCCCACCACACTCACAAACTATCAATAGATGGAAATGAGAAGACAAAATAGACTTAGTGGGACAATAAATAAATAAATAATCAGCATTTTTAGTTCAGACTTATCCCCAATGATATATCATGCATAGAAATATGAGGAAGTTTGCAAGCATCTTGAATATATAGCAAAATATTGTACTATTAACATTTTTTTCCCCTATCACTCAACCATTTATTTGAATTCCAGAATTTGTGTAATAAGATATCTGCATGCTAACACCCTGAAGATAGCTACCAGTGAATTAAAAAGACGGGTTGAAGACTGACTAGAAATACAAAACTTGCTTTAGGGCAAAAAGATGGCCTAAGAATACTAAAAGTGGCATGAATGCTTCTTGTCAATAGTATTAATTTTCAACTGTAAAATTATCTGGAATTTTTTCAAAGCTACCTTAAGTCACCAGCCTTCCTTCTCATAACAAATTTTATTATTACTTGAAATGTAATATCTAATTGCATTGATGTAAAATATTTAAGTAGCTAATAATAACAGCAGTAATAATAGCAGTTAATGTGAAACCACAACAATAACCATATGTAAAGTGAAAATATATATTACAAGCTGGGCATTGTACTACAAATTCTATATAATTTTTTTCACTGGATTTTTACAAAACCCTCATGAAGTAGTTTCTGTTATTCAACCAACATTACAGCTGAAGAAACTGAGACTTGGAGATATTTAGTAACTTCTTCAAGTTTCTAAGCTAGTAAACAGCAGAGCTATAATTTGAATGCAAATAGTCTATTCCCAGAATACAGCCTATTACCCACTATGAACTGCAAATATTTGCAGTATAGAGGAGGTGAACAGTAAACGCCTCCAACTTTCAGGTAAAGAATGGCAGAAACTAGGCTCAATTCCTGAGAAGACCTTAATTTAATCCAAGGTATAGAAAACTTATATTGATTTCAAGCAACTGAAATTGTGAGTAACTGAAAGAACAGGAAGCAAAACTGTGGATGCGGGGGACTACTGCATTATGGGAAAACCCATAATATACACACAGATACATATTTAATCATTAGAGAGGTTACTAATGATTAAATAGGATGCAAACCCAAACCATTGGGCTCAGTAGACCATGCTCTTATTCTAAATAATAACCCATTGCCTCACAGAATTCTTTTCCCCACACTGTGAGTAAATGCTTTTTTTTTTTCCTGCCCACTTTTTCTTTTCCTCTTAATTCTGGAATGCATTCTGATGTTTTCATTATTCTTGCAGTGAGCTCTCCAAAGATCTCCTGACCACATGACAGTTTTCCAGTGGTTTTCTTTTCTGTTATTCAAGCTCTCCTCCTGGCCTATTTGATTCTATCTATTATAATCATGTATAACTGTTCGTCCATATTAATTTTTTGCTATTCTATTTTGGGGAGTTTATTGCAAGTGTTCTTTGTCTATATCTTTTAAATCAGAGCATGAGTGTTAAAGCTTTATATTAACATATTGCTTTCAAGTTCATGTTATTCATCATATAATTTATTTTAATAACATTTAATAAGCAACTACTTCTTTGTAATATTCTTAAGTATTTAATGTACTATTATTTTTTTTGGTTGTACTTTTGTTTTCTTTTTCTTATATTACTTTTTAAATATAATTCATTAAACATTTTCCCAGTATTTTGTCTAATTGTATTCCATTTTATTTCTTGATGTTCAAAATTCTTAGCCATTTTTAACTGAAATAAACTAAAACTATTGACTGCAACAGAAATGAACCAACAATAAATTCATTAGATTTATGTTTGTATCTATACCATAAAAGCTAATCATTTTCATTTTTTATTTTATTTCAGAATATGGTATCTTCATTAAAGTCACTAGTTTTCTTGAAGAAATATTACATTTGAATGTCCACATATCTTCACAAAGGACACAAGTTTAACTGAAGTTGTAACCTAAACAGATAGAGATTCTGAATAACTGTTACCACTTTTCAGTGTGTAGCTAGAATCAGCGTCTAGCCATGCTGCAACCTGAATGGTGTTTTTGTTAGTATTAGGAGAAAACCTTTTCTTCCTCAAGACACAAATAGCCATCTAACAAACAACCACGGTAATAAATACTCGAGTCCAGCAGGGAAACCATGAATGTGAATGGCACTTTCTAGAGCTGTTTCTAACCAACTGTATGCTCTGGCCCTGACAAAGACCACATTGATGCTCTTACATATTTCAGTGAACTTTTTCTGATGTTACTCAGCCATCATGAAAATGAACTGAAGTAATTATGTATGGTTATTCAGATTCTTTGCAACTGAGAACCAGGTATACCAAGATAAAATAAGAAAATAATTTGATCTTTTAACTTCTGCTGGGCTTCTACTGAGTGCCAAGTGAATCTTGCTACTTATCAGAATTTTGTCCTTTATCAATTTAAGCCCAAATCTCTTTTCCTGTTTTGATGTTTTAATTAGCATTCAACACTCTCTAGAACAATAGGAAATGAAGTGACATTTTAACTGCTAAGTATAATTTAGTTATTTAAATCACAAAAATTTATCACATGTTTTTGAAGAAATCACATTCCTTATGATATAATAATGTAAATATCATATTTTAATTAGAAGATTCATGTTCTCCATGTATAAAAATTTGCTTGATTAGCGCTGAAAAGGGTTAGACAAAGTAGATAGTAAAGGCTATTATTAAAAGTTCTTATACTTGAAGAGAAACTGAAGATAGGTAGGATTTGTTTGGAAGTAGAGACAGGGGTGTGAAAGTGCTTTATTTTAAATGAGATTTATGAACTTTTATAGTGAAGACAAAAGCCACCTTAGTAACTATGTGTAACATACAATGAAGAAGAACATTTTTTTAACAAGTTAAAAACAATATTAGTAAGAATTTAGAAAAAAATTGTAAGAAGGAAACTTCAGATACTGATCTCAATCATAAGAGAGGTGCCAAATATTATGAGAATTCATAAAATAAAGAAGAAATCATGTGTGTGTGTATATCATATATGTGTATATGTGCGTGTCTATGTAATATTTGTGGTTAAGTTCAGAAGTACCGTTTAAGTTGTATCTTGGAATATATATTGAGTTTTTAACATTCTCCATTTTCTTTCATTTTCTCTGCCTAATTTTCATAAAAAAAGTGGAAGTCTTTGAAGGTCTACACATTATTCTTCCTATTATCAAATGCCCATTTTTTGTACATTTGCTGTCGTTCAACATTTATGAGTGTGATAATGATGATATATTTTATGTATTTTGAGACTGAAGTTGGAATAGGCTTTGAGATTAGTAGCCTTCTCATCTATTATCTTTTTTCTTATAAAGTATGGAGACTAAGGGGGAGATTCGAATGTAGCTAGCCACTATATACACAAACATTTGTAGTTTTTGGATGATGTTGATATGAATAGTTTGAATGATAAAATTTAGTACACAGCAACAAAATATATCATAAACAAAATTCAAGCTAATCTAAAAACCATGAACTCACAAACCAAAAGTTTTCTTAGTAAATAAACAATAATGAAAAAAATGGAGAGTAAAATAATCCAGAATCAAAATTAAGTACCCCAAACTTCAAATGAACATAAATAGCAGTGATTATATATCTTCAGCAATTTTTAGATCTACAGCCTGGATATAGCAAGGTGGAGTATATCCAGAGTTAGGTTATATAGGGTATAGAAAAAAACTGATATACTAATTATAGCTGCTCTGAATAAAAGTGTGCCAGTATATTAAGAGGCTGGATGACAAAATGAGCATATAAAGAGTAAATAGAAATCAGAGCTTTTTATTAGCACTTCAAGTGAAGGAGCAAGGACCCAAGTAAGGCATTGAGTTAACAAGTTACTTCCAGATGATCAATGGTATCTTGAAATTTCCCCGAAAACTGATGTTTCTTTCTATTTCAATGTCACCTAAGAATATGGATATCCAACAATGATTTTTAAGAACTAAAACTTCCAGAGATACATATATGATATAAATCATAGAGTATCATGTTCTCTCAATGGGGAGGTTGTTGGTTTAAAGAATTCAAATGAAAGCTCTACACTGTTGTACATGGGGGAACAGTGCACCTTAATGCTAATGTCAAAATAAAGTGTTCTTTGGTGTCTTCCATCTGCCATCTATGAAGCCCTGTGTCTGAGAGATGTTACGTTAGGGACACTGCAACATAATATTTTTTTTAAATCCCTTAATATAATACATGTTTCTCTCTACCCTGATGAATTCAGTTGGCTATTCCAGGAACTTACCTACTTGAAACTTACTGTTTTTTAGGCCTAAGGCAAAAGCAAGACCTGAAAAGACATTTGTTTTAACATTTAGCAATCTTGGGGGGAGATTTTTTTCCAACCTCATATCTTTTAGTTTCTGAAGAAATCTTGCTTGAAAAGGTACATGTCTAAAGAAGTTGATTAGGGAAGGCTTGTTGGCTATTTGTCCAAAGCCCTCAGAGAATAGTAATGATCTTGACAATTCATCAAGGATTAGAAGTTGGTTCTCAGACTTACAAGATTAAAAACTTGATAGCATATTAAGAATTGACTCTTCTTTGAGAATATGCTAACAATCAAATCCATAGAGACTGTGTATAATCAAATGATTATTATTTTATAATAATAAGAAGAATTATGCAAATCAAAATTCTTGCACCTATATAATGCATTAGATGCAGGCTTTTTAAGGAAAACCGTTTATAATCGAGAATTTGGAATGATCATGAGCCAGAGCTAAGGTCGTTATGCTGAAAAAAAATGAATAGAAACAAAATCTCCTCCCAATCCAAAAAGCCTCATTACAAATGTAGAAGAGAAAAAAATTTATCATCGAATAAGCATTAAACCACATTGTGGGAACTTAGCAGCAAATTGAAGGGATAGGTAAAAACTGTGCTTGCCTCCTCCCATGACCACATTAAAATTACAACTAAATTATAGCGTAGTCAACCTGGAAGACCACCTGAAGACTAGCTGAATAGAACTCCTGTAACTAAGCATATAAAGAAGTCACATCGAGACTGGTACAAGGGGTGAAGATACGAAACGGACTGGCCTTACACCCACATGTGGAGGTGGAGCATCAGGAGGGATATCTCGGCTCTTGAGGTCCCCCTAGAGGAGCGAGAAGCCCAGCCCCACACCAGGTCTTCTTAGCCCAGGGTTCCAGTGCTGAGAAGAGTCCCTACAAAGTATGGCTGTAAAAGTCAGTGAAGCATCCAACCATTCAGGTGATACCGAAAAGTGCTGGAAACTCAGAGATTCCCTTAAAGGGCCCGCACATAGACTCACTCACTCGCAGGCACTCATCCTGGGCTCTAGCGGAGGAGCAGCATCTAGGGAAGTGCCAGAGACACACAGAAAAAAACTGAGTTGTGAGGCTTCAGGCGAGGGCTGGAATGACAGCCACCACTTCCGTATGTTGAACCCTCCTCCTACGCAGCCTGTGTTGAGGCCTCCCCGCAACATGACAAATCTGAAACAGTATTGGCCTGATGAGATCTGCTCACTTCACCCCAGTGACTCCCTGGGACCCCACCACACCCAACTCTCCAATTGCCACAGGCATATTCCTGTTCTGAATCTGCTCTAACCTGGTGAACACTACTCACCCCACCCTGGTGACTTCCTCACCCAACTCACATGCCACCTGGGACTCATTCAACTGCTGAGCCTGATAGGCAGCCAGTGGGCAGCTGCAGGTCTTGGGGTGTCTGGGGCATTTGCTGAGATACCCCATGACTGGTACTGGTATCAGCCAGCCTCATTTCTTAGTGTGGCCTCTCCCACATGCCTCCAGTTTTAACATAGGGAGTGACCAACTGTGGATAGCTTTGTAGCTACTATAAGGCAGCATTGGTTCAGCCAGAGGCAGCAGCTGACCTCGGACTGCACGGTAGCCCCAGCACTAAGAACCTAGAAACTGGAGTCAGACCACGATAAAGCACCACCTCATAGGCCCACAAGCAGCACACCCAAAGGGTGGTCTCAACAGACACATGAACCCGCTAAGGCGAATTCCACTGCATGGGGTCAGCTCCTCCAACAGCAGCTCATAAGTGTGGACATAACCAATGCTGACAGCTAGTCAGCCAGAGAATCAATCCCACCCACTAATATGCTAACATTAACTACAACAGGAGGGCACACAAACCCACACAAGGGACACTCCTGGAGCACCTACCCCAGGTGATCAGAAAGACTGTTCTACTGTGCCACACAGGGTACTGACTACATAAAGCCACCTGATGAAGACTGGGAAAATGAAGGACAACTGCTTAATACATAGAAATGACACAGAGAGGCAGCCAAAATGAAGAAGCATGTCCCAAATGAAAAAACAAACAAACAAACAAACAAAACAGAAGAAAACAGGAGAAAAAGAACTAAATGAAATAGAGGCAAGCAACCTATCAGAGACAGAATTCAAAACACTAGTTATAAGTATGCTCAATGAATTTATGAGAAAAATAGATGAGTTCAGTGAGAACTTCAACAAACAGAAAAAATTAAAGTGAAGCTAGAAAACATTTTTTAAAAGTAAAAAATGAAGAATACCATCACTGAAATGAAAAATACATTAGGAAAAATTTACAGAGATTAAATAAAGCAGAAGATTGAATCAGGGATTTGGAATATCAGGTAGCAGAAAACATGCAAGTGGAAAAGAAAAAAAAATTCAGAAAACAAAGGATAATTTAAGGAACATCAGGCATAAAAACATTTGCATTATAGGCGTACTAGAATGAGGAGAGAAAAAGCAAGAAATTGAGAACCTATTTAAGGCAACAATAACTAAAATCTTTTATAACCTGGTGAAGGAAATAGACATACAAATCCAGGAATTGCAGAGAGTCCCAAAAGATGAACTCAAGGAGGCCCACATTAAGACACATCATAATTAAAATATCAAAGTTTAAAGATAAAGAGAGAATTCTAAAAGCTGCAAGAGATAAACGGTTACTTATCTACAAAGAAGCTTCCCACAAGACTGTCAACTGATTTCTTAACAGAAACTTTGCAGGCCAGAAGATATTGGCAGGATATATTCAAAGTGATGAAAAGAAAGGACTTACAAACAAGACTACTCTATCCAGCAAGCCTAGCAGTTAAAATTGAAGGTGAAATAAAAAACTTCCCAGACAGGTAAAAGCTAAAGAAATTCACCACCACCAAGTCAGTATTACAAGAAATGTTTAAGGGACTTCTTTAAGAAGAAGAGGAATCAAAAAAGAAAGAAAGAAAAAGAAAGAAAGAAAGAAAGAAAGAAAGAAAGAAAGAAAGAAAGAAAGAAAGAAAGAAAGAAAGAAAGAAAACGTAAATACGAATAATAAAATGGTAATAACTAAGTACCTATCAATAATCATTTTAAATATAAATGGATTAAATGCTCCAATCAAAAGACATAGAAAAGCCAAATGGATTAGAAAGTGATACTCATACATATGAGTATCTCTACAAGAGACCCACTGTGAAGTGAAAGACACACAGACTGAAAGTAAAGGGCTTGAAAAAAATATTTCATGTAAATAAAAATTTTTAAAAGCTGGAGTAGCAATATTGATATCAGACAAAACAGACTTTAAAACAAAGTCTATAATGAGATACAAAGAAGGACATTGTATAACGATAAAGGGATCAACCCAACAAGAGAACATAACCCTAGTAAACATTTATGCACCCAACATAGGAGCACTTAAATACGTAAAGCAAATATTAACCAATGTAAAGGGAGAGATCAACAATAATACAGTCATAGTAGGAGACTTGAACACCCCATTGACACCAATGGACAGATCTTCCAGACAGAAAATCAACAAAAAACAGTGGCCTTAAAAGACACACTAGACTACATGGATTTAATTCATATTTTTAGAGCATTTCATCCCAAAGCAGTAGAATATGCATTCTTCTCAAGTGCACATGGGACATTTTCCAAGACAGACAACATGTTAGAACACACAACAAGCCTTAACAAGTTTAAGAAGATTAAAATCATATCAGTGTCTTCTTTGACTACAATGGTATGAAATTAAAAATCAATTACAAGAGAAAACTGAAAAACACATGAACACATGGAGGCTAAATAGCATGCTACAAAATAATAAATAGGTTAACAATGAGATCAAGGAAGAAATCAAAAGATAACTTGAGACAAATGAAAATGAAAACACAATGACTCAAAATCTGTGACACAGTGAAAGCAGTCCCAAGGGGGAAATTCATAGCTATACAGGCCTGCCTTAAGAAACAAAAAAAAAATCTCAAATAACAATCTAACCTTACACTTAACAGAACTAGGAAAAGAACAACAACAACAACAAAAAACCCAAAAGTGAATAGAGGTAAGGAAATAATAAAGATCAGAGTAGAAACAAACAAAATAGCCTAGAAAGTAAGAAAAAAGATCAATGAAACCAAGAGCTGGTTCTTTAAAAAGATAAACAAGGTTGATAAACCTTAAATTAGACTAATCAAGAAAAAGAGAGGATCCAAATAAATGAAATCAGAAATGAAAGAGAAGTTGACAGCTGATTCCACAGGAAGGATTATAAGAAAATGCTATGAGTAATTGTATGCCAAAACATTAGACAATTGAAAGAAATGAATACATTTCTAGAAACATACAATCTCCCAAAACTGAGTCTAGAAGAAACAAAAAATCTGAACTGACTAATTACTATTAACAAAACTGAATCTATCAAAAGACTCTCAAAAAACAAAAGTCAGTGACTGGATAGCTTCACAGGTGAATTTGACCAAACATTCAAAGAAGAATTAATAGCCATTCTCCTCAAACTATTCCAAAAAATTCAAGAGGCGGGAAGGCTCCCAAGCTCATTTTAAGAGATTACCATTACCTTGATTCCAAAGCCAGACAAAAAAAATTACAAAAAAACCTCAACAAAATATTATCAAATCAAATTCAACTAGACATTAAAAAGATCATATATCATGATCAAGTGGGATTTATTCTTAGGATACAAGTTTACTTCAATAACCTCCAATCAATTAATGTGGTATATCACATAAACAAAATGAAGAATACAAATTGTATAATCATGTCAATAGATATGCAGAAAAAAGCATTTGACAAAATTCAGCATCCATTTATGATAAAAATTCTCAATAAGTTGGGAATAGAGGGAACATATCTCAATATAATAAAGGCCAACCATATGTGACAAATCTAGACTTAAAATCGTACTCAAAGGGGAAAAGCTAAAAGCATTTTCCTTAAGATCAGGAATAAGATAAGGATGTCCACTTTCACCATTTTTATTTAACATAGTATTGGAAGTCATAGCCACAGTAATCAGACAAGAATAAGAAATAAAAAATATCTATATTAGAAAAGAAGAAGTAAAACTGTTATTATTTTTAGATGACATGATCCTATATCTAGAGAACCCTAAAGATTCCACTAAAATCTGTTAGAACTGATAAATGAATTCAGTAAAGTATCAGTATATAAAATTAATATTCAGAAACAAAAATTAAAAAAAATAATTTTATTTACAACTGCATCAAAAACAGTAAAATACTTTGGAATAAATTTAACCAAGAAGGTAGAGGACCTGTACTCAAAAAATTATATGTCATTAAAAAATTATATGTCAATGGAAGCATATACCGTGCTCATGGATAGGAAGAATTAACTTTGTTAAAATGTCTATACTACCCAAAGCAATCTATAGATCTAATGCAATTTTTTATCAAAATATCAATGGCATTTTTCATGGAACTTGAATGAGAAATCCAAAAAACTATATAGAAACCTAAAAGACCTCAAATAGTCATGGCAATCTTAAGAAAGAAGAATGTTAGAGGTCTAACATTACCTAATATCAAACTATACTATAAGGTTATAGTAATCAAAACAGCATGGTACGAGCATAAAAACAGACACATAACAACTGAACAGAATGCAGAGCCCATAAATAAATCGACACCTCTATGGTTATTTAATCTATGACAAAGGAGGTGAGAATATATAATAGAATAAACAAAGTTTATTCAATAAATGGTGCTGGGAAAACTGGACAGATGCAAAAAAAAAATGAAACGACAATTTTTTTATACCATATACAAGAATAAACTGAAAATGGATTAAAGACTTGCATGTTAGACCTGAAACCATAAAACTCCTATAAGAAAACATAGGCCAAAAATGCTCATACATTGTTCTTAGTAACATTTTTTTCTGATATATTTTCTTGGGCAAGGGAAACAAAAGAAAAAATGATCAAATGAGAATACATCAAACTAAGTTGTTTTTGCACAGAAAAGGAAACTATCAACAAAATTAATAGATAATTTATTGAATGCAAGAAGATATTTGCCTATGATATATCTGGTAAGGGCTTAATATTACACACACACACACACACACACACACACACACACACACAACTCAACACAAAAAACAAACAATCCAATTAAAAATGGGCAGATGACCTAAATAGACATGTCTCCAAAGAGGACATATGAATGGCCAACAGACATATAGAAAGATGCTCCATGTCACTAATCATCAGAAACATTCAAATTAAAACCACAATGAAATATTACCTCATTCCTGTCAGAATGTCTACCATCAATGAATCAACAAACAAGTGTTGGCAAAGATATGGAGAAAAGGGAACCCTTGTGCACTATTGGTGGGATTGCAAATTGGTGCAGCCACTATGAGAAACAATTTGGAGATTTCTCCAAAAATTAAAACTAGAACTACCTGTGACTCAGCAATTGCATTGCTGGGTATTTCTCCAAAAAACCAAAATACTAATTCAGAAAGATATATGCTCCCCTGTGTTCACTACAGCACTATTTACAATAGCCAAATATGGAGGCAACCTAAATGCCCATCAACAGACAATTGGATGAAGAAGTGGCACATATACACATAGAATATTAGTCAGCCATAAAAAATGAAATCTTAACATTTGCAATGGTTTATATGGACTTAGAGAGTATTATGCTAAGTTAAATAAGTCAGACAGAGAAAGACAAATACCATATGATTTCATTTATACATGGAATCTAAAGAACTAAATAAATAAAACAAAGGCAGAGTCATAGATACAGAGATCAACTGGTGATTACCCAGTAGGAGTGGCGTTGGGAGGCTAGGTGAGAAAAGTGAAGGGATCAAGAAGTATAAATTAGTATTGCAAAATACTTATGAAGATGTGAAGTATAGCATAGGGAATATTGTCAGTAATATTATAATAACCATGTATAGTGCCATTTGGGTACTAGACTAATCAGGGCAATCATTTGTAAATTATATAAATGTCTAATCAGTATACTATATATCTGAAACTAATATAAAATAATATTGAATATCAACTCTAATTGAAAAATAAAAATTAAAAAACCCACTCTTTGATGTGCATTGTTGATAATCAGCTTAAAACATTGCAAAGACCAAAAAAAATCTCATTTTGTATAGTGAAGCAGATACAATCCATTATATGCATGTTCTCAGAATGAATAATAACTAGTTCTTAAGAAAGAGAACTTAAGAGCACCATTTGTCACGCATAGTTCATCCTCAGTTCACTTGGTAATTGAGGCGACCATCTGTGTTAGCTAATTGGCTTTACCCAAAAGAAACACTCATATCTTTATGACAGGAAGTAGCTTTGCAACTTGGAGTGAGGATCGCACTGAAGTTAGGCCACTATCTTCCCACAGAAACTTGAAAATAAAAGTGCTATTCTCGTTGATAATTGTGTTTCAAAGAGATGGTTCCCAAGTCCTTGAAAAATACATTTCTGTGTCTTTAAGCTGGTAAGAGGTTTATTTAACTTTTAAAAAGACATATTCTGTATTATCTCATTTATAGGAGGAATCTAAACAAACAAACAAAACCAAATAAACAACTAAACAACGACAAAAAAAATGAAGCTTATAGATACAGGGAATAGATTGCTGGTTGCCAAATTGGTGGTTGCAGGCTTAGGGGGAAGTAAAAATGAGTGAATGGGGTTAAAAAGTACTCATTTCCAGTTATAAAACAAATAAATCATGGAGATGTAATATACAGCATGAGAACTATAGTTAATAATACTGTATTGTATATTTGAAAGTTGCTAAGAGTATATCTTAAAAGTTTTCATGACAAGAAAAAAATTTTTGTGACTGTATGGTCATGAATGTTAACTAAACTTACTTTGGTAATCATTTCACAATATATACAAATATCAGATCATTATGTTGTACACCTGAAACTGAAATAATGTTATATGTCAATTATATCTAAATTTTTCCAAATAAAAAGCATACACATTTCAAGGAGGAAAGGAATCACAAGCTTTAAAGTAAATCAGAAAGGGAAGGAGAAGAGAACTTTACTTATTTTCTACAGAGAAAATTAAGCCTCTTATGTTTAATTATATTTGCCCGTAGGGGTACAATATTCCAATGTTTAATTTGCTTTCAGAGCTGTGTTGGCCAGATTCCTTTCCTTTAAATGCTTGGATTTTCAATTCCTACCTTTGCACTCTCTCTCTCTCTCCCTCCCTTCTCCCTTTGTCTCTTTCAGATTGCCTCTTTCTGTGCCTTCTTTCTCTCTTTGCCCCCCTCTCTCTTTTCTCCCCAGTCCCCTACATTCATTAACACATTCTTCCTTTAAATATGTTGCTATTTCATTCAATCAGATTATAATTAACCAAAAGAGGTATTCAGTCCTTTGAAGCAAATTTGCTTTTTGCTGCTTTGTATGTTGATTTCAAAGTTTGTCTCTTAAAGCAAACTCATTTCCTCTTCTTCCAAGTTTTGGGGAGGCACTAGTGGTACAGAAACTCTACTAACACAGTTTTACCTGAAACAGTACACTCCTAGAGCAGGCGCTCAGCAACTATTGTTGATTGATTGAGAAACCTCATTAACTGAAAGTCTAGCATAGCTTTCCTTCCAGTTCACCTGGTTTCTGCATAAAGCTTAGTATTGGCAATTACAGGAATGCTTTCCATTTCCCTTTGCTGTTAAAGAAACTAGCAGAATGAAGCAATAACATTATCAACCAATGACTATATCTAAAATGAAAACATTTCAAATGTCTTGTGAATCATTATTCAATCTCTTGAGATTTACCTGAGCTGTATAACCACCTTGCTGTGAAATTTTAGAATAGAAAGAAATCTCACCACTGAATTAGGACTAGTGACCTATTCACCTTCTCTGTCCAGATACTACTTCCAGTTACTTCATTAGCATGCTTATTGCTGTGGGCTCTGTTACTGCCTTTGGCACAGTGAGAAGTACTCAAATTAACGTGCTGTAGGAAACCTTTGCCTTGATTCCCTTAGGCCTTGATTCTTTTGAAATTACCTTTGGAGGGAACTTTGCTGATCTATGTGCACTGATTTAATAAGGAACAATCACCATTCTTAAAAGTAAGAAACTTTCAGCTGCAAGTTAGTGCTTCTTGCTTCAGAGGCGCATCTTTCTCCAAATCAGATGATTTCCTCTGAATAACATGGAAAACAAAGAGAAATTACTATGGCTATCTTTAAATAGCTCTTAAATTAGTAACCAAATGTGTTTCTACAAGGCATTCCAGTAAGTTTCTATAAAACCACTACCAACGGCATTTATGGATTAAGAAATAAGTGACAATGTTGTGTACTCCATCAGATAAATAAATAAACAGCAATTTATAAAAAGCTACAACTCCTCAATATTATTTCTGCATTTTTATAGACATTCTTCTTACTTGGTATATATTGGCCTGAGGTTCCAATGTGGCAGAATTCTTTTCATAGGGAATGAAATGAAGAAATGCAAGGCCCTCCCTTTTGGGAGATTTCAAAAAGTCATGTTCTTAAAGTGGGAAAGGCAATGGTCTCATAAAATCCAAAAGACCGGGGAATGGATCCATTTCTGCCAATTATGAGATCTGAGGATTTAGGCAAATTATTAATCCTCTCGAGCACCAATCTCCTCATCATTTCCTCATAGATATATTTTACCTCACGGGCACCGTATGTAACGCTACATATGGTTTATAATAGAGTGTTATGGAGAACACACTAAATAGCCAGCATGTAACAGATGTTCAATAAAGGGTAGCTATTATTATCTTCCTATTGAAGGTTCTATAACATCTTGTTTAGAAATCACTGAAAAATGACAACTATTCTCCTGGAATCTAATGCACAATTTCTGTACTTGAGATTAGTGCAACATGTTTTCATAATGAGCTCTAACACATTATCCTTTTCTTTCTAAAGAATCCAAATCATGTGTTAGTCAGATAAGAGAAAAAAAATCTCATCAAAATAGGTACCCATGCTTCCATGTACAATATTTCTTACATATTGGTCATTGAATAGTGCAGCTTTGTTTTTACTTAAAACCTAACACCAGACAATAAGAATATTCCCATTGCATCTTTCTGAACAATAACTAGGAAGCATGATAGATTTTAAAATATTAATTCAGTAAAGAAAAAAAGAAAAATAAATTTTTGTCTACTCAAGAATTTTAAAATAAAAGATCAAGAAACATAGAATTTTGGTACTGATACAGCTTTTGGTACTTTATAGTTTATCTTATTCAATTCTTTCTCTCCCTCCCCTCCCTTTATCTTTTTTGAACAAGGAAACTAATATTAAGTAATTTCGTTGTGATGTTGCTGACACCAAAGCTCAGACTGCTACACTCTATTATATCATGGTGGTCATTTTCTTCATTATTCATTTGCACACAGAGCTTCAAGGGGAAGAGATAAGTGGCGCAATTTCAAACTTCAGTCCTCACTCCCACCTTTCCGTGGTGTATAGATTTTGAAAATAAATGGAATCACTATTTGCTGGTTTTGCTTGCTCAAAATGTATCGCCTTTCTTCTGATAACAAACTAATTTTTCCTGTGGTCACCCATTCCATCTCTACTCTTGGTCCATGTGACTTTCTTTAATAAATACTTGTTCCGTGATGAAATAATGATGTAAATTGCATTTTATTAATAAGATATGCATCAACAAATTTGAAAAATAGTAATGTCTAGATGGGGCAGGCACATTATGTTCACTGTCTAAGATGATTTTAGATGTGTATATGTATTTTTTGGCCTCAGATTTTCTAAAGATGCTCAGCTGCAGTGTCATACAAATGGTAGTTATTTTCAACATAATAAAAAGCAACAGAAGGCATTTTGCAGAGTATTTTGTACAAAGTAAATAATAAGGGCTGAAAGGGCTACGGATGAACCTGGGGATCCCCTGGTGTCCTCTTGTACTATCACCTTTATTAGAATGAATGGGTGGAACACTAGAGCAAATCCACCTGGGGATCCCCTGGTGTCCTCTTGTACTATCACCTTCATTAGAATGAATAGAACACTAGAGCAAATCCACTAGGACAGAATCATCCCAGTTTCACTTTCCTAAGGAATTAGGTTCGGCTCCCCTTGCCAGTCAAAAAACCTTAATCATCTGAAGTGGTGGCTGAGGGCAAAGGCAACACTGAATGAATAATGTGAGATGGAGGTCATACACACTAACTGTGGTCTAGTGATCATCTGTGGAAAGGAAGATGACTTTTCACGTATTAACTAAGTTTTATTTCCCCCACTTCATCTACTATATTAGATAGGGTTTGAGGCTGGTGGCTATTTTTATAATTTAATTAATAAATTATAGAATATTAAAACAGCCCTGTAACTATATATAATGATGAATATTAACTAGACTTATTGTGATCATTTATCAATACATGCAAATATCAAATCATAAATGTTGTACACATAAAACTAATATTTTTTTATCTCAACAACAAAAAAATTTAAAAAAAATTCCAAAATAGCATGTAGTAACCTAGAGGAATAGAGCACTATAGAGCTAAATGCAGTGACTGATGAGATTTGTGGATCGTTTCTATTTAGGGAATAAATAAACACATTTCATTTTGCTTTGATTTTCTAGAAGCAGCATTTTTCTGTTGGGATAACAGAATATTTGGATGTTTAGGTTTGGAAGAAGTAGCATGTTGCTGCTCAGCAATCAAGGGATAAGATTTAGAGAATATTCATCAGAAGCTGTCCAACCTCTTTAATTAATGTAATTTTCTACTTTGTAAATTCAGCCCTCCCAAAAAGAAGGAAATTCATATACCCAGATGTACTCTCATCTAGGGTGCAGGCATGTGGTACACAAGTCTAGACTGACAAATACTTCCCCTTAGTATTTTGAAGATATTTGAAGAGTTTTCTGAATTCCAAGATAATTTTACTTTCTTGCTGCTTTTAAGGTGTTGTGTATGTTAGCGTTTTGTATTTCACTACACTGTGAGTATTGATTTTTATTTATTCTTATTTGAGTTTCCTGTGAGTCTTCAAACTGAACATTCTAATTTTTCATCAGTTGTTGAAAATGATTAACTATCATCTTTTCCGATATTAGTTTTCCCTGATTCTCACCATTCTACCCTCCTGGAATACTGTTTTATATATATAATAATTTGTTATTCTACCTTCTGCATCTTTTAATTTCCTTTTGATTTTTTCCCTGTGCTGTATTTTTCAAATCTTCTTCAGATCTCTCTTCTAGTCATCACATTATTCCTCATAGGTGTCTAATTATCTGTTCAATCCTCTCATTCAGATTTCCTAATGTAAATTTTATTGGATTATAACATACATTTAAAAAGTATACAATCATAATGTGTATGATGTGCTTTTTTTTTTCAGCTTAATACATTTTTAAAAAGTGAATGTACCTACTTAACCTGAACATTATCAGTATCTCAGAAGGCTGCCTTAAGCTCCATCCAGGCTCTCCTCTCTTTCCAAGGATAACCAATATTCTGACTTACTGAAGTTAGTTAGTTTGGCTTGCTTTTCAGACTTTCTGTAAATGAAATCTCAGAGTATATTCTCCTTTGATTATGGCTTCTTTCTTCCAACAGGATATTTGTGCTGCTGTGTGAAATAATCATTTGATCTTAGCTATTGCTCCATAGTATTGTTTTTTAAAAACATGCTACAATTTATCAATTTTATTATAAGTAGGCATTTATATTTGTTCAGTTTGTGCTATTAAAATAACACAGCTATGAATATTCTTATATATGTCCTTCTTATTAATATTTGTATTCATTTCTGTTAGATATATAAAACTAAAAACTTGATGAGGTCTGTGTATATGCCTTGTTAGTAGATATTGCCAAACAATTTTTCCAAGTGATAAAAGCAATGTAAATGTCTACTGCAGTGTATGACAGTTTCAGTTGTTCCATATCCTTCTCACCCTTGCTGTTCTTTTCATTTTGACATTTTTGCGGAGTTGGTAGGATAGTAAAATGGAATACATTTTTATACATTTGTTAGCCATTTCAATTTCCTCTTTTCTGTAATACATGGTTTTTGGCTTAGTTTTCTCTTGAGTTGTCAGTCCTTTTCCTTTTTTATGGATTAGTGTGAGTTCTTAAATATGCTGGAAATTAGTAGATTTAATGTGGTCAAATATATCCATTTTCTTTTTCGGTTGTTGCTACTGCTTTTGGTATCCTGAACAAGAAATATTTGCCTATCCCTCTATTTTTTATTTGCCTTTGACACACTTCAACTAAATTTTTGTATAATGAATAATATAGGGAGTCTATGTCTTTTTATTTTATATAAATATTCAATTACTGTAGAACAATTTATTGAAACTATTTCCTACTGAATTGTTGTGATGCTTTTGTCATTTGGTTCTATTTTTTCAATTATCATTGATCCTTGCACTAATGCCACAGTTTTAATTATTGTGACATTACAGTAAGTCTCAATATATACTAGGTCCTTCAAATTTGTTTTCCTTCAAGATTTTCTTGGCTATTCAAGATTCTTTGAATTTTTATGTAACTTATCAATTGAAATACTCACAAACACACAACTTATTGTAGAGGCATTGAACTTCTTCTATTAGATTTATTTCTAGGTATTTGATAACCTTGCTGTTATTGAAAATGACATTAATTTAAAATTTTACTTTTCACTTATTCGTTATCAGTATACAGAAAAAAATTGATTTTTGTATATTAACCTTGTTAATCCTGCAAGTTTGCCAAACTCGTTTATTAGTTCTAATAGCTTTTCTGTATTTTTTTCTGGATGTTAAAAAATATATATACATGTCATGTGCAAATAAACAGTTTTGCTTTCTTCTGCCTGATCTTCATACATTTTATTTCTTTTATTTGTCTTATTATGCTAGGACCTCTGGTACAATGTTGAATAGAAATGGTGAGGGGAGACATTTGAGTCTTGTTCCTAACTTCAGGGTGAAGAATTTACTCTCACCATTAAGTATAATGTTACTTTTGGGTTAATCATAGACAATCATAAGATTATGAACATTCCTTTCTAGTGCCACTATGATGCTGTTTTTTTTTTTTAATCATGAGTAGATGTTAAATTTTATCAAATACTTTTTTTGTACCTATTGAATTGATCAATTTTTCTTTCTTTATTCTGTTAATGTAAAAAATTACACTCATTGATTTTTAATGTTTACTCAATCTAGCATTCCAAGGATGAACCCCAGTTACTTTTGATGTATTAAATATAGCTATATTTGATTTGACAACCTTTTAAAAGAATTTTTGCATCTGTGTTTGTAAGAGAAGGTGGATTGTAAATTATCTTTTTTGTTATATCTATGTTGGCATAAAATAAAATGAAAAAGATCTACTCTTCTATTCTTTGAAAGAGCGTATCTAATTTTGGTACTATTTCTTACCCAAATATTTGAAAATTTTCACCAGTGAAATTTTTGGAGAATGTGGCTTTCTTTGTTTTATAAAAATAATTGATTCAATTTTGTCAATAGATTTGGGAGTATTTCTTTTTTCTTTTTTTTTTGACTAATAATTTTATATAATTAAGGTGTACAATGTGATGTTTTGCTATATACATATATTATGAAATGATTACCACAATTAAGCTAATTAACATATCTATCACCTCACATAGTTACCATTTATTTTGATCTTTCTGTTCGTCTTGTATTAGTTTTGGTATTGTGAAAATTCAATATGTTTGAACAATAAAGACAATAACTTCATCTTTTATTTTTGTTCAGTTGAAACATAAAATCGATTCTAAATTCACACATTTAATTATATTTAGGACAAATAGAACTAATTAAAAGACTTTTTTTAGTAGATCACAAGCTGCTAAAATAGCAAATTTCTTCTGAATTTAAGTTATGTATTGAGTGGTTTTTATGGTTTCTCTACAGTGTTATTCATTTTGAAAGAACTTTTAGATTATGTATTCGGCGAAACATACAATTAAAAAGTAACATAATATTTACTTTTCTATATTTGCTTGTTATTAAGCCATTTTCTTTCTGTTTCAAACACTCTTTATAATCTGCCTTGTCTTACTCAGGCTAGGTCTCTGCAAACCACATTTCTGCTTTCCCAGTTGCCTCGCTGATAAGCTTAGACGAGAGAATTTTAAAGTAAGCATGGACACCTGGAGAAGGAAAAAGGAACATGTTTTTTCCTGATTTGCTTCCTGTGGCTGTTCCTGTGGCTGTCAACATTGCCTGAGCAATGGTTTTTCAACTCAGAAGTGGCAATAGGTAACAGCAACAGTTGGGTCCACTTTTTATTCCTCATCCCCCCAAACTTCTACAATGGGTCTCACTTTGCCTTCTGGGAGAGACCACCACCAGTTAATTAGATGGTATCTTATCCTTAGATAGTTAAGTTCTAGCTCTCTGGTTCCTCTCTGAGATTCTTAGTTACAATCATCAGCAGGCAGTCCATCCCCAAACTACTAGTTTTTCTAGTATTCTCACTACTGGCCTTAGGGTGATAGCTTCTTACTCCACTTGCTACCTCTGTGATACTTCAGTGATTCATTTTTTGTCTTGTTGTTCCTCTAGTATCAGTTAAATCAATTCATTTATTAAATTCTCTTGTTAAAATTGTTGGTGTGATTTTTGCTTTCTTAACTGAAAGGCCGTTTCTCTTTCTTTCTTTCTTTCTTTCTTTCTTTCTTTCTTTCTTTCTTTCTTTCTTTCTCTCTCTCTTCCTCCTTCCTTCCTTCCTTCCTTCCTTCCTTCCTTCCTTCCTTCCTTCCTTCCTTCCTTCCTTCCTCTCTCTCTCTCTCTCTCTCTCTCTCTCTCTCTCTCTCTCTCTCTCTCCCTCCCTCTCCCTCTCCCTCTCTCTCTTTCTTCTTTTTAACACCTGCAGCACCTGGTTTTATTAGGGAGTCTCCCATCTAAGTACTAACCAGGCCCAACCCTACTTAACTTCTGAGATAATAGGCCATTTTAAAATCTATATCATTTTGCTCAGATAACAAAAACTTATTTAAACTGGGTTAAGAAAAAAAAACAGAATTAATCATAGAATATAGGTTTCTCCTGGAATCCTGGCAGATGAAGTACAATCAGGCCCGGCCAGCTTTGGAAAAGAGCCTAGGATTACTCCTTTTTGTCTTACTCATACGCCATAGCGTCCCATCTTCTTTCCTCACTTTCTCTCTATCTCATTCCGTAGACCAGTTTTCTCTACCTTTCTGTTATAATACTCCATAGCTCTGGGTTTATTTGCTTTCAGTTCAAATAATGCTCACTAGTCAACCTGAATTCCAGTTCCAGATAAGGGGAAAGAGACAATGAGTGGCCTTATTTGCATAAATGTCCACAACTTGTCCCACCAGTATTAGCCATAACAAATGCAGCTATGGGGCTCTATCACTGGGGTAAAGCAGGGCGGTTGTCAGAGATGGGAACTTTAAGCTGAGTGTATGGCTCAATAGTTTCTAATACATTCATTTTTTTGTTAAAAAGGATCACTGTTTAAGGATATTTTTTAATAACATATTTGAGGCATATACCATTTGTATAAAAAATTATTAGAGTACTTTTTAAAAGGTTGTTAAATATATGACCTCTGCACAGAAATTATAAATATAGATGAGTCAAGGTAAAAAAAATATATATATCATAAATTTTCACCATACTGGTATATATTACCAAGATTACTTCTATTTTTTATATAAAATGTGCATAATTTTTATTTTTTTAAAAATGAGCTTTCCTATTAGTGATAATTTTGGATAACTTTACATGTCAACAAACATGTTTCAAGGACATCATTTCAAAAGACTACACAATAATTTATGGAACAGTTACTTACTTAACTCAGGTTATTGGACATTTATAGACTTTAATAATTCAGGAACAGTTTTGCAGCTACCATTAATTATTTCCTCAGAGCAACTTTGTAAGAGAGGCATTTTTAAGTTGATAAAGATAATTGCAAGATATTTGGTATATATTTTTTAATTGCTAGAAAGATTGTGTACATATCACCCAATTGCCAGCAAGTCTATATCAATTAACATTGCCTCGATCAATATAAGAGATTACTTATTTTCTTTATTTTTTATACTCTCAACACAATTTTTTACATCAATTTTTAAAATACAACAATTTGAGAGGTTAAAAAACCCTGGTATCAAATTATTTTAATGTACATTTTATTTTTAAATACTTAGTTGAAAAATTTTAACATTTGTTGGTTATGTTTTTTTCTTCTATGAATTGCTTCCTTTCTTTGAGTAATGTGTAATAGTTGAAAAGAGTTTATTAAATTTTTATTTTTGGTTTTAGCATTTGATTCTTAAAACCATCAACTTTTAAAGTTCGGATAATTTATTTTTTAAGTACCATTGAGGTATAAACTAATATCTCTGCCTCCTCATCTCAAGCTCCTATTATATTTTTTTAAACTTTTATAACTGAAATAAGTGTTTATTAACTTATTGGATATTATATATTAACTTACTCTAGTCAAAAGTTAGAATATAGTTCTCTTAATAAACAGTAAACAAAAATAATAAATTAATGAACAGAAGAATTAAATTAGTTATTAGCTTATCTCCTTAATAGTCAATGAACAATGTATACTAACTGATTTGATTGTATGTTTGAGATAATAACTTAAATATTATTCATCCAAGAATCACATTTGAATTTTAATAGAAAATTTATGAAGATTAAATACTTTAATTTTAAAAGAGTGCAAAGTTTATGCAAATAAAGAATATTTTGGGCACTTATATATTCTCCAGAGTTCAAATGTCATCAACAGTCACTTACTAACCTCAACTGGAGATAATAATTCAGTAAAAAACTGCATAAACTTTAAATACAGAAGATGAAAACAAACACGAGTAAAAGCAAAGAAAAATCACATAGAAAATGAAATATAAAAATAGGCTTATATTTAAAAGAATTCAAAATACAAGGGAGACATCTTAAGTTCATACAACTATGGGAGATTATTGCAAAGGTATAATTCAAATAGTTAGTAGTTGTTGGATTGTCATTTCTAGCTTTACATTGCATGATTTTGAATAATTTAAAGCTTCTTTGTCCACTTTCAAAGTCCAAATGAGAGAGATGATATAAATGATAAAAGAAATACAAAAATATTCTAGACTTTTTAGGAAAAAATCTTTCTGAAACATTCTGATTTTCTTTTGTTCCATATCTTTTAATTCTATCTTGTGGGAAACAGCAGAAGTATACATATTAATGTTTAATATTTAAAGCATATCCTGATGCTACTTGAAAAGAACTGTGGGTCTATAGTGTCAAACATTCTGTTTTACTTCTTTTAGGGATTAGAGAAGTTTAACAAAACAACCTCAGAGATTAATGAGAATCAAAAGGCCTGAAGGTGATACTGGTTCAATGGAGACAGGTGATGACATAACACAGGGAATGGAGTACATTTCTCAGTTTGGGAAGATTCTGTGTGAGTTAAGCATTTATTCAAAAGTGAATAAGATGTCCCTCGTTGCAGCCTACTCCTCAACAAAAACAATTTGGCATCAATCCACAGATAAAAGTGCCTTTGGGGGAGCTACAGGATACAGCACAATATACTAAAGAACACAGGAGTCTCACTCACTGAGGGCTGGATAACAGGCTTACAGACCTAGGTCCTATCTGTGGACTCTGCAGCGGCCTGCAAACTGGCTCCAGGCCCTATTGGCTGTAGTTTGAGCCCCTGGAGAGCAGTGTCTCATACAACCACCCATGGATGAGAGAGAGAGAGCCTTTGTGGAAGTCCAGGTTTTTAGTGAAGAAGTTCCAGCAAAGCAATGGAACCAAAAAAAAAAAAAAAAAAAAAAAGCAGCTCGACGCATTAGAGAAGGTAGACAGAGCAGTTTGACCTAACTCATGTCACCCTCCCCCCAAAGTGGCACAGCTCAGTGCCTGTTGAAAATTTATTGACCTGTAATTTCTCAAGCTTACCCAGCTGTGTGAGTGTCGCCAAGAGCCTCATTAATCTCTTGCTCCATACAGAGTACTGAGTCATGAGCTGTATGACTGGAGAGAGGGAAGAGGCTGAGAGAGTGGCAGATAGGACTCTCAGAGGACTTTAGAGGGACATGGATCCTACTATGTCACAAACTGCATTAAGAACCCCACCCACAAGGTACTGGGGGTGCCTCACCATGGATCCCCTCAACTGGCCCATGAGCATCCTCAGTACTCATTAAAGAAAATAAGGCTTACATTTTATAGTAAATTTGTCTGCATCATTTGAAGAAACATGCATTTATTTGACATTTACATCACTGTGTGATGTTTGCCAGTTGCCATTGGTTTCAATAAACAGAGATCAGAAATTAAGTTAGTTCCTAAATTTCTAATTGACCACTGTGGATTTACTGAGCACTAATATTTAATGAACACTTGTAATAGGTAGAACATTGGCTAGATTTTGTGAGAATCTTAATATGTGTAAGTGATGTCCTCTGCCTTTGAGTTGTTCCTGAAAATAGGAGATTAAAACCAAGATTAGGATAAACAAAGATCTTGTGTTACAGAACCCGAGGTTCAAAATAAATGCTCTAATAACCTAATGTGGAAACAGACCTTAAATTATTCTGATTTAATAGACTAGACCTTTCCTTCACCTTTAATTTTAACCTCAAAATACAGTGAGAAGTATAGATGTAAGAAACTCTTTCTTATACATCTTTTGGAATCAGTAATTCTCTCTCCATGCTTTACTGTCCTAAAGACGGATTAAGACTTTCTCTAAAGTGCTTTGATTTGGAGTAACTTCATTGATTGTTTCCTTCCTGACATTACTTCGTGAAATTAGATTGGGACACGCTTTTCCCTGAAGAGCTGTACATCCACAAATGTTTCCAATTATGTGAATCATTCAGAGTGTGAAGGGTCATCACACAGAGCAGAGTGTCTAGCTATCCCCTATGGACACAAATGACAGAATAAGAGAATGAGTTTAAATTGAAAGAGAAGAGGGATTTTGCTTACCTATGGGGAAGGTTTTGTTATTTAAACCCTTCTGTTTTAGAGTAACATGGATCTCCTGTGGTTAATAAGAGCCAAGGGCTACTTGGAACTTACTGTGTATCAAGCACTGTTCTAAGTCCTTTACCTGTGTTGACTCTTTGACTCTTTGCAACAGTCTTATGAAATAGATATTGTTATTGTTGTTATCCTTGCTTTCCAGAAAGGGAAGAGTTATGGTTTCAAACAAGACAGAGAGAGAGAGAGAGAGAGAGAGAGAGAGAGAGAGAGAGAGAGAGAGAGAGAGAAAGAGAGAGAGAGAAAGAGAGAAGAGAAAGTTCCATGTTCTCAACCACTCCATTATTTGTGCTGTCTGTTCTTACCCTACATCAGCTTCTTTCATGCTTAGCCTTTCTGATCTTTCCTCCACAGTCCATCTTCCCATCTTGCTGATTGACACTGCATGTCCTATATGCTGAATCATGCAGTTTTAATTAAATCTGTAATATTTTAGAAGTATTACCCATTTAACCCTTTTGGGGCAGTTATTGTAAAGGAGAGTTCACCTCTCCTGCTTCCTAACAAAGAGATTCTCAAGTTTCACATGGCTATGTAGCAGCAAAATTTCCCACTGATGTTTTATGTATTTTTCTAATGTTATTCATAAACTCTTATTCGTTAAAGAAAAGTAATCAATTAAAAATATTTTAAGGAAAGCTTGGTAATAAAAATATCTATCAATAAAAGAAGAGAAATAATTATATTAAAGTTCTCCATAAAAGATATGGTCTGTTCTTGCTTGAAAAAGACTATTTTCTAAAATCTCTTACTGTATAAAACTGAAGGCTTAGACAAGCTTAGTTAACTGAAATTACTCTCTCATTAGTGAGTTAAAGATTATAGTGTACTCCCTCTCAATATGTACCTTCATTTCCTGCTATCATTTAGTTGTGCTTTGCATTATTTTCCCTGCTACCATCTGCCACTGGGCTATGATCTCATCAAATTTCCAGCCCAGCCGGTGGGATCTTCTAATGACCTCTGTTTTAAGAGAGTCTCGCTGGTGAATTATAGCCACCTTGCTCAAAATCTTTTCTGATACACCTTTTCTCTTTCTTATTTTGGTGTGATAGGTAATGTTTAAAACTGCCTTTTCTCTCTCATGAGCCCTTTTCTCATTTTATAGGGAACTGAGCCCTATTCTAAAACATTTAGACTTTAAAGAAACTTAGTGCAAGATGATATAGTCAGGTAAAACTGAATGACTTCAAATGAGTTTGGACAAAGCAGAACACATTGAAGAAAAAATCCATCAATTTCTGAATTTTCTCTATAAGGAATTTCTCAAAGTGTGATCCTCTACCATCTTCATCAGAAACACTGAAGGTGCTTTTTAAAAATGGAAGTACTGATTTCCCTCTAAATCTGTTCAATCAAAATATTTAGGCACTGTGGATTGGCACCTATACTCTAAACAAACATCGCAGGTCAATCTTACATACTCATATAGGATAACCAATGTTTTATTACTAAACATCATCTACCTTCAGAAGCAATGATACCAGAGAGAAATAGTGGGAAAGTACGGCCTTCAAACCCTTTCTGAAGAAATGAGCTTCTGTTTTAAATTATTGTGGTTTATGCTAGGTGCAAAAGTGAAATATAGACAGCTGTCAGGGATCCAGCGATAGATAGGTGCCCTGTATAAAGCAAACTTATGTAGTATAGACCTAAGATACACTGTCTGATACTGAGATAGGTTGCTGCAATGGGAAGTGGGTTCCTTGGCTTTAGTATGAAATATCCTGGGTGAAAACAGGCCTTCGTTTTGTTTCTTCATGGAGCTCAGAGCAAACCCAGCCCTGAAGGCAATGTACTTTTGAATGAGTATAGCTGCCGATATGGAGTTTCTAAATTTCTTTAGTTCCTGGGGCATCCTTATAATAACATAGTGTCATCTAATTTGGTTTGTCTTTTCTTTGCAATCTCAGAAATCTTAGCAGAAAAATCAGTGTAAAATTCATTTAATAGTTGCTATTTGGTACCAGCAAAAGGAAAGAGATCATCAGTAATAGAAACAGGGCAATTTTTATTCAATAGAAACATCCTAGTATATGATGACTAGTTATGTTTATGTCTGCTCTCTCATTAGTAAAAGAGGAAAACCGTGAAACTGAAGCCTAATTTGTGTGAAAACATAGTCTTGAAAATCAACACTTGGGTATCTTTCACCGAGTATTCTTAAATTCTTAATTATTTTTTTCATGAGGAAGCACGTAGGTTGGGCTCAGATGCCAATTAATTGAATGTGATTCAATGAAAGCAGCATTAGTCTAGAAGTTTGAGGGTATACCTCTCCTACTCTCTCTTGAAATTGTTAAAGAAGATGAGAAAAATAATTGAAATTAATAAACAAACTCAAACTATGTTAAAGCTATATTCAGCTTATGACCAAAAATAGGAAAAATTATGTAGAAGGAAAATGTTCAAGAAATATAAACTTCACTTCCATGGAAGTCTCTAAACTTTAATCTCATAGTCCTCAATGGGCGAGAGAAAGAGCACTTCTTAAATCCTTCTATTTCTTCCAAAAACGAAGATTGTATGATATGCATTATTTTCGTATTTAAATTTTAGATTTATGTTTACAGACTTTTAAGACTGTTAATGTTCATGTACTCTTTCTACTCAAGTAGAATCTGAAAAATTAGGTTTTATAACTGAGGTTACTGAGTATATAGCATAATTTAGCACCAAAGTCATGATATAATTTATTGGTAAATATTCACTAATCCAAAATGCACCGCTATGATTAAGTGTAGTACTTCACACTTGGAATAAAATGAAAATGAAAGCTTAGGAGACTGACAAGGCAAATCAAGGTGAAGCAATGCATATTTTTCTATAAACTTCAGCTTTTTATTTCTTCTTTATTTCTAATGAGCATTCAGTTTTGAAAATCTGTCATTTCCATCAGTTATTTCTTTCCAGGCCCTGGGAGGTTGCCTTTTGAGGCAAAGATCATTAATTGTGGCAACTAATTTTTTTCACTTTCCCCTATCTCCTGATACAATCATAAACCAGCTGTTCTCCACAGACATGTGTATTCTTCATGCATCCACCTATCCTCCACCATGCCCTCATGCCTGTATTTCTTGCTTTTTTCTATCCCTTTCTTTCTTCCATTACTTCCAGCCATGCTGCATTCAAACATGCAGAGCTATGTCCTTTGCCCAGTGTGTATCCATCCCATATGCTTTTACTTTCTGTTTCATCTTGATGACACAGAATATTCCTGCAGACTTTTCCCACTTTTTAAATACTTTGTGATTCTCTATTATGATTTCTATTTTGCTGAAATCAAATTAAAAAGTAACCAGAGACACCTAAATCAAAGTGCCTATTCTCATTCTTTTTTTCTCCATATTTGACAATACTGTAGACCTGTTCACTTTGCCACAACCACATTATGCTTATTTCTCCACTTATCTCTCTATTTGCTCTTAAAGTTTCTTCTTTGCTGGCTTCTTCTTCGTGGCCCCTCTTTAATCTGATTATGATGCTTTCTGGAGAATCCACTATTTCCTTGGGATAGAATTTGCCTCTAAGAGCCCCTTACATTCACAGATATCAAACTATCACATCACTCGGATATCTCTGTTTATTTTTGAAATTTCCATTTATATCATCCAGTAAAATTTTATTTTTCCACCCTAAATTCAGCTGAAAAAGCAGAACTCTCACCCTTATTGTCCTTATTTCTTGCATCACCTGCTTGTTCTCCAAGAGGAAAACTTTTGGATTTTATTCAGCTCTTTGCCCCCTTACAACTCTTTCCTGCTAGTTTAATTTAATCTATCAGTTCCTTTGTGTTCACATTTCTTGTTGAGGCTCTAGTTTTTTTGCTTGGACTCATTCAATAAAAACTTATTGATATTTGCTAGGAATTGTTCTGAGTATTATAGATACAGAGATGAACACGTCTTAGTCTCTGCTCTCAAGTTGTTCTCAACATAGTGGGGGAGATAGAACTTTAAACTTTTCTTTGTGAAAAAAGATTCTATTTAAAACAACCAGCAACATCCCTATGTAGGTGGAGATCGTAAATTGACTTGGAGCAGCTTTTACTTTGGAAAGAATAATTTCAGTAGTCTTAGCGTATTGATAGAAGTCACCACTTAATGCTCAAGGGATAAATGAGAATAGCAGTTATCTCTTCCTGGCATTCTGATTTCAGAAAATAAACCATGAGAGAAGAGGCAGGAAAATGTGATTAGGAACCAGCATGTCCCTTGGGAGCAAGACAATAGACATATCAATCCTGTATTTGGGGTGTTCGGTATTACTAGAACTTCTCTGATTGACTGTATAGTTTAAATGTAGGTTTTCTGACAAGAAAAGACATAGAAAGATTAGCCATCTGGGCTATCTGGGACTGAGCCATTTCTCAGGATGTGGGATGGTCAGTGCTAAAACTGAGGAAGTCTGGGGCAAACCAGAATGAACTGGTTATTCTCTCACAGGATGTTCATCTGAGGAAAGGGAAGGTCTGAACTATTGATTCAAGTTTATTGCTAAGGCCTACATACTCAACACTCTTCGGGAGTCCAGACTGATAATGTAAACACGTATAGCTGCTGGCTATAACATGCAAGGAATGGTGTGTCATGTTATATGATTTGCTGTGTCAATTTACTAGGGCTGCCTTAACAAAGGCCACAGACTAGATGGCTTAACCAGTAGACATTTATTGCATCATAGTTTGGAAGGCTAGATATCCAAATATCTAGGTGTCAAAAGGGTTGACTCATGAGGGCTATGAAGGAATACCCTGTTCTAGGCCTCTGTTCCTGGCATATAGATGTCCATTTTCTTTCTATGTTTCTTTATATCATCTTCCCTAGGTGCATATCTGTGTCCACATTTCCCCTCTAATTAGGATATCAGTTGTATTGCATTGGAACTCAACCTAATGACCCCAACTTTTACCAAGATCAAATCAGGTTACATTCTGAGGCACTGGTAGTTAGAACTTCAACATATGAATTTTGAGGAACAGAATTCAATATCTGCCATTTATATTAAACAATATTTGAGAGTGATGGCAAATAAAAACCATTCTACATCTTGTGTGACCAGCAGTTCCTTAATACTGGCCTAAACTGACATCAGGGAAGTCTGATTCTGGCAGAGTAGTGGCTGAAACTAAAAGTAATCCTGGACTAAGCTACCCTATTTAGTGGTATACTTCAAAAACAATGACTCAGCTAATTAATAAGTACAATCTTTAGTTGTGACTGTTTAGTTGTAAGTTTGTGAGCCCAAGTTTCTCTGAAAATTAATAACACTACTTTGGGAACTGGTCAGCATATGCTTCACCATACTGGTAGGCATGGATATGTTAACCAGGCAAGCAGAGTTGTTTTCAAGCACAATATGTAAAAAAAAAATTAACAGAAGCAATGGTAGCAGAAACCTATCATGTATAGAGAAAATAAGAAAGTAATTAGTTCTTTCCAATACTTTCTCTGTTTGGAATTTGGACACAGGAATGGCTCATATATTAGCGTTTTATTTTCTATAAAAATATAGAGGCTTAAAACAATATTTATTAGCTCACAGTTCAAAAGGTCTTAAGTCTAGGAATAACATGGCTGGATTCTCTGCTCCACTTGGGGTCTCACAAGGCCAAAATCAAGGTGTTTATCAAGCTGGACTCTTATCTGGAGGTTCTAAGAAAGAATATTCTTCTAACCTCGTTCAAGTTGTTGGTAGAACTCAGTGCCTTGCAGCTATAGAATTGAGGTTTATGTATCCTTGCTAAGCTATTGGCCAGGGGCCCTCTTTCAACTCTTTAATCCACTCTCTTTTTTACGTGGTGCCCTCCATCTTCAAACCAGCAATGGCATGTCAAGTCTTTCTCGGTGCTTTAGATCTTTCTGTCTTTCTCTTCTGATATGATTAGTTTAGGACCACCTGGATAATCTAATCTCCCTATTTTAAAGTCAACTACTTATTAACCTAGAGTAGTTAGTAACCTCAATTACACCTGCAATCTTGTCATGCAATGTGACACATTCATGGGCATGATATTTTATCATATTCATAGTCCCCGATGTTAGGACAAGAAATCTTAGGGGACATTTTTAGAATTTTGCCTGCTATAGACCCTTCAAAAGAGCAAGCCTCTCAACTATATTCTCGTAGTACACTGAGATTGCATCATTCCACTTAAATTCAGTGAATGTGTTTTTTAATGCAGCATTTCCCACTGTTACTCTTGGCTTCCAGAGAATAGCTAAGACAGATGTCTTCAAGGATGTCAGTACACCGCCTCACTAGCATACTTCTCAAAACCTTTATAAAAGAAATGTCCTCCAGACATTCCCTGGGGACATAATTAGGAGTGGGTGATTATAAAGTCATCACATCATTTCAATTTCCTTAAATATTTGATATCTTTATTTACAAAATACCAGTATAATTCTGTTTTTTCAACTTCAGTCAGCATAAACCACATTTGATTTCAAATTTCACTCAAGCAATCAAACCCACAGAACCAAACCCATGAACACACACAGCCAATCCAAATTAACACATCAAATTAAAAACTTTTACTTAATCCCCTTGTATCAATAAATTTGGTCCCATTTAAATCTGCATTCTTTCTGCCCAATCCATACTCTTAGACTCCTTTAGGATAATATTCTACAGGTTTTAGTTAATGTATATTAGCAAAATCTTATAATATTATGTATGCTACTTCCTCCCAGGCTGTATTTTGTAGGCCCTGATTTTAATATATTTATAGGCCAGGAGTAACTAGAAGGGAAGATTAATATTTTCCTACAAGGCAATTCTTTTGGAAAGATCATTCCAGGTTCTTTAGGCAAGGGAAGTTTAACCTCCTTAGGCAAAGGAAGGACAACAGAATTTGGAAGTTCAAGGTCCCCACTTTCTCTGGAACTTACCGAGAAGCTTTCATTCCAATTTTTATGGTTCCAACTCTTTTCCAATCAATGCTTAAATTTTGACATAAGATCATCTGTGTCTTTGAATTCAAGGTACATTATAATTTAGCCACCTGTAGGACTGGACCTTGGGTTTGTTTTTAGAAACCTCAACCTTTTTATTATAGGACATAAGGAAGTTTTCTGATTCATTACCTCAGACTTGGGCTGTGGATTTAAAGCTGTTATTTTTCTAAGTTTTCAGAAGCAGCAAAACCACCTACAGTTTTATACTTTATTTCTGCTAACAACCTGGCCTTCTATAGGCACTTGAGTTCAAATGACAAAAAGTAATCTTATGGTTCACTCACTCCTAGAGCTGGGAATGTGGTTTAACCAACCCAAACTATGACCAAGAATGAGAAGGGAGTGAATTCTTTCATGGAAAACCAGGGTACTGTTGGTGGGAAAGGGTAGGAATGAAAGCACAAACAAATATCCAGTCACTCTGTCCATACTCAGTCTTATCTCTCTTGAATATAAAATGTGATGTAATATTGCCATTATTTATAAGATCTATCTGTGAGAGCAAGACTAGAATGGAGCAGGTAAGAGACTAGGATATGAGATAGGGCAGAAGAGAAGGAGACCAGGTACTTGAAAGATTAGAAAAGATCAACAAGAAGAGGATATTGCAGAACAGCTTAGCTTGAGGTGAAGACAGAGGCTCTACATACTCTGCAATTTTGTTTAGAACTGTACCTGATAATGGTTAATATAATTTCCTCATGTCCACTATAGCATTAATTTTTAAGTATGGTAGACACAATTCTTTACATTTTAAAAATATTCTAAGATTTGAAAAAAATATTATTAAATCAGATGTTTGAGTAAGAACATGTTTGTCCTTATATATAAATAAATTCATATATTCTGATATCATTTGAGTAATAAATAATGATATTATTCTAGCTTATTAATCATGGATTTCACACTATTTTCATTTTTGTTTTGGAATAGAATCTATGTTACTCTTTTAGGGAGGATTCCACTAGATTAAGGGGGATCCTGCTAAACTTCCTTCTTATCATGTTTAACAATTATTTCCAGGATATTGAAAGTTTCAAAGTTATTTTCCCAATGGCAGTATTATAATGATAAATATGATTTAAAATCCTTGTCTCTAGGACGGATTTCGAGGACTTTCTATAACTCAAGTTACAAGTGTCCCAGCAGTGGCAAATGCTAACCAAGCCTCTTGCCATTCCCAAGACCTTGAGCATTTTCTGTGAAGTCTCAGAATAGAGTTTTTCTATTCTTGTGTAGACCTAAATTGGATGAACTGGGTAATAGAAGCATCTGGCTTCAACTTCTGTTTTTCTGATGTTTAACCAGAGGGATTTTTATAATGATTCTGTTTAACCTCATTTTCATTTGTCAGTGTCAGCCAGCCACTTCTGTGGAAGTCTTAAGTTTATTTTCTGTGAACTTCTGGTTGTTTAGCAGGACTAAAGATATAAAAATATCTTTCTAGGTTTTTGTGTTGGTTAATATCTTCAAGAAATAAACCATATACACATGCTCTTAAATGCTCAAATTTCTATCTTGCTTAACTATGATCAGAATCACCCTAACAAAATCAGTCACATTGCACAGTATTTTAAAAGATGCAGCTCTAATATATTGCCATTTCAAACTATCTATACCATTTGATATCATAATTTTATACTGTAGATAATTGTGAAGGTATCTGAACTTTCAGCCAAGGGGTTTGTATTTAATTTGGTATGGAATGGAACAGTGAGAAAATGTTGTAATGATAAAATAATACTAAATGTAATTTCACCTTTTCTGTACTGAGAAATTCCTTGGATCTTTAAATAGACTTCTGTGTCTATTGGTATCCACTCTCTTCTTCTATAGAAATAGAATTTTCAGTGTACCAATGACCAACCAATCAGCTTTTTTTATATTTAACTGCAGCCATATGAATTAGTTCTTAACAAGAGATAGCACTTAAAGGGAAGGAGCTTTCCCTACTTTGGCCTTTTCCTTCATCCTGCTACATGGGATTTAGACAGGGTGGTGAGGACCCTCTGAACAGTAGCTGCTCCAGGATGCAAGAGGGGCAACAAGAAAAATGGGAACCTCCTGAACTACTTGTGATATGACTATTATGGAGAAAGAAATAAACTTCTATCTGAACCTTTTTAAATCTGGTTATTATACTGGCAGCTGAACCTATATCATAACTAATTCAATCTGGTTTAATATGTGAAAATAACTATTCTTTAGCATGGAATATCTCCTGTGAAGTACAATACAAAATATAAATACAGCTTCAGTACAAAGAAAATAAACTCTGATGACACTGCCTCTTTCTGTGTGTTATTTATGGCAATGACAATCATATATGTGTTGCGTAATTTCTCCATACACTGTTTCCCAAAGTTGATTCATTCCTGCACTACCTTTATAACACTACTTGCCATATCCATGTCCACTTTTAACAACATTTATTTAACATTTTCTTTAAATTGATTTTCTATAACTAGCGAAATGGAAATTGATATGACTTGGAGTAAGTAGAGGGCATTTATAAAAATATATGCACTGAAAACACTAAAAAAATTAAATTATAGCAAAATACTATTGTCTGCCAAAAGCTCTGGCCCCAAGGCTTCATCTCTATTTATTTAAAAAGATCAGTTAGATTTATAGGTATGTTTAAGACACACTAGCAAGAAATTAAGACTTTGTATTTGGCATAATCGATAAAAAGATAATTCAAAGAAAAATTTTTTATCTCCATGTGATTAAATTTCATATAATGCTGCATGAAACTTAAAATCATTCAGCAGTATCCATCCTGTACTTCATAAAATGCTGCTCTTTGATTTTGTTTTTTCATAAATAAATAAGAATGGAAATGATCAGAAAATATGTTGAGTGGTTGGTTGTCAGATGTATTCCAGTACGTAGTATAGTTTCACTCTCTTCTGATATAATACCTCATTCTAGAACTAGATCGGAAGATAGTCAACTACCTAAACACTTGGAGTCCTTGCTACTTGCTATATCCTCTCACATATTTGTTTTAAACTAGACATTAAATAATTTTAAAAAGTAATTTTGGTTTACCAATATGTGATCCCAGGAGTAAAATCATGCCTTCATTGTGGTATAAGCCTGAAATGAACATCAGGAGCAAACTAGTTAAGCTTGAATGGACATTTAATCTTGGACATGAAAATAACAAGCATCATTAAGGAACAAGATGAAAAGAGAGTGAGTCATTTTACAAGCAAATATAGATTTGTTTAATTTGAATGGTTTCTTGTTATAGAGCAATCTTTCCAAAATTTTGAGTTTCTTGTTTGGAAACTACAAGAACACAATGATGTGTTTCTGCTAAAATGGTGTGTAAATGCACTGCCTATAAAAATGGGGGCTTAAGAGTACTGCCTCTAAAAAAAAAAAAAAAAAAAAAAGAACATAGTGCGAGCAGATTTGCTAGGAGCTTCCCAACAGGATTCTCTTATGCTCTGGGTCATCAACAAAGGGTTGATTACTTTATTTGCATAAATTTACCATTAACAGGAAGTTTAGCATGTTCTGAAGCATTTTCAATATCCATAGTACAATCTTACGAACATTCTCAGGTGTAATTCAAAGTTCTGCATTCACAAAAAACATCTTTTGTTTCAAAGTGTTTGTCAAACAAGTAGGAGTTTCGTTTGTTCAGGTCCTCTATTTAGCCCTCGATATTAGATATCCCTCAGGCAGAACACCTAAAAATTTTTTATTCTCTGTTTTCATTCTGAAATTCATCAGAATTTGTACAACATCATAATGCTTCCCTGCTTTAAACATTATACTATGTACCAGACAGCTGCGTATTCACCATAATCTATTTCCCTCACTTCTGGGCTCACAGGTGCACCTCATTTCCCATTCTTAAGTGTTGCTATGTAACTGAGTTCCTGACAACGGAATGCAGAAGGGCCACTTTCAGGTGAGTCCATAGGGGCAACTGTGTGATTTTACCTACTTTTTCTCTCTCCCTTTGCCAGCCAGTGGGTTTCAGGGAATTCCATTGAGATATATGTATTCCTAGGAGATGGTGGGACTGCAGTATATAAAGAGCCTATAAAGAGTCTATGTCCCTGAATGACTTAATAGAGTGAAATGCACACTTCACTCAACTGATGGAACTCTATGTGTATAAGAAATAAATTTTAATTATACTAATACACTGATATTTTGAAGTTGTCCCTGGACTAATGTAGTTAGATATGAATAAAAGTTTCAGATAACAAATGATGATTTTTAAAGATGAAACACAGCTGGAGACCAACTAAACCCAAGCACCTCCCTGATGTAGATCCTAATGTAGCCCATGTAACACACAGCCCTCTTCCTGCTACAATCAGCAAGAACATTAGTGCCCTCCCTGCACTCTCCTCCAGGACTTCAGCATCTCTCCAACATCTCTCAAGGTTTCAAGAAAAAAGACACTTAATAAGGGATTTCTAAGACTAAGTAATAACGCTTCCATTAGGTTCTTTGTGAAAACTCTAATGAGGAGTTTTTGTCTCCATTTAAGTAGTTTGATTACCCTGAGCCTGTCATTTATAATGGTAACATGTAGGACCTTTAGCCAACTGTTCCAGCTGAGCCCAGCTTTCCAGTCATCCCTGCCAACATACCAGCTAGTGAGTGAAGCCATCTTGCACTCCTCAGATCAGTTCAATTGTCAGCTGAAAACCACAACTTGACCTCAGTTGATGTTACATGGAACAGAAGAATTGTCCAGCTGAGTCCTGTTTGAATTTCTGACCCAGGAAATCATGAGATATGACAAAAAGTGATGGTTGTTTTAAGCCACTAAATTTTGTTATAATTTTTTATAGCAATACATAAATAGGACACCCAGTGAATGAGATATTTTCTCTACTATATAGTATCACGATTAAAAACATGAAATGGAGCCAGTCTTCCTAGGTTCAAATCCCCCGGCTCCACAATTAACAAGTTGTATGACCATAAACAAATTACTTCATTTTTGTGTGTCACAGTTGCCCAAACTGTAAAATTTAGATAAAAAGTTTCTACCTTATAGTGGGGATTAAGCAAATTAATATATTCTTAGAATATTGCCTGGCAAATAATATAAAAATTGGTTTTATTTCTTGCTCATTACATTTTTTCACCATAATGCTCGTGATATATCCTTCCTCTGGTTGGCTCAGGAGGCTGCTAATGTGTTGGTTTATCAACCATATCAACTTGCTTAAATTAAAACTATGTTCCCTAGAATCTTCTTTCCTGTATGGTTTTACGTTAGAGTCAGGAAAAAGGGAACTTTACAGGATTTCAATGGCAAAAAATAAAACTGCTTCCTGGGTCACATTGCCTCTTCCTCTTCTGTGTGTGTCAAATTTCCCTCTGCTTTCTCTTATATGGACACTTATAATTAGATTTAGGGCCCACCTAGATAATCCAGTATAATCTCCCTAAGTCAAAATCTTTATATTAATCACATCTAAAAAACCACTTTTTCCTTATCAGGTTAATATTTGCAGGTTCCAGGGATTAAGACCTGACTTCATTGGGTAGCCATTGTTCAGCCTATTATTATACGTCTCACCATAATATTTATTCTGACTCAGATTTATTAGGCTGGCTACTAATGTGGTAGTATACAAACCATATATCAACTTGGTTAAGCTGGACTACTTTTCCTAGAATCCCCATTTCCTGTATGGTTCTAGGTTAGAGTTGGACAAAAGATGAATTTGTGCAGGGTTTGAAAGGCAAAGGTGAAGCAGCTCTCATTTATCTCTGAAGATCACTGTGGTTGTATAGGGATAGAGAGATGAGTTTAGGGGTTCTAGATTTTCCTCTGTCCATCGTTAACCAAAAATGAAACAACAATGTGGTCTGACAGCCTCAAAGTGGTAGGTCATTTTAGAACACATTCTCAGAAATATAGGGCCTAGAAGTGATGTAGATAATAATTATATATTTTTATATTGATTGGATCTCAGAGCTATCATTTTTTTGAAGATACATGCTAATTTAAAGATACTTGAGTTACACAGAGAAGTACAAAGGAAAAAGAAAAAGGATAACCTTTACTCACAACTCAGAAAGAACTATTTTAACCTTAGGTGAATATCATTCCAAACAGTAAATAGTAAGAAAAAAAAAAGGCAAATTAAAGGATTAAAGGATTTATGAAAGGATAGATTCATAAATGGAAAGTTATATGGAAGTAATTTCATATACCTGAAAGGCAGGAAGCTAGGCTGGGCATAAAACTTGTGGTTATGTATTTTTTATTTCAGAATTTTGTAGAACATTGTCGACTTCTTTTGTCACAGAATAATATATATTTTTTTCTTTTTATGGTAACTTTCTTTTTCTGCGGAGTAACTGAAAAGTCTCTTTCTTTCAAGACTTTTTTTTTTACAGCTGTTTAAAATTCATAGCAAAATTAAAAGAAAGCTACGGTGATTTGCTATGTATTCCCTGCCCCCACACATGCATAAGAAATTTAAGTAGTATATTTTTGTATAAATAATTCTATATAATTCAAGAAAAACATTAGTTTTTCTTGGATTACAATGCACCCATTTGATCTATGTAATTTGGTAGTCTTCATTTCAGAGAAATTATTCTTCAGACCTCTAATTATTTTTTATAATATAATATATATTAACTAATTATTTTAATCTTTTTCATCTTCTATATTTATTGGGATTATTTCAAGCCTTTCCTTTATGTAATTAATAGATTTTTAATCATGTCAATTCTGTTCCTTCCTGATTCTGTTGTTTAGTTTCAAAATTATGGTTTTTCCTCAATTTATTTATTTAGCCACTAATTTAGATGCTTTATCATCCTCCCCTTGAGTTTATGTTTTATTGAATTCCTGTTATTTTTCTATAGCTTGAAGTTTTTCTTTACCTTGGATAATGTTTTCTTCATCTGACTTTGCATGCTTTGTTCTTATTTCCCTTTTCCTCTTCTTTTCTCTAATATGTTTTCTTATTTTTCTTTATTGTTATTTTTTTCCTTTCCCCCCCCCATCCCAGGTTCCTCATGTTTAATGTGGGCAGTTTTATCCAGACATTCTCAATGTTTTGATGTAAAGTAGTCGAATTCTTTTTGGTAGCCTTAACACTTCGACTAAGACTGGTTTATCTTCTGCTTGAAAACTCAACTAAGTTTATTCTCCTTTCTGAAATTTGAAGTATGTGAGAGCCAGAGCTGAAGCAGTCTTCTGCACAGGACTTGAATGCTGAGTTCTTGTTCAATATTTTATTAAGGGCCCAATCCAGTCTTCATAGGGTCTACAGTATCTATTCCAAGGTACATTGTATTTTCAAGAGACTTTAAATTTGTTTGAGGCTTTAGATTGTTCCCCTATTCTGGAATATAACCACTGGACAGTAGTAATCTTGACGTTTTCTGCTTCTGCTTAGTTTTTAAGAGCCTGAGGTAAATCTCAGTGGCTTCTACTCTCAAAATTTTATCCTGTTTTCTACTCACATTATAGTATATTCCTCTCCACAGTGACAGTGTTAGTGAGAATTCTTAGGATTTTATCAATTTGGTTTTTTTTCCTTAATAATACTTCTTGGGAGTTTGGAGCCATATACAAAAGCCATAGAATTTTCTTTCTTTTTCTTTTGATTGTGATGGATTTGTCATTTTGGATTGTTGTTTACTTAATTTGTATTTAAAAGCTGGAGATCTTGCAATCCAGTTTTGCTTTGTCATCGTTAAAAAGACTTTTGACAACACATTGGAAATAGTATAATCAATCTGGCAGTGATTTAGAAGAAAACAATAGAGATAATAAAGTGGTTCAAAACTTAGGCAGTTAAGAAATAACTTAGGCACTTAAAAATTGTCATTTAAGAAGGAACAGATCTTTCCTTACAGAAGACTCAGACACAATCAGAAATTTTTAAAGCCTGCTTTTAAGGAATAAATAGTTTTATTGTGTGTCCCTCCAGAACAGGAGAAATATCAGTGGGTTAAAATCACAGAGGAACCAATTTCAGATTGATAGAGTGAAGAAACTTCAGAAATAAGAGCACGCCTACCTCTGGGCCTCAGCTCTTGTTTTTCACCTTGAAACTTCCTTTCCCTGAGATGTCTGTGGAATACACTGCACCATTCTCCCCTCTTCATGGAGATTTTTCATATCTCTCTATTATTATTTTCATCTCTCCTACATCTTTAAAAGCAAGAGTGGTTTTGTAATTATTTGTATCTTCGTTTCTCACCTAAAATATTTTATCCAACTTAGTGTCTAATATAGGGGCCTGGGCAAAGAGCAGACAATCAGTAATTTTGACTGAATTAAATTAGAGAATGTATTTTTAAAACACATTTACTCTTTACCAGCCATTGAAGTAGTTTGCACTAATATAGTTATCCTACTAAGAGAAATTAAATTTATTAATAAGCCTCTCTATGTATCCTAGTATATTTTATTTAATTTTTAAAAATTATCTGGTTATATTCCCATTTATTTACCTGATTATATTTCCAATTATTTTGTAAAATTTGTAAAAATTTTACAAAATATAACATATAACAATTATGCAGTGTGGGATATGACCCTCAAATTAAAAAGAAAAAAGTAATACCTTATAGATGGTATAATATTGAGTTCAAATAAATATTTGGCAGTATTACAGCCCTTAATTTTTGGTGTTCTGATAGATTATAAATATTATTTTTGCTTAAATTTAGAGGACTTTAATATTCACTATAAGAGCATATTATAGAAAGGAACCAGTTTGAATGTTTTTCTATTCCTCTACTAACATTCATAATTAATGAAGTCTTTCATTATTTAAATAAATATCCTGAAACCATTTGTCTCAACTATCAGCTACATATTAAACTGAATTATTAATAGTTTTGAATGGGTAGAATTGAAGAATTTACATATACTATAACATTAAGTGTTACTAATATATATTTAAAACAATGTACTTAGCCATGATTTTCCTTTTTAATTTGTATGCCATTTGATATTATTGGAACAAAAGTCTTTATAATAGATTATCATACTTTTGCATTTAACCACTGAAAGCACTGAATATAGATTTTGACAATCCAATTTACATATTTTCCTACTCGTTTTTTGTATTCCCACTAATCCGATTCCCTGCCCTCCTCATTAGCACTCTCTCTAACTCTTAACATTTTGACTGGGTTGCTTCTTCTGACTGGAAGATTGGGTCAATTGCTCCCCAAAAGTCACTTCATATGATCTGTGGAAATCCCTTTATCCTCTCCCTTCTTCTTTCCCCTCTTCTCCTCCTCTCCTTCCTCTTCTTCATCCTTCTTCATGCTGCTTTTGCAGAGGAGATCCCCCAAATGTTCCATGTTTCTGTGAAATTTTTTCCATTTTATTTAAAAACGACACTTTCATTTTGTTCTATACTTTGCATATCTCTCTGACTTCTTTTTTCCTTATTTCATAATAAAGAAAAATTTTAGTATACCCTGACAAACAACAAACAAACAAACAAACCAGATTGTCATCCTCCAGAAGCTCTCTAAATCCAAGCATGGGATCCGAATCTCCCATGCTGGTGCCTGTGCCCACCTACTTCAGTACCCCCTACAACACCAGGCACAGAGGGCTGTCCACAGGCTCAGGGAGTTATATAAGAAACTTCTTCTTTTTTTTTTTTACAGTCTTTTTATTTTCTTTAGTAACTTTAAACAAAAAGTCTCAACTACAGATTGTTATTGCTCACAGTTTAATAAGACAGATTTTAATGTCCTCTTTTTGGTGTGACCAGACCATTTTCCCTATTAATGGTATGTGAAAAATATTTTTCTTAATATAAATCAGTATTTTTCAAAATTTCTTCATGGATTAGAATTGGTTCCTTTCTTCCTTTCCCTTGGATGATTTTTCCTCATCAGGATAGAGAGGTTGTTCTTCTCTCAGTACAAAGAAAGTAGGTGTTATTTCCTGAGGGAGAGGCTGCAGCAACTTGTAGTATTTACACATCAAGACCTTACACTGTATATAAATACAAGCTGTGTTTCATGTAAATACAAGGATCTTTTCATGCTCTTAGAGTTGTTTGTTTAAACAATTGACTGAAATATATATATTTTTAGATGAGAGCAAATTCTTTACTCAGGGTTTTGTCAGCTTATTATCATTTTCTCCCTCCTATCTCACCTGATCCCCATGTAGGTAGGAAAAGAGGACAAGAGAGATTTTTTTTTTCCACTTAGAATGTAGATATTACTCAGCCATAAGAAAGATGAAATACTGCTATTTGCGACAACATGGATGGATTTGGGGAATTATCACGCTAAGTGAAATAAGTCAGACAGAAAGAGTTGAGATTCATAGGATTTAATTGAATATGTGGGATATAAAACTGAAAGCAACAACTGAACAAGAAAAACGAACAAAAACTCATAAACACAGACAACAGTTTAGTGGTTACTGGAAGAAAGAGGGAAGGGGAGGAGGTAAATAATGGTAATAGGGAGTCAAACATATGGTGAGAGAAAGAGATTAGACTTTGGGAGGTGAACACACAATGCTATATACAGATGATATATTATAGAATTGTACACTTGAAACCTATATAATTTTATTAACCAATGTTACCCCAATAAATTTAATTTTAAAAAAGCAGACATTGAAAGTAATTTATAAAACATATATTTGAAGTGTTATTACTTTATGTTACATGAAGCAAAATGTAAAGAGGGGACTAGGACAGTTGAGTGCACAACAGTGGCAATGTTAGGAAACACCGTTATGTTTTAATACTCCTGCTACAATTTGAAAAGCAAATTCTAACTGGAGAACGAAATTTGAACACCAGAGCAGACGCTAATCTCAGCTTTCATGCATAAAATATTTAAGTTTTCGAGAAAGGTAAATCTTTATTTGCCCTTCCTCCGGGCCTTCCCTGTCTCTATATTTTATTTGTGAAATTAGCCATTCTTCTGACAACGACAGAACTAACATTCTACAAAAATCTTCCTCATACAGGTTGTCTCCTTAAATGATAGTCTCCGCAGGACCCTTAGGTTCATGGAGATTATGTATTTCATGCAGATCAACCTGTAACCCGGGCAACAGTTTAGACAGCCTGGGCTGAGCTATTACAGGGTGAACAATGACATTCGATGTCACAGCTCCATTAAAGAAAAGATGAAATACTGCCATTTGTGACAACATAGATGGATCTTGAGATAATCATGCTAAGCGAAATAAGTCATACAGAAAAAGTTGAGAACCATACGATTTCACTCATATGTAGGATATTAAAGTAAAAGTAACAAACAAACATGACAAACAGAAACTCTTGGACACAGACAGCGGATTAGTGGTTACCAGAGGGAAGGGGAAGGTAGATGAGGGTAAAGGGAATCAAATATTTGGTGGTGGAAGGAAATTTAACTTTGGGTGGTAAACATACAATGCAATATACATATGACATATTGTTGAATTGTACACTTTAAACCTATTTGATTTTATTAACCAAAGTCACCCCAATAATTTTAATAAAAAATTTTAATAATTAAGAGAAAGATCTTACATGGAATGGAAGCAGAGTCTTAGGGGTTAGGATAAGGTAGGTACAAAAAGATATGAAGAAATGCAGAGGATTGTTAGAAATCAAAGAAAACTGAAATATACAAGCCAGTTAATTTTCACAGAAGCCTTGTGTTTAGGAAGAACTGAGAGCAAAAAGTGAATTGTAAAGGAGCTGATTGTGTTTTCTTGTTATGTGTGACAGCAGGAAAGTGATGGAAACATACAGAGAACAGAAAGAATGGGGAGGGATGTGGGGCCTGCGAGAGCCTGGGAATTAGAAATGCTCAATTAAACATGGTTAAGAGAGGCTTCTTTTTTCCTTATTTTTCTCTGCCTCTCAGAGCTCTTTTTTCCTTATCACTATGTAAGCAAATTTCAACAATACTCAATGTTGAAATTTTGGAAAATGAAGAAATATACAGCAAGAACAATAAAAATCACTTGCAATCAACCATTCAGACAACCACATCATGAACATTTTGGTGCATTTTCTTAATCTTTTTATTTGGCTTTTATATCTTGAAATGCAGTTTTAGGTTTTATCCAAGTTGTACATACATAAGACTTTAAGAGAATAAGAGTTCTGCAAAGTTTGTTAGGAAAAGCAGCACTTTTAAATTTTAATAGATTCTTTGGATATTAACCCCCATTACTCTAACATTCTTATTTTACCTTTTTTAGTTTTTTTTTTTAATTTTTGACATTATCTCTTGAGAAAACTGAGAACTTGGCTTTTATTTATTATAATTTTTAAAAAGGTAATAGTGTGGCTCTCGTGCAATCTTAAAATGACCGTATGTCAAATTTAGAGGTTTTAAACAATTCAAATACAATTTTTCATGACTCTGTATGTTGGCTGGGCAGTTCCTGGGTCCTAAGAGAGCAGGAGCAGAGTCCTCCAGGCTTAGATACACTCTCATCCCACCATTGGTCAAATAGCCAAAGCGCACCACAAGCCCACCCAGATTCACCCAGATTTCCCGGGATGGAGAAGTGGAATCTGGAGTGCTGATGGGAGGAGCAGTGCACCCTTTGCAAAGGGTGTGGCCATGGGGAGCTGTGATTTATTAGGGGACCATTCTTGATAAAATTCTTTTTAAGTTTTGTTCTTGCCAAGTTATATTTCCTGTATTTTTGTTTCTCTACTTTTCCTATGAGAAGATTTCTTTAAATATATGAAGATCCTTCAAATACCTGGAGATGCTATTCAATTGTATTAAAAGATATGACACTAAAATGCTGTTGAGTCTACAGCCATGCCACTCTGAACAAGCCCGATCCCATCTGATCTCAGAAGTTAAGCAGGGTTGGGCCTGGTTAGTATTAGAATTGGGCCTGGTTAGATGGGAGACCACCTAGGAAGGCCAAGTGCTGTAGGTGTAATAAATAAATAAATAAATAAATAAATAAATAAATAAATAAGGGATTGTCAGCTAAGATCCTTGCAATTTGTGAGGTCAACCAAGGGTTTCTTTGCCTTAAAAAATTTTTTTAAAAATAAAATTTAAATAAATAAATAAAATGCTGTTGAAAAGCTCTGTGCATAAGGCTTGAGTATATCAAATGCAGGATTCACTGCTTTGTGATCTGGGGCATTCATTTGGAGGAACCCCTAAGAGTCAAACTCCCCAGAAAAGTATTCCTAATCTCCTGCCTGGAAGGTAGAAACTTGGCTGCTGGGGCTCTCTATCCTGAGTCCCGACAGAAGGCTGGTACTCTATCTGAGCTACCCTGATGTCATGTTACAGGTACTCTCTGTTAGATCCTTTCTATAGAACAAACCTCCAGGCTTCCACTAGGACAGGCAGAGAAATTGTGGGTCCCATTGCTCTTGTCAATAGACGTTAGCAAAATCTCTTATTCTTACTTCACTTTCACTCCCACTTCCAGAGGTTCCTGGTGCCTTCATTCTTTTCATGGGTTATGTGGTGTAAACTGGTTTGCTTCTTGGATTTCTATATTACCAGTTTAGAATTCAAATTTCTCATTATTGCTGAGTCGGTTACCAAACACCTGCCTTTCAGCTTTCAAAATCTTGTTCTTGTTCTCTCCCCTTCATTTTTCTTTGTATAGGTTTATTTCTATCCTCTCACCCCCACCTCCTTTATCATCATAATTAATGTGCTTTTGGGAGTGATGACTGTGTAAATTCAATTTTAACCAGAAATCTTACTGCTTTATGCATACTACACATACGTATTGCATATTAGTTCATTGTGAATGCTTTTTTTCCAGGGTTTTTCTCCACACAGACCAGGCCACGTGAAGTGCTTGCAGTTACAATGACCCTTCTGAAAACCACAGTGTTATACCTATAGTCTTCACTGTGGAATATTTAGGTCATATGATGCCACGTTTTGTGCCACCAAAGTCACCACGGATGATTGAAATATGGATGAGCATCTGATAAAAAGGACCCAAATCTGTGGCTTAAGTCTTTGAAGTGGCCACACACAAGTGCTCTGTCTTTATGTGTTATTCAGTATTGAATGATGACTGCCATTTTTTCTAAAGTGTTAGTATTAAAAAGTCACACACAGAAAGAAAAGAAGTCTGTTATTAGTAAAATCAAAAGCATTAAATTTAGAGATTAGCTGAGTCAACATTATATCAGAACATTGGAGTAGAGAACAAGGGGTGGCTACTGCTGGTTGAGAGTGAAAAATTTGAGACACTTAACTGCTTTGCAGTAGCAGTCAGTGTTCTGTGAAGCCTGGCTATGGGATAGTTGATACTGTTTACTATTTATTTTTCTTCCTTTTGTGTCCACCCAACAAACCCAGTGATTAGCATAAACTAATCATAGTTCTGTTCCTTGTATAATCTGAAAATAACTAGGTCCCTATAAGCCTGAGCAATGGTGAATACACTGCCACTATTACTGTGATGATAATGATCCTGGAAGAGAGGGCCTGCAAGTGTCAGTCTTGTCTTCCAAGGGTCAGAATGAGCACACTCTGTTAAGAATGTATGAATTAAAAAAAAAAATAGCATCTCAATTGAAAGCTGGAAGATACAATTTTTAACTCTAGTTTCCCCATTGACTACTTAAATTCATAAAACATGTCACCTACTCCCTACTCCTTTTATTTTCTTTATCTGTTAACTAAAGAACTCGAAGATCTCTCTTGGTTCATAAGTTCCATATTAACACATCCATGTCATTAGATTATTTTAAGCTCATGGGAGGAGAAATTTATATGTAGCTCCCTTTCTCGTGCAGTGGCTTCATTGGTACTCTAAAACAACGCTTCCTCCATTCTTTTCAATTCCATTCCTATTTCTCTGTTATCATCAGTCGAATTTTTTTCTGTGCAAATATTTCATTAGTAAATTGGTTTAAATTGGTTTAAAAATGTTTAGATGTCCGTCAAAAAAAGAAAAGATGTGCGGTGCGTGTCAGTGTGAGTGTGTGTGAGAGTGTGCACACACATGGTGGACAAGGGGATTAGGGGATGGAAATAACAAAGGCAGGAAGAGGACATTGATGGAAACTTGCAGCATCTAGGGAAACCTTTGATAGGGAAAGTTTACCTTTAAAAATAAATATATGCCCCTTGGACATAGTAATTCTTTAGTATGAAATAAAAACAAAGCTGATACTAGGTTGTGATACTGGATCTGGAAAATTATAAAAATCTGGTATGAAATTAATTTTGTAAACATGAGTACATTCATCTATCTCTCCCTTAACAACATTAAAAGAATAAGGTGAAAGTACATTATACCAAATGGCTACTGGTGGAGATTTCAAGGAGAGGTATTAAAATTTCTCCCCATAGCTTCAAAAGCCATAGTCATTTTCTAAATAAGTGAAAAATAAAAAATAAGAAAAACAATTATGACTACAGTTTCTAAGTGAGTTTTCTTATTAAAAATGCAATTAGAGTTATTAAGTTTTTTTAAGTAGACAATACAAAACATTTTGGACAAAAGTACGGTTTTGTTTATCCCTCTAGCTAAATGCATTTTTAAACTACATTATCTCCTCAAAAAATTAAAATTAGAGCTACAATAGGACCCATCAATCTCATTTTTCTTATCCAAAAGAATTCAAATCAGGATCTCAGAGATTCCAATGTTCATTGTAGCATTATACACACTTATCAAGATATGGAAACAACTTAAGCGTCCATCAACAGAAGACCGGATAAAGAAAATGTTGTATGTACATGTAATAGAGTATTATTTGATCTTAAGAAGTAAATCCCACCATTAGTGATAACATAAATAGACCTGGAGAATGTTATGCTAAGTGAAATAAGCTAGACACAGAAAGACAAATATTGTATGATCTAATTTATATGTGGAATCTAAAATAATCAAAACACAGAAGCAGACAGTAGGAAAGTGATTATCAGGGGATGGGGGAGAGGAACATGGGGAAGATGATGGTCAAAAGATACAAAGTTTCAGTTATGCAAGCAAGACAAATTAGTTCTAGAAACCTATTATACAGCAAAATGCCTGTAGCTAACGACACTGTATTGAATACATAAAATTTGCTATGAGGGTAGATCTTATGTTGTGTTATTATCACACACACACACACACACACACACACACACAATGATAATAATAATAAGGGAAACAGGAGGAAGGTTTGGGAGGTAATAGATATGTTATGGCCTTAGTGTTGGTGATAGTTTTATGGGTGTATACTTAACCCACAAGCTCATAGAGGTGGGTACATTACATATATACAACTTTTTACATGTCAGTGATATCTCAAAAAAAGTGGTTTTAAAATAAAATAAAATATTTAATATAGGCATACCTTGAAGATTTGTAGGTTTGGTTCCAGATCACTGCAATAAAGCAAGCACTGCAACAAAGCCAGTCATATTCCTTTTGTTAGTGAAGGGTCTTGCCTTCAATTTGTAAAAACCTCAACATTTTTGAAGCACAATTAAGCAAAGTGCAATAAAGCAAGGTGTACTTATATTTGGCCTTTTTCAGAAAAGATTTGCTGAACTCTGCATTATGACATGTAATTTCCTAACTTCAATGATTATCTAAATAATTTGGGAATAATTAAAAAAATGCAGCTCCCTGGGTTCCACTCAAAATATTAATCCAGTAAATTGGTAGAGGACTAGAAATTAGCATTTTAAATACTTCAAGTAATTCTGACTCAGATCATCTTGAGAACATTAAGAAACACTGCCTAATTCACAATCTCACCAACAGTGCAAGGGGGTTTCCTTTTTTCCACATCCTCACCAACACTTGTTGTTTGTCAACTTTTTGATAACAGCTATTCTGGTAAGTGTAAGATGATGTCTCATTGTAGTTTTGATTTGCCTGATGATTAGCAATGTTAAGCATCTTTTCATATGCTGTTGGCCATCTGTATGTCTTCTTTGGAGAAATGTCTATTCAAGTCTTCTGACCATTTTTTAATCAGATTTTTTTTGGATGTTGAGTTATATGAGTTTCTCAAAAAATTAAAAACAGAAATACCATAAGCTCCAGCAATTCCACTCCTGGGTATTAATCTGAAGAAAATGAAAACACTAATTTGAAACTATATATGCATCCTTACAGTTACTGCAGAATTATTTATATTAGCTGAGATATGGAAGCAACTTAGGCATCCATTGATAGATGAATGAATAAAGAATATGTAAGATATATACACACACACACACACACACACACACACACACACACACACACACACACACTTCACCACCAGCCTACATTGTCGCTCTAAGATTCAAAGCAATCCTTGGTTTCCACTTATATATATATATATACACAATGTATATTAGACATATATACACAATATATAGCTATATATACTCTCTATATATGGTATATTGCTCAGCCCTAAAAAAGAATGAAATCTTGCCATTTGTAATGACATATACAAACCTAGGGGGTATTATGCTAAGTGAAATGAATCAGATAGAGAAAGACAAATACTGTTTGATTTCACTTATATGTGGAATCTAAAACACAAACAAAACATAGACTCATAGATACAGAGAACAAATTAACGGTTGCCAGAGAGAAGAGGGGTGAGGAGAACAGATAAAAATGGTGAAGAGAAATATTAGGTACAAACTTCCAGTTATAAAATTAATAACCCACAGGGATGTGGTGTACAGCATGGGGAAAATAGTCAATAATATCATAATAACTTAGTTTGGTTACTAGACAGATGGTTACTAGTGCTGATCACTTTGTAAGCTATATAAATGCTGAATCACTATGTTGTACACCTGAAACTAATAGAATATAGTATGTCAACTATACTTTAATGAAAAAAATAAGTTAGGAAAGAGAAATACTGCCTATGAGTCAAAATAAAACCTTAAGAGGTAGTATGTAAAAAAAATTTGAAGAGCTCACCCACCATATTTTCATCTCTTTCCTCAAAATTAAAACCACGCTTCAATGCCTTTTGTATTTTCTACAAAAGACAAAGTTCTCCTTGTTAAAAACTCTCCCTTTTGTGTAAAACAAACACCTTCCCACTGAAGTACTTAGCCCTGGATATTTCACAAAGAGGCTCTCAAAGTAGGTTCAGTTTGACATACTCTTAAGAGGTTTGGAGCAATAATTCTGCTCCATCAGTCATGTGTTTTTAATGAATAAATTTTAATTTGTTATTGCACGTATAATTTTAAATACATTGGAATAATTTATTAAAAAGTTTATCTCTTGTCCTTAAATAATTTTCTAATGTTCAGGCAAAAATAAATCAAATACTTTGTTTAGTTTGCTACCAGCTTCTCACTAAAATTTACTAAAAGGTGAATTCAATATCGAGTTTTTTTCTGTTTATATCTCCAGAAAGGAAATTATAGTCTAATGAGTATACAGGCAGCTCCCAGTATTTAATATTTTAGTGTTAAGCATCAGGATTATCATGCCTTGATCATCAGAAATGATCTACTAGTAACAAAATGCTGGTTAGGATAAGACATTGTGAAGAGTCTGTGTTCTAAGACTGTTTCCCAAATAATTCTGATCCAAGGAACCCCATGGGGCTTGGTTAAAAGTGCATATTCTAGGGAACTTCGCCTGGAGATTCTGATTTGTTAATCCAGAATTGTTCCCAGGAATCTTTATTTTTAATAAGAAGCCAGATGATTCTTATGATAAAATTCAAAAGCACTGTTACGAGGTTACATTTTACTTAGCATAATAATCACTAAAGAGGATAAGCTGTATTCTTCAGACAGTACATGATAGATGCTTCTGATTTCTAATTTGCATGGCTGAGAGAAAAGAGAGGTGAGATTTGAGTCTGTTCTGTCACCTCAGATCTTTGGCTTACAACATTTGGCTTGGATGCATTGAGTCCTTAGATGGAGCAGTTCTGTTATATACAATCTATTTATTAATCTCATTGCATTAAGAACAGCCCTGACCTTCCTCACTGCACCCATTTTATATGTCTCTGTACTCATCACTACTGTTTTGGTGTGTAGTATCATTATAAAGAACTTGATGTATAATACACTTATTTCTCTCTGTAAGCACATATCTAGTAGGAGGGTATTTGTATAGTGCATGTTTGGAATAGATGAATTATTTTCAAACTGAGGAGAGGAAAGATCCCATATGGTGCCTTTAACCAGAATCAGAAAAGGGCTATATAATTTGAAAACATTCTCAATGTTATAATTTTTATTTGTAAACTAAAAAATTCTTTCCATGGTTTTCATTTTAGCTAAAAGTGCAACTGATATTTTTTGATTGGTGGGATATACAGAAGACATAGTGATTTTTAACTAGAAGAAATTGTCTCCTAGAAGAAATGAGTAACATTTTAATTTTAACAAAAGAGGACATGGTTTAAAGATTTTAAAATTAGGATAGATGGTTTCTAACATATTCTTTCCAATGTTAATATTCTGTGAATTTTCAAACATTCAGAATCTCTTGTTTTAAAATATACTATTCTAATCACTTCCTCCATTTTCATTCCTCCTATCTGCATGTTTGATTATAGTACATATGAAGTTAAGGAGAAAAAAAAAAACCCTGGAGTTCTGCTTACTCCTAGGATAAAGAAATCAGAAAAGAATATGTTTCTACCTATCAATGAGAAAGAGCTGCATAAATAATAAAATTATAGCTTTTCCTAAACCTATCAGAGAACTAACGATACCAGGCAACTGAGCAATCTGAAACCTGTGGAGGATCAACCTTCTTAATAGAGAGAAGGGATGTGTGGAATGAATCACCGATGACAAAACAGGAGAAATGGCATGCCTGTCTCTAGGCACAAATGTTATTTACCTCAGCCTCTACTATTCTACATAAGGTATCTGGCAGTCAATCAAAAATTATGAAACACAAGTAAAATAGAGAGGAAGAAATGACCCAAATGATGAAAGCATTTATGCAGAGAATTTAATTGCTCATTAAACATAAACTTTGATTTTAAAATACTGTTAGATTTTCAGGAGAGTTGTAAAGATAGAGAAAGAGTACTAATACCTGGTTTTCCCTGCTGTTCATTAGGGTACATAGGGTGCCTGTGGTGCATTTGTCACAACCTGGGGTCTAACTTTAAATCGCTGCTACTAACTTCTGAAGCTTATTCAGATTTCACTAGTTTTTCCTTAATGTTCTTTTTCTGTTCCAGAATCTTACCCAAGATATCACATTGCATTTAGCCATCATGCTGCTTTAGCCTCCTCTGGTCACTGGCAGTTTATAGAACTTTCTATTAAACTGGAAGGTTTGAGGAGTACTTATCAGGTATTCTGTAGAATGCCCTAAATTTGGGTTTGTCTTGTGTTTTTCTCATGGCTAGGAGGAATACCAGAGAGGCAAAGCATCATTCTCATTACATGATCCCACAGGCCCCTTCTATTAGCATGACATGTCAGTGATGTGGTTACCTTTATCTCCTGGCCTTGGTAATGCTTGCCAGAGTTCAGTTTGTCCAGCTTTTGACTTTGTTAGGATGAAGTGGCAACTTTGAAGTTTTTTATATGTGGAATGAAAATTGGAATTCCCTGTTGCATTATTCTAGAATATGATTTATTTAATCTATATTTTGAAATTGATTTGCTTAGAATTTTACAAAGTAGTCTGAAGATTTTTGAAAAAAATCACTTTGTTAAAATTGTTTATATCTCTTTTGTCACTTCTAATTTTGTATAGTTTTACTCTTACCCTCTATTTCTGGATTAAGTTAGCTAGTGATCTGTCAACTATGTTAAAATTTTCAGCTAACACTTTTCAATTTTATTTAACTCTTTTTCTGTTTAAATTTTGTGTTTATCTTTATTAATTTCCTTTTGCTTCTTTTGTTTTCCTTTTACAGCTTTTTAAATAGGGTGTTTAATTAATTTTCATTTTCTATTTGTATTTGCATAAGCATTTTAATTGCTTTAATTGAATATCCATAGGCATTTTAATTGCAACTAAATTGCTTTAGTTCTATCTCATAAATTTGATGTGTTGTATTTTTATAGTTGTGGACAATAAATTTTAAAATCTTGATTTGTGTTCTCTCTTTACCCAAGAGTTGTTTTATTAGAATACTTTTCAATTTTTATATGAAAAAATTTTTAAAAACATTTTTATTATTGTTATCTAGGTTTATTGCATTATGGCCAATGCTGTTATTATTTCCATTTGGAATTTATGGATTTTTTTTTTTATTTTGGACTAATGTATGGTTAATTTTCATGATGTTTCATCTACAATTAAAAAGGTTTATTTTCTATTGTTAGAATTTAGAGTTTAACATATATCTTCCTTATTTTTAATACTGTTTAGTTCTCATATATTTTTCTTCACTAATTATTTGTCTCTTCTTTTGTTCTTTGGTATTTTCTATTTGTTTCCTATTACAACAATACTGATATTGGTTTTTCTAAGTTCATATTCATTCCCCGAAAACAAAACTTGAGCGATGTTTTGATCAAGTGATATATTAAAGGAATGCTCTCAGGAGAAAAAAAGTGAGGGAAGCTGGATAGGGAAAGGGGGTTGGGAAAGCTAGGTAAGGATGGGATATGGAAGCCTAGAAGGAATTCTGAGCATGAATTACACCATGGCCTAGGTGACTAGGTCTTTTATACCCCTGTATCACTTAGTCATCAGCTGTAGGCTGTATATGTGGGCTGGAAATAGTCTCCTGAGGGAGGCTATTTCTGTTGCTTGTTGGCAATTCTCTTAAGAGGGAGCACCTGTGAGCTGTTAGCAGCCCACACTGACAACCCTAGGAGATAAGTTCACTGACTCGGTAAAGTGGATCAGGGATGGAAAAGACCATTTACTGCAGCTAATAATCTCTTCTTCCCCTTCCCTACCATAAAGTTTAAGGCAGTTTTCCTCCATTGAAATTAAAGGTAAAAGATATGGGCAGGGGCGTTGCATGTATTGCCAAGCTTACCATTTTCTTGTGTGTACTTCACATATTTATGCTACCAGCCCTGAAATTATTCAGATTTGAAATTCTTGATTTTAGCAAATGCCAAGGTAGCTGTATTTAATTATTCTTGTTTATGTTTATTTTATATATATTTTTCTGGCATAAACATTTTAAGAATTTTTATGATTTATTTTCATATCCATTCCAGGTATAAAACCATTTTTGGCAATACCTTATTTTTATTAGTGAAATAGTAATAGATGTGTGAGGCCTATAAAACTACAGGTTACATGTATTTGTGTAAGAAAGTTGTAGAGAGACTGCTAGTTTCACTCTGTTCCCCCTTATAGCTCTCTTCCTCTGAGCCTTCACTGAAGGCTGGAAAACTAAACATGACATTTTCTAGCCTCTTTGCAGCTCGAGCTCTCTGTGTGATCCAGGTTCAGTCAAACAGAAGTAACCACCAGAGTCGCACAAAAGGGAAGGAAGTTATGTGGGGTAGTGACTGTGTGAGAAAGATTTGATCTGGGGTCAGAGGCATCTAATGCTCCCAGGGCAACCGTGAGACAAGTTCCACTGCCTGTTCCCCAGCATCATGAATGCCAAGTGGGCATTTCTTCTGGTTGTATTGCTTCTCTCTATTTCCCTGGTTCTTCCTGAAATTATGTGCTGCTTAAAAACTTGTAGTAAATTCTTCCCTCTTCAAATAATCTACAATGAATTTCACTGCCTAAAATTAAGAATGATAACCTATACAGTGACAGTAATAATCCTAAATATGGTAGAATTATTTCAAAATAATACCTTAGTGAGGTTACCACATTCTAAATTCTTCTCCTTAACTTTGTGGGCCCAGAGACCCATCTTTGTCAATTCTCTGGCATTGTCAGATTGAGAAATTGTTTCATATTCTGAAACTGACATTGAAACAAATGAGACCGAAATGGGCACAAGAATGTATGTAAATGAAATCATCAAGATATTAGAGAAATTTCTACCTATATATTCAAGCTACATAATCTTAAATCTGGGTTAAACAAACAAACAAAGTAGGAAGATGGCAGAAATGAACCTGCATACACCAATAAATCAGTATTTATCAAATATAAAAATATAATGATAACATAACAGGCAGAGTGAATATACCCTTGTGTTTCTCAGGGAATGCTCTCAGGGTGATGACAAACGTTGCACAGCAGTCTGTGTGGGGTACCAGCCACCCATCTTTAATGTCTGAGACCTGGATCCAGAAGTCTTGCTGCACCATACTCATATATGTTATACATCTTCCCTTTACCTGTGTCCATATTTCAGGACCTAGGAATTTTCCTTTGATGTCCACTTAGTGATGGTCACAGACTATCATAGCACAAAAGACCAAATTATAATGATGAACAAGTGAGAGTATATAGAGCAAAAATTGATGGGACTTATATGACCTTGTGAGAAATCTCTCAGATAACAGCTTGAAAGACTTGTCAATAGGACTATAAAGCTTCAAGTTGGTTGACCAAACATCTCTCTAACATGAGCAGACCTGGATAAAGATTATGAAAATCAAATTCTTTAGCTTTTTGTTTGTTTAAGACCTGTTTGACCTCTTTTTGTATATTACGTTACAATCTGGACTCTGCCGAGACAAAAATCTTGAGGTTTGATTTGAAGACATTCACCCATTTTCTGGTTAGTTCTTAGGTTATTACATTTAGACAGAAGTAGAAGGAAAATTAATTCACTCTTTAGAAGGCAATATTATTTCCAAGTCCTGGGGTGACCCCCATCCAAACCACCAAGTACTGACACCACCAATCTGCCAATATTCTCAAGATATATTTACCTACACAGTCTATCTTTAGGCTTTAAGAATGAAAGTTTGTGAAACTTATCTTTTCTCTAATTTTAAATTTAAATTATAAGATTTAAAAAAATTTTACTTTATTATTAGTTTTAAGTATACATTACATTGATTAGACTTTTATATAGTTTATAAAACGATCCCCCTGATTGCTCTTTCTCTCCTCTGGTTCTCCACCTAGCCATTACATTAATGCTAATTGTCTTCTCTATGCTGTGCTCTCCATCCCTGTGACCGACTGTCAACTACTAATTTATACTTCTTTAACCTTTCTCCCAACCCCCACAATCCCCCTGGCCATCACCAGATTGTCCTCTATATTTGCCAGTCTGTTTTTGATAATTTATTCTTGTTTCTTAGATTCTACATGTAAGTGAAATCATATGGTATTTATCTTTCTCTTTCTTACTTATTTCACTCAGTATAACAACCTCTAGTTTCATCTATGTCATTGCAAATGGTAGAGTTTCATTTTTTTTATGGTTGAGTAATATTCTATTGTATATATGAACCATAAGTTCTTTATCCAATCATCTGTTGATGGGTATTTTGGTTGCTTCCATATCTAAGATCTGTTTCTCTTGCAAATGCAAGTATTGTTCTCAGTCATTTTGATTTTATCTTGGCTGTGTTTCAGTTACTTATATCTATCACATTTTAATAAAAGCTAATTTAAAAAATGGACATTTCTGTTAAAATAAAAAAACCCTTAATTTATGATGAGTTATGTTTTATTCAATTAAGGTAACCTATCATTTTTTGCTATATTTTATTTTAAAAAATTGTTTGAAGAAACTTGGCACTGCATTATAGGTTACACCACTAAAATTAGCAAAAAATCAATTCACACTTGGAATCAATTTTCTACGTCTTATTAAAAAATAATAAATAATCTTAAAGAAATGTTGTTTTGGTTGTTTGAAACATGGCTAATAGATGGTAAAGGAGTCTCAAGTATTCTTAAAAGCTCTGCCTAGAAAGGCCAAAGGAGATTCATTCCCCTCCTATTAGGAAGCACTTTGACATTATGAATAGTCATATAAATATTATTTAATACTGATTCTAAGTAGATAATTCTCCAGGCTTTATAAGAAAAAGTTCCCAAAGTCTCTCCTTTAATGTGCATTTCTGGAATAAAAGTAAAACTGGAAAATTTTTAAAAATTGGTTTATGATTACAGTTATGTCACAATGATTTTATTGCTACAATGCCACTCATACTATCCTAGGTCGTCATTCTCTTCTCTTGCTTTTTCTTTATTTTTAGGAAGACCAGTTGTTTTGGAAACAACATGCCACAATATACAATAGAAATACAAGAACAATAAGGACCATTCACACAAAAATAATAACACCATTAACAAAATAGAAACACAAAACACCAGAATGAAAAGGAGAGCAGAACTTCAATGTTCTTCTCATGAGTTTTGAAGTACAAGGGTATTGTGATCAAGTCCAAAATTTAAGGCTGTTCTCTCTGGATTCTGGTAGAGAAATCTTGATGGCTATGGTGGCAGAAAAACTAAGGATCATCAGAGGTAAGCCTTCATATTAATCTTTGGTTTAGTTCCTTCTGAGAAAGAAATTTATCTCAGTCTTTTTATAAGGGGAATGTAATACACAGCACCTGAAAATGTAGAAGTATTTCTTATCTAATTGACTTATATGTCTTTTGTAACAAATTTATTAAAAAGACCGAGCTCAGAGGAAATAAGTTTTCTCCAACCTCTGCCTTCAAATATATTCTAGAGATTGTTCTGTCCTACATCTTGATGACATTATAGGTTCTGCAGGTTTCTCATTTTCTGGTTGTAAAGAGTGTAAGTCAAAATATCAATCTCATATCTAATTAAAATCTTCATCTCTTCTCTTATCTTAAATCTGACGTAGAGGTTGGGGACCAGCAGGGAAGTAGAGATTCAATCCTTCCACTCCTTTACCCTCTTTCTTTTTCTTGCTCTTATTAGATAATGGAATCGAGGAGGTGGGAGAAATAAAATTAAAAAGTCTTAATTGACTGGTGCTACTGTAATCTGGCCATTAGTGCCCTCTGTTGGGGAAGAGGTCCAAATGTATGCTGTTGCCCATTCAGAAATGAGAGGATTTCTGTATTTTATGATTCCTTGGTAAGGGAGAGACACTAACTTACTAAACTCCTCTCAGCTCTTACCCCACTGTATAAAACCCACAGCTGCTTGTCACCCAGGTCCTCTTGAAACAAGAATGGTCTAGGCTGATCTAAGCAGCCCCACCATGGATAACAGAACTCACATATGAACCTCTCAGGAGAAAGCCCTTATTGCCCATGGAAAACTCATGTTGATAAAGTTGCCATTCCATCTTTGTATTCCCAGTAGTGCACACTAGATTGACAGTAAATATTTATGGCATAAATGAGATCTCTGGCAAATTCTAAATTCCAGAATTCAGTGTTGTTCCTCATCATCACCACTGAACATTCATTGAATTCCTTGTGTATAGAAAACTGTATTGTAAGAGATTGGGCAACGTCAATATCAGAGTGGCCTAAGATGTCCCTCCTTTGTCTCTACTTTAACGACTAAAATTCGACATCTATTCATGAACAAAAGTACCTCTGTGGTAGTTGTGAGATTCAGCAACATGTGCCAAGGAACTTAAGAGTCTTGTCCACCAAGAATTTTTTTTGACCACAGTAGTATGAAACTAGAAATCAATAAGAAGAACGCTTAAAATCCACAAGCATGTGGCAATTAACACACTCCTGAATAACCAATGAGTTAAAGAAGAAATCAAAAGGGAAATAAAAAAGTATCTTGAAACAAATGAAAATGAAAACACAATAACCAAAAACCTATGAGATCTTCAACAACAGTTCTTTCAGGGAGGTTTATAGCGATAAATGTATATATTAAGAAAAAAGAAACACTTCAAACTAATTAACTATACACCTCAAGGAATTAGAAAAAACAATAAACTAAGCCCAAAGTAAGCAAAAGGAAAAAAAACATAACACAAATCAGAGCAGAAATAGAGACCAGAGATACAAAAGAAAAAATAAAAAAAACTAAAGCTGTTTATTTAACAGATAAAATTAATGAACATTTTGCTAGACTAAGAAAAAAGAGAGAAAACTCAAATAAATAAAAGCAGAAATGAAAGAGGAGACCGATACCACATTATAACTGATACCACAGAAATACATAGGATCATAAGAAACTATTATGAATACCAACAAATGGGTAACCTAGAATAAATGGATAAATTCTTAGGAACATAAAAGTTGCCAAAACTGAATTGAAGAAACGGAATATACAAATGGACCAATAATGAAGAGAGACTAAATAAGTAATCAAAAAATTCCCAAGAAAGAGAAGCCCAAAACCAAATGATTTCACTAGTGAATTCTATCAAACATTTAAAGAAGAATTAACACAAATCCTCTTGAACACTTCCAGTAAAATGAAGAGGAGAGAACACTTCTGAACTAAATTTATGAGGCCTGATACAAAAGTCAGATGAGAACATTGATGAACATAGATGTGAAACTCCTCAACAAAATACTAGCAACCCAAGTTCATCAGCATATTAAAAGGATCACACACAATGATCAAGTGGGAATTACCCTTGCGATGCAAAGATGATTCAATATACACAGATTGATAAATATAACACAGTAACATAATGAAACATAAAAATCAAATGATGATCTCAATCGATGCAAACCAAGCTTTTGACAACACTCAGCATCTTTTCATCCTTTCATCCTTGAGGATGAAAACCCTCAACAAATTGGGTATATAACAAACATACCTTGACTAATATGGGTTGTATATGAAAAACCCACAGCTAACATTATTCTCAACAGTAAGAGGTTAAAAGTTTTTCCTCTAAGCTCAGGAACAAGACAAAGGTGCTCACTTTTATTGCTCTTATTCAACACAGTGCTGGAAGTTCTTATTATAGCAATTAGGTGAGACAGAGAAATAAAAGGCAATTAACTTTGAAAGGAAAAAGTAAAATTATCATTATTTGTAGATGAGATGGCCAAATATATAGAAAATCCTAAAGAATAAACAAAAAAAACTATTGAAACTAATTAATGAATTTAGTAGGATACATAATCAACATATAGGAATAAGTTATATTTTTATACACTAACTGTACTGTCTGAACAAGAAATATAAAAAGAATCCCATTCAGAATAGCATCAAAAACAGTAAAGTACTTGGGAATAAATTTAACAAAGGAAGTGAAAGTTCTGTAGACTGAAAATTACAAGATTTTAAAAAAATTAAAGAAGACACAAACAACTGGAAAGATTCTGTGTACATGGATTGGAAGAATTACCATTTGTTTACATGTCTACATTACCCAAAGCCATCTATAGATGCAATGCAATCTCCCTATCAAAATTCCAATGGCATTTTTTACATTAAAAAAACCCTAAAATTTATATAGAACCACAAAAGATCTTGAATAGTCAAAACAATCCTGAGAAAGAACAAAGCAGCATTTTTAACATAAATTAAAAAAAAACACTCTAAAATTTATACAGAACCACAAAAGACCCTGAATAGTCAAAACAATCCTGAGAAAGAACAAAGCTGAAGGCATTGTACTTTCTGATTTTAAACTATATTACAAAGCTACAGTGACCAAAACAATACAGTACTGGTACAAACATAGACATACAGACCAGTGGAATAGATTGAGAGACCAGAAATAAACCTTAACATATATGGTCAACGAATATTTGCCAAAGGAGCCAAGAATGCTTAATGGGAAAAGGATAGTTTCTTCAATAAATGGTATTGGGAAAACTAAATAATTACATGCAGAAGAATGAAAGTGCCACCCTTTATTACACCACTTACATAAATTAACTCAAAATGGATTTAAAAATTAAACATAAGATGCTGAACTGTAAAGTTCCTAGAAGAAAACACAGGTAAAATCCTCCTTAACATTGGTCTTGACAATGTCAAGCAACAAACGCAAAACTCAAGAATGAGGCTGCATCAAATTTAAAAGCTTCTGTAAAGCAAAAGAAATAATCAACAAAGTAAAAAGGCGACCTATGGAATAGAAAAAATATTTGCAAACCATATATCTGATAAGGAGTTAATATCTAAAATATATAAAGAGCTCATAAAATTCAATTACAAAAGGAATCCAATTTAAAAAAAGGCAAAGGAAATAAAGACATGTTTACAAAGATGGAGAAATGGCCAATAGGTACATGAAAAACTGCTCAGGGTCACTAATTATGAGGGAAATGTATATCAAAACCATAATGAGATTTTACCTCACATCTACCTGATGACAAGTGTTGTTGAGAATGTGTTAAAAAGGGAACATTTGTGCACTATTGGCGGGAATGTAAATTGGTTCGGCCATCATGGGAAACAGTATGGATGTTCCACAAAAATTAAAAATATAGCTACTATATACACCACGAATCCCGCTTCTGGGTATATATCCAAAGGAAATGAAATCAGGATATTGATGAGATATCTGCACTCCCATATTTATTACAGCATTATTCACAATAGACAAAATGTAGAAACAACCTGTGTCCAACAACAGATATGATATATATAATACACATATATACACACAATGAAATATTATTTAGCTATTAGATAGAAGGAAATCAATCCTGCCATTTGCAACAATATAAATGGACTTGAGGGTATCATGCTAAGTGAAATACTATGTGATATCTCTTGTATGTGGCATCTAAAACAGCCAGGCTTGTAGGAACAGAGTAGAACAGTGGTCGCCAGGGGCAGAAGCATGGAAAACTTGGGATATGTTGGTCAAAGGGTACAAACTTGCAGTTAGAAGATAAGTTCTGGGGATCAAATGCACAACATTGTGATTATAGTTAACTATATTGTATTATGTACTTGAAAGCTTCTAAGTGACTAGCCCTTAAATGTTTTCACCACATAAAAGAAGTGATCGTTATGTGACATGCTGGAGGTACTACCTCATGCTATGGGAGTAACCATACTGCAATGTATAAGTGTATCAAATCAGCATATTGTACACCTTAAATGTACACAATGTTACATGTTAATTATGTCTTTAAAAAAAGGTAAAACAGAGAAATGTAATAATGGGATAGACATATTTGGTGCCTGGTAAATGATTAAGATAGCAGATGTAACAGAAAGGGGATTGTTTTTGAAGGGGCAAAAATGACTAATGTGGTTTGGCATACTGAAAAATGTAAATAGCATTAGCAAATGTGAGGTAGTAGAGCTAGGCATGCATATTCAGGATACAATAAACAGATGCATCGGGTGCAAACACTTGCATTTATGTTGGAAGTTATTGGGATTAAAGGCTGAGTGGGAGTATCTAAGGCAGATCTTGGAAAGTCTTGAATACCATGCTCCAAAATAGGCAAAATTGTGGAACTGAAGTGTTTGAACCTAGGTAATTTGAATGGTATAAATAGGAGGGGCATAGAAAATATCACCAATAAATAAATTTTATGGTGTGTTTAATTAAAAGCAGACTTAATGCTAAGTGCTACCAGGAATTCACCATTTCTGCCAGTCTTCTCTGCATCCCAAGGCATTCATTAAGTTCATGGGGCATTGTGTGAAGGGTGGAGGGTCAATGGTTTAATATACATATGATATATGTTTGTATACAGGTGCTGAGCTGCAGAATTCACATGGCAACTCCTAAATTCAATGGCACTACTCAGGAGTCTAAACATTGTCCCCTAAAACCCCGGACACAGCCCTCTTTATCTTTATGCTTACTATTTGTTGTGAGTTTTCATGCAATGCACTCTATGTGTGTGTTAATGAGTGTTAATAATGAGTGTTATAGGGTAGGCTACTTATAAGTTGAATAACAAAGGTGCATAGCCCCTTGGTGCCTGAGATTCATATCTAGCTAATTCAAACTCTCAAAAGAATTTCTTGTTCTTGTTAAGCTTTCTAAGGTATCTCCCTTTGAAATCCTAACCATCTTTTTTTCTAAATTAAAACTCTTTGCTCCTTTCAAATTTATCCTTTAGTTTCCTCTTTTTTTTTTCTTTTGTTTCTTAGGTATGGTATTAACCAGCCATGTGAATTTAGGTAATTCACCTGACCTTCTTAGGTCTATTTTTCAGCTGAGTTGGATTGAACAATCTTGACCTGTCCTTTCAGTTGAAAATGGTAAAATGTCTGTAAAAGCTCTTTGTGAATATTAGGTGCCATAAGATAAGGAATAGTTATTATTTCTGTTTCTATTTTGTTTTTGATTTCTGAATTTCCTCCCAACTGCCCCCAACATCCCCACCTCATGGAGTATCATGACCTCTAGCATATCATGCACATCCAGGATAAGTTTTCCATTGTATGTAATACAAAGAAGACAGTGAGAGTATTAAAAATATTTAATAGCTTCTGGAAGAATGTATATGTGGTAGTTGTGGGAGGGAGTTTCTTTTTTTCCTATTCTCTATACATATATGAAGGAAATAGTTTCTGTTTCTTCCAGTTATCTGAGATTTTAGAACATGCAAGATGTGGATACAAATGATCAATCACAATGATTTAAATTTCACTGGCTTTTATCCTGCTTATTCTAGCAAGATCCTAAACCCTTGCACCCCATCTCCTGACCAGCCTCCTAAGCATTCCTGGAAGTCTTTGGTCAGATAACACAATGTTGATATCTATCATTTATTTTCCTTTTTTCTATTCAGTCCCACTTCATCTGGTTATACTTCTGCTTCCCAGACATCACTGCTCCCATGAGGTTCCATTATATTTCCTACTACAGTTGAACCATTGGAGCTCAGGAGATGCCGAGGCTGCATTGAGTACTGCTGTGATCTGGAAAAATATGCTTTCTCCCATTTCTGTGAAATAGTAGAAATGCTGCTGAGATATGTCAAATGGCACAGAGTCTTTGGTGAAAATGGTTTTTCAGATTTCATACCATCAGTTTCAAATATTAATTCAAGAAATAACTTGACTGGGACACAGATCAAAGTGATAGACCTAAGACCAGATAAGAATTTCTGTTTCCTTCCAGAGATTAAATGTTTCTTTCATTGTCAAGCTTGAGATATCTGTGTTCTTTTTTCCCATAGGATGTGTTTTTTTCTCAGGAGGTGTTTCAGTCTTGTAATGGCAGAGCCAGAAGTTTTGTTGATAAGACATGCCCAATATATATAAAATGTGAATAAAAATTATGTCCTTAACTTCTAGCACCAAAAAAATCTTAAGAGATAAAGCTGTCTTTAGGGAAAATACCTAGGCAATTGCCTGGAGCAGATGGAAGATGAGACCCAAAAGCCTGGAAGTTGGCTATTTCCAAATACCTTGTTGCTAGTGGGTGAGGATGAGGAGAGAAGTGATGAGAGAGGTGCCTTGGGGAGAAGGTGGCACTCGGTGCTATAAGAAAAATGTATGAGAAAATTTTGGGGAGGCTGAGAAGGACTTCAAAAGAACAGAAAAGTCCTATAGATGATTTTAAATTGATTACTATGTAATTCCTGTATTCTTATCCATTTGGGAAGAGTTTTGGACTTCACAGAGCACAGAATGGGAGCGTATAGAGAATTTAAGCCATTGGCACTCAGATTTTATGAAGTAAGAGGAGTTCCAAGATGACTTCTGGGTTAAATATGGAAGCAAACCAGCTAAGCCTCAATCTGGGAATTTTTCTAGAAAGTTCATTCCAAATTGTAGTACAATAGAGAAGCAACAATTCAGCCAATGGAAATAATATGCAAATGACCCAGTTAAGTTGCCAATATCTGGGCAGGTTCTAGGATTAACCTAGATTAGGTAAGTAGTTTGCTATTCTGGGGAGAATATAATGTTTTAGCAAATGAAAATAAAAGAAGAGTTAAGTTCTGACTTGAGTTTTAAAACTTTTTCAATAAAGGCACAGTATCTGTAAGAGAAATAAATAAGAAAATTTATGTCATTGCAGCAGGGGAGAGAGAGAGAGAGAGAGAGAGAGAGAGAGAGAGAGAGAGAGAGAGAGAGAGAGAGAGAGAGAGAGAGAGAGAGAGAGAGAGAGAGAGAGAGAGAGAGAGAGAGACCTTTTCTTGACTAAATTTAGGAAAGTGAATTGATGGCTTTTATTGCAGAGAGACTCATATTAGTGTGTGAAGTTATGAGAGGATAAAATAAAAACAATGTGTGGACACCTTGAACTTGGCTCTCTTGTGTAAAATATACTGGGAGTAAGACTCCGGAGGTCGAGAGGACTAAGGAGAGATGGGGAAGTCATGAGAGTCAAGACCAACCTGGGGATTATGGGAAGGAAAAGAAAGGAGTGGCATAGAATAGAGAAAGGATTGATTGTTTTAAGAATGGATGGCTATGGGAGTAAAAGAGAATGAGGCTTGTATTTAGGATACATCTCTATGACAGAGAATTGTCAAGAGTAATGCTGGTGACTGGCATTAATTTCAATGAAAACTCCATTTGCCCAATGGTCTTGCTGTACCCAGTGAATCAGGCAGTCTCTAGGCCCCAGCACCTTACCTTTAAAACCTTTTTCAATTTAGGGATGCTCATCATCAGTAAAGTGGAGTGAACAGAGACTATAGCATAGATGACAGTTTCCCAGGCCCAGAACCAACGTCTCTTATGAAACAGAATGTCTACTGTGGCGATAAATATGGCCAGAAAGTAAGAGGTGAAGAAGATGAGGAACAAGGCAAGATACCTCAAGGCACTAAAGTGAGCTTTCAAGCTGGAGTTGCAGAGGCCAATGTTGTGATGTTGCATCTGCCCCAAGTGTTGGCACAATGAGCCTATGAGCAAGATGGTGGAGGCCAGGAATAGGAGGAAAGGAATAACCAGCAAAACCAGTTGCTGAAATATTAAAAAATTCTGCAGGAGCGTCTTAATTCTCTCAGTCACAGTGTTGTTTCCAGGCAAATGCATCATGGAGATTAACTGAAATTTGATGCGACTCCTAATGACTGAAGAGATGATTGCCACACAAGAAATCAGCAGAGAGCCCAGCAGCAGCTGGGGAACCAACCTCATAATTCTCCACCTTAGCCAGAGAAAGATGGGGTGGGCGAAAGAAGAGACTTTGACACAGTAGACAACAGCAAGCAAGCTGGTTAACCAGAACGTAAGAGTATTAGTAAATTCCCAGATGATCACTAAGTACCAAAATATGGTGTTAGGGTAGAAATAGGAGCAAAAATTGTACAGCACCGATGACCACTGCAGGCAGAAGCGGCAGAAGCCCAAGCTGATGAAAATCATGTCCACAGGTGACATCCTTTTGATCTGCATCCACTCTCTGCCCAGCACAGCAACAATTAGGCCACTCTGCACAATTATTGTCAAGGACTCGAGCACATAGATGACCATGAAGAAGACAGTGATTTGGTTGGGTATCATCCTTTTACTCCAAAGTATCTTCCTGGATGCAGACTCAGAATCTCTGCAACAATCTCCAGATAGGGAACATGTTCCTGGTCTCACTACTGTCTCATGCAAGAAAGACCTCCTGTGGATGCAAATTTTCCCCAGCTTACTTTTGACTTTGCAATTTTTCTGTTTGCAGGATTTGCTTATGCTTTGCTTGCTGGTTTGTTATCAGGCCCAGATGCAGGGAAATATTTGAATGTGGATTTGTGTTCCTGAGGTGATTTGATTATTTCCATAAAAGACATACTTATTTCATAATCATGCCATTTATCTCCTCTTTATCTCTCTGAGGAGTCTTTAACTTACTTCCTCATCTTTTAAAAATGGTATCCTCACTCTTGAACCTAAACTTTGAACCACAGGAGAGACAACTCCTTCACTGTTCATTCATGTCCCGGGCAATCTATCTATTCTGCTAAGTGAGTGCTATAACAATGCCAACTTCAGAAACCCTGTCTCTCCAGCTTCCACAGTAGGTGGTGGTGGATGCTACAACCGAAGTGTGAGCATCAATAAAAAAATACTAAAGAAAAGTCCTTGCTCTGTGATTCCACCCACAGAATTGCTGGAACTCCAGACTTTCAAGTATTCCCATTCAAGTATCCCCTTCAAGTATTCCCAGTACATATTGCTTTCATGACTGCCTGCTGAATTCTTCAACCCAGAGAAACCACTGCACACTCCCTATTGCACTCCCCACAGTCAAGGTGTGGCATCCTTAGCTATTGTTCTGTCAAGTCCAATGCCTTGAGCTTTACGTCTCTGAGAATTGTTCTTGGTCTCTGGACATGTGTTTTTTCCCCCCCTCTTTACTGGGCTGGGCTTTTTCTGTCACTGCTCACATTGCTCAGGATGAATAGAAAGGGAACCATTTACTACTAGTAAAAGTGCTTTTAAAGATAAGGCCTACTGAACAGCCTAGATGGCCTTGCCCACTTTGATTTTTATTTATTATCCTTGAGCCTCTTGAACCAGCCTGTAGTGACAAATGAAGTCACTGATAGTGGTAACATCAAATTCTATTGACTCTGGTATAATATGGTTTGGTAAAATTGCAGCCCTCTGTAGTACCCATTAGGTATCTCAAAGAGTCTCCTGTGAGCTTGCAAGCAAGTCTGAGTGGATTCAGGATGGTTTGATTTCTTAGGTTCCTGCATAGGATACTGCACTTGCCAGCTGCTTCCCTTCCCAACAGTATAGCATGGATCTGCTATACCGTCCCTGTCATATGCTCACGCTGCTCAAAGGCCCAGCTCCACAGGCCCTGAGCCTCAGCTGAGTAGCCAGTGGTCTGTGGTAAAGCAGACCTGTGTTCATATTTTGAACTGTTTGAGGAGACATAGAAGCTTAATCCCTTGCCCTTCTATCCTTTGTAATTTCACCAGAGGCAAATTTGATTTGCAGTTGCAGAAACGATTATAATAGTGCCCTCATGAAGCAAGCTTTCTTTCCTATTTTGATTCTAGAACTACAGTTCAAAAGAGCCAATGTTGCTGGTATGAATGTGAACACTTGGTGTGTGGCACCTTGGAACATGAAGCTGGTGATTGAAAGGCTCAGAGGCAAAAAGAAAAAAAAAATTCCTGTAAGCATGGAACTTGTGAAATTGTAGACTTTGGGTGCTGTTTTGGACAAGGAACAAACTACACATAACTTCTAACTACCCAGAAATTAATTCATAGCTATCTAGGCATCCTAGAAAATGAATTCAGGAAATGAGTTCAGAAAACATATACCAGATAGACACTAAATATTTAACTAATGTCTTGAAAAATGCGAGGAGAATTCTATTAATCGTTACTTGGTGAGGGAGACAAAGTGAAAGTCATTGATCCTTTGGGTAATAAGCACTAAGTCTGTATGTACTTTAATCATTCAAGGAAGAAAAAAAACAGAAGTGATCTAATATTAAGGTTAGAATTCGTGAATATAAAACAAGAAACCATTGAGCTCATGACGTAAAGGTAAACCATAGTAAAAAATTATACTAGAAAACAGAATATTAAAAAGCATTTGCTTTGCATTTTCAATAAAATGTAAGAATTTGGAAATTAAAAATTAGATGACAAAATAATAGTTTGCAATTAAAAAATGAGTTGGTTGAGATGTATCCAGACATAAGAAGAGAAAGATAAGAAATGATAGTAAGTTAGGGAAATATGCAATAATAATATTAACATCTACCTTTGGTCCTGGATACACTAAGATGTTGTCTTCCAATTATATTGCCTCATTCTGAGAACCCCTGGAATGTCCCAAACCTCCATCTGTGGGTTTTTGAAGTACAGTTCATGTGACATCCCTCGACTAGATACCACACATAGTAGTTTGACCAGGAATGAGCATCTTTCCAAAGTTGTCACTCCTAGGTTGGCCTACAGCCTGAGAGATGGCCTAGAACCACTCTACTCCACAGTGGCACTATCTATGTGATAGTGATCAATAAAGTAACTTAGGTACTCTCTTTGGGAAAGATTGAATATGAGATATATAAGGTGAGTCTTTATGCTGGAGGTTGATATTTTTTGGTGTTAGAGGTTCAAAGCTGGGCTCTTTTATTGTGTGTGCATGTGAACCCTGCAAGGCTATTTCTTGGGTTCCTTGATTCAGCAAATAGAACATTACAACACCTAGTAGGTACTTAGAGTATATTTTTGAATGATTGATGAGAACAGGAAGACTAGACTAAAGGGCATATGTCCTACTGTATTACAAGTATAAGGGCCTTGATAATCACAAAACCAGCATCCTAACATCGTGGAGACATGTACACTGTTATTACATATGATTATAATACTCTGTCATTCAACAACTGAAATTGGCGAAGACCTAAAATAAAAGTGTGTCCAAACTGACAACTATTTTTTAGGGAAAATCCTGTATGTTGGATATTTCTTTTTAAGAAATCTATTGAAATTGAATGAGACATTTATTGATTTCAAATATTTATGCATCATCTGAGACACTGTGGAGAGCGAATCCCATGAGCTGTATGCACTTCTGTGAATGTGCATTATTGATCAGTGTTTGAGTGAGTGCGACCGGCAAAATGGACCCCATGTTAATACAATGTGAACTCAACAATGCTCTGGTCATACCCCATCCCCTGGTAGTGTATTTACACTGCTGTAGGTAAAATAATAGCCCCCCAAATATTCACATCCTAATCCCCTAAACCTGTGACTATGTTACCTTATGTGGCAAAAGGGACTTTGTAGATGTGATTAAGAATTTTGGATGGGAAGATTATTCTGGAAAATCTGAATGGGCCCAATGTAATCACAAAGGTCCTTATAAGAGGGAGGCAGGGGGTGAGAGGAAAATGTAACGATGAAAGTAGAGATCAGGGTCATGAGCCAAGGAATTCAGGCAGTTTATCAAAGCAGAAGGCAAGGAACATTTTCTCTTCTAGAGCATGGAGAAGAAACCAAGCTCTGCCAATACCTTGATTTAGACCCAGACTCTGATCTCCAGAACTTTAAGATAATAAATAAATTTAGTATGCAGAAGTTCCTTCTTATCCATGGGGGATATGTTCCAGACCTCAGGTGGATGCCTACAAAGTGGAGAGTACCAAACCCTATATATACTATGTTTTTTGCTATACATACATACCTACAATAAAATTTAATTTATAAATTAGTTTAATTTATAAATCACTGTGGTGATTAACAACAATAACTAATATTATAACAATACCTTATAATAAAAGTTATGTGAATGTAGTCTCCCTCAAAACGTTATTGTACTGCATACGCTCTTCTTGTGGTGATGTGAGATGATATAATGCCTACATAATGAGATGAAGCAAAGTGAATAATGTAGGGACATAGCATTAGGCTACTATTGACCTTCTGAGAATAACTCAGGAAGATCATTGAACCATGATGATATCATGTCTTCCATGCACAAATTTAATGCCTTAACTAAGCACTTATGTGCCATGGCTGTAACCCTTGCAGTTTGAGGTGCAACAACAAAACTAGCAAGAATTTCTCTTCTTTGTTCTTACCATAAGTTTGAGCAACCTTGGCATAGGTTTTTTCTTTCTTACTAAGTTGAGAACTTTCATCTTTTAGTGCAGAGGCATTTTACGGCTTCTCCTTGGCATATCTAAATTGTCAGCATCGCTACTCTTGTGCTTTGGGGCTATTATTAAATAAAATACAAATTTCTTGAACACAAGCACTGTAATACAGTGACAATCTGATAACCAAGTGGCAGCTCCTGAGTGACTGAGGGGCAGGGAGCATATGCAGGGTAGATGCATAAACAAAGAGATGAGTCATGTCTAGGGCAGATGGAGTGGGACACTGTGAGATTTCATCATCCTACTCAGAATGGCATACAACTGAAAACTTACGAATTATTTCTGGAATTTTTCATTTAATATTTTGGATTGCAATTGACTGCAGATAACTAAAATCTTGGATACTCTATATACACATTGGAATATTATTCAGCTTTAAAAAGGAGGAAATCCTGCTATTTGTGTCAACATGGATGAACTTTGAGCGGATTATGCTAAGAGAAGGATGAATACTGCATGAGTCTATTTATATGAGTTATCTAAAATAATCAAACTCAGAGAAGCAGAGAATACAATAGTGACTCTGCCAGGGGCTGGGTGGTGTGGGAAGTGGGGAGTTGTTCTTCAATGGGTATACAGTTTCAGTAATGCTAGATGAATAAGTTCTAGAGATCTGCTTTATAAAATAATACCCATGTTAATAATATGATTTGTGTATTCAAAATTTATTGAGGATAAATCTCATGTCAGTATTTTACCACAAAGACAGAACCAAACCAAAAACAAAGAAACACAGGGAGACTCTGAAGGTGTTGCATATGTCTGTGATCTTGATTGTGTATCACCAGAGTTTATATATGTCTAAATTAATCACATTATGCACATTGAATATGCATAGTTCTTTGTATACCAATTGTACTTCAACAAACTTTAAAAATAAAAATAATACAAATTACAATAATAAGTGAGGCCTAGTTTCCATCCCTAATACTCTGATTTAATTGTCTGGGGTATAGCCTGGGTATCTAGATTTTAAAAGATCATCCTATCTAATGCTGAAGTGCAGCTCAGTTTTAGATCCACTGCTTTGGGACCACCTCATGGGGAAGACACCTGTGTCAGTAGCGATAACAACACAACTGTTAAATGTCTTGCTTTGAAAATCATCTGTGGGGAGGGAAATAAGTTCTTAATTTCATAACCATTGGCAGCCAGAAAATGGCAGGAATGTCCACTTCTCCAGGAAATATTTTTTTGTGATCCATACTATGAAAATGGCTCTCTTTAAATATAGTTTTATCCTCCAGTGCAATCACACAATATGAATCTTGCCAGAGCTTCCTTGGTTCCCAAATTTGTGAATATGCGTAAGTTTCTTCTGATATCACCCCTAAAATCTGATATGTCGATTATGCTAAGAAAGCCAAAATTTTTCTGTGACTACAAATGAAATATTTAATGCTATGTATTTCAATATTTTCAAAGCTTTCACCAACTATGTGCTATAATAATCTAATAGCATTAGAACCTGCACATTATATAAAATCTAAGGCCTCTGAACAAAGCTGTCTTCTCTGAAGATCCTATGAAAAGTTATACTTTATGTTCCTCTCTTACCTTCCTGTATTATGTAAACCCAGAGATAATTTAGCTTCAGAGGTAACTTAAACCTATTCTTACTTTCTACAAAGAAGCTCCTTGCTTCTTTTCAGTCTGTGACTCAGTCTCATTTTTCCTGGTATATATTTGTACTGTGGAGGAAGATTGCATCCAACCTTGAAGACTGTGGGGAAAAATGATTTCAGTCTCACCCCAAAATGAACAGCATACTTTGTTTACCTGCCTTCCCCTTTATAATTCTTTTTCTTGAAAAATAGAACACCTTCTCCCACAGGCTCGTCATGGAGTTTTTTTTCAGTGCCTTTGAGCCTTTTTAAAACAATCCAAAATTTGTCATAAAACACTGGATTTAAATGTTTCCCAATGAGCATTCAATAACAGTTCTGACTGTTATGTGGCAATGACACACAAATGGTCAGCATTTAAAAGAATACCTAGTAGTAACTAATGTGGTCCAAGCACAGGATCAGAGAGCATTCTCTCCTATTTCCAATTCTGCCATCAACCTGTGTGGCCTGAAGCAAATACTTTTTTTTTTTTTAATTTCATTTTAAAATAAGAATCACAGCATTTATTTGTTCAGTCTGCAACTTATTGAATGTATACATTACTGAAACTCTGGGAGCATGTACCTAGTCAACTGACAAACTGCAGATTATAGAAAATATAAAAACTATAATTTAACACTAAAATGATGTTACCCATAGGCTTTAGGCAAAATCTGACTTAAAAGTGTTAACAACCACCACCATCATCAACAAAACACCTGTGTTTTGGGTGGCACATGTAATTCTACTAGGCATGGCCTCTGTTTTCCTTTCTTACCAGGCATTATCCTTGATGCCCTAGAACTTTTGAACACTCAGGGTGCAGAGCTTCTGGTAACCTGTAGTAACATGGAGAATAAACCCTCGTCTCCTGTAATATTCAATTAGAGGGGTACAAAAGCCAAACACATATTCCAGAGCCTCAGAGATGTTTTATTGACTTTGTCTTCCTCCCTAGGACACAGTATAAGTCCATGAGACTTACAGAGCAGATTGCTAAATACTACCCTCAGAGACATTTCTCTCTTGCAATGTCTAAAGTCATAGTTCCCATGGATTAACAGCATCAGCACCTCCTAGAAAATAGTTAGAATGCAAATTCTTGGTCCTCTCTAGACCTACTGAATCAGAAATTCTAGGAATGAGACCCAACAATTGGAATTTTAACAAGTGATTTTAATGGTCAATAAAGTTTTAGAATCATTGATTTAAACACATCATATCTGGTTCCTTCTAACCTTGAAATGACTCAAGTCCTTGTACATACATATAAGCTATCCTGTGGTCACTTCCAAGGATGCTCCAGTTATAGATTTATATGACTCCAAAGGAAGATACAGTTTAGTCCAAGCTGAGACTCTCTCAACATATAAAAGTGAGGTTTTTGTTTTGTTTTTAGTAAATGGTGTACCACTGTGAATGAAAATTCCCTTGCTCTAATTTTGGAGTAGTATAATATTTTCAGAGATTGAGTACCTTAGAGAGACGTTTTGGAATACATCTTTATTTAACAGTATGTCATAAAGGAGAAGAAAGATAGATGGGCTACTGAAGAGCTGTGAGAAAACTTAACTAGGCTACATTCTATATCTTTCTCTTATAAGGGCAGTAACTCATCAGCCAGCCCTGGGTGCAAACAATTCTAACAGCCCTCATGGATGACTCGGATCCCTCTGTACCACCCTAAAAAATTTGCTTAGGAAAGGCAGAATGGGGTTTGGGGAATGGAGAAAAGGGAAGAAGTAAGAAATGAAGAGACAGAAGACAAGAGTTCTCAAGCCTCCTGGTTTTATCCCCATCTCAAAATTCAGACTTGTTTACAGGCTGATTAAATTTCCTTTGCAGAGGCAACAAAAGCTTTGCTGGGACTATGTTCCTGGGGTTTGAAAACAATCATGTCTCAAGGGTAAAGATGCCAACCACATGCCACGATCCTGCTAGGACCCATTCCCATTCCTCAAACTTTCACATCCATAAATTTATAAATGTTTAGAAGATAACATGTTCTTATACAATGGGAATAATCTAGTATAGGAGAGGGAAATAAATGATGCAGGAGAAAGACAGACAGACAGACAGACAGACAGACAAACTTTTGGACCTTTGTCTTTAATAGGCAAGAGGTGGTGGGATCTAGTCAAGCAGAGGAGTTGGCCTTTGTTGTAGATGAGGATACAGTAACAAGAGGAAAAGAAGTTATCTACATATTAATATATGTAAATAATGGGATAAAAGTTCCTTTTTTATCATGCTTATTTTTTTCAGTGAAGTTGAAAACAGGGTCCAGTGGGTTGAGAATGAGGAAGGAAAGGAAATGTTGGAATTTGAAGACTGGTGAATTTTTGGAGAACAGATATTTAGGAGTCAGACACATCTAGGGGTTGTGCCTTGCAGAACTCTAGAGGGCAGCATTTATGTACACTAGTCAGCAAGAAGCTGTGGTGGGTGTGGCTATGAAAATGTGCTGCTCAGGTTTCCTGCTGCTGGCGACATAATTGACTGATGGCCCCAGCTCCTGCCCTTCTGGATCCACAAACACATTTATAATAAGAGCCATGCTTCCCATGGGCTGCTCTCACCTAGTGACTGACCAGCATGGTGGGGGTAAAATGGGGAGTAATGCAGATCCATTCTTGTGAGATGGGGGACTCCTCAACTGTGTGAATTTGGCTCAAGGACACCCTTCATTCTGGCCAGAACATTCTTAGAACTGCACTACAGTCTAATAATCTTCCTACCTAATCTTCTTTCTTCTCTTTACTCCTTTATAGATGTCTCATCTCAGTCTGAATACTATATCTCTCCAGCTTCATTCTCTTTTTGTTTCATAGGCATTTCTCCATTGAATCTCTTGCACATCTAATACTATTTTGATATCTACTTTTTGGAAGTCTAAACAAACATAAGTAATCCTATGAATGATCTGAGAAACAGATGATAAGATAGGATTTGGGGACTGGCTCGCTCATATCTCAGTAAGCAAAGGAGACCACAATATAAGTGTTATTTGGGGCACAAAGATTCTCTGGCTTAATAAGATAGCCTGCCTGGTTGCTAAAGATTTCACTGCTAGTGAAACATACCTGTGGAATGAACTGCCCTGGCAGTTGTGATGCTTTAGTCATTTGAAAGATACAGAGGGAAGAGTATCTACAAAGATCGTCAAGTTGGTTTATTACTAATAAGTTGTATTGACATCCCAAAGAGGGAAAAGTGTCAAGTGGGCTCCATTGACAAGCAAGTAAAGGCTAAGTGTGAGAGCAAGAGGCACCTTTGGTAGTTTATAATGTGGCCCTTATCTCTTATAGTGGAAGAGCAAAGACTAAATACAACTAAGCAGGAAAATGAAGATCTGATAGTGTTGCAGAAACCCAGAGTCATTTAAATGTTCAGCCAAGGCAGATCTGTTAGGGTAAAGTCAGGGCCATGGTTGGGGAGATCTGGGATACTTTACACATGGATGGAGGATATCTGAATATCTGTTCCTGATGGTATATAAACACCATTGGTATATAAACATCCAATGGTATATAAACACCATTGAACTCTCAAACTTGCAGAGGTATTCTACCATTCCCTATAAGAGCTGCTACATCTCCCACACTGGAAGATGATACAGAGACCTCTTTCTACAAAGCAATATATATAGTCCTCTTCTGGATGACAAAGGCTGTTAACAAAGGTTAAGTCCCACCAGGACCTAGATGGGGCATGGTGAACCTTATAAAAGATGAAAAGAGATAAAAAATAAAGAGAACTGCAAGAAATTGGTTAGGTAGATTAATAGCATATTATACATATCAAAGAAATGCAAACCAAAACCCTAATGAGATATCACCTCACACCTGTTAGAATGGCTATCACCAAAAAGACAATATGTGGGGTATGTTGATCCAAGGGTACAAGACAAACTTTTCTCTATACAATGATTAAGTTCTGGGGATTTAGTGTGCAGTATGGTGTTCACAGGTAAAAACATTGTACTATTTAAAAGAGTATATCTTAAATGTTATCATAACACACATACATGAAGGTAATTTATGGAGGGGCTGAAAGTGTTAACTAACTTTATTAAGCTAATCATTTCACAATATATATGTGTCAAGTCAGCACATTATACTTCTTAAACTTAGATATGTTATATGTCAATATTATTTCAATAAAGCTTGAAAAAAAATAACAGATTGGACCCTGCATATGAAAAGATCTGTGAACTTGAGGAAATAACAGTAGAATTTATCTGATGCAAAACAGAGAAAGAGAAGATTGCTATAGAACAACTTCGAGTGGCCTAATATACATGTAATTGATGTCCCTGTAGGAGATGAGATGGGGAGAGGAGAAGGAGCAGTATAACACTTAAAGAAATATTTTAAAAAATACTAGTAGGCTCAGTAGATAAATGGATAAAGTGTAATACATCTATACAACAAAATATTATACAGTGTTAAAAATAAATGAGCTATCAAGCCCTTAAGGACATTGAGGAACCATATTATTAAATGAAAGTCATCAATCTGAAAAGGCTACATACTCTATAATTACAATTCTATGATATTTGGGGAAAAGTAAAATTATGAAGACAATAAAAGATTAGTGATTATCAGGAGTTAGGGGAGTACAAAGGATTTTTAGGGAAAGGAAACCATTCTGTATGCTACTGTAATGTGGATACATGTTATCATATATTTGTCAAAATCCACAGAATGTACACCAAAAGTCAACCCTAATGTAACTTATGGATGTTGTATAGTGGTAATGATATGTCCATGCAGATTCCTTGATTGTAATAAATGTATTACTCTGAAGTGGGGTGTTGATAGTAGGGCAGGCTATGTGTGTATGCAGTCAGGAGACACATGAGAACTCTGAACTGTCTGTTCAATTTGGTTGTGAATCCAAATCATTCTTAAAAAAATAAAATACATTTAAAAATAATGGTAGGAAAATCTTCCAAATTTTATAAAAAATTATAAACTCATGTATCTAAGAAGTTTAATGAACCCCAAATATAAGAAGAATAAAGAAAATTATACCAAGCATATAATAATCAAATTACTTAAAACCAGTGCTAATGAGAAAATTTAATAGTTAGCCAGAGGAAAAAAGATGCATTAAGTACAGAGGGAAAATTATAAGAATAAAAGAAGACTTCTTGTAGGAAGTGACAGAATCCAGAAGATAGATGAGCAAAATTTTAAGGTCTTGAATAGATAAAGTCAACTCAAGATCTATAACCACAAAAAAATATTTTCAAAAATCCAGGTGAAATAAATAGTTTTTCAGACATATGAAAGCTGAAAGAATTCATCATTAACTAACTGACCAGACCCAGTGCTGGTAATACTATGGTTACTCAAATCATTTTTTTTTCTTTGAGGAGTAAGGGAATGACAGTGAATTATTTCATAAATTTATTTCTTAGGTAAAGACACAGTCATCAAGGACTAAACGTGAGATTAACCACAATTTTAAATCTTAAATCAACCAAAGGAAGACTAAGAAAAGAACTTTCTATTAATTATCACTCATCTCCTATATTAGTACAGATCTCCTGAAAAGCTGACAATAAAGCAGGGTTAGATGTACAAGAGATTTATTTTATAAATGCCAATGAAAGAAAAATGGAGGTAGCTGAAGAAAGTGAGGAGATTCTTTAGACAATGATACAGGTCGACCTCTAGTGAAGGAGAGGAGCCAGAAAAGAAGACGGGGTAGCAAGAGTCTTTGACTGCAGTACAGTTCTAAGAAATTTTCAGTCTGGCCAATGAAGAATCCTCAAGCCAAAGTTGTCCAGTTAAGGAGTCTCCTGTCTTGCAGGAGTGGGACAGTCTTCACTGTCACAAACAGTTCTCAGCCTGAGGCTTTTCTTAACATCTCAAAAAATATCCGCTCATTATCACAAAGGGAACCAGATGAAGGAATGTATATAGATAATTGAAAATTCACCCCATGTTGTAAAAATAATTCAACATGAATTCTATAATGGTATTGAAACCATAGGACTCTCCTCATGGAGAAATCCAGCATTTGCATTAACACAGCTAAAGGTTGCCGGCTGGTGGCAGTTTGGTCTTGTATCTGGTGTATATAATGGTTCGTTCATTATTTCATGGAGCAATAGTTCAAGATCTTATTTAACTCAACAGATAAGTTGGTAAACAGTATCATGGAAGTAAACTGTAGTGGTGGTGAGAAAAAAAAGGAGTACTTGAGAAAAATGTCGATTGGATATAACGACTCTGTGATTATGAAATATGATAATAAACAATATGCTGTTGCTCTGAATATCCTCACAGATTAGATCTGTACAGGATGTTCTCCTTTTTCTCTTATGTTGTCATGTGCTAAAATAGCACCTTTTTTCAAATTACCTTGAGAATGCAATGGCCTCACCAGAGAATGTTTATTAGAGGAAAAGTCTACTCATGTCTCACCTTCCCCAGTCACCTCGGTCTTTCCTTCCAGATCCCCTGCCCCTGTTTTCAGTGCCCTTTATCCTCATTCATTCTCCTGGACCCCTTCCCACTTGTGACGTCTTCATTAGCTCCTTCAGTATTACTGTTGCTACCATCCTGGCTCACCCATCTGTAGCAATATTCTGTGATGTTTTTTCTGTGCCTAACCTTCCATATCTAGTTCATGGCTAGACATCAAGATTTTTTCCTCTTTTATTCCTTGTTATTTTTATTTCCTCTCCTAGCCTCAATTCCTCAACTAACAATAGCACCTAACCAAATCTTTGTAAAGGAGAGTTCTTTGTTCATATGTCTCTATCCTTCCAAACAGCTCAGCGAAACAGATTTTCATCTCCTCGCTGAGACTGTGCATTGCGTTTTCCCCTTCATTTTATCTGGTCCCATTTCCTTTGGGGTTATGTTCACATTTTGTCTTTCTTGTTATCTATCTTCAGAGATTTTTCATACTCTCAGACAATCTCAACATTCCCAGATGATAAAATCAAGATAAATTAAAACAAAACAATCAGGATTCAAATTGCACAAAATTCTCATGGTCTTTATTCAACTTCTCATCATTTAATGCAAAACTCAATCAAGTAGACTCTCTCAGTATTTCTGCCTTTTATTTCTACTCACACTTTATATTTTGTTTCCTCAACCATTTGCCTGAAAACTCTGAAACTATCCACCAGTGTATCACCAATTATCTTCTTCTGGCCTTCTTTCATTTTGCCCCTGATAATTTTGTGATCACTTACTTTATGTAAGGGATTTTATTAGGCAGTGTGGACATGCTAACTAACCCTAAATTGCTTTTTAAAAGAAAGATTAAGTTATTTACTGAGTGCTAGTTAGAAAATGAGTAGAAAATGAGTTGAAAAAAAAAAAACCCAGAAGGTAAGGGAAACAAGAATTGTATATGAAAATAGCACAAGGGACAAATGATAATTACAGTTAGTGAAGAGTGCTAGAATATACTGAACAGAACTCCCTGGTCAGAATGACTGGGTTGGAGGCCTGGCTTTACCACTTAATAGTTCTGTGACTTTGGTCCAATTACTTAACTCTTTAAATTTTTTTTTTTTTTTTGTAAAATGAGGATACAGTTATAACCACCTCAAAAGGTTGGCTTGAGGGTTTAAAACAACTCTTAAACAATTTAACTCGTTGACTAGCAGTAAACACAGTAAATGTGCAATAAATTGCCTATAGAAGGTATAAGTGATACTGTGAGAGATGAGAACAAGAGATTGAAATGTAATTAAATTTTAACAAATTTAAAACAAAGGAATATTTAAAATAGTTTTTTTTGGTGCTATAGCACTTGTGTTAATATGATTTTGTCTGTAGTGCCTATTGCTCACTGCATTCCTTATGTACTTTATTGTATATGTTTCTTGGAATTTGTGATTGAGACTGGTAGTTGCTCTCAACATCCATTTTTCTTTTTTAGAAATAGACTCTTGATTTAAGCTGGTCACCTTGAATCTCATTTAAGAGACTACATTTCCTAGACTCCTTTGCTACTTCATGTGACCATATAACTAAGTTCTGGCCAAAGAGATATAAATACATCTGATGTGTGGAGCTTTAAGGCATTTTCTCCTTTCCCTTCCTTGTTGCCTGGAATGTGAATATGAGAGCTGGAGCTCTAGCAGCCATACTGGGTTATGAATCAGCCTGCTAAAGATTCTGAGGCAGCAAGGTACAAGTAGCCTGGGTCCCCAATAACCATAGAGCTGCCATCTCAACTGAAGACTGCCTACCTTTAGAGTCCTCTTATGAAAGAAATAAAGTTCTATTTTACTCAAGATGTTATTTTCTTGGTTATTTTTGTTAGTATCTTACATGCAGCTGTGCCTAATTCTGATACAGGCTGCTTTTCAGTTACCTTCCTTTGATAATTTACTTAAAATTTCTCTATTTTACTTGTATTCTTATCTAAGATTTTCCAAAATTTACTCATAAATGGCAGTAGACACTCCATATAAGTTTAATTACCATTTTATTTTTAAAATATATTCTATTAACTAGTGTTGTAATATTCTGTTAATTGAAAGCACAACCTCATTGTTTTCTACATTACATTAATCTCTTCATTATCCTGACAAACACAGGCAAAAAATAGTTTTGTGGATAGGAAGGTAGAAAAGTGGATAATTAATCATGAATTGGAGAGAATTTTGAGAGAATAACATTGTTAAAGTAGGTTAAAAAAATGTTACTTTACTCAAGAGTAACTTGAAAAGGGGTCAGTTATTTTAATGTAGACTTCATCATGAGAGGTAAGAAATATTGAAAAAGTAGTGTTTGTGTTCAAATGCTTCAATCACAATGCAGGCAGACTGCCTCCTTTAGAAGCAATTGTAGTGTGTAAGTAAGAGGCCAACATGGATGGAACACAGTAATCAAGATTTAATAAGCATGGGTCACAAAGGCTGCATAACTCGTTGAAGCTGAATTTAGAAGATGAACAACGCAGACCTGTAACCATGGAAACACAATGGGCCAAGGATAATTCTAAACCTCTGATAAGTTTTTGCTTAGTATTAAATGCCACTTGGAAAAGAAGGAAAATAAAGTGCTGAGAATACCCAGATATACACTTCACAAACCCTTTTAAAGACAAATAAGCAGAGAGATGTTGAACATTTTTCATGACTAAAGGCAGACCCATCTGCTAATACCTGTCCAATCAGACAAAGGAATGAGTTCTCACAGAGGAAGTGACAGGACTAGAAAAGTTTTCATTCTTCTGTTGGTATAAAAGATAGAAAATCAAAGCTACTACAGACACATGATCAGAAATGTGACTGATAGAAATAAAATAATGTGGACACTTATAGACCACTGAGTCTATCATTGTGCTGAGAGAACAGAGCCATAATGTTACTAAAGTTCAAATTATTTTCATTTCGTTCAATGAACAACCATTTATTGGCAGCTTAGATCAAAAGCTAAGAAGAAACAAAGACGCTATGAATAAATAAGCACATTGACTCTAGTAAGAATGACAAGTGTGACCACTGAGTACATGAGTGATGAATAGCAACAAAAAAAAGAGATTTAAATACTTTTAAATTTAAAAAAATAGGCGTTGGTAAGGATATGGAGAAAAGAAAACCCTCGTACACTGTTGGTAGTATTGCAAATGGTATAGCCACTATGGAAAACAATTTGGAAGATCCTCAAAAAATTAACAATAGAACTCCTTTTGAGCCAGCAATTGCATTTCTAGGTATTCATCCAAGAAAAATCTAAACACTAATTTATAAAGATCTCTAACCCTATGTTCATGGTAGCACAATTTACAATAACCAAGATATGCAAGTAAATATCAATAGATGATTGTATAAAGAAATTATGGTTCATATATACAATGGAATATTACTCAGCCAAAAAAAATGAAATATTACCATTTGCTACAACATTCTGGACCTAGAGAGTATTATTTTGAGTGAAATAAGTCAGACAGAAAAAGATAAATACCATATAATTTCACTTATATTTGCAATCTAAGGAACAAAAGAAACAAACTAAACAAAAACAGACACAGAGAACATACTGGTGATTGCCAGAGGGGAGGGGTGCTGAGAGAGCTGAGTAAAAAAGGTGAAGGGATGAAAAAATACAAATTAGTAGTTACAAAAATAGTCACGGGGACCTAGAGTACAGCATAGGGAATATAGTCAATATTATTGTAATGGCGATGTGTAGGGCCAGATGGGTGCTAGAGTAATTGGATCACTTCATCAATTATATGTGTCTAACCATTATACTGTATACCTGAAACTAATAAAAAAATATACTTTAAAAAAATGATGAAAATTTTAAAGATAATAATTTGCAATTACTAGATTTAGAAATTGATGACCCTACTTAACTCATAAGCCATGAAACATCATATTATATAATAGAGGCCAATAACTGATGATAACTAACTTTTACTGAGTCTTTACTATGTGCTAGGCACTGGGTAGGCATTTTTAATATATTTATTATCTCATTTAATTCTTGAGATAGCCATGTGTTATAAATATTATTATTGCCCTTATTGACATACACATCAGGGATGTCTCAGGTATTTTAATTAATTTGCAATGTGTCAGTAAGCTTCAAGGGTGGAGGGCTAATAAGTGATTCAAACTCTGATCTCTAGGATTACAAAACCCATGCTTTTAAAAATATTTTTATAGCACCCCCTTCACTCTCCTGTGCTGCATTTCAAAAGAGAAATATTGTTTTAAACCCAGTTACTTTGTATCTAGAAGGGAAGTGAGCTAATCAAGGTATATTTGCAATGACTAGATTTATTGAAAGTTTAGCATATGCAAGAGCCAGAATTGTATGTATTATTTCATTTACCAGAACAGATAAATCAGAGGAAAACTACTAGTATTCCCATTAAACTGCCATAGAGACTAAGTTTTAGGGAAGTTTCACTTGTCCATAGTCACATGACTTTTAAGTAGTAGAGTGGAGTTGAGATCTAGAACCAGGTATTCCCATATTCAGAGCATGGTGACCCTGGCTGCATGGAGAAACAAGGGCTCTCTCCTTCACCTGAACTCAAGACTTTCATCTTATTCTCTCCCAGACTTCTCCAGTTCCTTTTTCTTTTAACACAGGCATTTCCTGTTTCGCAGTTCTTGCATATTTAATCATATCCTGATGGTCTGCTTCTCAGAGGACCTGGACTAACATAGTTATTTGGTATCTGCTCAAAAATTTGAAAAAGAAAGACTCACTGGCAGTTGGTGGAATATTATTTTTAATTACTGAAAGGTATAGGTTGACAATCCCTTTAACAGAATTCTGTTCCTTGGTATCCAGAAACTTCCACCTTATGTTTATGTAAAAAATCAATTCAGTTGGGCCTATTCAAAGAAGGGTGTCGCTCCGATATTGACAAGGTCCTAAAAGAAGTTGGTGCAGGGCATTGCAGGATGCCGATTGTTTCCAAAGCAGCGTCTGCCCTGCAGAGGGGTCCGTCCGGGTACTTGGATGCTATACCGTTTGTGAAGTAGAGGCCAGACACCGTAGGAGGTACAGACCCATGTCCTGTTTCGTGAGGACAGTCTAGTGAATACTGGTTGTTGCCTCTATCAGACTATTTGGTGTGACTTTTTCCTAGGTTCTGACCAGTTTTCCTACCTGTCTTAGTGTTGGGAGATATTTTGATAATATTTTTTCATTTTCAGGTCTATTACAGCAGGTGTTCTGCTAGTTAAGCCCTATTTTAACTTCACTATAAATTTGAGTTCAAGTTAAGCAAATGCAACTTTAACCTAAATGTGCATCACTTTTTCAAAAATTTGAGGTATTCCTTATGAAAAAAAAATTAGTTTTTGTGGGACTATATAATCTCCAAGTTTCTTTGGAGAGCTAATAGTCTTTGAATCTATATATTTCCAAGTATGTAGTGAAATCTATTTCTTCTATTGATGGAAGGCTTGTGATTTTATTAACTTGGGGCATAATAATAGATGATTTCTGACTACTGTCAAGCATTTTATGTGTTCATGAATATAGAAATAAAAAGGTGAATTTATTTATATTCTAAAAGATTAGGTATATATTTCTTGGTTTGGGCAACTCCAAATCCAGAAAATATAAACAATTTGTGATAATTTAATCACAATCAACAAAAGTAGCTGTATCAGTTTATATTGGTGTTTTAACAATTTACCACTAATTTAGTGGTTTAACACCAATGTATCATTTTACAGTTCTGGAGGTCAAAAGGCTAAAATGGGTTTGCAGGGCTATATTCCTTCTGAAGGCTCTGGGAAGAACCCATTTCCTTGCCTTTTGAACTTTTCAGAGGCTGCCTAAAGTTTTTGGATTGTGGCCCCTACATACATCTTCAGGCCAATAGTGTGGCATCTTCAAATGTCTGCCCCTATCTCCCCTGTTTCAGTCACCACATCTTCTTCTCTGCCTCTGTTGTCACATTGCCTTCTTTGACTCTTCCTGCCTCCCTTTTATAAGGACCTTTGTGATTACCTTGGGTCCACTAGGATAATCCATGATAGTCTCCCTACCTCAAGACGCTTAACTCAATCGCATCTGCAAAGTCTCTTTGGCCATGTAAGGTAATAACATATTCACAGTTTTTTGGAGATTAGAACAAGTGCATCTTTGAGAAATCATTATCCTGCCTACCACAGTGGTCTTCATAGTAATAGTAGATTCAAGCTAAAACAGTGAGCATTTTAAAAAAATACAAGTATTCCATGTTTGCCTTGTGGGAGTATAAATAGTTAAATTCTATAAGACATTTTAGTAATATTCATCAAAGAATTTCAAAATAACTATATCCTTTGATCTCCCAATACACACACACACAATACTGTTTATCAGAAAGAAATTTAGTTACAAAAAAATGGAAACAACTTAATGCATCACAAGAGAATTAGTTAAATACATTTTGATATATCCAGAATATACCAAAAGCATCTTTAGCAAAATCATTTTTGAAGAATATTTAAAAATATGGGAAAGTCTTTATGGTATTTTAATAAGCAAAAAAGTTATACCTATTATATACTATATGATTCAAATATTTTAAATTACATATAAAAATATTTACTTATAGGCATATGTAAAGGCTGAATGGACATATAGCAAAATTCTTACTCTTTACATTTCAGTAATGGAATTTAAGTAATTTTAATTTTTGTAGTTATGCTTCTCTATATTTTCCAGTTTCTAAGTTGAGTATGAATTGTTATAAGAAGAATAATAATATGTTTTTAGAAATTTCAGTAATCTTTATTGAGATAAAGATTTTGGAGAAGTTAATTATGTAAGCATACTAATCATAGCTTCTAAGGTGATAAAGCAGGGATGGATGGATGGATGGATGGACAGATAGGCGGATTGACTATATCATTTTAGTTGTGACCATCACAAATACTTTTCAAGCCTCTGTTATTGCTCAGAAACACTCAGACTTCTTATTTTTCTGATTGCTTTATTTTGGTATTAATATTGTTAATTACTTAAACTTTTACTCATGTAAAATTTAGAAGATTTCTTTTTCCTGTGTGCCTACTTAGTGAAACTCCTTTTAAAATGTATTAATATTGTTACTGGTTATCTTGCTGTCAGATTTTAGTTTGTAGAATTACCATATTTCTACAAGCACATTATTTAAAAATGAAACCATGCAATTATACAGACACAGAAGAAAATTCTGTGGCAAATCTTTGCATTGCCCCAGCAATTTTATTAGATAAGAAAATGAATGCTCAATTAGCCAGAAAACTTGAAGAGTAATAAAAAAAGCTAGTTCCCCAATTATGCCAGTTAATAAACATTTGAACATTTAATACTAGTTTGTACTAAGATCGTAGAAATATACTTTAAATATATACTCTTTAAATATATACTCTTCTTTATAGTACCGCAGATAGCTTATTTTTAGTAACTGGGAGACAGTCAAGACATTTCTTTAAGTCATTCAGTTATTCAATAGGTCAGCAACAGAGATTCAACAAAATTACTTTTTTCGGAAGTAGAATGCACAGTATCATTTGACCTGTAATGTAGACCCAGGAGGTGTTAGAACTATAGTGATCTTGGAAGTGATTTTACATGGAGGGCAAACATTGCCTCTGCAGTAATCTTGATACTTTTCAGGGTTTAGCCCCAAGAAATAGGTATATCAAATGACCAGTTTACTGTAGAATCAACTAAAAACATTTTTTCAGTGATTGTTTTAACATTCTAGTGAATTTAAACTTCATGTGTGTAGGTCTAAGAAGGGAGAATCCTTAGTATCATGATAATAATAGAATATTTAACGGAGGCCATCCAGGAGTGCTGTGCCATGACTTCCTTGTCCTTAGACAAGTCACTTAGCCCTCTGGGCTTCAGTTTTCTCATTCTTGGTGGAGGGCAGGTGAGAATGCTCGAGGCTTCAAATGTCTAAGTGACTCCTCCAATGTCTTAGAGAGAAGAGATCTGGGATTTCAACTGGATTCCCTTTTGACAATTAAGGAATGTCCAAACATGAGTTGTCAATACCAGAGAGAAAGCAGGTAAGTATCTCATATGAGGATTTTGAGAAATTTATCTGAGAGAAAAGAAAACGGAAGGGAAGCCTATTTTTAAATATGTGCAGAGCCATCATTCAGTGGGCTAGAGTCAAAGGATCTGGGGAACGTAACCAAATGCTAGGCAGTGTCCTACACTGAGAGAGCAAGTGCTTTGAAGTAGATGGGAAGAAAATATTGGTTCCATAGAAGATAAGACGACTTATACTAACAGTGGGACAGGCTGCCATATGTAAGGTGGAATGATCCTTGACACTGAGAGTGAGAGGAATACAGGAAATCTGATATGTTACGGAAAAAATTTATGGATGGAGTGAGAGGTTGGACTTTAAGACTTTTCTTGCTTTTAGAGTCTATTTTTCAATAGAGAATAATATTTTATGAATAGAGATTAACAGACTTAAAGTTCATTTTATTTTATTTTTATGTTACATGCCTAGATAAACCATTGAGGAGTGGAATCAAATGACCATGTTTCAGTCAAAATTTTGATTCCCTCTAAGTATGTGACCTTGATCAAGTCACTTGAAGTCTCTAAGTTTCCTCATCTGTAATACCTACTAGCTATCTAATTATTGAGTTTGTTATGATGTCAAATTAGAAAAATATACATATTTGAAACCTGGATGTGAAACCCCTTTGCATTGCTGAGGGTCCTAGACAATCATTTCTTTCATGTTATTAGTATTCCTATTATAACTTCTTTTATTGATCATAACATAGGAACTTTCTCCTATTTTCATAACTACTCTGAAAAGGATTACTCATTTCTGTTTTACAATTTAAAAATGAGTCTAACTGCAGGTAAATTACTAGTCGTATCTAAACTCAGAATAGGAGATAGATTTTCTTCTAAGCATAGAAATGAATATGCTCTTTTCAGGTAAAGAAGACATTTCTATGAGCTTCTTTATTTCAACTCACGGTGCTTGAAATTGGTGTTCAAGGTTACTTGTGTCTGATGTGTAATTTGAACAGCAAATGGGTGAAAGTTGAAAAATGACAGAGAGAAGTAATAGAGCCAAAACTAAGGGGTAATTCACAGGGGGGAAAGGAGAGAGTATTTGTAAATTGCACAAGATTGGCTGCCTCCTAAGCAATCCTGACTGAGTTCAACTACTTGAGGAGCAATTATGAGATGGGGGATCACTTAATTTGACATAGATTTTATTAGACTTTAAGCTGTCTCTCTCTATATATCTTGGAAAAGTCATATTTTCAATTTTTCCAGTGGGTGAAGAAAAAATTGCTTTTCATTAACTTCAGACATTTTTCTCTTCACTATTTGTGAAGAACTGAGAGTTTGAGAATGAAAGTAAAAGACATATTCTATATTTCTTAGCTGTTGGAAGTAGGAGAAGAAAATAGAAGGCAAGAAGAACAGAAAAAAACACAAAAAGATGACACAAGTCCTGCCAAAAGCAGTAAAAAATAAATTTGAAAAATTACCTGAGCTGCCCAGAATATTCACCACTTGAAAAATGCAATCGTCATTTTTACGGAAATGAAGAAAGCCACAGGTTATTGAGTATGCAACTGATCACTGAGATGCAGGCAGCTCAGGAAAGTCTGTGGCGTGGTGTTTTGTTCCTGAGAGAATACACACAGGTATGGGGAATGGCTTAATTTTCTATACTGCTGTGATTCCTGATGGATAAATGTCTTTCACAAGTTATGAAAATGACTCTTACAACAGAGGTTAATGGAAAATAAAAATTTTAAGGGTTTTGTGTAGGATTGTTTTCATAAGATTATCATAGCACTTAAATTTTTTTACTAAGTATTAATTTGAAAGGTAAATAGGCTGGTAATTGAAAAGAAAACATATTAGTCACAAAGGAGAACTGTTGCAAGGAAAAAATGATTGGTAGGTATGATGGTTTTTAAAGCAGAAATGTCAAAAGTTGATCTGTTTACATAATAATCATGATTATAATAAATGATTTTTACTTAATGGGCAATAGCTTAGAAAAGGAAGATTAAATGTGGTTTTTTTTTGGAAGGAAATGAAATTTTAAGCAAATTTTGCATCATACTATCATTTGGCAGTAGAGAAAGTCAGGGAACAAACCAAGAAAATTGACTTACAAGGCATGATTACCAGCAAAAGATCATCACAAATGAATAAAAGGAAAGAAAGGATCACTGAGAAAAAGACTGCATTTTTATGGAGTCACTTTTATTTCTCCTCTCCAGAATTTAAAGGCTACCAAGCAACACTTCTCTATTCCATTTCTCTTTTAACATTCTCTAACTTTCTTCCATCGATGCTGGTAAGCTTCTTGAAAATTATGGAGAAGACATCTGAGTTCTAATCTCATCAAGATAGCACAGAATATTCTAGTTTTGTTTCTCATCTTGTAACATTCTTTATATTGTCATGTGTTCAAGTCTTGATTTGTTTAAAGATCTATCCCATCTATACTGAGATTTTAATTTAGTGGTCAGTTGACGAGAACCTCTAATTTCAGAGGTAGCACAACAATTTGGCTGTAACCTTAGATGTGGAGATGCATACTGCTAACACGTGGCAAACCAAAAAGAACCCAGGCCCTGAGTCTATGAGGAAGATAACATATTCTGCCTTTCTTTTCTTTCCCTCCTTCAACTGAAATTTGTATTTGTAAAAACTCAATATATATATCGATGACATCAGTGCTTCTACTTCCTCATGGTGCTAAACTATATAATAAGGAGGCATTAATAAATAAGGATAACAGGGTGGTGTAAATTTTATGACACAACTAATATTTAGAAAGTATTTTCAACAATTTATTTTATTTTGATCAGTAGATTTACTCATGCTTACAATATCTAGAAATGAATTTGGGTATAATCCATAAGGGAAAGAAAATAAATTCATAGCTAGCTGATTCAGATGCAAATGAAGGCCCACAGGTGGGTGAAACTTTCTTTTCACATTGAGTTGTCTTTCTGCACATACAAAGGCTGCCTCTTTTTTCCAGTCTGTTGTTCTTTTCTTCTTTCAGATTCTCCTCTTCTTTAGCTTCTGTCACCCCTGCAAGGTCCAACTTCATTCTGGTGGCAAGTTTCAGTGTCTCTGAGGTAAGGGTGAAGTGTGAATGACAGTTCCCATGGCCAGTGATAGGTTCTCAAACTTAAGTTCCCTTAAGGAAAGAGGCTGCTTTTTCCCATATCTACAAATGGACCATCTACAGTATATACATTCAAGTGTGTTTCATAGCAACATGTTAGTAAACAAGGAAATAAACAAAGTCTCCACTTTATTAAAAGCCTCTCCCCATCACAGTAAGTAACATCTGGGAACAAAGGAGTAAGAGGAAACAAACTGATCATCGATTTTCCCATCATCTTACCCTAACGTGTGATGAGCAACCATTTCAAAGGACTTTGTGATGCCATCCTCATATTGACTCTTGAATGATTTAAGCTAATGTAGACTTGTTTTAAAGTTGCTTGGAAATAAACTGCTGTAATTTCCTGTACCTTCAGAAGGATGGAAAACCTGAGCTTACTTAATATTAAAAATGTCAATTCAGTTAAAAACCAATTAGTCTTGTCCGTTACTACCAGGCAAAAGTGTTAATCTTATAAAATTCGACTTTTTGTTTTATTTTTGCTGCTTACAATCTCTCCTTTTTCTGTTGCTAGTTTAAAATAACTAAGACAATATGAATGGATTTTGAGATCATCAAGCTAAGCAAAATAACTGAGATGAAAAAGTTCAGAACCATATGATTTCACTCATATGTGGGATGTAAAACTGAAAGCAACAAATGAACAAGACAAAAACTCACAGACACAGACAACAGTTTAGTGGTTACCAGAGGGAAAGGGAGAACAGAAGGAGGTAGATAAGAGTAAAGAGGGTTAAATATATGGTGATGGAAGATTTGACTTTGGGTGGTGAATGCACAATGAAACATACAGATGATGTAATATTGAAGTGTACACTTGAATCCTATATAATTTTATTAACCAATTTCACCCCAATAGATTTAATTTAAAAAACTGAGAAAGTATTACTTCCCACCAATTTCACTGGATTAATATGAGCAGGAAATGAGATAATGTATGGGAAACTGCTTTGAAAAGTACAAATAAAGAATTATGTAATTGTGGAGTAGCATCTTTACAAAGTAAGAATTCAAATGATGCCCTCCTCCCCCCACTTTTAATTTCACTTTTTCCCTTTTTGAAAGAACTTTGATTTAGTTGGGATAGCCATGTGTCCAGCTAAGAAATCACATTCTCAGTCTCCCTTGCAGGTAAAGATAACTTCACAGATTTGATCAGGTATAGGTAGAAGTTATTGGATAAGATCTCTGAAATTTTTAAAGAATAACCTCAGATGACACGTACCCTTTGTCCTCTCCTCTCGTTCCTTTTTCCTTCATGGAATGTGATGTTTCAACTAGAACTATAGAAACCATTTTCTGCCTTGTGGTGACTTTAAGGCTAGAAAGCACCAGAAAGCATAGTACAGTGGGAAAACTCCAGGTCCCCGGGCTCATTGATCAGAACTTGGAGCTGATGGCGTCAAGTCCTGGATACCCAGCTCTAGACTGGTCATGCTACATGGAAAAAGGATCTCTATCTTGCTTAATCCACTTTTTCATGTATTTATTATTCACAATCAGGATAATTTCTAACAGGAACAAGATAACTGTGGTATCTATAGTTTCTATTAGTTGATTTTTTAAGTACATGTATACCCAATGGTGATATTTGATATTTCTACTGGCATCCCAAATGTGTCTCACATGTTCCACTGACATTTGACATGCAAGTACTCTAACAATTCATCCTTCTTACAAAAGCTCTTTCTTATCTTTTATTCTTAAACTCCGTGAAAGGCATCATTATGCTCTTAGTCAATGAAGCCAAAAGTGGTGCCATCTTTTTACCTCCCTGGAGATATTAATTGTATCTTCTTGTTATCAGTTCTCAACTCTGTACTTGGCTTTTAAAATCTTCTTTATCTCTTATATAGTTCTTAGTGATCCTTTTAAACTGCCTGTAATTCCCCAGATTAAACTGAATTTAAACTTCTTACTACCTGGAGGAGTAAGAAGTTTCTAATTTTTCCATCATCATGACATACATAGAAAATAATATGTATCTTGGAGTAAATAAATGAGATTACTTTTCTGAAGTGATGACCCTGAGAACTTTTCTTGTATCCTCAGCCACCCCAGAGCTGAATTATTAATGAATGTGTATCTTTAACGATTTAGCAGGCCAGCCAAATGTGGTACACTGTTTGGGAAACTTTGGCTTAGAAGATACAAAGTCAAAATATCTTAACATGTCATACAAAGCTCTGGCAGGATCCAGTCTTTGCTTTCCCTTCTCAAGTTGCATTACTTTTCTGCTCCTTCCATCACCCTCCATGGTTTTATCTTACCCTTTTCAACCCATGGTTTTATACACACACACACACACACACACACACACACACACACACACGTGCATGTTTGTATACATATTGTATTATATAGATCATATACATAAGATGTATAAATACATGTGCATGTATATACACACATATATGTATTTTTGTGTATGTAATACCTATATCTATACCTATCTCTGGTCATTCTGAATTTTTTCCATGGAATTGTCCATTTTTCATCCTCCTGGCCTCTGCTTTCTCACATCATTCCCATCTCCAATGTATATATTAAATATCAACTAATCTTTTCAAATTCAATTAGATTGTCTCCTTTATTAAGCCTTTTCTTCTGCCTCAGATATAATTGATCTTTTTTGTTGTATATCCATTGGTCCTTGTTAGCACTTCTGTAACACTTTACTGCCTTTTAATTGACAGATTACTCTCCCTGTATGAGACTATATATTAACAGAAGTCAGGAGCCAAGTAACACTTATTGTTGTACCCAGTATCTATTTACAGCCATGCCTGACTCATGATACTCAATAAATATTTGTCAAATACTGTTTGTTGACTTAAAAACATAAAATACTTTGGGGAAATGTTCAGAAAAATTATTAGGCCATATTTATAGATCCTACAGACTGAAGATGTACGTTTACCCTGCTTAAGGGTACTAGTTAAAAATAAAGCCCTCAAATTTGTTCCCCAAATGTGTCCCCCAACTGTTATATTCTACGGACTGTGGCTAATTTTAAAGATGAATGTTACATTTGACATAGTTCTTGAGTTATTTTGGCTTTATCTTTCTGGTTATAGATATAGCTTTAAAGCTTTAAAATGTAAGGCTTTAAATTACTTGGCTCTCATTTGAGAAAATGAATGTTCAGCATTGCTTGAAGATCTATATATCCCTGGTATTTGGTATTTGTTAAAAACCATGTACTTTACAATTGACACTTTATAAAAATTATTTAAAAGTGTTAAACTAAACTAAATTAAATTAAATTAATTATTATTATTTTTTAAGTGAGGCAACCCTTGGTTGAGCTAACAGACTGCAAGGACCTTGTCAGCTTACAGACCCTTATTTTCTTATTTTTCACTTTTTATGCCTACAGCACCTGATCTTCTTAAGTGGTTTACCATCCAAGTACTAACCAGGCTCAACCCTGCTTAGCTTTCGAGATCAGATGGGATGGGGCTTGTTCACAGTAGCATGGCTATAGACTTAAAAGTATTTTAAAATCTTCAGCGCATCCCAAGAATGACAATGACTCTGGAAATCAGAGTAAAAGCAAGAAGAATTTAATCCATAGAAACATCTGCACGCTGGGTTAATTAATTTTTATGGAGTAAATGGAAGCAAGTAACTTTCCATCCTCCTTGTATCCTTTTTGTAATTTCCAATGAATGTACTACATTCTAAGTGCTACTTCTCATTGAGACAAGCATGTTTACATCTCTAAAGAATGAGAAGCTTCATTATATCAAGGTAGAAACATCTTCCATGGATATGATATTCTCATAAGTGATTTCCATTAAAGAAATTTATTGCTGATGGGAAACTGACTAAATCTATCAAAATTTAAAATGCACGTCCCTTTATGTAAAGCATTACTTATACTGGTAAAATTTGGGAAACAAATGCCCAATAGGGCACTGATAAATGCATTATGGCATATTCACTTTTATATGGGCTGACATGGAAACATCATAAATATCATAACATTATTATAATATTTAGTGAATTAAACTGGTATAAAAGTGTACATAGGATGCTATTTTTATCAAAAAGCAGAGTATGTATGTATAGTTTTTAAAGGATTAATATTTCTCTATAACAATACACAAGAAACTGGCAAAAGTACTGGTTAAGAGGAGCAGGTCATGGTAAGCAAGAAAGAGAAAAAAGATCCAGATGTATCTTTCAACGTTTATGATTTTACTTTTTGAATAATATGCCAAGTACTTTCATTACCTATTAAACAAACAGGCAAACAGGAATGTATTTCAAAAAAACTATGTTCTTATTTCAAAAAGAATGAAATTCATATATCCAGGACAAGGTCTCAACTAGTCAGTTTTGATAAGCTACATAGAAATTTGGCAAAAGATTAAGATCACAGACTTTATCTCTGAAGAGTTACTAATGAGAGCTTATGCTCTTGTATTAGGAGGATGTACATATATTTTTAAAAACTCTAAATTTCTATAGCTTTATCGATTCTATAAACGTGAGATATAGTATATGTATATATATATACGTATGTGTGTGTGTATATATATATATATATATATATATACACACACACACATATATATGTGTGTGTGTGTGTGTGTGTGTGTGTGTGTGTGTGTGTGTGTGTATATAAAATTTTCCTTCCCAAATAGATGGTAAGTATCTTTAGGTTAGTGACTTCATTTTTATTTTTGTCATGCATTGCAATACCTACATATTTTTTTTATATGGCAGGAGGTCTAAAACATTTTTATTTATATTGTATAAGAAAGAGGTTACAATCTTTAGTAATCCCTACTTCTTGCTTCGTGGGGTTCAAAATATAGTAGTTCATTTCAGTCTGCAAATAAAAACAATATCTGACACCTTCTTTAGCAATTGAGTGATCTTAGAGAGGTATTAGCGATTAACTGGATGTGTTGAGTATACTTCTCAAATAGACAGCTAGATATGTTCATAAAACTATGACATAAAGGTGGAGTTGTTGCTCTTTGTGATGAAAGTCATCTAGAGGCAATCCATAAAAGTATCAACTGGATATAATCTGGCATGTACTACTACTGCTACTCATCTAGTTCAGAAATAAACTATATTTATTTCTAATATGGTTTCTAAACATGATGTTTCTCTTACTTTAGTGTGCTTATCTATCTTAGCATCCAGTCAACATTATTCATCCTATATAGCTTTTTTAAGTGATGCATTGGACATTTTGAAAAATCTCAATAAATGCTTGTTGAAGGAATGATTATGCACAGTCTACCTTTCTTGTGACTTAAGGTTCAAACAAGTTCCTTTGGGCAGATCCTAAGGGATTGATCTAGATGAGTTGTTTTGCATGAGGCTTATTTACAACAACAGAGGAAGAAGTCTCCAGAGCCAGAAGAACTCAGGTAGGATAGAAAAGAAAATGAGAAAGTGGAAGGAACAGTGTGCTGTAAGTCTCCAGTCAAAACTTGTATGGAAGAAGGAATGTACACAAAAAAAGAATCACCTATTTTCAGGAACAGGTGAAAATGGCAGAGTCACAGCACCATGAGAATGTTAGTGTCCAGGGCCCTACTTAGTTCTTTCCAGGGAAAACTCCAAGGGGAAGAAATATGACAAGGAAGTGGTGAAGTCTTACAAAATTAGAGTTGTTTGAGAACATATGTTATTCATAGGACTCTCAGAAGTAATCAATGGGAATCTATGTGACGGAAGATTTAGTTGATGGGTTGACAAGAGTGAAATGAGCTATTACCATTATTCTGTCTCCATCAAAATGATAAGTTGGGCATTTATAAATAAATGTAGATAAGGTATACTCAAATACATGAATGAAATTGGTAAAGAAATATCTTCACGAGCATATATTCATAACATGTCAACTAAAAACTTTTTTTCGGAATTAAAATATATTAGCCTGTACTTTTGGCATGAAATCAGGATAGGCATACTGTTATTTGATCAAGTGTTAAAGCTCATGATGAATAAATATCATCTTTGTAACCAAACTTTATGGTATTTTCCTACTAAGAATCTTTTCACTTTTATAGGAGGGGATGTAATAATAACAGATCCTGTGCTTTTTCTATTCTAGGTTCTTCTACTAAAAAATACTAACCCTAAAACACACACACACACACACACACACACACACACACACACACACACATACACACACATACACATATGTAATGTGTATATGTATTCCTTCATTTACAAAATAGGAATATGTAACATTTATGATCTGAGTTTTTCCCATTGTGAAAGGAACTGCTTTCAAATCAATGCTGTATTTTTTGTATTTTTCTTGTTTAACCATCAGGCATTCAATGTTTGCTTGAATCATCAAAAAATTTTTTTCAGATGGCAACTGACATTTTCTCATATTAAAAAAAAAATAAATCCTTGAGTTGACAGACATCTAACAGTAGGAAGGAAGGCTTGAGCTGACAGTTGCTTCCTTGCATAAGCTTTTAATTACAGAGTCAGCATGCAAGCTTTAGAAGCCCTCAGGAGTCAATAGCTAACATTGACTGGTGTTCAATCCACTGCTAGAATGGTAACAGGAAGAAATGTGGCAATGACTGGGTTTTACTGGGAATGGAGAATACATACCTGCTCTAGGAGTTTTAAATTAATGTAGAAAAAAAAAGACCATCATTTCATCTATATAATTTTTTCAGAAAATAAATTATTTCCCATAATTAAAATTTTATAATAGTTAAGGGCTTAAATAATTCACTGTTATATTTAAGCCTTTTAGATATTTAAGTTATATCTTTTTAATGTAAATTAGATATTTTCCTGGCCTTTTAAGCACAGTGTGCTGAACAAAATATAACTTCTGTTATGGAACCCAGTGATAAATATAAATGTTTCCAGTTTTACTGTGAACACAAGACCCTATTTTTCTAGGTGTAGGTCTTTTATTAGCTATTTTTCTCAGCATCAGCTCTAACAAGAGTCCGGTTGGTCTTTCTAACAGGTTGTTTTCTGCAATCTAGTGACACAGATGACCAAGTTTGTTAAATTAGAAAACATTATTTCTTTATTATTGTAAATCAGTGGGCTTTTATCTAAGGCTCGAAAGACTTCTTTTCCTGTAGATTCAAGTATTTTATTATTTCTCATTTGTCTGATCATTTTCCAAAAATATTTACAGAACATCTATTATGTGCCAGGCGTGGGGGAAGTTGCTATAAATGTGTCCTTTGCATGAGCTAAATGCTGCTGAACTCAAATAGTTTGGGAAGCAGAAAAGGAGGGCTGTGACAGTTTTACCCAGGCCTTTCACATCTCCCGGCATGGTTAGGAACTGAGGCTTTTTAAGACCTTCTACCATCTTTTACATCGGTAGAAGACTGGACACCATCTTAGCAAACTTTAGATTTTAGAAACAGAAGCATAGTGTTTTTTTGTGGCATGTCACCCTACATAGTTCTTAGACCCTTATGGGTGAGTAAAGTCCTGAGATGACAACATAAAAAGTTCTGGTCCATATCTCCATGTAAAAAAGCTCATCTGTGAGCTTCATGTCTAAATTAAGATGACTCCTTCTCAGTTTTTCTAAGTTTGTGTCCCCAATATGCTTGGCTCAAAAATAAAGGCCCCACATGAATTTGGGTAGACCAAATTTAAGAAAATATGTAGTAATAGCAAACATATGATAGGAGATAAGGGATTTTTATATCACTACTTAATTATAAATTCTTCATGGAATAAAAGATATAAACTAATGTACAAACAGAATCCTGGTCCTATGATTTCCTCTGACACTTTTATTTTCTTTTTTAGAGAAAAACAATGGTTCAAATCTTGGCTCTTTTTAGAAGTACAACTCTAGCCCAATTAAATAAAAATCTCTTGGCTTTTTGACTATTAATATTTAAAAAATCTCAGGTGACTTTAATGTATGGCACTGAGTTCAATAGATTTAATAGGCACAGCAAACAGACACTGCTTTTGCCAAGTTCCATTCCAAACAGGCATCTGCTAATTTTAGTTAATCTAGTTTCTGAGACAATTTCATTTAAACAGAAATTTGGAACAAGTGTAATTTAAAACAATCTGTGGAAAATTTGTAAATCAAAGGCAACCTATCAGAGATATCTCCCAAATGGCTAATCACTAACTGTAAGATGTGATAAGAGTATGTCATATTTTGACATTTAAATAATAGCTATTAATAATAGCATTATATTGTATTATTGAAAAATTTCCATTTAAATACTATTTGTTAATGATAATTGCTTTGGAAGACTATCCATGTGTAATCTAAGAGTGAAAATAGTTCATGGCCTAACTTGACTTATACTGCAAATTAAAAACTTTTTGTTAAAAATAATCTGTAACAGAAAAGATATGGTGCAAGGCACTAAAAATGTATGCTCTAGAAAGAAAAGTAGGTGAGCTAGTTTCTACCTCTTTTGATTTTTTTCTTACAAAGTTTTCATTTAATATAAAATGTAATTTCTAAAAAAATTCAGAAAATAAAAAAGTCTTTCTTTTTTTTTTTACTAATATGGAAACTTTAAATAAAAGTATTATAACTCTTTTTTTCCAGGGAGTCTAACATTTCTTAAAGAATTAAATTTAAAAACTGTTGGAATTGAGAAAAAAATTTTTGCTTCTTTAGAGAAACCTATACCATACCCTTAAGGTTTTAAAAATCATATGAAATATCAGAACTGTTTTCAGGATAATTTATTTACTTTCTGATTAATTTTTGGAACTGTTCTGAATAAAATTAAAGCGGCTTTATACATTAAAAAACAAAAACAAAAACTAGAGACTGAGAGTGTCTTATTTTTTTTATGTGAACAACAGTGATCTGAAATTACTAAGATTTCAAAGAAGAGATTTGCTGAGGTTAACTCGGTGATGAGGCCTTATCTACAGACGAAGGGGGAAGGGTAGGACCTCGAGACATCATCACAGCTGAGCGGCTATCCTGATGCCAGCACCTCCAACTTATACAAAAATGGGGCACCAAGTGGTCATTAAGAACCAGAAATAGATATGAGAGAGAGCGAGAGAGAGCGAGAGAGAGCGAGAGAAGAGAAGAGAAGAGAAGAGAAGAGAAGAGAAGAGAAGAGAAGAGAAGAGAAGAGAAGAGAAGAGAAGAGAAGAGAAGAGAAGAGGAGTTACTTTACAAATATGCTGTTACAAAGCACAATTGAGTGAGGAGAAAATATTCTGTTAGGCTCATCAGGTGGCCTCAAGGCAGAGAGAGGTATTGGGCTTCTTCATATTGCCTGAAAAGTAAGAAGACACTTTGTACTTGACTAAAGATGGCCAAAATCTAAACTCCACTTCATAAGCTCAAGTTAAGGAATTCCAAGGAGGCTATTTTCTTCTTTCTTTCCTTTCTATTTTTCATTTTCTTTTCCTTTTCTCCTCCTTTTCTCCCTCTCCCCTTTCCTTGCCTTCCCTTCCCTTCCCTTCCCTTCTCCCTCTATCTCTCTGTCTCTATTCCTCTGTCTCTCTCTCTCTGTCTGTCTCTCTCTCTCTCTTGAAAACCAGCCTAAGCAAGACACTTTCTCCTCCAAAAGAGAGAGCCTGATGCAAGGGGTTGGCTCATAGACTGCCTGGGGCTGGAAAGGGGAGCCCTGAAAAGGAAGAAAGTAAATGTGAAAGATCAAGTCTTCAAAGGATTGTGTGGAAAGAGAGAAAGTGTCAATTTTCGGCCAGCTTTAACCAAGAGTAGAAATTTGAGAAAAAAGAGAAAATATTTAAACCAACCTCTGGGGTGTGTATGAATATTTTTCTGATGCATCACCATGTTGAGTCCCCAAGTGATGATTTATTGTGGTCATATTAAGATCTAAGATTCATTGTTTGATTTGTCTACTTGCAATTCTGATTGAACTGGTACTCTCTCACATCTCATTTTCCAAGATGCATGATTTATGGCTTTAGAAGAATGGAAGGTAAACATCTTAGACTAAGAGAGTATGGAAGCTAGTCTGAAATATGTATTACAACTACTGTGAGAAATATAACATCTGGAACTTGATGTATTAGAAGAAAACAACTTTCTTGTAATCAACAGAACTTTGTCACATTTTCTCCAAGTTAAAAACTTAATTAAAAATATCCTTAATGAATTATTCCCTTGAATACTTAATAAAACATCTTCATAGAGCTTCAGTGTCAATCTCATCTTTGTTCTTCTGATTATCTTAATTCCTCTTAATGCATACTTGAATATCTTTTGAAATGTAATGATTTTACAAATTTTGTTCTTTTTTGGTTGAAGGCTCATCTTCCACTGTGGATCCTAAAGCAATTCCTGAGGATTGGGAAATCTTGGGTTGGATTGTACACTAATAAGTCAAGAAGGAGATTTGGCAAATCCTCGTCTCTGACTGATGATCTCATTTGTTTGTGAGTATGCACAAAAGCCATATTTCAAATTTTCTAGTCTATCCTATCCCCTTCCCCACTACCCCCTACCCCGCACACAGGTGATACAGTCAGCATTACATGAGATACCCAGAATGAAAGTGTATAAGAAACTCTATATTAGACTTCCAGGCTGGAAATAAATTTTTATCTTTTCTTCTTAGAGACTATTATTTAGATATTAGAGTTCTTCTTTGCAAGTGCACTGAGGTCTCCGACACTCATATTTAGACTGGAACCTTGGCAGTAGCTGAGACTAGGTCTCAGGGCAACTGGGCTACCAAGATTGAATACATTTGGGTAACACAAGAGTTTCACATATATCACTGAGTCAGGGATGAGGGAAGAGAACATTATTTCATGGTTAGAAAATGCATTGAATTATAACAGGGCTTGTAGGCCTGGGCTAAGCAGGGACTTGGGTTAACAGGATAGTTGTCAGAGGGAATATTTTTGTCCATGTTGATTTTTGTAGCAGAACATCCATCAGTCACAGAAAGAAGATAAAGAAAGAGGTGTAGTTCCTAGGCTACATGTCGAGGTCATACCTGTATGTAGACGGGAAGGTCAGTACATGCCCTACCAATGGGTTTAGGCTTAGGAAACATTGACAAGCGTCCAATCAACTAGATGTTGTGAAGTGTAGTTTAGTAAAACTGAAACATTAAGCCGATGTGGGTTTCAAAGATGGCCAGGAGTTCTTACCAAATGCAGATATTCCTCAGAACGCTTAAATTCTTGCTATTAGTGAAACCACTCATTAAGTATAAAAATAAAACAGCAATGCCTCAGACTATACAGAGACATTCTAACTAGAGCTTCAGTATGAACTTGAGGGCCCAGAGGTGAGGTAGGCACAAACCAGACAACTGAAGCCAGATCCCAACCAGCTAGGTCTAGGTGAGCAGAGAGGAAAATCCTTACCCTGAGTCAGTACCTCCCAACTATCAGGCAACTGGGTCATATCAGGCACACTCAAATTTGCTTTCCCAATATCAAATAACAATCTCAATCCCAAATGAGATTGTTGACTTTGGTACAAGACCCTTGGCACTCTGTGCACCTCAGCATGACTGAGACATTCAGAAGTAAATCCGAAATACCTAGACACCAGAGAGGGAAAAACTCAGCCCCAACTTATATGAGCTACAGTGAAGAAGGACAACTAATGACAGAGTGCAACTGTAAGGGTTAAAAATGTAAATACCCTGTCATTCTCCCTTAGAACAAAGACCTGTGACATAATGGCAGAGAGAATTAAATTCTGATGTTGCTGTGTTGGATTTTGGGTAGTTACCAGTTTTCTCATCTTGGTGTAGGCTCATTTTCATGCTGGTTCTAAACAGACACATAGATATAAGCATTCAAATATAAAATATATGTACATATATTCATACCTATTATGCAGGTACACCATCATAAATGTTTGTATACTTTGCTATATGTAATTATATAGTACATAACATATATCTAAAGTATGGGTAATTTTCAAGGTGACAGAAGAACATTTATTTATTTATTTATTTATTTATTTCAACAAATATTCACTGAGCACTTACAATAATTCAGATACTATTTTGGGTGCTAGAAATACAACTCAGATAAAATTTCTCCTCTTTTGTAATCTATATTCAATTTTGGGGGAACACAAAATAAACAAAAAATAAACAAATTAATTCCAGATAATAATTATTTCTATGAAGAAATTCAAACTGAGCAATGTAACTGAGAATACTTGAACTGAGCTAGGCAGGTTAGGCAGGACCTTGCAGAACAAAATTTTACTGGGAATCTGAAGAAGAGTCTATTTATACATGTATCTGGAGGAAATAGATGCACTAAAAGTTTCAGGCAGCAACTTGGCCTTTTTAAGGACCTGAGAGAAGGCCATGGTTCAAGAAGCAGGAAAAGTCAAATCACTCAAAACTCTAGTTTTGTAGACCATTAAAAGGAGGAAGGATTCTATTCTCACAGCCTTTAGAAGCTGCTGGAAAGTTTTAAGAAGGAGAGTGATATGTTCTCATTTACGGTTTAACAAGTAAGTCCTTCTAGCTGCACAGAAATGTTCCACAGGGTAGAAAGAGTGGAATCGGGAGACAGACTTTGGAGTTTCAGACTCACCAAATTAGAGGGGCTTGGGAAACACTTTGGGTACTCTAGGCCTATGCCAAACAAAATGTAAAAGTAAGCCTATTCAACTACAAGGTAATAAGCCTATAAATGAACTACCTATTCACAGGAAGATAACAAAATCCTGAGTCTCTATGATGTAACATCCTTGAAGCCCAGTATACAATAAAAAATTATTACACATGCAGAGAAACAGAACACTCATAGTCAAGAAAAAGGCATTGACACAATCTCCCCCCTCCAAGATGGCCAACATATGTTGGATTTAGCAGATGATTATTTTTAAGTAAGATTACAAAAATTTATGCAAAATATGTTCAAATAACTAAATAAAGTATTTTCTTCATAAGTGAAGAAATAAATCTTAGCAGGAAAATGGAACCTATAAAAAATTGCAAATTCTAAAACTGAAAAGTATGGTAACTAAAATGAAAAATTCTCTAACTAGGTTTAACAGATTTGAGAGTGGAAGAATGCATTAGTGATCTTTAAAATATACTAATAAATATTTTCAAGTGAGGAAAATACAGAAAAAAAGGTTAGAGAAAAATGAACTGTCATTTGGAAATGTGGGACAATATCAAGTAGTCTAATATACATGTTACTGAATAGCAAAAGAGAGCAAAAGAGTGAGAATAATTCATTCTTTAGGAAAAAAATATTTGAAAACTATGAACAAAAGTCATCCAACTTGATGAAAACATAAAAAATCCAAGGAAGGCAGTGACCTCAAGCAGGATATTCTTTTGGCTACTAATTCAGCAATTCGCTGATTATTTGCTGAATGCTTAGTCATTCAATGTTTATTGAGTACTGGCTGTGTTGGGCCAGAGGAAATATACATCTGAATATGGCACAGTCTCTGCCGTATTTAACCGTAATACCCAATGCTCGAACTAGCATCATATTGTTTATTTAGATTAAATAAATTATATTATAGAACTTAATTTCAACTGTCTCTTTTTATTTCTTTAAGCTATATCAGTAAAAAACTTAAAATTGCACACATAGCTTACACTGTATTTATACTAGACAGCACTGATCTAGATCATAATCTTGTTGGTAAAATAGGATCCACACAAAAATAATAAAGTAGCTAAATCTCAAATCAGATACATTGGAAATAGACACTTTTTATTAGTCTTTTTATTTTATTAGTATCACTTTCATTTAGTGTAGTTTTGTTTGTTTCTTTTGGACTTATTTTAACTTGTGTTTCTGGAGAGGAACCAGAAACATAGTAGGTATCAAAAAAAATCTGTCATCAGTAATTAACAACAGATTATTCTGAACTCAATATAAGACACTTGGGGTTTTAAGGTTATCAGTTTGGACTACTTTAACTCTTTATCGCATGATCCACAACAGAAAAAGGAAGTATGACTTGATATGTTTATTTCACATTTTTTTAAATTATATAATTTAAAAATTATATTAAACATTAACATATTAAATATTAACATTAACTTTAATATTATATTAAATATAACATTAAAACTGCTTCAAAAACTCAAGCATTATATACAATGGAACTTACTTAACATACCACTTAAAATAGGATAGACTTTAAAAAATTTTGTATTTTACTCTTTGAACATCTTTTTACTTTTACTTGGTAGGCATTAAATTAAGAGAAAAAATTGTACCTGTAATCATTAAAAACTCTGTCCAATAAAACATTTTTTGAGTTAGGTTTCATAGGTATTATTAAGCTAGTAAATTAAAGAGAAACTACAAAAGAGAAAATATTAAATAATTTATTCATTCATTTAAGCATGTGCTATATGTCAAACAGGATAGTAGACTCTGGAACGTAATAGTTCACACGATCTATGTGATTCTTGCCCTCAAGGAACTAATAGTCCTGTACATGGTTATTTCTTTTGCAGAGTTAGGTGCCCCCCGCCCCCCCCCCAAAAAAAATTCTCTACTCGTTTGCTCTTTGATCTCTTAGATCTCAATTTTTAAAAAATTAATAGCATTAAGTTCTCTCTTTAGGAGCTTGCTCTTTGCCACTTCTAAATACAACTCTCCCTTCTGAAGAGGAAGCTGAGGGTTTTCGAGTTAGGGTGTTCACAGGGCAGAGGGGCTAGTGAGTGGTGAGATGGCTCAGACAAACAGGATTTTTAGAGTCTATCAGAAATGATGGGGCTAAAGATTCATGCTGACAGTTCGCACAATGACTAAGGTTTCCTGCAGTTAGTAGTTGCCAGACGGTGAGATAGTCAGGAAGCCACCACCGCAGGTCCTGCTGTCCCTGACAAGATAACAAGGTCATACTTTCACAAAGATAAAGTCCATACAAATAATTTTGCTGGGAATATTTTGTTCAAACAGATTTTCTGTTTCCATCTCTATGGCACGCCTTGGCTTGAACAGTGTCTATATCCAGCAATACACATATCTATAAAGGACATGGAAAATCTGCTCCTGCAGTACTTAAACATGTAAAAGGCATTCCAACGATGCACAAAGGTGGGGAAAAACCTATAATGAAACTATTTAAATATGATTAGAATCTGACTTGTTCTAGCAATCAAAGTGTTATATACAAGGCTTCCATGTAAAGGTGGGTGGGAGAAGTAGACAAAGACATCTTTCTCATATATTCTTAGGTTCACATCAAAAAGATCAAGGAAACATAAAATAGCATTAAAATACATAAAAGTGTTAGAAACTAGGAAGAGGTATATCCATGTGGCAGAAACAGTAAAGAAATTTGCAGGATGTAAATGCTAAAGCTGCTTGGTTATTCTGAGAAACAGTAGCATCAATGGGAAGAAAATAAAGGAGACTCTGCGAGAAAATACCCACAATTCCTGAGGAGTAGACCCTAGCAGTTTTCAATACTGATTGTTATTTGCAAACACAAGCACCAAAAGACAAATGTTAAGGATACCAAGCAAGAAGTTTGAGTATTGATAATATCAATGGAAGGTTAGCATGGGCTAAGAAACATAAATAATCAAAGAAAAAGTCTGTTGTGTATCTATACAATGTGATATTACTCAGCAATAAAAAGAGAAGACCTACTATACATGCTAACACATGGTCAAAAAGCAAAAACACCGTGTGAAGTAAAAGAACCCAGATGAAAAATACTGTATATTGCACGGTTCCATTTAAATGAAATGTCAGAAAAGAATAGTTCACAGACACAGAAAGCAGATTAATAGTTGTCTGGGAGTGGCATTTGAAATGAAGATTGACTGGAGACCTACACAAGTGATCTTTTTGGGGTTATGGAAATATTTTAGATGTAGATTGTGATAATAGTAGCATGATTCTATAAGTTAACTAAAAATCATTTAATTATACACTTAAAATAAGTGAACTTTATGGTCTATATAATAATCTTGATAAAGCTATTAACAAAAATAAAACACTAATGTCAAAAACAATTCCTAATAAGATGCACAGTTAAAAATCCAAATCAAGATGGCGGGGTGGATAAACACTGTGCTCAACTCCTCCCATTACTGCATAAAAATTGCAACTAAATTATGAAACAGTCAACCTGAACAATGATCTGTAGACTAGCTGAACAGAACCTCTATAACTGAGGATATAAAAAAGAGACCACACGGAGACTGGTATGAAGGCCAAAGATGTGAACCAGGCTGGTTCTACACCCATGTGTGGTGGCTGGGCATCAGGACAGATATCTCAGCTTTGAGAGCCCCACTCCAAGAAGTGAGGGTCTCCAGTACTACACCAGGTCTCCCCAGACCAGTATTTTAGTGCTGGGAAGAGGAGTCCCCACAAAATCTGACTGAAAATCAGTGGAGATTCCAGCTCTCTGTGTGAGACGGAGGACAGCTGAAAATGCAAATGTCCCCTTAAAGGGCCCGTGTATAGACATCCTCGCTCGTAGGTACTCACCGGGGCTTTAGGCAGAGGAAAAGAATCTTGGGAGGTGCCAGAGACATACAGGGAAAGACTGGGTTGTACCATTTCCCCTGTGTTGAGCCCTCTTTCTGTGCAGCCTACAGGCAAGCGCCATCAGGCCTGTGTTGAACCAAACTGCCAAATCTGAATCCGGATTGGCCTGGATCTGCTTGCTCCACCTGGTGTCAATTGTGGGTTGTTACTGGGCAACAAACCCCACCCCGTTCTCTCAGCAGGCAGTCCCTTCTACAGCAATTAACAGGCCTCCACTCATGCACCTTGGGAGATACCTTCAGTGGTCCGTAAGCAGCCCTGGCCCGAGCTGCAGTATTTTTTGAACAAATCTCAGGGGTCAGTGGGCCTGAGGTGGGCAACAGATGGCCTTGGTGTGAGCTGAGACTTTCGTGAGTGGTCACAGGCTCAGCACAAGCAACCAATCTGAATCTGCACCAACCTGGGGAATACCACTTGCCCCACCCTGTGACTCTTTGAAACCCTGCCTCATTCAGCTTCCGGGTCTCACGGGCGGCAAGGAGGCAACCTCAGGCCTAGGGGTGCCCTGGACCTTTTCTTGAGCTGCCCTGGCAAGTACTGGGGGTAGATGACCTTGGTTTGCCATGTGGTCTTGCCCACATACCTTCAGGCTTAGCTCAGGCAGCGACCAAACATGGGTAGCTTTATATCTCCTACCAGGTAGCCCCAGGCTAAACACTGGAGTGGCTGACCTTGGCCTACATGAGAGCCCTTTCTCAAAAGCTCCTGAACTAACACACCCAGAGACGTCATTAGACCTTAACAGAGCACCACTCTATTAGTCCCACAAGTGGCACACACAAAAAGCAGTCTAAATAGGCATGTGAACCCACTAGGGAAAACCCTACTCCATAGGGTCAGCCCCCACATACCAGCTCATACATTGTGGGTGTGGTGCATTCTAACAGCCAGTCAGCCTAAGAATCAATCCCACTCACTGATGTGCCAACAACAATCAAGGTTTAAGTATAAAAGGAGGGCACACACAAGGGTCACTCCTGTAGCACCTGGTGCTGGTGATCAGAAAGACTGTGCCACTGGGCCACACAGGACACCTACTACATAAGGACACCATGCTAAGATTGGGAAATGCAAGAGATCTACCTAATACATAGAAAATAACACAGAGAGGCATCCAAAATGAGGAAACAAAAAAACACATCTCAAATAAAAGAACAGGAGAATACTCCAGAAAAAAAATTAAATGAAATAGAAGCAAGCAACCTATCAGAGAAAGAGTTCCAAACACTGGTTATAAGGATGCTTAATGAACTTAGCAGAAAAATAGACGAGCTCAGTGAGAACTTCAACAAAAAGACAGAAAGCATAAAAAAGGACATAGAAACCGTAAAAAAGAACCAGTCAGAAATGGAGACTACAACAACTGAAATGAAGAATATACTAGTAGATTGGATAAAACAGAGGATTGAATCAGTGACTTGGAAGACAAGGTAGCAGAAAATACCCAATCTGACCAGCAAAAAGACAAAAGAATCAAAAAAGAAAAAGAATGAGGATAGTTTAAAGGGCCTCTGGGATGACCTCAAGTGTAACATTTTCATCATAAGTGTACCAGAAGAAGAGAAAAAGCAAGGGACTAAAACCTTTTTGAGAATATAATGACCCACACCAAGACACATCATAATTAAAATGTCCAAGGTTAAAGACAAAGAGAATCCTAAAGGCAGCAAGAGAAAGGCAGTTAGTTACTTATAAGCACACTCCCAATAGACTATCAGCTGATTTCTCAAGAGAAACTTTGCATGCTGGAAGGAATTGGCATAAAATATTCAGTGATGAAAAGTAAGGACCTGCAACCAACACTACTCTACCCAGCAAAGCTGTCAATTAAAACTATAGTTGAAATAGAGCTTCCCAGACAGGAAAAAGTTAAAGGAATTCACCACCACCAAATTAGTATTACAAGAAATGTTGAAGAGACTTCTTTAAGAAGAAAAATGGAAAGAAAAGAAACATAAATAATAATAAAATGTCAATAACTATGTACCTATCGATAATCACTTATATGTAAATGTACTAAATCCTCCAATCAGAAGACATAGGGTGGCTGAATGAATAAGAAAACAAGACTCACATCCTATCTAAAACAAACTCACTTCATATTGAAAGACAGATACAGACTGATCATAAAGGGATGGAAAAAGATATTTCATGCAAATGAAATGAAAAAAAAAAGCTGGGGTAGCAACACTTATATTAGATAAAATAGACTTTAGAACAAAGGCTATAATGAAAGACAAAATAGGGACATTACATAATGATAAAGGGGTCATTCCAAAAAGGAGGACATAACTGTAGTAAACATTTATTCACCCAACATAGAAGCACCTAAATATATAAAGCAACTATTGACAGACATAAAGGGAGAGATTAATGGTAGTACAGTCATAGTAGAGGAATTTAACACCCCATTGACAGAAATAGACAGATTCTTCAAACAGAAAATCAACAAGGAAACAGTACCTTACACAATATGCAAGACCAGAAGGATTTAATATTTTTAGAACATTTTGCCCCAAAGCATTCTTCTCAAGTGCACATGGAACATTTTCCAAGGTAGACAATATTTTAGGCCACAAAACAAGTCTCAACAAATTTAAAAAGATTGAAATCATATCAAGCATCTTCTCTAACCATAATGGTATAAAACTAGAAATCAATTACAAAAAAAAAAAGAAAAATACACAAATAAATAACATGCTACTAAGCAATAAGGGGTTAACGATGAGATTAAGGAAGAAATCAAAAGATACCATAAGACAAATGAAAATAAGAACAACCCAAAATGTCTGGGACACAGCAAAAGCAGTCATAAAAGGGAAATTCATAGCAATACAGACCTACCTCATGAAACGGAAAAATCTCAAATAGAAATTCAAATTTACACTTACAAGAACTAGTAAAAAGATGGCAATCAAAGCCCAAAGTGAGTAGAAGGAAGGAAATAATAAATATCAAAGCTAAAATAGAATCTAAAAAAAGCAACACAAAAGATCAATGAAACGGAGTTGGTTTTTTGAAAAGGTTAACAAAATTGATAAACTAGGCTTATCAAGAAAAAAAGGGAGAGTACCCCCCAAAATAAAATCAGAAATGAAAGAGGAAAAGTGACAACTGACTGCACAGAAATACAAAGGATCATTGGAAACATTACAAGCAATTGTATACCAACAAATTAGACAATCTTAAAGAAATGGGTAACTTCCTAAAAATGTATACATTGGAAAGGAGAAAGAAAACTGTCATTATTTGTAGATGACATATTGTATATAGAGAATCCAAAGATTCCACCAAAAAACTGTAAAAACAGATCAATGAATTCAGTAAAGTAGCAGGATACAAAATTAATATTAATAAATCAGTTGAATTCCTATAATGCACACCAGTAATGAACTATGAGAAAGAGGAATTAAAAAAAAAACAACCCCCTTTTGAAACTAATTAAAATAAAAACAAACAAACAAACAAATAAATAAAATGGTCACAGGAGAGAAATAATCCCCTATATAGCTGCTTCAAAAAGTAAAATAAAATACCTAGAAATAAATTTAACCATGGAGATAAAAGTCCTATACTCAGGAAATTATAAGATATTGCAGAAAGAAATTGAAGAAGATACAAATAAATGGAAGCATATACCATGATCATGGATAGGAGGAATCAATCTTGTTAAAATATTCATACTACCCAAAGCAATCTATAGATTAAGTGCAATCCCTGTCAAAATACCAATAGCATTTTTTACAGAAGTAGAACAAATAATCTTAAATTTTATATGGAATCACAAAATACCCCAAATAGCCATTGTAATCTTGAGAAAGAGGGACAAAGTTGGAAATATCATACTTCCTAGGCTATGCGACAAGGCTATAGTACTCAAAAAAGCGTGGTATTGGCATAAAAACAAACATATAGGTCAATTGAAAAGAATTGAGATGCCAGAAATAAATCCACACCTTTATGGTTATTTAATCTATGACAAAGGAGGCAAGTATAAACCATCTGTTCAAAAAATGGTTCTGGGAAAAATCGGACAGATACATGAAAAAAGAAAAAAAAAGAAACTGGACCACTTTCTTACACTGTATACAAGAATAGACTCAAAATTGATTAAAGGCTTAAATGTAAGACCTAAAACAATAAAACTCTTAGACAAAATCATAAGCAATTAACTCATGATGTTGCTCTTAGTAATATGTTTTTTTCTGATATATCTTCTCAGACAAGGGAAACAAGAAAAAATAAATAAATGAGAATATGTCAAACTAAAATGTTTTTGTAAGCAAAGGAAACGATCAACAAAACAAAAAGACAACCTATTGAATGTGAGAAGGTATTTGCCCATGATACATCTGATACGGGCTTAATATCCAAATTTATAAATAACTCATATGACTCAACACAAAAAAAAACAAACAATCCAATTTAAAATGGGTAGAGGATCTGAATAGGCATTTTTCCAAAGAGGACATACAGATGGCCAATAGAGATATGAAAAGATGTTCAGTATCACTACCAGAGAAATGCAAATTGAAATCACAATGAGATATCTATCACCTCACAGATATAAGACTAGCCATCATCAATAAATCAACAGACAACAATTGCTGGTGAGGATGTGGAGAAAATGGAAACCTTGTGCATTGCTGGTGGGATTGCAAACTGTTATAGTCAATATGGAAAACAATTTGGAAGTTCCTCAAATAATTAATAATAGAACTAACTATGACTCAGCAATTGCATTTCTGGGAATTTATCCAGAGAAAATCAAAACACTGATACTAAAAGATATATGCAACTCTGTGTTCATTGCAACTCTATTTACAATAGGTAAGATATGGAAGCAACCTAAGTGCCCATCAATAGATGATTGAATAAAGAAATGATACATATACAGTGGAATATTACTCAGCCATTTAAAAAACCAAAATTTTACTATTTACAATGACATGGGTATTATCCCAAGTAAAATAACTTAGATAAAGGCAAATACCATATGATTTCACTTATATGTGGAATCTAAGGAACAAAATAAACAACACAATGAAAACAGGCTCATAGATATAGAGAACAAAGTAGTGATTGCCAGATAGAAGGAGGGTTGGGGAGCTGGGTGAAAAGGTGAAGAAATTAAGCAGCACAAATTGGTAGTTACAAAATAGTCACAGGGATGTGAGGTACAGCAGAGGGAAAATGTAGTCAATAGCAATAATAACAATGTTTGGTGTGAGGTGGGTACTAGACTAATGGGGAGGAGAGGGATCACTTTATAAATTATACAACTGTCTAAGCACTATACTGCACACTAAAGCTAGTATACAATAATATTGAATGTCAACTCTAATTGAAAAAAAAAGTGAAATAAATAAATAAATAAAGTCTAGGAAAAAATCTAAATAGATATCCACTGGTCTAAATTAATAGAGTTCAGGTGTATAACGGAGGATAAGATATGGCAACATGCACGTAGATTTTTCTTTTTATACTAAATGGTAGAATAAGTTCTGTTTTACAGTAGATTTGAAAAGATACATAATAGTTGTTAACATTTAAACATTGTTTAAATTATGTAAGTCATATTTGAAATCAATGTTTCTTAATATAATTATACATTACACATTGGGCTAAAGTTCCCTATATCCATTGCCCCAGTCCCAGTTACCTTGGCTCCTGCCACCACTTTGGTGTGTATCTTTCTAAGCCTTTCTTGTACAGTTATATATGCAGCCATATAATGTATATACTGGTATGTTGTGTTTTTTTTAATGTTAATTTAAAATTTGTATAATAAGATAATGTTGGATTCATTAAATGAGTTTTAAAAACTTCCCTCTTTTTTTAATCTGTGGAAAAATTTATAAAATATGGAAAAAAATTGTTCCTTAAAAGTAACGAGTCACCCCAAATACTCTTGTAGACTAAGATATAAAAAAATTCATCCATCATCCAGATTTTCAGAATTTTTTCCTCTATATAGGTTCTCCCCTTGAGTTTCAATCAACCATGAATGTGGTCAGAAGACCAGTGGTGTCATATTGCTGGAAACACAAAGCTTAGATGAGAAGGAAGGACCAGGTCTGGGCTTCACAGTCATGGACTTTTAAATTGCACAGGGCTTCTTTCTGGCTCTGCTATACCCTTGAGCTCTGACTCTGTGAGATGGGCAGTAGGGAACTGTTACCCTGGTCTGGTGTAGTTTTCTCCAATAAATGCTGTGCTGGGCCTGGTATTTGTACTGTCGGGGCGTAGTCCTTGTTTGCTATTTAGATGTATATTAAACTGTTCTTATTAAAGTTTATTATAGAGGGTTTATAATAGTAAAAAATGTAGATCTTATAAATGGTATATTGATTAAATGGGTTATATACAATAAAATATGACACAATGAATAAAAATCATATTTTTCTGAGAAAAAAAAATTGTTTTACTTATTCTACAAGCTATATCCCTTTCCATCTTTCCTTCCTTCCTTCTAATTTTGTTACTAACATTCAATATGACAATTTTTCCCCATGAAGGATGTGTCTTGTTACTTTAAGGAATTGATAATGGTATCTAATATTGATAAAATGACTCTCTTTCATGATTTTGCATTGCATCTAAAACCTATGTTCTCTCCTCTTTAAGTTTTCGGTCATAAAAATGAAATAAGACTGCAAATAATTCAATGTTAACCAAAACATCCCCAAACATATGCCTGCATAGGTGAAGCTGAAGTATTTCCTTCTGATTAGATGGCCATTATCATAATTATTATGGAAATGTTAAAACTTGAGTAAGGGTAAATGTGGGAAATCAGAGTTTTTTAAAAGGAGTAGGAGTATTCAGTTATAAGATAAATAAGTTCTGGGATCTGAGGTTCAGCATGACTATAGGTAGCAATACTGTACTGTGTACTCAAAAAGTTGCTCAGAGAGTAAATCTTAAGTGTTCACAGCGCACACACAAAAAGAAAATTTGCCATGTGAGCTGATGAAGATGTTAACTAACCTTACTGTGGTAATCATTTCAACGCACACACACACACTGCACCTTAAATTTACACACTGTTATATATCAACTGTATTCCAATAAACCTGGAAAAGAAACACACACACACACACACACACACACACACACACACACACAAACACTAAGAAATCACACTCTTTAAAAAAGCAGCTCTGTAAGTGGTTGACTCTGAGCAGCTCATAGAGAAGTAGCAATTAGGGTAATATTCTAGCCCAGAGGGTGGGTAATTTTTGATGGCTGGAAGTAGAAGTGAAAATGCTGTGGGGAAAAATTTATGCAGGCATGGATGATTAATCCCCAGCAGAGGTCTCATGGATGAGTATTAGCAAATGAAGATCTGACTACAGGGAAATGAGCTTCTTTCTAACTTATACTTTGCTGGTGTGATTAGAAATACGTGGAGTGATTCATACACAGAAAATTGTTCCTTAAGCAGCAGTTCTTTTATTTGTTAGGACAGGTGTTCTGATTGCAGGGATGAGAGTTGACTTCCATTCAGAAGCAATTTGTCTCAGTATCCATTAACCTGCAGTTAATTTTATTTATATGATGCCTCTGGCTTCTGGGTGCCTAAAGAAACATAACTCAAATCATGTTTTTAAGACCAAGATGTTAAATAAACTTCTCAACTCCCCATTTCTCCAAGAAAAAAGCACCAGGGTCAGAGAAGAGGAGGATTCAAGTTGCGAATGAAAACTAGTCTTTGATTTCTAATAAGTAAATTTCATCACTGCATAGCAAAAAAGAAGAAATTCTAACAATTTCTGCTCTATATCTGAGAATAAAGTGAGTGCCCAGAAACTAACTACCCTTTCCCCAGCCCACTTGAATCATATGGTGGTCTGGTTTCATTTTTAAATGAACTTTGTGCTTTAATCACAATAGTAAGATTGGGAAAACATACTGACATCATGTAGTTTTTAAAACCAAGTACTTCAACGGAAATCTGAGGGAAAACTTCTTCCAGTGAGGTCATTCTGTGGCTAAACCTTCTTGTACGAAGTTAAAATAAGTCCATTTTCTGTCAGATTTTGTTTTGTAGAAAATCATACTGTGAAGACACTCTAGTTAGTTCAGTCGCAACTAATGGACCCAGGACCAACACAGGCTTAGCCTTCCGTCAGTTTAGACAGGCTTCTTCCGGATTCCAGCTTCCTGACCTCCATTTCCTTGGAGCATTTACTTTGAAACTCATTCAAATTCCTCCTCTGCTCCTTTGAGATATAAACCTTCTAGAAGCCTCTTGCCAGTTGTAAAACCCAGGAATGTCTTTTTCCACCTCCTTGCTCTTATGGACCTGCCCTCACGACTGATGCCTTCATCATAAAATATTTTTTATAGACACATCCAGATTTATGATTCCTTAGAAATGCTTTTAGCAACAATCCTTTCAGAATTATTGTATAATAGTTTTCTTTCAAATATCATGCTTATAAATGAAGTCTAAAACCTAACGGCATTGTTTTATCCTAATTAGTAAGTTTCTTTACAACATTAGTGATTTTTTGGAGGATTCTAAATCACTAAACTATTACAATCTTTTATAAAAGTTTTTGTTAGATTTTCCTTCAGGTATAAAAATATTTCTACCCACCCAAATAAAATTTTAAAATGTGTATTAGAATCAGATTATTTTCTATACTAAGAATTAGGTACTTAGAATTTCAATAGCATTTTGAAAAGTAGGAAGTGCATTTTTACCTGAAAAAGAAAAGTAATCCAACATTTTATAAACCAGAGAATGGAAGAAACTATCAATTATCACATAATAGTTGAAACAGAGGACTTTGTGAAATATGTTTTTCAATAGCTTTTTTTTTTTTTTTGCAAAGAACACTGGTAAAGCATTTAGTTTGTGTCTTTGAATTAATAAAATAAGTGTAATCAAGTTGTCACCTATTTCCAGAGTATTGGATCAGGATTAACAAGATAATGGTGGTAAATTTGAGAATCTCAGATGAACGGCACTGAGTAAGAAAGTATTTAGCTAAGTACTGGTTAAAATATATTCACACACATACAAACATAAGCACACTTCAAACATATACTTCTGTGTATATATGTGTCAGAATGGGTTCTGCATGTTTCTGCGTTATCTGGAGCAGGATTTCTCAGTCTCAGCACTACTGACATTTTAGGTAAGATAATTTGTTATGGGAACTGCCTCATGCATAATAGGATGTTTAACAGCATTCCTCATCTGTATCCAATGATAGAGCCAGTGGCACCCTTCATTCTGGTGGTGACAACCAAAAGTGTCTCCAGATATTGCCAAATGTTCCCTCGAGGGCAAAATCACTTTGGTCTAAATCATTGATTTAGAACCAATGTGAGGGAGTTTAAATATGAGAAAATTCATAAATTAGGCTAAAAGGAAGCTTTCGAATTAAAAAGAATAAAAGTTATTTTTTTAAGGAATAGTTGAAAAGAGACTTTTTCGGAGAACTTGATAAGGCAACCCAAAAATTTATATTGGAGAAAGAAAAGGACAGGAATGACTTTGAATAAAATTGGTAGGGAAATTGCCCTTTTGATAAGTTGTTATGTTAATTAAGGCATGTACTATTTGAACAAGAATAGTCAAATAGACCAACAAAACATGGCGAAAAACCTAGAAACAGAAACATGAGATATCCTAATATTTGTGGAATCTGGGGCAAAGGTGCAAATGGAAACCCATGTAATATGCCATATGGTTAAATATTTAATTGAGCTAGTGAATAATTAAATGATGTATGTTTTATCTTTTTACCTTGACACATACACTTTTATAATGACCTAGAAGGCAAGGTGTAGATTTATAATTCTTGGATTCCTGGAGTTCTATGCCAGAATGTGGTGGCATAGGAAAAATAGACCTCTAAATCCAACTCCTGAGCCTTAGCCCAACCTTGTTCTCTTTGCAATATTTTCCCAGAGGGTTCATGAACACAGGTGTGTAGAAACCAGAGCCCTAGCCTGTACACCCAGTTCTTTCCACAAACCCACAAGACAGCCTCCACTGGGCCAGCTCTCATGCTTACTGATGATATGGTCTGCTCTTGGGGGAAGTAGATTGCGCAGGTCCTATAAGTAGGGTCAGAATTGTTAGGGAAAAAAAATTCTGGGATTCAAATTATGTATTTATCACTAGGTAGGTTTAAAATTAGGAAATGGGCTGTGGATGGGCATGCCTCTTACCTTATCATCTCCTCTCACCATAGGAAGAATTATAGCTGGAGGGGAACTGGAGCAGACCCTTTGAAGCAAGGTTTCTAAACTAGAGGATCCTCTTCTTGAAGTCTATAGGTGGTACTGCCCAAACATATATGGGAATGTTTTTATATGACAGAATCTTTCAAATCAGTGGGGAAAGATGGGAGCATTCAACAAATAGTATTGGGGTAATTGACTATTTATATAGAAAAAAAATTGTATCTTTTCCTTAAAACAGTACAAAAGAAATTCAACCTACATTGAATAACAAAATACTAAAATCAAAGCTTTCTTTCTTTCTTTTTCTTTCTTTCTTTCTTTCTTTCTTTCTTTCTTTCTTTCTTTCTTTCTTTCTTTCTTTCTTTCTTTCTTTCTTTCTTTCTTTCTTTTTCTTTTTTTTAATATAAGAGGATAACTATGATCTCAGGGAGGGGAATATATTAGACCACAGGGGAAAGTCAGAGAGATACAACCAAAACCTATCACCACAGAGTCATAATTGATATCCTGGTGAGAAATTTAAAGGAATATTCAGGAATTCTCTAAACACTCACAAGAATAAGTTTAGTTTCAATTCAAAGAAGAGAAGTCTTAACTTGTTTTAATGAACAATGTAATTGTTATGGCCACCCTGCTGAGGTGAGATTGATTGCCTCTCCTCTCCGCAAATTTGGTTTGGATGCCAGCTGATAAGCCACACTAGCACCAAGAGGGTATGAAAAGTTGTACTATCCACATAATAAAGCTTTCTGGGGAGAGCAGGGCAGGCTCCCCAGCGGATTTTAAAAAAATAATCACAACAACCCAGAACCCCAGTCTAATCATGAGAAAAAGGTCAGACAAATGATGTTCTACAGAATACCTGACCAAAACTCATCAAAACAGTCAGGATCATCAAAACAAAGACAGTCTGAGAAACTGCCAGCCCAGAGAAGCTTTAGGGGATGTGAAAACTTAATGTAATGTGATCTTCTGGATGGAATACTGGAACAAAAAAAGAACATTAGGTAAAAACTAAGGAAATGTGACTAAAAGGATTTTAGTTAATAATAATATACCAATATTGATTCATTAATTGCAAAAATATACCATACTAATTAAGTTGTTAATAATGTAAACATTGAGTGCAAAATATAAAAACTCTATATTTTATACTATCTTGCAATTTTCTGTAAATTTAAAACTATTCTAAAAATAAAGTTTATTTAACAAACTATTAAATCTTTATTTAAAAAACATAAAAAATAAAATAAAATATAATAAAAAACAGGGATGAAAGTCAATGAAAGTGAATACAGACCCCATGTAGGGATTATTTTTATAAAGGAATTTAGCACGTGAACAAGGTGGTTTTATAAATCAATGAGGGAAATATTAGACTTCTAAAGTAATATTACTGGGGCAATAGATTTATTCATATTGAAAAATTAAAAATAAAACCCTATTCTCAGTATTAGCAAAATATATATGTCAAGTGGATTAAAAACAAATGTGAAAAGCAAAACTTAAATATTTTGAGAGACATTAGAGGGGATAACTTTATAATAATGAAGGAAGGCTTTTCTTAAATAAGGTACAGGATGGAACAAAACACAAAGGAAATAGATTAATATGATAAAAACTAATAAGGAATTGAAGTTAATTTAGTGAGGGTTTAAGTGTAAAAACATCAACTTGGTAAAAAACAAAATAAAGGGAAAACACAGTTATTCACCAGGACAATGCATATGCAACTCAAACAAGTGTCAAAGGATTACAAGCAAGAATATGTAAAAAAAATTTAGAAGTCAAACAGCTAAATAGAACAATAAATGGGAAGAAGATATAAATAGGCAATTAATAGAAGAATAAATTTAAAATATTCAATCTCATTAATCGTTAGGGAAACACAAACTTAAATTATTAAATACTAATTATTCATTCATCAGATTGGCTAAGATTATAAGAAAATTGCAAATATCAACTGTTGCAAAGAATGAGGGTAAATGGAAAATATCAATAATTATGGTAGGAGTGGAAATTGGTATGACTACTTTCTAGAGTCACATGGCAATATATAGTGAAGCTGAAGATGTACACATAGCACTAGGTCTCTACTACACAGAAGTTCTCACAAGGAGTCATGGATAAGCTTTTTCATTGTGGTGTAACTTGTAATAAGGAAACTTTGCAAATGATGGAAATCTCAATATATATATACCAGTGAAGAAAATGCAAATACTTTATGGGATATTCTTACAAAGAAATCTTCTACATTTATTATAAATAAATAAAATATGTATATTATCATATCATATTTTGAATATATATTATTAAGGAAAATATATAAATTAAAAGAACATGCATAAACATGAACTAATGATAAGCTAATCTTAAGTCATATTTATCTAGTCATAAAATCAAATCCCTAAAATGTTTAACTGTTAAGTTTTTAATTTAGTTTGAATAACAATAGAAAATGCAAAAATTAGATTTACTTAATAATTTTAATTATTTACAATTTTTTTCACTCACCAAAAATAGTGAAATTTTACTTTTTATTGACACCTGCAGGAGTAACAGTAATCTGACAAAAATTGAGAAAATGACAAAATTTAGAATTAAACTTTATTCAATGTCTACTTTATTGTGTCTATATTCCTTAAGCTTCTGAAAATTATATCTTCAGAAAAACTATTTGTCAACAATATTGTACTTGAAGAAAAAGACTATTTTGTCTTCTTTTGTTTTCATTTCTGTGACCCCTGCCCTCTGCACAAGTTCTAGAGAAATCACTCCTAAATTGCTGAAGGAAAGAATGAGTAGTGCTTCTTCTTCACTATAATCAACTGCCTGTCAGCTGTTATGCCCCGTTGGTTATAATGCAACGTTCTTGGTCACATTAATATTATTCCCATGTTCTGAATTATTTAATATTTTTGCCAATGTGATCAATTTTTAAAAATTCTACTTTCTTTTAAATATAGAATTTAAACCATATTTTGTTATAATAGCTGCCTTGTTTTTTATAATTATGTTCTATAAATTAGATTACTATAATTTATAATTACAATTAAGTATATATAGTTAAATATAATATATATTGGTGGCTCTCAACTGGAGTTAATTCCCTCCCCCCCCATCCCAGGGACATTTGACAAAGTCCAGAGATATTTTTGGTTGTCGCAAATGGAGGACATTTGCTACTGGTATCTAGAGGGTTAGAGTCCAGGGATGCTGTTAAACATCCTACAATACACAGGACAGCTCTTCACAAAAGACTTATCTGTACTAAAATGTCAATAGTGCTGTTTTTGAGAACCTTGCTTTTTACTGGAGAGGGAAAGACATTCAGAAATTAACTAGTAAATTAGTTCTCCAAAGTGAGCAAATGTGTAAGAAAATTCAGAATCTCCCAGAATAAGAGACTCTACTGTGTGTTAAAGGCCTGCATGTTTTGTTTGTTTTACTTCTTTCCCTCATTAAGGATTGGTTGAGGTGTCCCTCTCCTCTTTATTATACTTTAAGGGACTGGAAATTTGGCAGATCCTGGCTTAGGGCGTTTATCTCTGTAGTGATTAGAAAGAAGGAGTTTTGCCCAGACTAGAGGAGACTAAGGGCAAGCCTAAAGAAGTTGACTCAAAAGAGAGTTAAAATCCTGCATCTCATAGCTCTGCAACCTACAGATACATCATGTAGCTAAAAGAAAAATATATAATTATCTATTGGAGATCTCAGGATCTTGCCTCAATAGAGTGTATGAGGACAGTATCTATACTTTTCTCTCATCTATTTGAATATAGACGAAAACTATTAAATAAACATGTACAGGCAGTGAATATAAAATTGCAAGAATTATTTATAATCTACAGGCAATGGAGAAACTTTGAATGTATTAAAAGCCAAATAATCAGTTTCATTTGGCTGTCTTTGCATATTTTCCCATAGCCTATGCAAATAATGACTGAAATTTTGCTAATCTAATATGTCCTAGCAATCTCAACTTAATTTTAACCATAAGGTCAAGAAGAAAATGCTGAACACTTGTTTATCACTAACCTTACAGGCATTGAATTTGAACTAAAATCATTTCCACCTTTAAAAAACCATCAGATACAACACACTGCAGGCAGAAAGCTAAAAATGTCATTATGACTACCGTGAAATAAAATATCCTATTAAATGTAATAGTATTTTATGACTGAATGAAGGAAGCATAACCAAATAAAGGAAGCAAGAAGAAAGATCTTAATCCAAAAGTCCTCATGTTGCTGATTCTGAACATTAGGGAAAATATTTTTGGGAAAACCCATCTACTTATAAGAGGAATATATTCTTCTGAGATACTAGTACCAGCAATAGCAACACACAATTGTCATTTTTTGTGTTCTTTAAGCAACCCCTTTTCAGAGTCAGAAAAAGCATAATAATCAGAATAGAAACAGAAATCTGAGTGAAAAGTCAGTGACACATGCCATCTCCCAGCAAGAGCAGATGGGATGACAGTTTTTAGCTATGTTGAAACAAGTGAAGGGAGGCATGCACTGAATATAGTGAATTAGTTGAATGTTGTATGGAATTCCACAAAAAGATTAGCTCAGTTGAAATGTATTTGTTCTGCTAATGGTAACATCAAAAACAAAAACCAGCATGGGACCTATAAGAATAAAACTGTGGAATCTTAGTAAAACACGCCAAACAAGATCGGAATAAATGTAGTACAAAAGAAAATGCATATTGAATTAAACCACAAATCAGTTGTTAGCAATAAATGCTGAGAGCATAAAGATGTTACTGGCAAGTAATACATAGAACATATGTAAAATACACAACAACATAATATACAATTTACATAGTATTAAAATTTATTTAAAATTATTTTAAAATATTTAAACATATGGGGTTATTTTGAACTATCCTTTTGCTATTTGTTACTAATTTTATTGTATTGTGGTCAGAACACATTGTACAAAATTGATTTGTTTTAATTTATTGAGACTTGTAAACTACATCATAACCAATTAATTTGTTAAAAAATGGAGAGATGAGGGCATAGTTACAAATACAGTAGATAAAATAATAAGGGTCATATTAGAAACTTTATTCCAATAATTTTGAAAATTAAGGTGAAAGTCATTCACAACAAAAATTTTCAAAATCTGAATTGGTTTATAACATCAAAGTAGAATCAACATTTAAAAATCTACTTACTAACCAAAAATCTAGTTGGACAGAGAGATGGAAAGATGGACATATATGTGAAAAAGCAAAAAGAGTAAAATGTCAATGGTAAAATCTAGGTGTTAGAGGGAGAGATGTTCACTAAAATTCTGTCAACTTTGTTTTTTCAGAATTTTCATAATAAAATGTTGGGGAAAACTCCAGATATTTATGTAGACAATTTCTCTCAAGTCTTGCAAGAAAGACAATTCTTTTTTAATCTAAATGATTCCAGAAAATAAAACAAAGTGAAAACGATACTCAAGTCACATAATACAAGTAGAATACCCTGGATAATGAAAAAAAAATAATAGTTAAGTACTATTATTATGACATGTAACAGACAGAGAAATTGGGAGTTACAGATTTAAGTACAGAGACCAAAGTAACTCAACCAGAAAGTAGTACTATTCAAGGCTTGGCACTTCTTATCAAAATCCAGGCTCTCAACTCTTATTTTTTACTTTCCTAATCTTAAATTAGACAGTCACACTCTGACAAATAAGCTAATGCAAAGGCATTTTGAGAATATTTTGATGCCATTATATAAAAATCTTTCTGTTGCACTCTTTTAATGTCTCGCTTCACCTTACTTCCCTACTCTGAGGCTTTCACAACTCCACTCAAACATTCACAATAACTTGGTGTGATCTTGAAAATAAACTGATCAATGATATTTTTCATATTAAACATCTTTATGCACTTGTATTTGTCCTAAAAGTGAAAATGTGAGCTAAATGATCTTTTCCAGAATGCTTTTGTTTTTCATTTTTTTCTTTTGTTAAAATCCTAAAATTTATATGGAGCCATAAAAAAACCCAAATAGCCATGGCAATCTTGAGAAAGAAGAACAAAGTTGGAAGTATCACATTACCTGATATCAAACTATACTGCAAGTCTACAGTAATCAAAACAGCATGGTACTGGCATAAAAACAGATATATTGATCAGTAGAACAGAATAGAGAGCCCAGAAATAAATCCATGCCTATACATGCCCACTTAATATATGATAAAGGAGATAAAATTTTACAATGGGGTAAAAACAGTCTCTTCAATAAATGCTTCTGGAAAAATTACATACATGCAAAAAAAAAAAGAAGCTAGACCATCTTCTTACACTGTATACAAGAATAAACTCAAAATGGATTTAAGATTTAAATGTAAGGCTCAAAACCATAAAACTTTTAAAAGAAAACATAGGCAGTAAACTCTTTGATATTACTAACAGAAATTTCTTTACAGATATATCTCCTCAGGCAAGGGAAACAAAAGAAAAAATAAACAATTGGGACTACATCAAACTAAAAAGTTTTGTACAACAAAGGAAACCATCAACAAAAGAAAAAGATAATTGACTGTTTGGGAGAAGATATTCACTAATGATACATCTGATAAGGGGTTAATATCCAAATTTTATAAGGAACTTATATAATTCAACAACAAAAACCCCCAAAAATCCAATTAAAAAATGGGCAGAAGACTTGAACAGATACTTCTCCAAAGAGGAAATACAGATGACTAACAGACATATGAAAAGATGCTCAAGGTTGCTAATTATCAGAGAAATGTAAATTAAACTCACAATGAGATATTACCTCACATCTGTCAGAATGGCCATTACCAATAAATAAAAAAAAGCGAGTGTTGGTGAGGATGCAGACAAAAGGAAACCCTTATACATTGTTGGTAGAATTGTAAATTGGTACAGCCACTATGTAAAACAGTATGGAAGTTCCTCAAAAAATTAAAAATGGATATACCGTTTGACCCAGCAATTGCACTTCTGGGTATTTATCCAAAGGAAACCAAAATAATAATTCATAAAGATCTATGCACTCCAATATTCATGGCAGCACAATTTGTAATAGCCAAGATATGGAAGCAACCTAAATACTCATCAACAGATGATTAGATAAAGAAAGTAATATATACAATGGAATATTACTCAGTCATTTATAAAAATGAAGTCCTATCATTTGCAACGACATGAATGGAATTTGAGGTTATCAAGCTGAGTGAAATAAGTCAGATAAAGAAAGATAGATATCATATGAGTTCACTTATATGTTGAATCTAAAGAACAAAAAGAACAAACTAATCAAAAACAGACTCACAAATATAGTGGACAATTTGGTGATGGACAGAGGGGAAGGGGGTTGGGAGGCTGGGAGAATGGGGTGAAGAGTTAAAGAAATACGAATTAGTAGTTGATAGGCACGGGGAGCATGACAGAAGGAATGCAGTTAGCATTAATATGATGGCTAAGTGGAGGACGAGGGGAGGGAGGGAACAACTGTGGGGTTCGTTTTATGAGCATTATAGATGTCTAACCAATGTACTGTATACTTGAAACTAATTTAAATAAATTAATTTATAAAAGAAAGGACAGAAATATTTATTACAGTGATGCATTTTCATAAAGAACTCCGAGAACCTATCACAAGGTTTTGCTTTAAAATAATGCACTGTACATTGGATTGAATCCACCAAGAAGTAATTCTAACCTCTGAACAAGGGGAATACCTGATTTTCCAACTCTTTCTAGAATTCTTGTACATACTGTTATAGGAATTTAGAACAATTGAGAGACAGAATTGAGAGACTGTTAAATCATCATATTATATTTTTTTTCTTAGGGAATAAAAAGAGTGATTAGAAAATGTCAATAGAAAGTTTTTGAAAAATCCCCTAATTCACAAGCTGACATTTTTTATGGAGAAGTTATAAGATATGCTGGTGATGATTGCTTTGATAATTTAGATGCTGTTGCTTTGCCTCTTAGGAGGCACTTAATCAGACTCTAATAAAAATGAACAATGTAAAAGTTGCTCAAGAACATGCAATTATGATGTGATGCATCTTTCAATTTACACACTGATATTTAGAGTACTTTAAAAAGGTACTCCATCAGCTATTCAGATAGTAGGACTACAAAACAGATTGTGAAGAATAAAAATAGGAAGAGAAGAATGAGTCTCAATATCACTCCTGTGTGTGATCCCGTGTCTTCAGCTCACCAAAGTTCAAGTGTAGCTAGTAAGTGATACCTATACTTCAAATAGTCAATTGGTCAATAGAATCTTCCATCCCAATGTCTACATCCACATTTTTTAACCATAATTTACTGTTTGTAGTGAGAGGCCTTAGAATGATGTAAGAAATAAATATTTACAGCTACACTATCACCTCAATAATGCAAAACATCATCAACACTGAAGAGGCGCTCAAGGCATGCCTGGTCAATTTGTGTGGCCGGAAACACTTTAAGAATTCCACTAGACCTAAGACCTTAAAAGAACCCAAAACTCAGTGCAAAGCAAAGTTTGTTTGTTTTTTAATGCTGAATAATAGTCCATGGTATATGCGTATCACGGTTTGCTTAACCATTTGCACTGTGAAGGACATCTGTGTGATTTCCCATTTTTGACTCACTAATAAGCTATAAATATTTGTAGGCAGGTTTTTGTATGAACTCACATTTTCATTTATCTTGGATAAATGCCCAGGATCCCAATTGCTGGGTCATATGGCAGTTTCATGTTCAGCTTTTGTCAAGAAACTGGCAATCTGTTTTCCATACTGGCTGTACCACTAATATTCCCACCAGCACTGCCTGAGTGATTGAGTTTCTCCATATCCTTGCCAGAACTGGTGTTCTTACTATTTTTTCTATTAGCTTTTTCTCACAGGTGTGTAGTAATATCTCTTTGTAGTTTTAATTTGCATTTACCTAATGGATAATGATGTTGGACATCTTTTCATATGTTTATTTAACATCTGTGAAATGTATTTGCATATATTTTGCTCATTTTCTAATTGGATTGTTTTAAGAGTTCTTTATATATTATCAAGATTAGTTGTAATAGCGATTTGCAAATATTTTCTCTCATTCTGTGGTTTGTTTCTTTTCATCCTCTTCATGGGGTCTTTTGCTGAGCACAAAGTTTAAAATTTGATGTCCAATTTATTAGCTTTTATAGACTATGCTTTTGGTGTCAAGTCTAAGAACTCAGCCAAATTGTACATCCTGAAGATTTTCTTCTATATTTTTTCCTGAAAGTTTTATAATTTTATATTTTATATTTAATCATTTAAGTCCATCATCTATTTTGAGTTAATTTTTGTATAAAGTTTGCAACTTACATCAAAGTTTTTATTTTTGTTTTTTTCTTATCTGTGAATGTCCACTTCTCCAGCACTATTTGTTGAAAGGCTATTTTTCCTCCATTAATTTTTTTTTCCTGCACCTTTGTCAAAACTCAGTTAAGCATATTTACATGGATCTACTTCTAGGTCACTTATATATGTGTCTACCTTTCACCGATGCCACACAGTTTTGATTATTATAATACATCTTGAGTAGAATATTTAGACTGGCTCTGTCTTGACACTCAAAAATCTAAACCTAAATTTAAAGTCTATTTTAAATTTCCTTAAATGCTTTTATTGGCTATATAGAACCACCTAGGTACTGAGTCAACATCCAGAATGTTTAGAGAACAGATTCAGAAGAGGTTGCATAAAATGTGCTAACATATTATAGCAGCTAATACTTGAGTGTTTTATATCATCTCTGCTTTCCATATTTTTTTTCAGGAGCCACACCAAGGATTACTAGCTAAAAATACTTTCTTGCAAAGTAACTTTATATTTTGTGAAGTACTTGACTAATATCAGAATCTAAAAGGCAAGCACTTTAGGGAATTGTATATAGTTGTGTTTCTTTGTTTACATTCTTTAGTCGAGTAAATATATACATATAAAGAAAATAGATGTTTGTTCCTTTCAGTTTTATATACCACATATGAGTGAAATCAAACGAAAACTCAGATACACAGAGAGTAGTTTAGTGGTTACCAGAGGGAAAGTGGGGAGGGGGAGAGGTAGATAAGGGTAAAGAGGGTTAAATATATGGTGATGGAAGGAGATTGACTTTGGGTGGTGAACATACAATGAAATATACAGATGATGTATTATTGTACACTTGAAACCTATGTAATTTTATTAACCAATGTCACCCAATTAATTTAATATAAAAGTTTTAAAAAAGAAAATAGGTTCAGGAAATGGGATGTAAATAGTGGCCGTTGAAACTTCCATCTTCACAGGAAGACTAAGGTTCTTTATAACCTTCACATTTCTGGCTTTAAGAAAAACTAGAAAGTAAATATAAGTAATACTAGCTTTTGGGAGTATATTAACTATAAAGCTGGCTTCATCCCAAAGTATAAATTATCTAACACATGAAATCTCACATATAGTCCTGACCACAGTTGCAATAATAAGAGAATATCAAGTTCCAGTCCTAATGATGGATTCTAGCCCTGTTCAAACTCTGAGGAGGAGCCATAGGCAGGCTCTGGAGAGGAGGAGGCCATTCCATAGAAGCCTACTAGATTCCATGAGGACAGGACTGTGCATTTCCAGTGGACCCCTGACTCTGACCAAAAGCAATGACTCTTCTAGCTGATATAAAGATTAAAAATTTATGGATAGGAATGTCAAGGACTATAGTCAAAAAATGATTTCCCAGGCCCTGAGGAATAACCTGTCATGATTTATTATTCTTTAATATGATTAACAGATGACCACCCTCAAGAAGTATGAAAGAGGAAGGATCCTGAAAGCTTATCTGGAAGCCCAACACCTAAAGATATAAAATTGTTTGAGAAATTGGAGTCTTCAAACTGGAAATAGACTTCATGGATATCATTTTTAGGATTGAACATGCTGTCTTTAGAATACCTCTTCTCTTCAGTCCTAAGCTTTTCCACCAAAATTCTCCCTCATTCTCTTTCAGGATAACTTGAAGTTTGGTAAAAATCATTGTATAAAATATAAGGTCATTTTAAAGCTTGACTTAAAATTTTATTCCTAGGTCATTGAACATGGAGTAGATATAGAAAGCTATCTATTTGTAATTTCTTTATGTAGGAGCACTGCAAGAGGCCACCATTTTTAGAGACTCTAACAAACGCGGTATCTGACTCTTTTGAAGAGTCAAAGCACATTTGCAGCTCTTAAAAAAGGCAATGTGTCAAGAAATAAAGGTGCATTAAATAATTTTTTTAAAAGACAGAATTACAGAAGCTAAGCAGGGTCGGGCCTGGTTAGTACTCTGATGGGAAACCACCTAGGAAGACCAGGTGCTGTAGGGGTAAAAAAAAAAATAAAAATAAAAAATAAGGAATTGTAAACTGACAAGGTCCTAGTAATCTGTGAGGTCAACCAAGGGTTGCCTCACCTAAAAAAAAAAAAAAAAAAAGACAGAATTAAGCAATTATAATAAATAAGAAAGAAAAGTAATGGAAAATGTTCACTATTACATGTGTGTAAGACAATGTCAATTTTTTTGGAATGAAGGAGAGGCTACATGATATTTCACATATTTTGGTAATCTTTAGTACATACTTTTTACAGAACAGTAACCACAAAGGCATAGATTTTGATTCAGTGGCCCAGCCATTGATTTGTAGCTGAGGGGAGGTGAGAGGGTGGGCTCAGCACAGCTGGTGTATAGAGCAATATCTGTCTAGGTTCACCAACGACCCTGCAGAAAATGCCCCAGACCGCCCTGACTATCTAAAAATCCCTACATTGAAAACTAATAATGAGAATAATTTAATGAAGTGAGAAGCTTATTTGATAACAACACGCCACATTATTCCAATAAGATAGTGAACTTGTTTTCTTGTATTGTATACAGGGTCTAAATTTTCCTGTGTTCTCCTTGTGTGCTGAATTTTGTAAAAGGAGATTCATTTTTTTAAATGCGTACTTTGTTCACTGTTTTACCTCCGGTGTTCTCTCTCAACCTAGGAGTAATTGGATAAAAATTAAATGATTCTTTGGAAACCTTGCTGAGGTGTTAGGACTTAGAGTAAACTTTTTAATCTAAAATTAACTTATCTAAAGTTTCAGTATTTTAATTCTAGTTTTTTTTTATCCATATGTTTATCAGTTTGGTTATTTAGCATTTCTTACTGTGTCACTCATATTTCTTGAATTATTTTTTTCTTCCTTTGATACATATGTTAGAACTACATTCAAGAGCTTTGGTTTGTGGTCCTCTCATTCTTTTTTTTTTTTTTTAGGTGAGGCAACCCTTGGTTGACCTTGCAGATTGCAAGGACCTTGTCAGTTTACAATCTCTTATTTTTTAAATTTTTTAAATGTCTACAGCACCTGATCTTCCTTCCTAGGTGATCTCTCATCCGAGTACTAACCAGGCCCAACCCTGCTTAGCTTCCGAGAACAGATGGGATACGGCTTGTTCAGGATAGTATGGCCATAGACCCTTTAATTCTTGAAACAAATTTTTCTAGATGTATAATTCTAGGTTGATAGTTCTTTGTTTTAGCACTTGAGGATATTTAACTGTTCTCAACTATTCTTGAAAAAGTAGCCACAGTCTAATCGCAGTTCCTTGTACATAGTCTGTCTTCTCTATCATCCCTTCTTTCTCTTGTGTTCTACTATTTTATTATCACGTAGGCGAGTGTAGATTTTCTTTTTTATTTTTAAATTTTGCTTTGAATTCGTTATGCCTCCTGAAAATCTTGATTGATTTCTTTTATTAATGTTGGGAAATTGTCACCCATTGTATCTTCAATAATTGTCATTCTTTTTATTATTTACTCTTGGAATAAATATAATGCTATGTTATATTTATCATCCTAGCTTGCATTTTTTTTTTAACATCCCTTTCAGGGTTCCATTTCTTTGTCTATCTCTGTGCTGCACTCTAATTAATTTTTTTTGTAATGTGTCTTCCAGTTCACATACTTCCTTTTCTGGTTTGTATAGTGTGCTACTTAACCTATTCATTAAGTTTTTAATTTAAATCATTATACTTTTCATATCTAAATTTCTACTTGACACTTTTACGTAGCTACCTGGTCACTTTTCACGGTCTATTATTCCTTATTGTATTTGTTTTCTATTGTTGTCATAGTCACTTAAAACTCATTATATTAAAGTGCTGAAGTTCAAAATCAGTGTCAAAGGACTGAAATCAAGGTGTCTACAGGGCTATATTGCTTACTGAAGGCTCTATTTTAAGAATGGGTTTATCATGTTCTTGATAGAATTCAGTTCCATGCAACTGAAGGACTGAGGCCTCTGTTTCCTTGCTGGGTTTTAGCTGAGGGTCATTCTCAGCTTCCAGAAGCTGCCTGCATTTCCTGATGTGTGACTTCTTTCATCTTCAAAGCCAGAAACAGTGAGTTCTAATGTTTCTAATCTCGCTGACTTTCCATTCTGTCTCATCTCACTCAAATGACTTTTCTGCTTTTAAGAGTTCACATAATCACATTGTTCCCACTTGGAAAATCCAGGATAATCTCCCTGTTTTAAAGATCTGCAAAATCCCTTCACAGTAGATTAGTATTTGATTGAATAACCAGGAAACAGAAATCTTAGGAGGACATTTTTAGAGTTCTGCCTACCACACTTATATATCCAATACCCGCTTTGAAATTTTCAAACATTACGCTTCCTCATTTTATACTCTGCATTTGATATTAGAATACATTCTGTTTTTGTACTTTGGATTCTGTTTCTTTTGTTAATGTTGGCTCTTGCACAATATGCTTTATGTCTTAGCAGATTTGCAAATTTTGATTATAATCTTAAAAATTCTTTGAGCCTTAGGTTGAAGGTATTCCTTCTTTTGCCAGGTACTTGGGAATACTATCAACCCAGGAGAGTTTTAAAATAAAGGTGTAGATGAAGGTTCTCCCCCCCACCCCGCCCCGCCACACACACACACACACACACACACACACACACACACACACACATACACACTGGTATTGAGATTTTAACCCCTGACCCGCATGATTATGAATTTTCAAGGAAGATTCCACCCAGTGCATAGGCCAAAAAATTGAATTTCTCTTGACGTTTCTTTCTGTGGGGTGTTTTTCTGTTTGCTCCCTCCGCTCCCCACCCCCTTAACTCACATTTTCCACTGAGAAGATAGTCCTTTGAGATCCTAATTCTATATAGTTTTCTAATTGACTCCTAACTTGCTGGTGTCCTAGATTTGTCTCCCATCCCTTGTTCTCTGTGTACCTATTAAAATAAAATTGCAAAATCTCTTGGGATTAGCATTTGCCACTTTCCGTCCCTGCTTAAGTCTCTGAATTCTTGCTAGTGCTTCACCATCTTTCTTTTTTGAAGACTTCCATTATTTTCTTGCTGACACAGTAATGTATGTTATACTATTTTTTTAAATTATTTGTCCTCTAGAAGGTCTCACCCCTCCCACCCTCCAATATTTCTTTCACTAGACTGTCATTAAGAAAAACCTCTTTATTTTTTTTAAACCCCATATCATTTTCTTTCTAGACAAACGAAGACCTTCATATTTAGAAAAACTTTTTAATTTCTACTTCAGTTATATGTGCTTTTTACTGTTTACTCCTGAGCTAGTCTATCTCACCTCTACAATGGCGGCCTTTGATTTTGATATTTGCATTCAGAGCTTAGTAGTCTTTACTTTGACAAGAGTGCTTCATTTGGAAATAGCATGGTTAACAGTTACTGAAAAAAAATTATTAACTATTTTCCTTTTTATATTATGCTAGAGTAATAAAACTGATCCTGTTTAAGTTTACTCTTTCATTGCTAGTACAACCTTCCCCCACTAAGAATAAAAATTAAAAAATTAATTTGGTAAAATCCACACAAACAAAGATAATATTCATTAACTAAACCAAAAAAACTTTAGAACGTGTCATCATAAAGCTTCCTACTAAATATTTAGCTATGGCATAGATATAATAATATATCATACGTGTATCAATTAATGTGCCATGATATTGTTTTATTAATTTTTACCAATATGTTTAAATAGTAATATTAGCGATCTCTCAACTTTCCAGGATGAAAAGGAGAGAACAAAGTTTTAGATAGCAACTAAGGTGAAAATAGTGCACACTATTTGAAAGGAAGGAAGTCTGAATTCTAGAGATGCTGACATGCTGAGAGGCAGTATGGGGTGAGTGAAGGATACACATATGCCAGTGAAGCCCTTCAGGCACTTGCATGAACAGACAGTAAATAGGCACTTAGTGAAATTGCTACTATTATCTAGACAAGATCTAATGCTAAGTAAAATACTGTAATTTAAAATGACAAAGATTTCTAGTTAACCTTAAGTAGATCAAGGATCAAGATAATAACAAAAACACTATCTACCACAAAGTGGGAAGAAAAAGATTTGTTTTATTATCCCTTAAGGTTGTCTTTTGAAACTTTCAAAGACGGTACCCAATTCTCAAACTAACAGAACTTGAGAACTTGATGTAAATGGGGAAAATATAAAATGGGTGAGTTGTCATTTTTGATATATCAACAAAACATAAAGATGTAGCAAGAGAACTGTATGTCATACTTAAAAAATTTTTGACTAAGTATTATTTTTTCTGTACTCAGCTGGCAGCTGTTGGAAGTAATTCATTAAAATGATTCAAACTGAAATGTTTATATTATATTCTTGAGAGCAAAACTTACTCATTATAATTTGAAAAGTCATTTCATTTTTTTATAATGAAAATATATTCCTCATATAATATAATTCAGCAATGATAAATTGAATGACTAGAAAAAAAGAAGAAATGTAATAAACACTATAAATCATAAATAAATGTGTAACATATGATGGGGAAAGAAACAGGTGAATAGAGTAAACCTAGAAGATATACACAAAGCAGCAATATTATATTTTAATTTTAAATAATTAATTTTGAGCTGATTAATTTTAAGAAATGATTTTTTTTACTAATTAATATAATGAACATGGGCAATTTATTATATTTAATTTCTTAAAGAACTATTCTTTTTTAAAAAAATCATCTTTACTAAATTTAATTTTCAAGAATAACTTTACAAATGATGTCATTTACAAGAAAGGCAGGTCAGAGTTGATGACTTCTATGAAAATAAAAAATAGCAAAAGTGATTTTAAAACCTTGTCTTTTATTTTTAGTATGAGAATTTCTGTGTTTTAACTTCTCCATCTTTTCCTAACTATACACTTTTTTTTGTTTTTGATTGTTATTTTTTCCCCTTTAGTCTAATTTTGTAATGCCAATAGATTTTATCCTTTTACATCTTGTGTGCCAGGAGACTATTCTCTTGCTATTTTTGTTTGAATGTTCAGTTCTCTTCTCTTTTTGGTTTGCCCATAAATAATTTTATGTGTAAATAATCAACAGTTTTAATTTTTCTTTCTTTATTTCCCTCTGGCATTTCATTTCAAAGCTGATATAATGTTATGAGAATTTTTCTATGTCTTTATACACAGTGATAATTCAGTTAAAGTTCTGAATTTCCACTTTTTAATATATGACATTATGTATTTCTAAAATAAGGTAAACACTTAAGCAAAATTGATATACATATATATAAATGTGTTAATAGTTTTATAGTGTTTAGTTTTCTTAACTAACTATACTGTGCTAATAGTGCAAATCATAGCAAACTTAACCCATAGCTCTACACAATGTATTTTTCAGTGCACTGAGATTATAAAAATATGAATTATATTGCAGGTCAAGTAGAAATTAGTTCTTATCTGTGAGTTTTCTGTTGTTAATAGATTCGTATTTATTTAAACTTTGCTTTTGTACCACCAGATGACCACGTTAATTCCCTTGAACAAAACTATGGAAATGATTTATCCAAGTACCTAATTATCTTACGTATTTTATTTTCTATTTATAGCTTCATGGGAAGTTTCTCAAATAATAAATTGACATTTAAAATGGTACACTGAACCCAAACTGCAAGATAAAGCAAATGACCTAATTTCTTTGAAGGTCAAGTAACAAATTAGTCTTATAATGAAGCAGGATTCATATGGTCCATGAGCAAAATCATAACCATGGACTTCTTGATGAAGGAAGGCACGTAGATGCTCTTTGGTTGCATCTCAAAGGAAATGTGGATTCTGAATTATGTCAGCAAGTTTTGGGTGCTCCCGGGAATTGCAACAGCTACACCACGATGGAATTAAATGTATCATCAGTTTTTCAAAGCTAAATTTTTCAGTGAATTCTTAAAGGTTCCCAAAGTTCACCACAGGATGGTTAGAGAATTGTGCTTGTCATGGCATGGTATCATTACTTATTGAGGGAGCCCAAGAAGGGTAAGAATTGAGGTCAAATATAGGCACAATCCAGGTGAACATACCAAGCATCACCACAGCAACACTCACAATATTAACGCCAAGTCCAGCTTTAACCTTGAATAGGAAAGAGTATAAATGTCAGTCTCCAGAAAAGAAAACCTATGGGAGAATTGGAATACTGCTGCAGAAGGCATATGTCGGATGCACATACATCCGAAACAATTAGTATGAATTTATTGATTTCATAAAACAGGATTTTCCATTTATGTCAATAGAAAATCTATTCCCAACAAAGTGCCATTTAATTGGGAAGTATCAGAGAGGTGCCTCTTAGGAATATACTAGATTCATTCTGATTAGGGAAAAGTCCCTAATATCTGCCATTTCATGTTAAATCAGAATTTGAGTTTTATGGTTTTGTATTTCAGTGGATAAGGTTCAGGTCAGTATATGATAACTGGATCCTTCATAGTCAATATTATTAATAGTTGACCAGTATCCTCTTACTGAAATTTAATAATGTGACTTCTATTCATCTTTCTTAGAGTTCCCAGTGTTCTAGCTTCGATATCATCGTTCTGGAGTCCATTAAACAATCTCCAAGTTGCTTTCTATTTGGTTATAGTCCTTTTGGTTTGGTTTGGAAGTTAGCAATTAAAATTGGGGGGAGACCAGAATATTCTCATTAGTTTTTGACGACTGCTACTTTCATATTTTGTATTTGGCAAAAACGTGCATGTTTTGTCATTTAAAATTTCTATTATTACCTGTTTGTGCTTTCACTTCAGATGTCTCTATTAGATTCAAAATAAGAAAGATGATTTTTCATCAGCTGGGAACTGAACCCCATGGCTTATTCAGAGCAAATGTCCATTGCATAACTGTTTGCGATAAAAAACCATAAGCTTAACTGCTAAATTTCATTAACCTTATTTCTACCTTTTGCATAGGCCAATTTAGGTTAAGATCTTGATATGTAAGTTTAAGCCACTGGGTTGCGCATAGTCTATGCTCTTTTCCTTCACCCGGAACACTACTGATATATTTAATATCTCTGTATTCATGACTGTAAATTCTAATGACATGTTCCCTTCTGGTTATCACTCTTAAAAACAGTTCTTTAGCCAGTCATGCACTCATTTTTGGAAGCAGAATTCAAGTCATGTTTTTCCTGTCAGTCTTTTTAGTGTGTAAAAGGAGAGATTACCTAAACTGTCTCAAACAAACAAACAAACAAATTGCTATTGGACTTGTTGATATTCTTTCAATTTACTTACCATGTCAATAACTTTTAAATGGCCATATGAAAAAACTATAGCATTAGGTGGATTTGCTACTGGTAGGAGGAATGCAAATGATGTACATAGAGTAGAAGGTATTAAAATATAAAGAGGGTTCACATGAATGGCTTCAGCCTGTTGAATAAGATAAAAAAAAAAAAATCTAAGTAAAATTTTGAGGTAGGCACCAAGCATCAAAATGATTTTAAAAAAAAGGTTGAAACCTAAAGACATAAAATTATACCCATAAATGCAGTTATAACTTGAAAAATATTTTTCAGAAAATGTCTCTTCCTCTTGTTCATGTTTATTGGTGCCCATTTAAACATTATAGCTCAATTTATTTCTTAAAAAAAGTATCATTTATTACAGAAACTAAAAACAGCAACCATTTATTTATCTAATGCTAGGTGCTGTGCTAAGTGTGTACATATATGTAAAATATATGTTTACATATAATATATATAAAGTTTAATAAAATATATTTACAACTCAGTTTTCACAATGACATTATAAGATGGCTACTATAGCCCCAAATAAGAGATGAAGAAACTGAGGCACAGAAAGATTAAAGTAACTTGTCCAAACATACAGCTGTCATGCAGTAGAGCTTAGGGTCTCAGGTCCCTCTGGCTCCAAAACTTCTCATCATTCCATAAACTTTACTGCCTCTGTGACATATATAATTTAAAATTTGCTTCAGGATCATCACAGAAGAGTTACTATGATTATTTATCACATATGTTTCTAACTGCTCTATGTTGAAAATAAAAAAAAAAAACAACAAAATAATGTTTTGCCAATTTCAACTCCCTACATTTCTTTTCTAATTTGAAGCAGCAGCTCAAGAATGCCAACATATGCCCCTTGGGCTGGTAACAGAACAATTCCAGAAGGGCAATCCTCCTTAATTTAAAGTGCTTTTCTTTCACCAATCCCATCTATTCCAATAAGATAAACATTTACGTAAAAACTATTTCTTGTAATTGCTAGCTAGGTGAAGAGAAGAAGGGAAGACAATTTTTCTCTCTCCTTGCAATTCTGCTTTTTACTTATCTTTTAAAATTCTTCCCTGGGTAGTAGAAAACTGTGTTTAAGATATTTAAACTTGAAGCCTAAAGTGTTAAGTCTAGCTTTTCATTCACTTGCAAATCACTTATATAAAGCCTTTCTCAGAAATTCAGAAATATTCTTCCAGAGAGAGAAGTGTCAGAGTTAGAGATTTAAACACTAAAGTTGCCAGGAAACACTGAACCTCAAAGTCTTACAGCAGGAAAGGACCCTCCCATTTATCTGCATATGAAAAATCTGATCTGAGAGAAGGTGGGTGATTCAGACTGTGCTGCATGAACAAGGAAGAAGAGAGTCTCCTGAGTTGAGGTCTCCTGAAAAATATTCTTGCAAATAAAGACCACTCTATACCTCAGGCCCAAAATGATTCCACTTCACTATATCAGAACAAGCAAAGTAGAACACTGCTCTTTTGATGAAGAGTATAATTGGAAAAAATGAGATACTCACCAATGGAGATAATATTGGTAGAAGGAGGGTAATGGTAGCTGGATTGCTGGCTACCTCTGTTAAAGATGTGACAAGCAAAGAAGATACCAGAATTACTAGCCATAATGGTAATGAACCAAGAGGAGATAATTTATTTCCTATCCATTTAGATAGTCCTGATTCCTAAAAAAAAAAAATTGCAATATTTGTTATTAATAATTCATTTTAATAGACACAATTTAAATTTTTGTTTAAAGTGTTATTCGCTCTAAGAAATCAGTCTCTAAAATATAATCTTAATCTCAAATATTTTTGTGATTTGGTAGATCTGGGTGGCTTTGACATGGAGAAGCTCTCAGTTGTTCTTATTTTAACACTACAAACATGCTTTTAGAAAGTTTAAATTGTCTCCCACATTTTTAAATTAAATTTCAATTTTATATAAATAATATATGTGGATATTTTAACAAGTAGTACTACAGGGCTTTAAGAGCAGCCCTCTGGTCTACCTCTTTCCACTCCTAAATTGTGTTCTCCAGAGGCAACAACTTTCAACCTATATTAGCTATTTAGAACTAGGTTTAAGTATTTATATTATTTTTTAAATTAGTTTTATTCCTAATTTTCAAATTTAGACATTATTTACCGACTTCCTAATATGTTACATAAGGTTTCAGCTTTTTTACATCACCTACCATATTTACATTGCCTGTCCCTCCATTCCCTTATATTTATATATCAACATTTTTGGTTAAGTCAATATTTAAAGTTTAATGTTATGATTATATCAAAATTGTTTATACCCAAGTCAATTAATGTACTGTGATTATATTTACTTTTTTGTTTATTTGTTCTGTCAGGGAATAATTGCTTCATTTTTTGCTTGGTTTTCTAATTACCTATCATTAATTCTTCAGCACACCTGCCAGTAAAATCAGAAAACTCCCCACAAGCAGACAAACATATTGGGTCATTGTTCTTTTTCATTTTCCTTCATGAAGATATTCATTCTGGAGTATTCCCTCCTTCTATCCCATCTGGACTAACTGCCTTTTATATCTATTCTACTGTTATTCTGAGACCTCTCTTCACTAGTGTGCTATAAATTGCTTTCACCTGCCTCTTGTGTGGGAATGCTCTCTTGCTAATTCCTTTGTGTTGGTGGAGCACATTCTTCTATAGCTTTCTGAGAATTGGTGCAGGGGAAGTACCTTTTTTTAGTTTCTGCATCTCTGAAAAATCTCTTTATTTTCTTTTCACACTGTTTTTATGGTTTAGCTTTCATGAAATTTTAGACTTAAAATAATTATCACTTAGCCATTGCTTTATTTGTAGATTTCAGTTGGGTTCTTTAGAAGCCTGATGACATTCTGATCGTTGATTCATGTGTGTAGTACAAATAAGTCAGCTGTATTCAAATTAATAGGTGTGTTATTCTTTTCTCCCTCAAATGAAAGGAAATGATCCTCTATGAGATTTTGGTGAGCTACTGCACGTATGAATCTTTATGCCCATGACAAACTAGGATTGGCATCTTTTAGAAAAGTTCTAATTATAAGCAGTGTACTCTTTGATCAAAGGTTGGCAAAACATCCCCAGATATGGATACCAGATTTTATATATGTTATTTGTGGTTTTGATGTATATTTTTGTTTTTTGGTTTCAATTTTTAGATGGAAAAAGTCTGCCTGCCATTGGTACAAATTCATACTAGAATATAACTACATAAACTTTAAGATTTTTATCTATGTCTGCCTACATGCAGCTAGCAAAAGTTATAGCACATATTGCCCCCCTTCTCTGGAGGTCATTGGGATTGTATCATCAAACCCGGAGTTCCAAAATTCTATATGAAGTGCTTTGGAATCAGGCACTTAGTAACTCTCTCACTCCAGAATGTCCAAGTTTTCATTTCTGAAAAATTTCCTGCATTGGTTTTTGGAAATGTTCTTCCATTTCTATTTACTTTCTTCTTTTTCTTTCTTTCTGAAACTCCTAGTTGGCTGTTGGACATATTGGATTGATACTCCAGTTTTCTTATCTCTTCGTTTTTTATGTTACCTTCTATTCATTTTTTGTTCTCTTTTCTGGGGTATGTTCAAACTATCTTTTAAGTTTGTGACTGAATTTTAAAATTTCTGTTATAATATTTATCTTCCATAGCTCTTAGTTTCTGTCTATGCTGTTAAAAAAAAAACATTCTGCTTTAGTTTCATGTGTTTATCATTTCCGATATCTCTTTTAGGCACCAATAACATAGTTTTAAAGTTTTCTATTGTTTCACACATTTACTTTGACTTTTTTGTATTCCTTTTCTTTTTATTCTGTGTTACTCTATGGTTATTGTATCAGAGGCTTTCTAAATTATCTGATGACCCTGGTCTGTCTATTCATGTTTAAAAGAGAGGCAATAAAAGGATAATTGGATGCTCTTCATGCCTAGGCAAAGACTCTCGAGAAGAAGACTTCGCTAGATGATGGAGCTGTGAGCCAATGTCTCATTGATTCAATTTTATTACACAGTAAATTTAAATTTCCTTCCGTGGAGGAGAGAGATTACTTGCCTGTCCATTCGAGACTGGAGAGAATATCTGGGAGGCTTACAGCTCCTTATACACCGTTAAAACCATCTTCTACTTTTAGTACTGGTTTTTATCCCAGCTGCCAATTAATCTACTGCTTTCAATTTCTAAGCTCTTTCAGGATCTTTTATATGAACTGGCTTGTTTCTTGTTGGTTCATTCTTTTGCAGGCCTGTAATTTTATCTTTTTCTATTTTTTCTTTAGTACAAAGTCAGTTGCCTCTCAAATATCCTCTTTCTACCTTTTAAATTTTATTAACAGCTCTTACATGTATTGTTCCTGCTATAAGTTTGTTATCTTTATGGATTGATACTTTTTTTGTTCTGTTATGGCCATTTTAGTGGAGAGCTGAGAAAAATAGTGTTAAATCTTCCATGTTTTACCTAGGAGAAAAGTTTTGAGGACTGGATGAAAAAGAAGAGGAGTTATTCACTACTAAGAATTTGAAAGTGACTACCAGCTCATGAGAGTTCAGTCATGTTAAAATGTATCAGGGACATTTAAGGCAGAAATAACTACAATGAGATGATTGCTTTAGCAGTTGTTATTTCACGGCTCCCAACTAAAAGGGTTATCTATTTCTGGACATTTGCTAAACTACTCACAATTTGGAATAAATTTTAAAAAATTAACTGTCTCCAAATCCTTGTAAAACCAGTTTCTAAGGGCATATTTGTCAATAGCTATATTTTTGTAGCACATGGTTTCAATCTAATCACTTTGGGGTAGAGTTATTCTGGGTATCTCATAGAAATCTGATTCTGTGTAGTACTAGAATTTTCATTGCAAGTTAGACATCCTTCCATGGTTTCCCTAATTCTTCCAGTGAGAGAGACTACTACATCAGACTAAGTCCAAACCTTTTAATTTCCTTAGACTTTGCTATTCTAAGGTTTGGCCAATGCTTTTAAAACCACTTTGAAGATATGGGTCCAGTTCAGAGAGATATTCTGGGAAGGAGGAATGAACAAAGTTGACATCGATGTCAGAATTGCTGATTCTAATTTCCTCACAATTCAAATGAGCAGACATAGGAATGGAAGTTATTTATTCTGAGAAACCAGATATCATTACTGCTGAACCAGGAGAAAAGTGTATCTGTCTTATATTTCTATCATTTATATTTGAGCAGTCTATAAGGCAAGCCAAATCTAGACTGAAAATAACTTTGTAAGTGGCACTCTGAATTGCACCTATTACTAAATCTCATTCCAGGATCCAAATACCATAGAGGAAATAAAGTCCGAAACAAAAACCAGTCTCTCTATGGATTTTAAGAAGAGAACAGAACAGAGAGTTCTTTGTCCTGAGAAGTGTAAAAGTTTAACTTCCCCGGACCTAAAAGGCTGGACACAACATCTCTCTCACTGTTCTTTTTAGTTTGATGACTAAGAAAATGGAACGGCCATGAGCTTTGAGTATTTTATAGAAGACTAGAAAAATCCAGAAATTAGAGGTTATCAATTAGAGTAGAAGATTTTCATGGAATTTTTGGAGAAGATAGTTTTCATCCAGCAACCCTACAATGTCCAAGGCAATTTCAGGAACAAAGATCCTCCCAAATTTCTACTTTATATCAGCTGGATAGATCGGCCAAAGAAATAGCCAACTCTATTCCTCATGGTGGTTTTACTTCTTCCAAAAATTAGACATAATATAACATTAGCCATAATATAACATTAGCCAATTGTGTGAAACTGTCTCTGAAATTTATTCAATAAGTATGTATTTAGTACCTTTATGTGCTTACCATGTAAGAAATAATGTAATAAATATATAATGTTGTAAATTACTAATATTTTTTATTCTCCTTCGACATTAGAACCATGTTATATTGCACAGAACTCTAAGAGCTACTCAAATTCATCATGAAATAAGGTGAAAACATTACAAAAATGTTTCACTAGGAGTCACTGTAGATATAATTTTTATATTAAGTTTTTTCTTACTAAGCTAGTCTTCTACTACTGTTTCATGAATTAAGAATTCTAATCTTTGCTTTATTTCTTTTGACATGCTGGTACATCATTAAAAAAAAGAATGTTTTATGATCTCAGCCTGTAAAAACTTTTGAACTTTGAACTGACCTCACTTGTGTGGTATACTTGTTGCATGGCTATTGAAATCTGTGCCCTTACAACAATAGAATGAATATATATACCAAAAATAGAATGAATAAATATACCAAAAGCTTGGATAACTGTGTTCTTATTTAGAACAGCCTAGTTAATTGTTAAATATCTTAGACGAGAATTTTACCTCACAACCATCTGCCAAGGCAAACCCTCCACCGACAAGAACGGCTATGTCCCAGGGCATGAACGACTGGAATTCTTTCCAAGTAATCAGAGGAGAGTAGTCAAACATAACTGCAAAACAAAAATCCTACATTACGCATGGGTTAAATTGCGATAATATGACTTTTTTTTCTCATCATCTTAATAGCAATCTCACAAGAAGCTTTTAGTATTCCTAAGTTGTTTTTAGATAGGTGATTTGATCTGGATGGAATTTGAGCATTGGTCTAGGTAGAAGATTACAATTTTTTTTTAAAAAATCATGTCTTGGAAAAATTTTTTGGCTCATATTATAGGTAAGGTTAGATAAATTATAACATCATTTATAATGGTATTTATTCATTTGTTCATTCATTCATCCATTTATTCATTCCACTACGAGTAACACACTGTATTGGACTGTATTGTTCTTTGCTATACAAAAAATGTAATATTTCTTTGGTTCTAATAGTATCAAGGCAGCATTATAATTATTATTTATTAACATTTACCTGAATCTTTACTATTTTTTCAAATCATGAGAGGGTCATGATAGATTCTTTGGATTCCAGTTTAAAGTAATTCAAAGTTCAGGTTAAATAATTTAAGTATGATTTATGAGATTTAAAATGCTCATAAAGTAATTATAAAGATTTATCTTGATAGTTGAGTCCTTGGATTCCTTGCTTCCATGGATTTGTTGAGAAATAGGGTCATCTAGAATATATTATGCCCACTTAACATTTATGTGTAATAGGGAGCTTCTACCTGATGATATCTTAAGGTTACTAATAAGCTTCCTTCCAATGCCTTTTTCTCAAACCTAAAACAAACCTACTGTTGACAGAATTTTTCTATTTCTTACTTGAATTAAGACTATATATCCTGTCAAAATGCAAACATCTTTAACATGTACTTTTCATGTAAAATTTTAACATATTATGTCTTGAAAACAAGTGTGAATATGTTTAAACCAAGTATGAATGTGTTTATTGGGAGAAAAAGAATTGAAGAATGATAGGGAATGGTGGATAGGGGCAAGGCTCTCTGAGTGGAGATTCAGAGGTGGGAGCCAGGGAAGTTAAGCCAGGCACTGGTTCCTCAACACATGTCCCCGCCAGTCCCTAGGGCTTTGAGTCCTCAGGGTCTCCTAGGAATCAGTGCTCTGTATTGCAACATCTCTTATAACACACTTTGAGAAGTTCTAGTCTCAATGGAGAACAAAAGGCATTTATTCCTATGTGGTGCTGTTCACATGTATCATGGCCTAGAAATCTGACTCAGTCATTTATTGATTCCTACTCAAGGAGCCTGGTGGGCTAACCCAAGAGTATGAATCCCAGGTCCATCGTCCATTCAAGTTAAAAAAAAAAAAAAGAAAAAAAAAGAAAAAAGAAAAACAAACAACAAAAAATCCCCACAACGTTACTGTACTAGACTATTTCCAGACAGTTTTAAACCATTAGTCCTACTTTGGCAACATAGGAATCTGACTACCCAGAACATAATATGATAATGTAAAACACAGATGGGAATGAAGCCTATGTTTAAGAAATGTGTGGGGAGGAAGAGGAACATATTCACATAAACATGCACGTGTCTTTGTCCATGCTTTATAAAGACAATGGGTGCTCCTGCTGAATACCTTTCCTTTCCTTTGAGACACTAGGTTATGGCTAGTGTAGGGCTGATTTGCATTTTCTCCAAGACTGCTCTGAGGCTTTAAAACCCTTTCCCTCGAAACTTCTCACCTTTTTAGATTTTCAGCATGAGTATCAAGGGCTCATCATGAAGTAATGACTTCTAAGTTTTTGTTCCTACGTTTGCCCATAATAAAATTAGTTCTGATTATGGCAGGGGAAGCGGGTTTATCGTGGACAAAATAGTTTCACTCTTAGCAGAATCCTAACTATGGTGCCTAAGGAAACCTATTTCTCACTTCTGCAAAGTAAAATGATCCTTCTTGTAGCGAGAGGATGTTTGGCTGCCTGAGTAGTGGTTACAGTGTGCAAACAGCGCATGTGCTAGCCAGGGGTTGTGTCAGCATGTCCATTCCTTCTGCTCTAAGTGCCAACTGAAACCAGTGGAATTTTGCATTTTTTGTTCTTCTGTCAAATTCATTCAGAATTATAAATAATACTCAACCAATTTCTCCTGCAGGTGTAGTTTTAGTCAATATCTTAGCTGGGATAAGAAAGAATAGGAGTCCTATGAGTAAGGCAACAGTTGAATCTGTAGCAAAACCGGGATACCTAAAAAAGGACAAATGTGTACATTAAAAAATGGCATCAAGAATTTGCTGGAACTAAAAACTCTAATCAACTACACTAAAAGCACACAAGTACTAGTGGTGGTATAAGTTATTTATTCGGGATAATCTGCTGTAAAATCTATGATTTCCAACTAAATAATTTAGTGGAACTAAAAATCTCAGACCATGTTTCCATCATTTCCATATAATGCCGACATACTAGGCCAACATGGCAAATTTCCTTTCAGGTAAAGCTTACAGATCTGGTAAATAACTTGTCTTTGAATTGTTTCTTTTAATTATATTGGCAGAGAACTGAGGTTGAAAGAATTGCTGAGATAGGCAAAGGCCTGTATAACTGATTTATAACAAAACAGTATTGAATCGTGGCACGGCATGGGTGTTTCTAGAGTCCTCTAAAACTCTTCTGTAAATTGTGAAAAGGGATGGTCTGTTTTTCTAAGATAAAACATCTGCTTCTGTGATTATAAGCCCAAGCCTTATCAGAAAAATGAAATCAACCCATTTAATGCCTTTACCCTATGAAACTCAATCAAGAATATTATTAGAATGGCTTAGGAGATGCTCATAAGTGATCACTGTTCAAATTAAGAGTGATTCAGGAACAGATGGAGTCTTAGAATCACTGGGCCATTCCAGTAAATAAGACAGGTTCTCAGAAGCTTCAACAGTTAAGGAGCACCTGGAGACTAGACATGACTGAAGCAGGCATAAATTAGAATTCAGTTATAAAAGTCAGCAACATTTAATTATAGAATCTTTGTAGGCTGAGAAGAAATCCTTCCATCCTATTAGTTTGATACCTTGTAACTCAGCAATGTGTACATACTATAGAAGCTCTCTACTCCTATAAATTACTTTAAAAATCTAAATAATCAAAAAATGCATCATTTTATTCAATCTGACAATTTTATAAAGCAGTTTGTTTTCCCTAAATATAGATTTTCTTTATTTCATTGTTGAGTAAAAGCTACCTCAGTGTTATTTAGTCAATAAACTTAACTGATATTTATTATTTCATTGTTCCTTATTTCTTTTATTTTAGTTATAATTTTTTGTTGGAGTTTTGCCAAATTGGGTCAGGCAACATGTAATTTGATTTTGTTTTTATGAAAAGACACATTGGATTCAGTCCAAATTCAAACAGATGGAATGAAAACATCAGGTGGTAGCTATAAATCTTGATCTAGCATTCCAGCTTTGGAACTTGTAAATGCCTAAAAACTCTACATTACAAATATAGTCTATATAATATATACTTTAAATAAAATCAAGCCATAAATACTGAAATAACTTATTTTCAAATGCCTTTTAAAACCACTATTATTTTATTTTTATTTTATTTTTATTTTAGTTTTAGTTCTTTATGAACTAGGTTAGGGTGTCTCAATGTTATCAAATATTATGCTTATACAAATTTTATTTGCTTTGGCAAATTGCCATTAGATTTATATCTTCAAATCCCTTCCTCTCTCAAACTTTTATTTCTTTTCTTATGGTTCTGTCTCAGAATTTTAGGTAGCATGAACACCTGCCCATAGCACATACACTATGTTTTCTTGATCCAAACTAAACATCTTTTGAATTATAGTTTTTTTCCTGTAAGGAACAGAAATTAGAAACGGGTTATATTGAATTTCCTATTGGGATTTCTGCCAGATTTTTATTAGCTATTGTTTGATTTCATTTAGTTTTTACACATGTGTTTAGAGAAGACTTCTTTCATAGTATGGTAGGGATGGAATTTTAAAAAGAAGAAAGAATTTTTATGTTAGTATAGGCCCTTTTACAAAACTACATAATATCATCAAACCATTAAACAAATAGTTTGCTTTAAATAGCTTGCTTTGCATAATTGGAGGCTGTCTTTTGTTTAGATCTCTTAAAGGGAAAAGTTTTAGTCTTAAAGGAAACAAAAGTTTATAAAGCTGAAGTCTTTGACACATGCTACCACGTTGCATTGCTGTATTTGTGTGCTACTATGAATGTAAACTCAGCCTTTGTACCTTTAAAAAAATTTTGGTAATGCCTGTATAAGCAGAAAGTTCTGATTCAGGATAAAGAAATTTCTCTGTCCCATTTAGGAAAAATACATTTGACTCAAATAATTTTGGTTTCTGTCCCCAAATACATGGATTCTTGCTGGGGGATGTGAGACAGGAAGTCCGAATCAGAGATCTGCTGAAATTAGGAACCAGAGTACTTCAGTGAAAGACAGATTGGGAAAACAAATCTCAAAACTAAGGTATTTATAATGATATGTAGGATGGCCCTTAATTTAGAAAATTATGCTACAGTCTTCCCCCTCATTTCACATGACTCAGCAGCAAGTGCTGGCATATAAGACATTGAGAGATTAAATTAACTATGACCCAGCTTCTAATATTAGTATGTAAAATCAGTCTTATTACTTATTTAGGAATTCCTTATCTAGAAAACAGGCATGGGCTTATAGTGAACTAGGGCTAAATGGATAAATAGAAGAAAAGACAATATACTGAACCAAATAAATAATCCTCCATAGAAGTAAAAAAAAATTAAATTGGCAAAAATCATAGCATATGAATTCATATCAGGTCATTAAGAAGCATTAAGTCTCATTTATTTCACATAATAAACACTTATATTGCACTCTATATAGGGAGAAGGGCAGCACTATTCTACATGCTATCAACATCTCCATTTCATAGATGAAAAACTTGAGAGAAAAGTATCCTGCCCAGAGTGAGTGGAAGAGCCAGGAATGGAACCCAAGTGGTGCAGCTCTAAAGTTTATACTCCAAATGACCATCGAACCTGTAGATTATATTTCTAATTTTGTAAGGATGGAAATAGCCTTGTCTAAAGGAGCCTAATTTTTAGTTACATGGTAGCTTGGTTATCTTAACTGAAGCCCTACCTTATATTTCATTTCTTATCATTTTTCCTATAAATATTAGAATTAAAAAGCCTTTTAAATGGAAAGAAAGAATAACTCCCATACAATCTTTCAGAGTTATAGGAACCACTTCAAAGAAAAGCAGAGGATAAAACAGGAAGAGCTGACAAACAACATGTAATGCTTACTCTGAAAAAAGTGCAGACCAACCAGAAACAAACCCAGGATCTCGGCTAAACCATAGCAAGGCCATTACTATGAAGAGGACCAAGGTCACGATTTCCTGATACCTGTGGGAAAATTCCAATTGTTTCATTTATTTTCTCAATCAGGACATTTGTAGAAACTTCCTGAGCTGTTGTCAGGAGTAATCTTACCCGAGCAATGAACACTAAAAACTGAATTTGTCGATAATTTGAGAGGATCAGTGCAGTTAGAAAAGAACTTTATTCTTCTATGGGTCTGTCAGCTTCTTGCCATTCCACCTGGTAAGTTTTATTTAGAAAAAGAATATATTTTGTCATGTTGAGGTTAGCATCCACATTCAAAAATTAGCATATTTAGGGCACTTATAGAGTGTTATTAACAACATTACAGACAATGATGTACTTATTTGCCCTCAAATAAATACTTGCCGTATAAGGTGCGTGTGTGTGTATGTGTGTGTGTGTGTGTGTGTGTCTGTGCACACGCACGTGAATCTTACCTTATTGGTCCAAGCTTTTGGTATTCTTGTTTAATTACTTCAGCACAAGCTTTTTGTTCCACTGTTTTGGTCTTGCCACATTTAAACATCTCCTTAAAACTGAAAAGAAATAATTAAGCAGTTAAGTGAAGGAGTCTCCCTATATCTGTGTGAAAGCTAATAACAGAAATTTGTGCTTTTCACCAACACCTCCATTTCTGTCTTTGAATGCCTTGTCCCCTCTTTTCTGTTTTTGCCTGGTATGCTCAATTTCCAATGCTTAGTTTTTGTTCATGTTTTCCATGAGACCTTCCACCGATCTCTTCCTTCTTCAAGTCCTTTTGCACTGTTAGAATTTTGCCATGGACCACACATCTCTAATCTAACACTTTATTGTGTACCTGAATGTTACATATTTTTAATATCTTTATTGTATATATTGATTGTTAATTGTTGCACATGTTTTATCTCACTAGTTAAATTATGTGAGGGCAGGAGCAGTGTCATAGATGTTTTCCTTGGCCAATATCTTTAAACACTGGCGTACATGGTGCATAGGAGACTCATCAACTCAATAGTACCTTCATCACATTTACAACAGTTGGTTGTCAGGTTTATCAATTTTCACAAAATGTGCTAAACTCAAGTTATACCTTAGGGCAGGGAAGTCACATACACTGATCATGGACAAGTAGTCCAAACTAGATCCATTCTTAGAACTGAAACCAATGCTATTACATTTTTTTCTTCAAGTTTCTTTACTTCTTGTGTCCTAATAGCCTCCACTGGATAATTTTCCTACTTATCTCCAACAGTAGCTGCCAGTCTCTATTTTTTTAGCTTCTTATTTTAGTGACTCCTTTCCCTGGTAACTAATTTTTCTGTTTGGAAATCTAGGGTCTTCAAAACTTCGAACAGTTTTTTTGTGAAGTACTGCTCTAGACCTAGATTTAAAAAAAAAAAAAAATCCCTCCAGAGGAAGAAACAAATGGGGAAATGGCTAGATTCTTATGGATTATCTCTTGAAACGTCTATGAGTAGCTCAGTTAGACTACATTGTAGATAGATATAAAAAGCACCTCTGAGTGCATATCCAAAGGAATTGAAATTTGGATCTCAAAGAGATATCTGCATGCACATGGACATTGAAGCATTATTCACAATAGTTAAGACATAGAAACAACTTAAATGTCCATTAACAAACAAATGGATAAAAAAAAGTGATATATACATACAATGGAATATATTTAGCCACATAAAGGAATAAAATACTGATACATGCTACAGCATGCATGGACCTGGAGGACATTATGTTAAAGTGAAATAAGCCAGACACAGAAAAACAAATACTGCATTATCTTACTTACACGTGGAATTCAAAGTAGTTAAACACTTAAAAGCAGAGAGTAAATTGGTGGTTGCCAGGGGCTGGGAGGAGAGGGAAATGGGGGTGGGGAGCATAGACTTTATGCTAATGTTTTATCTACAAAAGGAAAAAAGAAATAAAGTAAATGGGGCAAGAGGAATCTTTTGGAGGTGATGAATAAGTTTATGGCATTGCAATTGATGATGATTTCATGAATGTGTACTTGTCACCAAACACATCAAGTTTTGAGTACATAAAATATCTACAGCTCTTTGTATGTCAATCATACCTCAATAAAGCAGTTTCAAAACAGAATGAAAGCAAGGGCATTTTCTTTTGTAAAACTGCTTAGCTAAACATGAAAATTTATGAGGAAATAAATAGGAAGACTGAAGCGGTGTGAAAGGTAGCTATCACACAACGACATTTAAATAACTAATTACTTACTTAATTAATTAATTTACTTATTTTGTAACTCTGTTACTCAAATTTGTTTGGACTATTATTCCCTTTGGAGGAGTGGAGTTTATTCAGTTCTTAAGCCATCCACCCTACACATTCACATCTACTCTCCGGCACATACTCTGTTGATTATAATTAGGTGGATGTGGTTGATTTAAGATTGATGAGGTAATTTTTAATTTGTATAGTCTCAATTAAATTACTGACTAGTGGCAGTCTCAAAATTTTACCCTTTGTCATATGTAAATGCTACTATTATAAGGCCCACCTTGAGAACCATATGTAGACTGGAAAAGTAAAGAAAGAGATGAGTCTCCTTTGAAACTGTTTTCCATGCTGGAGACTGCATATGTATTTTGTCCCTTTGGTTGGGGATCATAAATAGTTAAGTCAAAAGTCAAATTGGCCTTGCTGTAAACGAAGGTTAATACTTTCCCAAAGGAACTGATGAAGCACATGACAATGCATCAGCCTCCCCATTTAAATAAGTTCTGTGGCGCTGATAGATGAGCTTCTCTTCTCAAGTGTATTGGGGCCATTTATAACGTGTGAGTTAACCATGTTAACAGCCAATGCACTAATCAGAATGTATGGTGGCCTGCCAGGGGAGTGGCTGAGAATTACTGTTTGTCAGTCTAAAACCTCTGGAGCTGAACACCGTGACAGACTGTAAAGGACACTGAAAAATTTGCTGAAGCATGAAGCTGTGTGGTGTCTAACCACTAGTGGACAGCAAGGGGGCCGTTTAAACACGCCATTGACCGTGATTTATGGACGTTGCCTAATGTATGCACTTCACATGATTTTTTTCCTCAGAGAGAACATATTTCCATATATCTACCCTTTATCTTCTTGACTTTTTTCTTAAGTGGGGGGCCATTTCCAAATAGTGAGAATGGTTGCAAATATATTTTAAAAAGTCATTGTGTATAGCAAAAAAGAAGGAAATAGCTGTGGGTCTGTCTGTGAGAGCATTCTTCCTCCGTTGGTTGGGGTTTCCTGTCTCCTGCACCCTGCATTGCTACCTGTATGGCTGAATAGACCCCCAAAGGCTTGGGTTTCCAGGAAGGGACATTTAGTACACAGCTGGCCTCTCCCCACTGATGCCCACCTGCTGAAATCAGTGACATTCCACACATTTGCTTCAGCAGGAGCACTGCCACATGCTGCTCCCACAATCTGGACAAATAGATTTTTAAAAAACTCATCAGTACCATCTCCCACAACTAAAAAATTGTGCAGTTCTAGAGAAAAAGCAGGCAGAGGAATGGAAAGAATATCAGTCTTTATCTGACTAGGCGTGGAAGATTTGGGCACAGGCAAGGAACAGCATCTGATTGTGGTATTTTGCTTTTCAAAGAAGAACAAATAGCCGATGTCAGTATCACCTGCTTGGTGGATAACATGCTGCTTTCTTCATTGGTCCTTAAAATTATTTAAATGAAATCTTATAAGAATGACCTGGATTGTTTTGTTTTTCAGAAAAAAAATCCTCAAGTTTTGATAATATATAGCCTTTCCCGCTTCCTTTTCTGAAGTATGGTGATATGTGTTGAATATATCACACTGAATTTTCTATTTTTCTGTGGAGTCCTTCATAATTTTAAATATTGGCTGTCATTTAAGTCATGTGACTCATTGGTACTTATTAGTCACCAACTTCAGTCCCAGCCAAGATAATATTTGCAAATTCTCTTTGAATTAGCAGCTCTTTATCGATCAGTGTTTCTTACTTCGACCTCTGTGTTAAACTTGGGCTTTGTTAGAAATACAGCATTAACTGATCTTCCAGTTAAATTCTATCATTTTACAGTAGAAGACGCTGAGATTGAGAATGGATCAGGAGTTGCAAAGATCTCTCATTTGCCTGTGAGAAGCCACAACTTTGTCCCTGGTCTGATTCCTAATTCAATATTCTTTCCACAAAGCACATACTCAGATCTTTTCAAGGACATATCAGTTTTGGTGTCAGGACAAAGCTGGAAGCCCCGCATGTTACAGTTTCAAGTAACAACCTGAGAAAATCCCCACATTAAACCAAGAGGAGGGCAAAACATCCTCAAATTTCACTTTAACAAGGTGAACTGGGTCCTCATCATTATGAGCCTCTGGCCTATGAATATCTTATTGGTTTAGGACTCAGAGGATATCAAGATGGATTTGATTTCCACAAATGCTCTTCCACAGCCAACACTGTTGTTGATATTCTACAACATCCCTGAAATATCTGCTTAAATGTGTCAGTTTTGTGCAGAAGAGAAATGCAGCTTCATGGAACAGGCGAAAGAGTAAGTGTGAGCAGCTGAGAACTCAAAACCTAGACACCTTTATTTATCTGATTAACACGGACTATTTACTTACTTGAATCCCAGGAAAAGCCACTGAAGCCAGATCCAGGACAAGAGCAAAATAATAACAGCAGCCGGGAAGGAAAGCATAAACCACGATCCAAAGTTGATGCAGTGACATTCAGGGTAGCGCCTGTGGGAAAATATGGGAAATTGTTCACAGAAGGAGTACAGGTGGAAACCTTCCTGACCGTCAGTGGGAAGCAGTGGGTACAGTTTCCTGGGCTATCAGCCAAAGGAAGATGCAGTGGGTATTCACCAGTAAGAGAAGTTAGTGTTGCTCCTATCTCTTGATTCTGTAACTGCATAATTATTGCTACTTCCCACAAAACAAGAATGGCTATGTTATGATTTTTGCTTCCTCTATTCAGACTGTAAGGACATGCTTATGAAAGAACCTAGCACAGTACCTGATACTCATTAAATACACAAGAAATGAGTGTGCATGGGGGCGTGTGTTTTGGTGTTAGCACTGAACTAATCAGTATATGAATGAGGAAACACAAATAAGCAGACTTGGGAACAAATGAAAATTAATTTAATAGAATGTAACCATTTCACATAAATAGTGGGCCCCCCAGGTACCTAGAAAGGGACTTTGATCTGGCCCACATTGTCCCTCATAGCAGTTTTTCTGTTTCTTCTGCCTCAGAACAATTGTAATAATCACACCAGACGCATGCTAGTCCTTTCTTCCTGGAATCAGTGCCATGGGGCTCAGTCAAATGGAATAAATCTGGACCAGAAAAAATTAATTAAAAGTTCTATAGACAACTTCAGTGTTTTCTTTATCTCTCCTAGTTATTAACAGCTTCTTACCTCACATTATAAGAAAACAATAGCAACAACAACAAAAAGTCAGGTACAAGCACAGTTTCTTTGGTAACCTCACATTCATTGTTTCACAATGTAGTCTGAATTCCAAATAAATTCTCATATAGTTATCTATTTTATGACTATGGAGGGAAAAACAGGAAATTTGAAAAACAGTCCTTTAAGTAATACAAATACAGAATTGGAAATCTGGAAAGTACAGAATATATACAGAAGTAATAAAAATACCATTAACATATTTTTGTTATTTTTGAAGTCATAAAACATAGAAAACTTTATAAAAATGATAGATTTTACAATTCTTGTTCTATTGAAATCAGATCTGTGTTTTACCATTAGAAAAAAGATCATGTAAATAAATTAAAAGTTTCATGCTAAATGCATCAATATAAGTTAAATTTATAGATTTTAGAGCATTCCTTCTTCTATTTTAGGATGGATCCTAAATAATACAAAGACTTGGAAAAAATAACAAGTTTTCAAAACTCTATGTTTCTAATATTTTCTACAATTTCTTTGAGCTTAAAATTTGCTTACTGCCCTGATTCCTAGAGTTAAATTTGCAACTTGAGGATGATTTTTATTTACCTTGAAGAGAGCTAAGGATTAGCTTACCTATTTATGCAGTAGAAAATGACAAATGGTAAATAAAAAATGCTAGAGAATACATAGAATTGATGAATGCTTTTAAGATGCTTTATCATGTCCATGAGGCTCTATTGAGAATTAATAGCTTGCTTAAAAAAATTGTTTTCAGCTTGAAAATAAGGGGGGAAAGGTGTAAGCTTATTTTTCATCAATTTATTGAACTTGGATTACAGGTTGATGGCCTATGCTATTCTGTCCAGCCTAAAGACATTTAGAAATGTTATTTAGATTAGGTTCAAAACAATGTCCCAAGCCCAATTTCATTTTTCACCATCTGTGGCTCATACCCTGAAGTCGGACTGCATTCACTGTTCGCCCTACCACTGCAGAGAATCCTGTAAGATTTGTTCAGCTAAAAAGGAGATTTTCAGAATTTTTGCCTGGAGGGATAGTTCATTTAGAAAAATGAAAACCTGAAAAAGCTAAACTCTATTTTGTTTTTGTTTTATTCTTCAGTAGTAAGGAAGTAAACACCACACAGGACTGTGTCCTTCTACTTCTACCTAGAGTGAAAAGTTTGGATGAAAATGGAATGAATGTTATACTCTAAAAGATGTTTCACTATCGTCTTTTCCCCCCACTTCTTCTAACCCTAAAAGTGAAGTGACTGCAAGTATCTGTCTAAAGCAAATATAGATTTCTTCCATGAGCTATGCATATACATTTAGTTCTGATAAGATCCCTTTTTCTTTCCCACCTAACACTATGTTTTGGGTGTCTACCATGTGCCAGGTACTCTTCTAGCTACTAGGGATATAGTAGTGAATTAGATGGACATCGTTCAGGCTCTCGCAAAGTTTATACTTAAATGAGTAACACAGGCAATAACAGGTAAGCATATAATGGGTCAGAAAATAAAACAAAATTATGTAATTAAAACATTACTTGGGGAAGGAGAAATTTTACATAGTGTGGTCAAGGAAGGTAATATGTGAGATGAGATCTAAAGGGCAAGAAGGAGCCAGTCATTTAAATAACTGGGAAACAGCATTCCAGAGAGAAGTAATAGCAAGTACAAAGGCCCTGAGGCCGGAATAAATTTGGAATGTTGGAGGATCACACAGAAGGCCAGCAACATGAAATAAAGCCTAAGAAGTAGCCAATAGGGGTCAGATACATAACATTATAGGCCATCAGAAGGAACTCAAAATTTAGTACAAATGGAATTAGGAGTAGTAGGAACAAAGTAAGTAAATTAGTGACATGATCTAATTTAAAGTCTAATTTAAAGTTGTTATTTACATAAAACATGTTGGCTAGGTGGATTCTCAAATCGAAGGCAACAAGAGTGGAAGCCAAGGCCTGGTAGGCAGAGTTCCAAGATGACCCCTAAGATTCCAAGATGATTCCTAAGATTCCTGGTCTACTTGCTTTGTATAATCCTCCCCACTTCTGTATAAATAGAAATTATGACTTTGATGAGATTTCATTGCCATGGTTTGGTTCTTCTAGACAAAAGTGAAGGGACTTTGCAGAGGTAATCAAAGTTCCCATCAGTTGACTCTGACTTAATCAAAAGAAGTTATCTTGGGTGGGCCTGCATTAATCAGGTGAGCCCTTAAAAGAGATTTCTCTGCTGGACTAAAGAAGCAAATTTTCATGTTGTTAAAAGAAGGGGCCATGTGTCAAGGATCCTGGGGTAGCTACTAGTTGCTGAGAGTGACCACATGCCAAGAGTCAGCAAAAAAAAAAAATAAAAGTGCACTTCAGCAATTTAACCACAGGGAACTGAATTCTTCTGTCAACAACCAGAAGGAACTTGGAATAGGACCCTGAGCTTCTGTGGTGATTACTCAGCTGACACTCTGATTTCAGACTGGTGATATCTTGAGCAAAGAATCTAGCTAAACTGTGCCTAGACTACTGACTTGACCCACAAATAATAAAATTGTGAGATAATAAAACCATGCTCTTTTAAGACACTAAATTCATAGTAATTTGTAACATAGCAATAAAAGACAAATATACAGGGAAATCAATTAGAAGATGAAGATTTGCAGAGGAATAGGGGAGAGTGAGAGTAGAATGGATTTAGCTTAACTTAGATTGGTAGCAGTGAAGATGAAGAGAATGCAATAGGTTTGAAATACATTTTGGATTAAATGCAGGAAATGGAGAAAAGGTTCCATTTACTGAAATGAAGTCTGAAGGAAGAATTAGTTGGCAGAAGTATGAGGATGTGGTGTATCAGGAATGTTGCTGTGGACATATTAATTTGAAATGTCCAAGTGGCCTTGTTGGATAGGCAGTAGATCAATGATCCTGGAACCAAGAGGAGACAGCAAGTTAGAGATATAAAATTGGTTGTTACCTACATATAGGTGGTTTCATAAACTTTGGAGATGAGTGTGATAATTTTGGGAGTAAATGGAGATAAGAAAAGGGAATGCACCCTGGGGGTACTCTAAGTTTTAGAGATCAGGTAGGAATGAGCAGATAATCTAACAAAAATTCTGTGAGAAAAGCACTATATTTCCATTTTACATGGGAAGACACTGAGTGTCAGAAGGTTAAGTGAATTGCTTAAGGTCAAGCTGGATTTTTAACCCAGGAGGAGTGTTTAAAACACAATCTCTTTTAATTAAAGCATACTGTCCTCAACTCTAGCTCTCAGGTAAAAATAGAAAATTCCATATCCATTGCAAAATATCCATAAGCTAGAGTACAAACTTGATGTTTGAAGGAGATTTTAGAGCACTATGGAGATGAATGCTCCATAACAGAAACGTGCTTTGATCTGAAGCATAGATGCACATCAATGTTGAAACTTAGGAAGACAGTGTTGTTGCAGTTCTTATGCCCAACTACAAAATGATAAATAACACTAATGAAATACACAGTGATGGTCTCAAAAGAATGGATGTAGCTGTGAAAATTTACAGCCCCGAAACAGATTTGGGCCATTAAGATCACTATAAGCTAGTGTCCACAATGATTATAGTCCTTTTGATTAATGACTGTTTTGATTACTTCTGAGTCAAAGCCACTTTTCAGTTTTATATTTGCTCTCTCCCAGAGGTTCCTTTTCAAATATTAACTACTTGATATTCATGAGCCACGCTTAGATTTCTAGCCCCAATAGCAGAAGTAGAAGCAGCAGCAACAGCAGTAGGATGACTGACAATTTCCTATGTGCCAGGTCCTTTGCTAAGAGCCACATATACATTATGCCATTTAATCCTCATGATAATGTAAATTATAGTTTTGCCCCCATTTCATGGATGAAGAAACTCATGTTTATAGAAACTAAGCTAATATATGGCAAGATTGAAATCTGAACCAAAGTGTGAGTCAAACTCTTCTGTATCCAAATTTTTTTCTATGGTATTTGTCAGAGAAATTCTTTCTGGGAAATATGTGTTGCTCATTTCTGAAGGGGACGAACATGGTAAGTTTTAAAGACAGCTATTGCTAGGTGACTGGTTTAAATTCTCCTTTTGTAAGTGGCCAAGAAGAGAGGTTAGATTTGTGGGCTTTGAATTTGAGGCACTTATAAACTAATTTTGTTTACCATTTCTTGGTTTCTATAACAGTTATTATTTAACACATAATTAGTAACAGTGACATCGCTAATCATTGGTGATACAACTTCCAAGATGCCTTGTATACTCACATATTTCACAGCTGACACCCACAGACTGAATAATATACTTTGATAATCAGCAAGCTATGAAATTTTACTTGTGATAATCTCCCATCCATAATCTGGTAGATTTGTTTTGTGTGTTTCGTAGCTGTTGTTTTTGTTAAATGACATTGATGCATCAAAGCTGCTCTGTTGAGAAAACAGCAGTTGTGTCTAAAAATATTTCCCTTATTAACTTTAATATTAAAAGATGATTCAGTTATTTAGATGATTCCCTAGAACAGTCAGCACTTGATTTATGTCTTCGATCAGTCCGTCTCAGTTAACGTTCATTGATCCCTAACTGTGCCCCTTGTGGGATAAAGGAATAAGAGAATGATTCATGAAGCCTTTAAAAGCTTGTAGTCATCAGGGGTGGTGGCTGTGCATGTGTGTGGGTAAAGCAAGTTTACAGAAATGTAAACATAGTTTATGATAAGAGGAGGTGGCGATAACAGTTTAGGAGTGACTGAACAGAGTTTGAAGTGAGCACATCTACAAGTAGAGAATAAAATTGGCAGAACTAACAGGCCTTTTAAGAACAAGAGGAGGAAAAAATGAGTTAATTACAGGGTAGTATTTATTACAAATTGTGTTAGGAAAGGAGGAGATTGGGTGATGACTGGAAGAGTATATCAGTGGAAGAGTGGATAAGAATCACAGCGAGCATTTTAGATTAGAATTTTGCCAACACAGCCTCCTCACATAGGGTCTGTGAGGCAATGAGGCTGCAGAGCGGAAAAGGCACTGAGACTCGGCTGTCTCCCACTTCCTCCACTGACTAGTGATCATCACAAACTCTCTGAGCCTTGGCTTTCTCACCTGAGAAATAAAGGAGTTGTCTACATGATTTAAAATTTCTCCATCTTCACTGTTCTCTTCTTCCCTTCCTTTATCACTCAGGGACATAGGTCCTTCTTTTCCAAGACTAACATTTCTACTCGTTTCTAATTCCATGTCACTTCTGCCAAAGTCTTAGCCAATCAATATTCTCTCTTTCTTTTTTTTCAAAACCTCACATATCTCTCTTTTTACTATCTCTTCTGAGCGTAAAACCAAACTGACATCTGCCTCTCTGCCTCTGGTTATACCATGTTTGTTTTTTTCTTCTTCTCTTTGTCAAACTTGAAATAATCATTTAAATTAGCTGCCTTCCCTTTCCCACTGCAAAGTCACTCCTTAACTCTCTTCAGCCTGAATGCTGCCCCAGACCTCACGATTTCACTGAATGTGCCCTCCTAGAGAAATCTGATGAGAACCAAAAGACTTTTCTCAGCCATCATCTATTTGACCCTTCTCCCACACCGAATGCTCTTGACTCATCCTCCATTTTGAAAATGGTCTTCTTCTTTGGCTTTCACAGTACTACAAGCTCCTGTTTCTCCATCTACCTTGATTAACTTTGTTCATCTTCTTTCATGTCGATATTTTCTAAGAGTCTAATCATATCCCCATTCTAACTTTTTTCTCCATATGTGACCATTTTTACAGTCAAGATCTTAATTTCTGTATTTTTAAAAATATTTCCCAAGTTTATAACAAACTTGAATGATGCACTTGCAAATGCCTGCTGAAAATCTTATGAATAGTCACTTAGTATGCCATTTCAATATATCCAAATTAAATTTATTAATTTCTCCCATAAATCTGCCATGTTGTCTCTAGAAGTTCATGGCATCGCTTATCTATCTAGCCATATTGGCAAAAATTCCTGAAGTTGCCCTCACCCATCGTTACCCTTAAATCCTCTCCGCTAATTACGTATCATCTCCTGACTATACAGTGTCCTCAGTCTAAATCCTCCCATCTCCTCATAACTAGCCTCGTTCTGCACCTCATTGTTTGTTGGCACTTTGGTTAGACTCTTGATTGTTCTGTCTCCAGAATGACAATAAATCTGCACACTGTTGTTCTAAACTGTGCAAGAATATGCACAGATTATTTTACTACCTCCCCCAAAAATCTATTACAGACTTTCAGTGTTTTGGTTTTATGAATTATTTGCATTAATTTCTTCATTAAATGGTGTTTACCTCTTTTAAGATTGTACCATGTTGTATGGACACATTTTCTCTAGTAATCAAGGGATGTAGCCACATCCAGGAGCAGCTACAGCTACAATCCTCTTTTAGGACTCATATTTAATTATGTTTCTAGGGAGGTAGTTTTTAGGGAGACAGATTTTAGAGGTCTGACTGATCTTGGTTTGGTCCTCACTCCGTTAATTTGAACCTCAACTATCTCAACTCTAATAATAATAATAACCAATGTTTATTGAGCATATGCTTTGTGCTAGGCACTGTCCTAAGTGCTATTTATTTTATGTACAACTCAAAACAACTCTCTAAGGGAGAGATACTATTATTCTCCTTTTTCTGGCTAGGTAACAAGCTTAAAACTCCAGAGGCTATGCTTTTAATCACCATTAAAATGCCATATCCACAGCAAGGATATATAGGATATGTGTATTTTATAATATATGTAGATTATCTGGCAAGTGCTTAGTACATATCACTTTACCTTCTCCCCTATATGTCAAAAAATAAAGTTTTCACATATATATGTTTCATCTAGACAACTAGATGAAATCTTCCTTCTGGTAGGTTTTCTTTTCATTTTCCAAAAGAATTCCGAACAGTGCCTTGCACATTGTGAGTCCTTAACAAACGTTTGTTATTGACTGAGTGAATGAATGAAAGTCTGCTTTTATTTCCAGTGAATAAAGTTTAGCTTCCTCAGAATGTATTGGGTTTTTTTGGTGTAAAAAAGAGAAGACTATATATAGTCATATATTAGATAGATAGATAGATAGATAGATAGATAGATAGATAGATAATAGATAGATAGATAGATAGATAGATAGATGATAGATAGATAATAGATGATAGATAGATAGATAGATAGATAGATAGATAGATAGATAGATAGATAGATGATAGATAGATAATAGATGATAGATAGATAGATAGATAGATAGATAGATAGATAGATAGATAGATAGATAGATAGATAGGCAGATAAGGCTCTGAAATGTGTTATTCAAACTTTTCCTCCCTTAGTTTATTTGTAAGATGGTACCTTTCTCTTAATGTCAATGGTTGGAAATCATTGACTGTCAGGCTCATGTACTCTTTGAAGTTGGGTGAGACCCAAAATAAATTTGTACAAAATAATCACTGACATTGCTCAAAATGATGGCAGGCAGTATCAAGAAGAAAAGGTGAGATTATTGTAGTGGACTTAAAAATAAAGGGCAATTTTTCTCCAGTGCTAAAAATCTGGACAAAAATAAATCTTTTTTTCCTGCAGTTTTGTTTGTAAAACTTTTCCCAATAAAATTGAATGCATTTTTTCCAGTGTTGCTTTGGGATGCTGTTGTATTTTTTAGGGCTAATATTTAATAAAATGTCTATTAAACATCTAGCTTGTTTAATGATGTCAATTATATTTTGTTGCATAAAGATAATTTCCATTTTCTAGTATTTTCTATCAAGAGGGGATACTTTGAGGTGTTCTTTTTTCTCTAGTTTGAATATAATTTCTAATGTTAAAACAAACTTTTGAAGAAAAAATCACTAAAAAAGTACATTTTAAACATTTCTAAATTTAAAGAATATTTGGCTAAATTCCCATGACTAAGAGAATTAGGAAATTATACAATTAGGAAAAACACTTACTGAAACATTTTGCTCAAAGTGCTACAATGCTCTCAATCTGTCATTGCAAATGTATTAATGCCTTCAAAAATTGGTCTAAATTTTAGAAAAAGATTTACAGAGAGCACTAAAATGTGGAATCTCTTTCTTTGGGGAATTCATGAGAAAGAATAGAAGTCTACTTTCAGAAAAAGATAAAGTACATTTTTTTTGTCTGAATTAGGGGATGCAGTGGATAAATCCTCTCTGGCACTGTGAATTTTAGAGGTCTCCCACTTATAAACTAAACGTCTTTCAAAGGTTCCTTTCTAAGTCAGCTGTTGAGTACACATGATAAATGTGTGCTCATAGAAATAATAAGTACACAGGGAGATCTGTGTCATATTGTCCCTAAACTACCATACCAATGTTTTTCGTATACAAGTTCTCATTGTTTCCATAAAAAAAGTGGCATTTTTTGAGTTTTGGATATCTTGGAAAAGCTATGCACGCATAACATTTTGCAAATAATTTTAGAAAGGTCGTAGTCTATGAATCTTTTTCATAGAGTGTAACTTTCCTGCCTCTGAAATTTATTTTTTTTCTGTTATAAGGACCTAAATTCTGTTTAAGGGCATCTCATTTTGACCACCTTCCTGGAACTATCAATTATTTGTCCTATTAGTCTTGAAAATACATCTGGGTGTAGAATCAGTTTGAACTCTCACACAAAGCACAGACTTTCAAATTATTGTTTCAATTCTCAGAATAATCATATGAACTTAATTCTCAGAATAATCATATGAACTTTGAGTATTTTAGGTATGAAAAAATTAAGTTTCAGATACTAATATACTTCTCTAGTTGTTCAAATTTACAAAGTAAATGACTATTGTGGATTTTTAATCCAAGTGATCTGATTCTATTCATAGATTCCCCAATTTATGCTGTGATTGATATCACAGTTCTAAATTTATATTTAGGGTTATATACTTGTCCATAGAATACTGTCATTTCTTGTAATTGCTTAATCTTTCAACTCTTTTTGAATTCCAAAGCCATGCTTTCTATAATTAGTATATGTGTTTGGCATTCATCATTTAAGTTCGAATGCCAGTTCTCAAACCCTATATAAATTGTCCCATGAAAATAATCCCTTTCCATTTTCCTTAACCACCATTTGCAGTATTATCTGTAATCTTTGTTTGATTAGAATGGTCAGCCAGGAGTTATATCTTCTGAACTAATCTGGGGAATCTATATGCCCCTATTAATTTACTATGTCTTACATATTTAACTCTCAGTGGAAGGGAAGCTCTCTAGAACTGTGAATGTCCTTATGGGAACAAAGGAGAGAGAACCCAATATAGCATCTCTGTCTTTGGAGTCTCTGAGTCAGGTAAAAATAACCTTTATAGGTTGTGTGCTATTTATGTATTAAGGCACCAATTCAATAATATTACTTACATATTGAAATGCTCAGCAAAGATCAAATTGGTGGAGGTACCAGTGATCGTTGTCAGGCCACCGATGGTAGAAGAATAAGCAATGCACAAACACATAAGTTTACACATCATGTGATCCTTCTTTGTTCGATATCTGGTTCCTGTGCCTGTATTCTGCCCAACAAGAAAATGTACTATGAGAACAGCTCTATTAATTGTCACAAGCAATAATAGCACCTGTTATGGACTGAATGTTTATGTTGACCCCAAATTCATATGTTGAAGCCTTAATGCTCAGTGTGATGGCATTTGGAGAGAGGGTTAGATGAAATCATAAAGGTGGGCCCCTAGTCTGATTAGATTAGTGCTCTTATAAGAGGATACAACAGAGAGCTTGATCTCTCTCTCTTTCTCTCTCTCTCTCCCTCCCTACCTCCCTCCCTCCTTCTTTCTCTCTCTCTTCCATGTGTAAACAAAGAAAGAAGACAGCCATCTGCAATGCAAGGAAAGAGCCTTTACCAGACAAGGATACTGCTGCATCCTGACCTTGGATTACTAGTTTCCAGAACCATAAGAAATAAATTCCTGTTGTTTTAGCCATCTAGTTTATAGCATTTTGTTATGGCAGCCTGACAGCACAGCATTTACTTTTCCATCAATAGAAATGTAAAATAAAAATATTTAACTTGAAACCACTGGAATATATTAAGTTTCATTTATTTGTTCATGCTTCTTTCTTATCCCTAAACCAACTCCTCCCTTTTTTTCTTCCCTTCTCATCATCACTCCCAAATCTTTCCACTGTTTTTCTGCTGTACTTGTTATCCACAGTCAATAAGCTCCTCAACCTCTTTTTGGAGAATTTCTCTACCTCAGAGATTTAAGTGATGGCCTCCAGATATCACTTCTGAAATTGAATACTCTTACTTCAGCATAGAGAGATGAAGTCAGTGTCCTCCTTGTTCCCCACTACCTCCTTCAGAACATTAACCTTCTACTAGCATGAAAATAAATTTATTTTTCTTTAAGGCTCATGTGAGTTGGGTATCTCTTTCCCCATTCTTTTGAACACGATAGTATCACCTCCTGGTCACCCACTGCTATTATTTAAGATGACACTTGCACATGGCACACAACACTCTTCCATCCTCAAAATCCTGTCAGCATCTGGATAATCTTAACATGTTCATGAATAACCCTTCATATATCCTGGCCTCACAGACTGTTTTAACCTAATTTCCATAGATCTTTAACTCTGCTCTACCTCAGTCACCCTGTCTTACAGCTCCATCCTGGACAGCAGCACATCCTCACATGGCTCCATCTTGGAAATCACTATTTTGTTATATGTAAGAATAGAACTTTCTGGATAAAAGACAAAAGCAACTGGTCCCTCTTGGCAGTGAAAGTGCAGCTAAAACACCATTAGGTAAGGAGATTCAGCCATGACCTTCACTTTCAAATTTTTCAAGTGTGTGTCAAATACTAGTCCATTGATCCCTTCTAAGTCTGGAAAAAAAGATTCTCAAGTTCTGCGAATGGTGGTTTCTCTGTCTCATTGTCCTGAGGTTAGCAAGAGGCTCCTCCCTACCTTGGTGGTACAAGTTAGAGACGGCTGCGGAAAATATTACAACCTGTTCTAAAGGTAGACTATCTCTTGGCCTTCTTATTTTCAAAAATAAGTTTTAGAGTCTAAAACTGATTTTTGGTCATTTCCCTTGCAAGCCCTGTGTTAGGATAATACGGGAATACTTATGGTATATGCTTAATGTTATAGTTTCTCAAGGGTAGAAAGGGTCTCATCTAACCACCCTTCTAACAAAGAATTCTGCTCCTTTTCCACAGCTGCTGCTTCTGGTTTTGCTATTGAATTACTTCTGTCCCTGCTGTCCTCCAATTCTGTTGGTAAGTCTAGGGCCCTGAGGCATCTATTTATTCCCAGTAGATTGCTCCTCCCCTTTCTTTAGTTCCTTTCTTATACAATTTAGATTGCATAAGAAATCAATGCAGTAACTTTCTTTTTTAGGCATTCTTAAGCCATTTTATTGAGGTATGGTTGACATGTAAAAAGTTATATATATATATATATATATATATATATATATATATATATATTTAACATATACAACTCGATGAGTGTGGGGATAAGTATACACCTATGAAACGAATACCACCATCAATAACTTTCTTAACAAAAACCTAAACTCTCTTTTTTGTCTCTCTTTGAATGGTAGTTATTAAGCAAACATTCAATTTTGGATGAATCCAACCATTTACTTTCTCTGTGTCATGTCTGCCCTTGAGCAGCCAAATACTGTTGGTGAGAATTACACACAAAGTAGAGGAGATTGGGTTCCCTATATTCATAATCATGAACTTCAACTGCTGTGTCTTTGCCACTTGTCTATCCTACTGCGTTTCTCTGGCCAAACTGCTCTGTCTCCACAAGAAAATTTAAACCCTTTCCTATTCTCTTCTCAGTGCTCTCTCTCACTCTTCACAAGTAGCTTCACCTCCTATTCCACAAGTAAAATAGAAGCCAGCAGTCAAATATCTCACTGTCCAATGTAGAAACCTACTTGTCTCTGACATGCTCTCTCTTTCTCTGCATTCATAATAAAATAAATATCTCTCCTCCAACTTCCTTTTTCTGGACTCCAATTCTTCAGGCCTTCTCAGAAACCTTATCTGATAGGCTTTGCTGGAATTTTCCCACTAACATTTAATCATTTTCAAGCCATCTTTACCAAAAAAAAAAAAAAAAAGAAAGAAAAAGAAAAGCAGCTTCTTAATCCTCCTCTCAATTAAACTTTTGCCCTAACTCATCTCCATTTTCACAGCCAACCTACTTAAAAAGAGTTGTGCACATTTCTTTAACCACTCCGATCTAGTTTCTGTCTCCTCAATCCATCTAAAATTCACTTGCTATCATTATCAATAGCTTTGGTCTCGATTTTACAGACCTCACAGCAGTGCCCCAAAGAGTTGATCACACCTTTCTGCTGGAAACTCTTATTTGAGTTTTCATGATATCTCACCCTTCCGGTTTTCTTCTATATCTCTACCTGGTCTCTGTCTCCCTTGCTGGTTTATTTCCCTTTATCCTTCCTAAAAACTGAAATTTCTTGAAATTGTCATCAGCACTTGTTCCTTCTCACAATAATATTTCTCCTGAGGAAATTTCATATGTTCTCATCGTTTTAATGAATATAAATAAACCAGATTACCAAACTCCTGTCTTCAGCCCAGACTGCTTTTAGGCCAACTCATCAACTCATCAGATTGTCTGTTCAACATAATTTAAATTTCTTAAATAAAACACCAATCCCAAAATGTTAAAAACCAAACTCATTATTTCCTCCCTCAAATCTAGTTCTTCTTCAGGATTAACCAGCTAAGATAATAGCATTACCATCAACACATTTACAAACATTTAACTATTTTAAGTTGAAATCAAATAAACACTTTATTTCCTGTTATTCTTACAACAGAATGAGGTTAGTACTACTATTATCCATCTTTACACATGAAGATACAAGACCTAGAGAAGTTAAGTGACTTGTCCAAGGTCGGAGAACTAGAATGGCAGACTTTGATCATAAAACCATGTAGAGCTCAGCTACTATACTAGATTGTGTGTCCTTCTCGAAATCATCCTCTTCCTCATCCCACTAAGTCTTCTCAATTTTATCGATTTAAATTTGTCTGAACTCTGTTCAGGTTGTTCCGCCCCCATTATTGTGCTAGTCTAAGTTGGCATCATCTCTGACTTGGGTTACTGTAATAGCCTCCTTCTGTGCTTCCTTGCACCAATTCTTGCCTATTTCAGATCTGTTCTACACACTGCAGTCCTTTTAAAAAAATCTAGATGTGTTTATGAAATATACAAACAGAAGGATTGCCGTGTTCCATACAGTTAAACTTGCTGTCTGTGACTGAAAGATCTTTTTGAGATATCATGATAAGAATAAATTTCTACTCACTAAATGCCACCCTACATATGGGAATGGTATTTGGCATGACAGGGTCAGGTGCATTGGACTGTAATTTGCCTTTTACTTTCTAATTAACCTAAAGGTTAGCTCTCAGGGGTATCTACTCTTTACTCAAAATAAATTAATTTACAAATGTCTCCTTTGCCTTATGTTTCCTACATGAAAATGATTTATGTTCCATATGACAAATGTTTCCATTAAAACTCTGAAACATGGTAAATAAATAAAATAGCAAAATAAAATTATAAATTCTTATGAATAAAACAAAGTGAAATTTAGAGCTTAAGTATTAATTCTTTTACTATAGGAAAGACTTCAAAGACAAACCAGAAGTGATGTATAATTTTGATATTCTTAAATTGATCATAAGAAAGCAAACTTAAAAATGTAATGTATATATAATTTCTCATTATCACATTAAAATTTTCAGAAATACAAAGTTAAAATTTTGATTTTACATAAAAACTTACCAGTAGATGTGTGAATATATGTATATATAACAATGATACAAAATGCATTGGAATAGATTAAATAAAAAATAAAAAATAGAAAAATATTAATATATTTGCCATGCTTTACCCCTTATGGATTTTCCACATTTTTTTCTTAGGTAAAGACCTTTACAAGAGGGGTCCCCAACCCCGGGGCTGTGGACCAGTCCGTAGCCTGTTAGGATCCTGGCTGCACAGCAGGATGTGAGTGGCAGGAGGGAGAACTAATGAAGCTCCATCTGTATTTGCAGCTGCTCCCCAGCACCAGCATCACCTCTTTACCTCCACCTCAGATCATCGGGAATTAGATTCTCAGGGGAGCACCGGTCCCTGGTGTCAAAAATGTTGGGGACCGCTGCTTTACAACATACATTAATGCTACTGCACATAAGGTGATGTTTATGTAAACATCACAGACAAGTTAGAAATGTTAAAAATTCTACGCAAATTCAAATTCTACAGTAAATTGCAACATTAGCATCATAACACAGTTAAATGAAGGTGTTTGAGAGGTGAGATAGGGTGTACCACTTTTGCTGTCTGTTAGTCTACATGAGCACCATGTAGTCAGCTCTACTGTGATTTTGCTTAGGCCATATGATTGTTGGGTTAAATTAGTCGAAGAGATAATATGCTGTAACAAGGGGTAAAGAATGAGGACTTACCTCTACGGGCAATGGGCACAAAAATAGAGCTCTTAAAAAAGCCAGAGATGAGCAAATAATTGAGCCAACGATGGGTACAGAAACTACAAAAAAAAGGAGTTGGGGAGGGCCCTCTGCAGATTAGTCAGCTCTGCAATCGTTTCAACCTGAGGCTAAGGGTGTGAACTGAACCTAAGAGTGAGTTGGAATAAATCATCTGAGATAGAAAGACCCTGAATGCATGTGTTTGCAGGTATTAGAACAACAAAATAATCACTGCATTTCTCTATAAGTAGAGGAGGAATTTGGTTTGTGTCTGTATTTGTGTGTGTTACATTTTCTTCTAAGAATCTGAGAAAGGAAAAAAAGAAAGAATTATGAAGTAAAGAAGGGAGGAGGAGCAAAGCATCTAGAGGAGTGAGGCTCAAAACAGTCAGGGACGAAATGGCCAGAGAAAATCTTCCGTGCTGGTAACTAGAGGATAATGCCATGTAGATATTGTAAATGGGAATGTGCTTGTTTCATATGTTTCATGATGAAATTAAATATACATAATGATGTAATTTTTAAAAATAAAAAATATATCCACATATGTATATATGCCTAGAAATAAGACCGAAATGAAATATGTCAAAATGTTAACAATGGGGTTATGGAGATATCTGGTAATTTCTTGATACTTTTTTGGATCATCCACAGTCATAAAAACTTTAATATATGAAACAGTCATAGGCTATTAGAGCAGACATATATTTAGAGATTTTATGGTATGAACACCTCATTTTTTCAGAATAGCAAATGCGTGTCCGTTGTGACACAGCTGGTCACAGCAGAATTGAAGCCAGACTTCATGTATGAGTTTCCTCTCAATGACTTTCTTTGTATCGTCCTGTCTTCCAGAACACTTTTTACTTATGTGAGTTTTGAAACCAACATCTAAAACTTGACATTTAATTATATTTCATATTGCTTTCACCAAAACAGTTGTATGTAACCTATCATGTTTTCAATCCCCATCGTGTCATATTTTGCACAAATATATGACATCTAAGTCTTTGTGAGTATACCTCCCAAAAATTCTCCTAAGTGACTGAAAAAAATTTTGTGTAGGGCATGACCAAAATCAAAATTCTATGACACCATCACACGGTTGGTGCTCAAGGGACTTTTCAGAGCAGAAATTTTGCTGGTCTCGGTATAACTCGCTATTGCCACCTGGTGACAGTTAATTGCAGATTCCTCAGATATATTACACATTTCCAAGCCCAGGTGTTAAAAACACACACTTGAATCTGCATGGACTTAACCAGTAGTCTACACAATGCTGTGCAAAACACCTCATTTGGGTGAGTGTGGTATGAAAACATTAGGGTTTCTATTTACATTTAAATAATTATGCAAGGCTAATAGCACAAAATATTAGTTCCTGCTTACCTTTTTCTGCTTGCCAAAAGCAGCCAGTTTAAAATCTTTAGCTCTTTGGATATTTATTTGCATTTACCTAAATAATATTATTATGATGCCATCTCTTGATTTCTCAGTTGTAGGCATTATAATTAAATTTGAATTATGTTAGATGAGGAGAATACAGCTTTCTTTCACAGCTTCCTTCACTGAAAACACTGATACTTTTCATGTCTCCATCATCTTCCCGTTATGGCTATCATTATAATTTTGTTTAGAGCAGAGTTCGATGTTCTGAATGTTGTCTAGAGATCTATTAACAGTTGCACAATAGGATATTTATTCTTTCTCCTGTTTTGCACTCCTCTCACATCCTCATTTGCTGAGTTTTCCAGGTACATATCACTAAATCAGCCCTAAATATTCTGTGATTGTTTAAATCTTCTCTTAGAACAATCAACTGATAGGATAGATACATAATACACATCAAATATTTTACTAATTTCATCACCTTGGAGACATCTCTTCTAGAGCCTTTCTGCCTGCCCTAAATCACTTTATTCTCTAGATCTGCAATAAGTTAACTAGACATTAGTCATATTCACTTTATTGATAGTTTGACTGGCTATTGATTTCTAGATTGGAAATAAATGTTACTCAGAATTTTAAAGGCATTATTTCCTATTGTCTCTGAGTTTCCAGTGTTGCTATAGAGAACTCTTCGGCCATTTATATTTTTTATCTTTTTTAAGGAATCTGTTTTTCTCCCTTTCTGAAAACTTTCTCTTTTTTTTACCCATGGTATTCTGAAATCTCAATATCTTTTCCTATGTGAGTCTGTTTTATCTCTTATACTGGCATGCAGTAGGTCTTTTTTCATAGAAATCATATTTTTCCACTTAGAAAATTTTCTTGATATCCTAGAAACATGGCGGAGTGAGAGACATTCCTGGATCTCTCCCCTTAAAACAATAATAAGCTGAATATCTGAAACTCAACAAAGAAACACCCAAAATGCACACCAACACATCTGAGCACGAGATCTGTGTATAGGAGCTACCACAGGACAGAACTCCAGGTGTCAGGCAGTGAACAGGGAGAAATAAAGAAGCTGCCTCTCACAGCCGAGATCCCTGCAGGAGTAGGAGGAGAGAAGAAGGTAAGGCAACTTTCCTGCCTGGGACATTTGTGAGTTCTACACAGCCAGTAGCAGGGCCCAGTCATCATGGCAGAAAGCAGAGAAGCAGGATGGCAGGAAAACAACAGCTGATCTTTACTGGCCACTGTTGAAAAACCAAGGCTGAGCCAGAGCCCCCAACCCCCAACTCAGAGGGCCCCTCCCCCCTTACCCTCCAAGAGCAAACACAGTGGAGTCCCAGGGCAATCTGAGAAAATGCTACTGAAACTGTTGCTAACACTGACAGGAACTGAAACTGAGAGCAGCGAGTGTGATTAAATATCTACCAAAAAATAAAAAGGCATTTTTAAGGCTTTATATAAAGCAAGGATCCAAGAGGCTTAGATGCCAACTATTGGAAACCGAAAGAAAAGCACTTTCTTTGTAGCAGGCTAAAGAGAGACCTTTATATAATAAATCTTCTTTCTGGATAAACAGCAGAATATACTTCTATTAATGCCCAAGCGGAGAATAGTCCATTAAACACCATAAACAACCAAGGTGACAAGGCATCTCAGAAAGAAAGAGAAAAATATCCAGAAAATATGCTTACAAACATAGAAATATGTGACTTAAATGAAAGATAATTCAGGATGGTACTTTTGAAAAATTTCAATGAGATCCGAAATGAATCATATCAACAATTTCAGGAATTGATAAAACAACTAGATAAGCAGAATGAGTTCTTTAACAAGGAGACTGAAACTCTCAAAAAGAACTGAATAGACCTCCTGGAGATAAAGAACACACTACAAGAATTGAAAAATGAAATAACAAGCTTGGGAAATAGAGTCGACCAAATGGGGGAAAGGATGAGTGATATCAAAGACAGAAATCTAGAAATACATCAGAAAGAAGAAGATACCAAAGAATGAAAAATAATGAAAGGGAAATACAAAAACTAAATAATACCATCAGGAGAGGAAACATAAGAATAATGGGCATTACCAAAGGTGAGGAAAAGGAGTAGGGATTGGAAAGCATTTTCAGACAAATTCTTTGAAAAGAATTTCCCAAATCTAAAAAATGTGCTGGAGCTTATAATTCAAGAAGTCAATAGAACACCCAATTATCTCAACCCAAAAAGGTGTTCACCAAGACACATTGTATTAAAGTTATGAAAAATCATTGACAAAGGGAATTCTCAGGCACCAGTGAAAAGAAGACAGTAACCTATAAAGGAAAACCCATTCAATTATCATCAGACTTCTCATAGAAAACCTTACAAGTCAGAAAATAGAAGAATCAAATATTCAAAATATTAAATGAAAGAAACTACCAGCCTAGAATAATGTATCCAGCTAAACTCTCCTTTAGATATGAAGAAGAAATTAAGACCTTTCCAGACATACAAAAATTGAGGAAATTCTCCACTACAAGGCCTGCACTACAGGAAATACTGAAAGGGGTGAACTCACCTAATACAAATGACAAAATATATTGACAATATATATATATATATATAATTCAGAGTAAAGTGACCATCAGGCAAATAAAAGCAGAGGAGTGCAACCCTTACTAAGAACAGGGCATTATAAGCTTAAACAATAAGAAGAGAATTGCTATAGCAAGATAGTAAAGGACATTCAGCATACATAGGGACAAATTGAGACAACAATGACTGAAAAGGGGAGGATTTAAAGATCCAAATTTGCAAAAGGGAATGGAAATAAAGCACGGGCAGAAGAAAATGAATGACTGTACGTGTGTGTGTGTGTGTGTGTGTGTGTGTACATGTATATATACATATATGTGTGTGTGTGTATGTGTGTGTGTGTGTGTGTAAAGGCGCTATATATATATATATATAGCCTTTATATATTCGTAATGGTAACCATGCACCAAAGATTCAGAACTGAAGTATATAATAACATAATACAAGAACCAGGGGGAAAACCCACAAAAACTAACCAAAATAAAGAAAACAGAAACACAAGGAAGGAAAGCAATGGGAACGTCAAGCTACCAGAAAGCAAAAGATAAAATGGCTATAAGAAGACCTCATATTTCAATAATCACCCTAAATGTAAATGGACTGAACTCACCAATAAAAAGACACAGTTGCAGAATGAATCAAAAAACAAAACCCAACTATATGCTGCCTCCAGGAAATACATCTCAATTCCAAAGACAAATATAGACTCAAAGTGAAAGGGTAAAAAATGATATTTCCATCTTAATGTTTCATCTTAAAAAAACTATAAAGGAAGAATAAATGAAGCCTTAAGTCAACAGAAGGAAAGAAATCATCAAAATTAGAGCAGAAATAAATGAAACCGAAAACAAATAATAATAGAAAAAATAAATGCAACAAAGAGCTGGTTCTTAGAAAAGGTTAATAAATTTGATAACCTTCTGACTAGATTCACTAAAGAAAAAAGAGAAAGAATGCAAATAAACAAAATCAAGAATGAAAGAGGAGAAATTACGAAAGACACTGCAGAAATACAAAGGATCATACAAGAATACTATGGAAAAAGTATATAACACCAAATTAATAACCTAGAAGACATGGACCAGTACTTAGAAAAATACAACCTTCCTATATTGAATGAAGAAGAAATGGAAAATTTAAATAGATCCATCAGCAGTATGAAAACTGAAACAATCATCAAAAACCTACCAAAAAGTAGGTTTCTACCCGTGAATTCTACCAAACATTCAGAGAAGATTTAATACCTATTCTCCTCAAACTCTTCCAAAAAATCGAAGAGGAGGCAATACTTCCTAACTCATTTTATGGGCCAATGTTACCCGAAACCAAAACCTGGCAAAGATAATACAAAAAAAGAAAACTACAGATGAATATTTCTCATGAACACAGATGTAAAAATCCTAAAGATACTAGCAAACCAAATACAGTAACATATTAAAAAGATTATATACCATGATCAAGTGGTCTTCATCCCAGAGGCAGAGGGATGGTTCAACATATGCAAATCGATTAATGTTATATGCCACATAAACAAATTTCAAAATAAGAATCGTATGATCATATCAATAGATACAGAAAAAGCCTTTGACAAGATACAGTACCCATTTATAATCAAAACACTTAATAAAATTGGTATAGAAGGAAAACACCTGAATATAATAAAGGCCTTATATGACAAGACCTCAGCCAATACTATATTAATGGTGAAAAACTAAAAACCTTTCTTCTAAGATCAGAAACAAGGCAAGGCTGTCCACTATTGCCACCATTATTTAATATAACATTGGAGGTCCTAGCAAGTGCAATTAGGCAAGAAAAAGATATAAAAGGTATGAAAATAGAAAACCCTAAAGACTCTACAAGAACACTACTAAAAACAATAAGCTATACAGTAAAGGCTCTGGATACAAAATCATCTAAAAATCCATAGCTTTCCTATACTCTAATAATGAAGTGTCAGAAAAAGAAGTGGAAAAAATGATTGCTTTTGCAATTGCAACAACAACAACAAAAAATACATAGGAATAAATTTAACAAAACATGTGAAAGACCTATACAATGAAAACTACCTAGACCTTGTTAAAAGAAATTGAAGAAGATACAAAGAAATGGAAAGATATTCCGTGTTCTTAGATTAGAAGAATCAACATAGTTAAAATGACCATATTACCTAAAGCATTATACAGACTTAATGCAATCCCCATCAAAATTTCATTGCCATTAAAAAAAAAAAATAGAACAAAAAAAAATCATCTGATTTGTATGGAAGCTCAAAAGACCCTGAAGGCCAAAGCCATCCTGAGAAAAAAGAATGAACTGGAGGCATCACTCTCCCTGACTTTAAATTATGTTACAAAGTGACAGTAATAAAAACAGCATGGTATTAGCAGCAAAACAGACACACTGACCAGTGGAATAGAATCGAGAGTCCATAAGTCAACTCATATTTATACAGGCAAATAATTTTTGACAAAAAAGCCAAACACATACAGTGGAGAAAGGTAAGCCTCTTCAATAATGGTGCTGGGAAAACTGGAAGGCCACCTGCAAAAGAATGAAACTAGACTTTGTCTATCACCACACACTAAATTTAACTCAAAATGGATTAAAGAACTGAATATAAGACCTAAAACAATAAAATGTACAGAAGAAAACATAGTAATAAAACTCAAGGACATTGTACTTAAAAAGGATTTTATGAATTTGACCTCCTAGGCAAGGACGTAAAAGCTAAAATAAATGAATGGAACTACATCAAACTCAAAAACTTCTGCCCAGCAAAATAAATCATCAACAAGGTAAAAAGACAACCATCCAAATGGGAAAATATATTTGCAAGCAATGCCTCTGATAAGGGCCTAATACCCTAAATATACAAAGAACTTATATGGCTCAATAAGAACAACAAAAAATGATCCAATCAAAAATTAGGTAGATGACCTGAACAGACACTTCTCCCTAGAGGACATACAAATGACCTACAAAAATATGAAGAGATGCTCAACATTGCTAGTTATTAGGGAAATGCAAATCAAAACCATAATGACATACCATTTCACACCTGTCAGAATGGCTAAAATCAGCAGGATAAGTAATAACAAATACTGGAGAGGATGCAGAGAAATAGGAACCCTCACACACTGCTGGTGGGACTGCAAATTGGTACAGCCACTATGGAAAACAGTATTGAGGTTACTCAAAAACTAAGAATTAATCTACCATATGATCCAGCAACCCCAATACTGAGTATTTTGACAAAGACTTGAAAACTCTTATCTGTAAAAATATTTTCACACCAATGTTTACAGCAATGCTATTCACAGTGGCTAGGACATGGAAGCAACCAAAGTGTACTACAATAGGTGATTGGCTAAAGAATCTGTAGTATATATATACAATGGAATATTAGCCATAGAGAGATGAAATACTGCCATTTGCAACAATATGGATGGACTTAGAAATAATCATACTAAACAAAATAAGCCAGACAGAAAAAGTTGAAAATCACATGATATCACTTATATGTGGGATATAAACTTAAAAGCAACAAATGAACAGGACAAACAAACAGAGATTCATGGACACGGACAATGGATTAGTGGCTACCAAAGCATAGGGGGGAGGTGGGAGGAGGGAGGTAGATGGGGGAAAAATTTTTAAATAGTTTTTCAATTAAAATAAATAAATAAATAAATAAATAACAAGAAAATTTTCTTGTATTTTTAATGTAATCTTCTTGGTTTCCTCTATTCTTTTTCTGAATCCCCCCCTTTTTTTCTTCCTATTTTTATAAATTTTACATTTATATTTTATATCTTTATATTAAAGTTCATATTTTATGTATTATTTTGTTACATATTTTATTTTTGTCTTCATATTCTTCATGTGTAGAATATCATTCATATTTCATGAGTCTAATTTCTGTTTACCTTCCTAATAGATTAACAATAGTTTCTTTTCTTTCCTTGTGTTTTCATCTTCTTGCACAGTTTCTTTTCTGCAAGCTTCTATTTCCATTCTGTTTGTTTGAGATTCTCTCTTGCCTAAGACTTTCTTCAGATATCCAGGAATATTGAGTTGTTTGTCCTTACTCAAGTCGGTTGAAAACTCTGTACATGTGCTTTGGGATTTGTTGTTGACTGTGGGCTTCACTGCGGTATCATCTAACTGGGTTCTTTTTATTTTTTAAACCCAATGTTATATATTTTCATCTTCCCGCTTGTGCTAATTGTACTCCCCAAGGGAAAACCTTCTGATTTCTTGCCTGTTCCTGGCAGTTGGAGGTATAGGCTTGGCTATTGAAGTCAATGGGGTGGAAGTCAGGGTTCTCATCATGCAGTATATAAACTGTCACTCAAAGCCCTTATTTTCCTTGTGAACTCTCCCCCACCTCGAACTGTGTCTGGTTCTCCTTACTGTCTGCTTCATCATGTCTAAATGTAACACTACTGTTTGGTGGAGGAGGAACAGTTGCATCCATGTAGAGTTGGGGAAGAAATCTGAGAATTTAATTGTTTCATAAGTAACTTTTTACTTACCCCCACTTTTCAACACTTAAAAATCTTTGAGGGTGGCTGCTATGTAAATTGGATTATTTATTGTCTTTCATCACTGTTGACATAGGACATCACTTTTGTGGGATAACTGAGTCATTTCCTACTCATTCTTTTACTTATTATGCTGTCCTCTCCTCTCGACATTTTTATAATTGTGACCTATGACTCAAAAGGTTTACCTGTCCTTGTTTTAATGGAGATTTAGGGTACAGTGAAGGTAAATGAGCCTATTCAATCTGCCATCATATTGGAAGATGCAATATATCTCTTTTTACTTTAAAAAAGAAATGAAAATTAACAAATAATTATCGCACAGATTGACCTTGGTGCCTTCATGGTCCATACACAGTGAATGATATAGATAAAAGGGGAGGGGAGAGAAAAAGCTCTATAGCGTGCAGACTGATTGACAGTGGGGCCCTATCCCCTTTGTTTGCTCTCAGGATACTGAATTTACAAGTGCTTAGTTAAGTGGATAACAGATTATGCTTTCTATTTTTAATTAAACTAGACCTCCTATAATGTGGGTATGGCTTTAAATTATTACTGCAGGAAATGATTTATGTAAAGAAGCTTCAGAATGAATTAATACATAATCTCCTTCTACTCTAGATATTATCTCTTCAGGAAGATCTGGTAAAGCTCTAATCAGTAGTAAGCTGAACAACTCAGAGAGGTTGGTAACAAAATTGAAGTTATCAATAAAACTCTTTGAAATATGATTTATATCTACTGTAGTTAATAAAGAATTATATTGCATGTTGTGAACTGGGATATTAGTTTATACAGTAGTAGTATGATGAATGAATAGATATTAAAAGTTTAGCACTCAAGACATGAGGACTCTTCATAAAAATTCTACTTTTTCAGCAATGTTGAAAATCAATTATTTAGGATTATTTTACAAAATGTTATTCTTCTAATTGTTAAATATTTATGTTTCCTTTGTAATTTCTTAGTGAAGAGCAAAAAGTAAAAATGTATATGCTATTGGGGAAAATCTTGGTTTTTTTTTATAGAGATAAAAATGACCAAAATAATAAATAAATAATACAGCAGATTTCTCTATCCATCTCCATGACATTAGATTCCCCGCTAAATGAAATTCTGTTTAAAATATTTAAAAGCGTCTTTAAAAATGTATCACTAAACTTATATGAATGTAAGAAATCTGCCCCGACCCCAATAAAGTAAAAGTAGACTCTTAAATGAGTGAATAGGCAGCTTTTTGATTGAGGGTTTCAGTTTGTTCTTATGCAGGGAGAGCTAGAGATGGCAAGTAATGCCTAAGGCTCGCCCTGTGTGGGGAGTTGTATAGGAAAACACATATAAAATGGTGTCTTTTGCAAATTGGACAGCTAGGAAATCTCTTGCTGACTAAAGGCAAAACATAACATACCCTGAAAACTCCTATGAGCATTTTAAACCTTAATTGGTATGTATATTAAAATAAAAATGGTACTATAATCAAAGCTCTTCCACACAGCTGCAACCTAGGACTTGAGGAATTCCCATAAAAATTTCAAGGAAAATTAGCATTTCAATATTTAAAAGCACAAAACAGGCAAGAAAATAAGCCACCAAAAGTGAGAACCAGCAAAAACCAAGAATAGGCCCAAGAGAGAGCGATCCAGGACTTTGAGACACTAGAGTTAGACACAGAATATAAGTAAATTTATTTTTAATTAATACAATTAAAGAAGAAATGGAAAATATGAATAAGGAAAGAGAGACTACAAAGATTACCAAGCAAACCTTAAAAAGAGACAAATAGAATTTATAGAAATTAAAATTTAGGTAACTGAATTTAAAAACATTTTATGTTATTGATATATTATTAATATATTAAAGAGATATTAAGAAGCGTGGAAGACACAGAAAGTTTAACATACGTGACACTAAAGACTAAGGAAATAATGGCTGAGAATGCTCAAGAACTGTTGGAAAAGACCTATAACCAGATATAAGTGTGCATGTACACACACAGAAACTCACAAATTTTTAGAGTAACCATTGAGAAAAGAATGAAAGAAAGAGAAATAAAAAAATATTTTTAAAAAAAAACAAAATCTGGCATTAGAAATTCTAAATTTATAAAGTTGCAAAAAGTTTAAGTGACTCAACCTTCTCATCCTAAAACTTTCAAACTGGAAAAAAGTGCAAAAGCCATTTTTTTGCAAGATACACCTAGAGTACAAGGACATAAAAATATCAAAATCATGGGTAAAGAAATGCCAGGTAAAAATTAACCTTATAAAAGCTGATATTATCATCAAATAAACTCTAAGACCCTAAAACATTAGTATAAATTGAGAGGGGCACTGTAAAATGGTGCCCTCACCATTAATCAAGAATATATAATTAATCAATAATATATAAATATTCAAAACTGGTAAGGATATAATAACATAACCTAAATAATCTAAAAATATATAGAAACCAAAATTGACAGAACTATCACAAGAAATAGACATGACCATATCAAAGGGATATTTAACAAAACAGTTTCATTGTGATGGTTTGAGCAGAAAAAAATTGGTTAAGTCACAGATGATTTGAAAAACACAACTAGCAAACTTGATAACAAACTTGAGGATGGCAGAGCAGGGATAGAAAGAGTCAGGGTCATCATGATTATGGAGCCACCAACCAGCCTATTTCTATCTTGTTAAAACTAATGCTATTTTGGGTCTTTGTTGTAGTGAACAAGTAACTAACACAAGTGATAACACTAAAAAGGAAACAGGAGAATGATTGACACAAAATTCTGGACTATGACTATCTTAATAAGGGGATGAATGTGATTATGTGAGAAAAGATCATGGAGAAAGGATCACGGAGATTTGAAATTATGATCTATTTCTTACGCTGAGGTATGGTATACCCCATTTTATTCATTTTATTATTCTTTAAATTTTTCATTATATTTAATAAATATGTATAAAATATTTCATAATCAATATATATATAAACAATTAGGGGACAAAATAAATGTATTTCTTTGTTAGGAAATACCATTAGAAGATCCATAGAAAAACACTGCTGAGGATTTTAAGAAACAAAACACAGCATTAGAATACACTATATAGTGTGGGAGGTTTACTGTATAATTAGAGGAAAGTACAGATGCTTCCAACATGGCTGAGCTTATGTTATTTGCTAGATAATATTTCAATAACATAAAATGTGAAGAACTACATTTTGGTGATTCAAAAATTAAAGATATATGTGAGAAAAGATATCATCAACAGTCAATCATTTTTTAAAAAACAATATGTTTTGTGAAAACACAGCTAATTATAGCCGTCAATGGATCTAGGGCTTTGACAACAATAAAAGTTGAAATCTGGAGTGAGGTCATGTTCACAGAATTGCTACTCTGATTATCTTTATAAAATGAACGTTAAATAAATTCTTTATTCAGAAGTGAATTTACCTTACCAACTGTTGCTACCAACTACTTTCTTCCTTCAGAAAATACACGTGGCAGAATTTCAAACGGATTAGGTTTTACTTGCTTGTCTGTATCTGGGCATTTACCTTCACTCTAGACTCTTTGTGGAGCATATTAGATTCTCATTATGTGTCAGAAATTTAATCATTTCTTCTGATATAATATCATTGAAAATGAGGCTTCAGAATTTTCAGTTGAATAGAATGAGCTCTCATAAATTGGATTAGTGAGTAGAATAGCTATTATTTCTTTGAAAATTTCAACTTTATCTTGGTACAGAAAACTGCCAAGTTAAAAAAGACCAAGTAAGGTAGAGAGTCTCAGCTACAAGGTGAATTAGGACTGAGGAGCCAGTCAAATCATGGCAACTTTAGTTGAGAGAACTGCACTGCATACTTGAAATATGCCAAGAGAGTAGAACTCAAAATTTTCACATACACACACACACAAAATTAATCGATGATAAATATGTAAGATGATGTATGTACCAATCAACTCGACTGGGGGAACCTTTTTCTATCATGAATATGTACATCAAATTACTGTGACGTACATGTTAAATACCCCACAAATTTTCAATGTTATTCAGGTACAATTAACAAATAAAATTGTGACATTAACTGTGTACATGATAGTGATCTGACACATTTATACATTATGAAAAGGCTACAGTCATTTAGCAAATGAACACATCCATTATCTCACATACTTTTTTTTTTTTTGGTAAGATATTCAAGTAGCATTCCCTTAGCCAATCTCAACAATACAATGGTGTTATCAACTGTATCCATCAATTAGATCCTCAGACCTTATTTATCTGATAGCCAAAGGTTTGTACCCTATTACTAAACTCTCCCTATTTACTCCACCACTTTTTTACTCTTTGATCCTATGAATTTTCCCTTCCTTTTTCTTTTTCTTTTTCTTCTTTCTTTTCTTTCCTTTTCTTTCTTTCCTTTTCTTTTCTTTCTTTCCTTTTCTTTCTTTTCTTTTTCTCTTTCTTTCTTTCTTTTCTTTTTTTTTTTTTTTAAGAAGATTACACATATAAAAGATACCATGAAGTATTTATCTTTCACTGTCTGGCTTATTTCACTTAGCATAATGCTTTCAGGTTTCATCCATGTTGTCACAAATGAGAGAATTTGCTTCTTTTTTTGTGACTGAATAATATTCCATTGTATATGCACACCACAGCTTTTTATCCATTCATCCACTGGTGGGCACTTAGGCTGTGTCCTTACCTTGGCTAGGGTAAATAATGCAGCAAGGAACATGGAAGTCCAGATATCTCTTTGAGATAGCAATTTAATTTCCTTTGGATATATACCAAACAGTGAAATTACTGGATCATATAGCAGCTCTGTTTTTAAGTTCTTGAGGAACCTCCATACTGTTTTCCATAGTGGTTGCACCAATTTACATGAGTTCCTTTTTCTCCACCTTCTCACTAACATTTGTTTCTTCCTGTCTTTTTCATACTGTTGTGATTCATAAAGGGTATGTGGTAGCCTGCCCCACTCCCTCACCCTCTCTTTGTCTTTCTCTTTTTCTCTCTCTCAACATCATCATCTCTTTATAAACCATAAGATTTGGGTGGATGAGTGAAAGGAGAAACTTAGGTTATGTTAGGCAAGAAATGAGAAGCACTAACAACTTCACCCAGTCTAGGAGAAGGAAAGAATAATCAGAGAACCAACTTTTGTTAGTAGTATCTACCTGATCTGATCTAAAATATCTTTTGCATATTTGATCTAGGGACCAGATATTCTAGAATTGGTACTGCCTTACTTGGAAGTACTAATGACCCTCATCTCTAATATTCTCAACCATTCCTATTGCTGTTATCTGGTAATTTGAATTCTTTAAAAAATGCTTAAAAGTGCTATCCTATAGGATTTGATTTTCAGTAATAAGGATTTTCACTTCCAGACTAAACAAAACCTAATTATAAACAAGATTTAATTTGTTTAAGAAAATTTTTCCTTTGAACATTTTCCTTTGGTGAACTACAAATTATATACGATGAATAGAAAATAATTATCTCAGTATTTTATTAAAAGCATACTGATTTTATAATTCTTTTCAATCAAAGATAGCTAGAAGTTTAGAAAGTGAGCTAGTGTAAAAATCTGGAATTTTTTTTAATAATATTTGTGCTTGTAAAAAATCTAGGGAAATCTAGCAACTTCATTCTTCTTTTGATATGTAAAAATTAATTTTGGGATATCTGGAACTTATTTTTCATGGAAATAATGTGAGTGCTGATTGGTCTCCCAGTTTTCTTACTAGAACCTGACAAATATATACCCTTATGTACTGTCATTGTCCTTTTTAGGTCTTCCTTTCTTATTATTACTTTTCTTCTCTAAAAATATTTCAGCTACTTTTGGAGAAATAAATGCAGGATTTATGAGCTAAGTACCTACCCACCACTTTTATTCTAGAGACAAGTAGAGAGCTCTGCTTATGTTTGGGAAATGTGGAGAAGTGAGAAGGAAAGGGTGGCGAGTGATAGAAAACATTTCTTTTCTAAGTATGCATAGGAATCTGATTCTTAGGTATGAGTACTCCTTAATTATTTCCTAGAATCTGAGGAACTGCTGAATATTTGTCATCTTTAAAACCAACATGCAATTATTGCCATCAGTAGCAACAGCAGCAGTAACAATGGCAAAATTACTATCATTGTTATCTATATCAGAACTTTGTAGTTCTATTAACAAGAATTTTGGGGCTGATAAATTTTAGTTCCAACCCCTTATTTTCTTTTCATCAAAAATAAAAATAATCTCCCAAAGTAATCATGAGAGAGAACAAAGTTATCACACAAAGGTATCACACTTCCCAATTTCAAACTATATTATGAAGCTATAGTAATCAAAACAGTACTGGCATAGAAATAGACACAAAGATCAATGGAACAGAATAAAGAGCCCAGAAATAAACCCTCACATATATGGTCAATGAATATTTGCCAAGGGAGCCAATAATACTCAATAGGAAAAGTATAGCCTTTGTGGTGTTGGGAATACAGGATAACTGCATGCAGAAGAATAAAATTGGACCCATATCTTACACCTCTCACAAAAATGAACTGAAATAGATTTCAGACTTAAACTTAAGAACTGAAACCATACAACACCTAGAAGAGAACATGGGAGAAAATCTTTTCAGTGGACTTGGTAAGGATTTTTTTTTTTTTTGGATAAGATACCAAAAGCAGAAGCACGAAAGCAAAAATTAACATTTTGGACTAAACTAAAAAGCTTCTGCACAGCAAAAGAAACAATCACATAAAATGCAATGAGATATTATCTCACACCTGTTAGAATGGCTAGCATTGTAAGAGCATTGTGCTATGTGCAATAAGCCAGACAGAGAAAGACAAATACTGCATGGTATCATTTATATGTGAACTCTAAAAAAGTCAAATTCATAGAAACAGAGAGTCAAAAGGTGGTTACCAGGGGATAGGAGGAGGGGAAATGGGGAGATGTTGATCAAAGGGCACAGATTTCAATTATGAGATGAATAAGTTCTGGGGATCTAATGTAAAATATAATAATGCTTACATACTTGAAAATTATAAAAAGAGTAGATCTTAAATGTTTTCAACACCCACACACACAAAAAAGTAATTATGCAACATGATGGAGGGATTAACTTGATGGTAGTAACTGTTTTTCAATATCTAAGTGTAGTAAATCAACAAGTTGTGTACCTTAAACTCACACAATGTTATGTGTCAGTTATATCTCAATAAAGCTAAAAAAGGCAATATTAATCTGATCGATAGTTTTATCTTTCAACCTTTATCAGTTTGTCTGTTTTTATAGTTAATATGCAAAATGAGTTGTTTTAATGTAATTGTAACTATTTAAGAAAAATGTAACTGAATTTATTTTTTCGCTCAGCAAATAATTACTAAATGCTTACTCTATGGTAGTTACCTGTTCCAGATATTTGCATACAAATAAATGGAAAGAAATTCCTGCCCCTGTAAATCTCAAGTACATTACATAGTTTGTATGAAGGTAATGTATATCTTGAGGAAAGTAGGGCAGGTTTAGGGGAATTCAGAGAAGGGATATATTGGCTTCAGTGAAAATGGGTGGGCAGGGTAGGCCTCATAGAGAAGGTAATATTTGAGCAAATGTTAAATGTATATTTCTTAATATTATTATAATCGCTAAATTTAGAACTTATTTGGTAGGAATTCTTAATTTTCTTCTACTATTGGGAAATTTCTGCTTACTACACACTAAACTTTACATAAATAAGTGTGTATGTTATTGCCCTTAGAGAGAAACATCCCATGTAATTTTTAAAAGTTAAGTAAGCATACAATTTTAAAAGATGAAGTAAGATTATTGATTATCTTAGATTGATTAAATTGTATTAGCTGAGAGACTTTAATTAAATTTAGAAAAAATTCTTAACTTTTTAGCCAGCAAAAAGTGGTTTAAATGTATAAAATTATAGTGATTTTCACTAGAAATCAACTCTATTTTTAATAGGAACATGATAAAATAATTCAAAGTACCGAAAACATAAGCTCCTTATTATATTTTTTTTCTCTTTTTTGAAATTTATTTTAAACTATTCCACCTCAAAGGTAGTCAGGGTCTTTTTAAAATTGTGGTTCAAATTTAAAGCCAAACTACACAGGAACTATTTTAATTCAATAGAATGTCCCATCTACTTCCAGAAGAAAGCAGGAGACCAAAATATTTACATATTCTTTCCATTTATAGCTAGACAAAATACAGCTATTTCAGCATAATTTAGTGTTAAATTACCTAGTTTAAAAACCTGGCAAAGGACAGGTACAGTTTATTATAATCATAGCACAAACCATATAATGTTTTTTCCTAAGAAGATTTATAATTGTTAAATATCAAAATGTATCCTTAATGTGCAATCTGTAAAATAATACTTTTGTGTGATCTCTTATAAAAAACATTTTGTAGAGCAGGAAGTTATCCCTTAATTTTTCCTTTACGTAAAGCTGAATTTTAATGCATCAAGTTCTGAAAAGACCATAGAATCATTATTTGAAGGTCTTGCTCTCCTCTCTTAAACTCAGATCTCAATTGTTACTGCCTAAAATGCACCCAAATGATCTTACTTTTCTTCATTTAAAGCTTATTCCTCCCTCATATTCCCCATCTCAATCAGTGGCATCACAATCTAGCTTTACCCAGTTCACTGTAGCAGAGGCATCTTCTATATTTCTCTTTCTGTCACCCCCCAAAGTCTGATTAATTAAAATATCCACTGAAGTCCATACTATCTGCCCTTCACAATGTTGCCACAGTAAGCTTCTCAAACGCAGAACTCACCATGCTGCCCCAGCTTCAAAGCTCCCTGTCTCTCCTAAGATAAACTAAACCCCTTTGCACAGCATGAACAGCTATTTTTTACTTGGCCCGACCCTTGCAGACATTTCACTTTCCACGACAACACACCCCCAGTACCTGTACTGGAGATGTTTTCTGAAAAAGCCCTATTCTCTACATATTTGGGTCTTTGATTCCATTGTATTTTCTGAATAGACTACCTCTTCCTTTTCTACTCATTCATTTATTAAGAAAGATAAATATCTATGGAATATCTCCTCTGTGTCAGGCGATGGACTGTGCCAGGGAGTTAAATGGTGAACAAAGTGGTTAGACACGGTCCCTGCACACGTGAAGTTTGCACTGCTGTGACTGCACATGCCATCTTCCTTCTAGACTCAAATCTCTTCATCTCCTATGCCCAGGTTGAGCTAGTTTCTCCAGCTTCTGGAGGACGTGGCCTCTGTGCTTCCCTTTGTTGTGGTATTTACATCACACTTATTTTTTTAAAGTCCATCTTCCCCACTAGACTCTGAGCTGCTTGTAATAAGGAGCAGGCCTGATCCACCAACAGACTTTCCTATAATCCCTAGGACTGTTAGCTGTCAAATTAAATTGAAGGGACTTGACTCAAAAGTTAAGTGTTATGTCAGAAAACTGGGCTTCTAAAACCGACCACAGAAAATTACTGAGTGCAAGTATATTCTTTCTGTTTAGGCTTTACCATTTTTGTAACAGCTTTAAAAGCCCATTGTAATGTATTCTTCTGTAATTTACCTGGTATACTGTTAATTTTTTCTGTTTTAAAAGAATGACTTCTTTCTCTAAAGATGATAGTGCTTTTATAAATTTATATTCAGTTATCTTCTTTAAACCTTAATGTACACTGTAACTAATGGCTTAAATCATATCTTTGTATTCGTTTTCTCCTGGCATAGAAATCACTCATTCCTTGAAGATTTCTGAAAGTAGTGAGAGGGTTTTCTTTTTCCTCTTGAGTTGCATGTTAATGTATTATAGCCTGAGGAAGGAACAGATGCCCCACTCTCTTATTCCTAATGCTACGATCACCTTAGGACTATTTCAATGCAGGGTTATTTTTCAGTGATCCTGAGATATATTTCTCCCAGTACAACCCAGTATTGTATTTTTATGTTGATTTATTCTGGGGAAATAAATTCAATGTCATAGTTTACAATAGTCCCCTTCCTTTAATAACTAGAATAACTACAACAACTCTTCCATATGTATTCGACAGTAACAACGCATGAATTCCACATTAAATTTTTTAGTGACAGCGGGGACACTAAAGGTAACTGGATTGTTATTATTAGATGAATAGGAGTTGCTCTAATTCATAACCTGGAAGAAATGAGATGTCCCTAATGAAAATCAGGCCATATCAGGCCAGTGGGATTTTAATAAAAAAAAGAAACATGATTCTCAGACTGGAATTATATTTCTTTAAACTATATGCTAAATGCCATCATCAAGAACCTAGCAAAAGGAGAAAATAATGATGCTAATTTTCAGAGCCTAAGATGTTACCAATCAGGATGTTGGATTCAGTCTAACCGTGAAGGCTTATCAAACTACTGCACAGTAGTTTGGCTTAGGCAAGCAAAGTAATTATAGACAAGGAAGCAAGTAGAGTTTTTAAAATATATCCATATCTACCTACAGGTCTAATATAGTTGCATGTATAATTATTTAGAAAGAATCAAATTTAATGTACCTTTTCCAACTCCAACTTGCTTGAAATTTTTCCTGCATCATTACTGTGCCTGAAAAATAAATTGACCCAGTTTATAATATTATTAAAATGTAATTTGAAAAATCCTAATCAAAATGTCATTATTCTTTACCTTGGAACTGATTTTGTTTTCTCTTTCTTCTCATTTGCTTCATGTCCATTAACAGATTCTGTAAAAGTAAAAGAAAGAAAATTTAAATGAAGGGTTATCACTGTGTGTGTGTGTGTGTGTGCGTGTGTGTGTGTGTGTGTGTGTGTGTGTGTGTGTGTGTGTGTGTGTGTTAGAAGCATTACTAAAAACTGAAAATAAACTTCACCTGTACTGACATAACTTTCATGGAGTATTTTATAAACACAAATATCCCCCAATACTTTTTCACTGCTTTAGAGCAGCTTATCAGGCAGAAATAACCACAGTAAAATGAAATGCTATTTTCAGACAGAATGTAGACATTAAAGCTTCCCAATATTATGCAGTAACAATAATATTGTTCTCCCTTATGCAGAACAAAAGGGTCTACTGATAAAGACATGAGAGAGAGTTCCATCAGACTGGCTGCAGGATAGAAAGGGCATTCTTCATTTTTTTGTTAGAAACTATAAATTCAATAATTAAGTTAAGGTAAATATCTGGGCAATGTAATTTTCTTGTATCAATAGTGAGAAATATGGAAAGAGAAAGGTTAAATTCACAGCATATATATATAGACAATTAATTTAAAATATAACCCAGAATTCTTGAGTTTATGCCTATTGCCAATAAGACTAGACCTCCGTGGCCATATCAACTTGTGGTACCATCTATTTCCAGTCCATGATTGGTCGATCCACTGAAATAAGTCATCTGAGTGGCTTCGACCTCTGCTTCAGCACTGATGATCTGCTGTGCCACAGCCTCCACGATGGGCATCACCATGGCAGTAGTTGAGGTGTTGCTAAGCCACATAGATAAGAAGGCAGTACTGGTCATGAACCCCAATGCCAACCTGAAATGAGAGGGCTTTTAGTATGAGCTGTGCTCCTAGCCTAACTAACTCTGTATTGTTTAACTGTGAAGGATGTTGTTGGGAATTCATTTTTTCAAAATAAGGGATCTTACATCCTTGCCTGTTGTCAAGAACTGGACACATTACATTGTCTTCTCTCTAAAAAATAACATACCTAAAACTATAGAATTTTAAATCATGTTTACAAGCCTTCAAATCATACTTGGGAAGAAATGTGATTTCTTTTGAGAAGAAAGTCCCAGGTAATCATTTAGAAGTACATCTTTCCATATAGAGCCATTTATGGAATGCTCTGACTCCCTTTTAAAATAGGTCTATGAGAAAAAATTTGCACTATAAGTTTCAACTTCAGATAAGGTGAATACTTTCTATGTGTAAAACAAAACTTTTTAGAAATCTACTTCAAAAAGAAATGAATCTTAATAAAAAGAAAACTAGAAATGCTTTTAACATAAGGCATTGGCATGACACAAAGCCTTCCAATAAAAAAAGGCTGGGATCAGATAAGTTCTCTATGTGGTGAAATTCCTTAAATTGAAAAGCCATTTAGTGGTGTAATAGACAGAACTCCAGCTCCACTGTGCCGAGCACTCACTACCCCATCCCCTGGGGTCAAAGAAAAGAGATACCCAGAAGACATGGTACACCATTTCACTCTTTTAGAGTTTATATATATATATATATATATATATATATATATATATATATATATATATATATATATATATATGTTATGATGTTTTTAAATAAAAACATATTTTTAAAAAATTTGTTTCATCTGAGTTATTTAATTGTTTGATATTTAACAAAACAGTTGCTCCACATATGATAAACACAGATGTGGTTATAACCTAGAATGAATTATGCAATAGAATTCAGTACAATTTTCTTATTTTCAAAGAAAGATAAGAAGAACCACCTGAAGCTTTAAAGCATAATTTCATTATGCAAATGATTATGACACTGAGAAGTTTTTAGCTTACATGTATAATAAGAAGTGGAATTAAAATAGGCAATTAATTTAATGGAAAATTCATTTCAGTGAAAAAATCAGTCAAATGAATGATCTCACATGCTATAGATGAAATTTCTTATTTTAGTATTTCACTTTGCAACAGCTCATTTAAAAAGAAAAATGTCTACCATGGAATGTTTCTGCACATATTTGTATTTTGTCAGTAATGTCTTTGTCTTTGGTTCTTAAAATCCTCTCTGTGATTAAAGATGCTCTTGAACAAATCTTAAATGTGCAATCAACCAAATAAACAAGATAGAATTGAAAATGACTCTGAAATATATCAATCTTGTCTGTGGAAGTTCAAGGCTTCTCTCAGCTTTGACTCCTATGGTACATAAAAGGTGAGAGAGTTGTGTGCACTTATTCCAATCTCTCTCTAATTAGACCTGTGGTGAAAGAAAAGTCGTTTCCTCCCCTCGTACCACTCAAGTACACTTTACATCACTTTCATATTTTCGGGGAAAAAAAATCACGACATACTGTAGTACAAATGATTGCCTGGATATGCATTACTTATTTGATTATTTGCTCTGCACAAAAATGGTCTATTCAGAATGCAATCCTGGAACAGTAAACAAAGTACTCACCATGCTGGGTTCACACCCACCATCATAACCATTCTCAAAGCAATTCTTTTGTGCAAGTTCCATTTTTCTATTGATGTTGCTAAACAAATGACTCCAATTAGCAGTAGGTGAAAATCTTTGAAATAAGCAGATGCCACCTGAAATTAAACCCATGATTATTTATGTTGGTGGGGGGAAGCAGCATTACACGAGAAAGACATTATTTCGCTGCTTTAACTTTGACCTTCAACTATATAATCCTTCTATTTTGTTGAGAGAAATGTAGATGTGTTTGAATACAAATTTTAATATGTTCTATATTCTTGCCCAGAAATCGTAGTGTTAAAGGAAAATATAAGAAAAAAAGAGTACTCAGGATAGCAGATTTTAAAATAGCTGAGTAACATCAGGCAAGTGCCTTCTAGGCCTTGATTTCTCCATCTGTAAACTTGGGCTAACTGGTTCATGCTCCTATGGTAGAGTGGTGATGACTGATTTGGGACAGTCCTGAGCCAAGCTTCCAACTCGCCGATGTCTTCATTATCACCCAGTATGCCGTAACTTCAGAGTTACTCCTCGTATTTTAAATGGTTATAACGTGTCAAAATTATTCATTATAAAATAAATACCTTTGAATGGGCCAATATTTTAAGCCATTTTTAGCTAACACCATTCAGAGATTAGAAGAGGGTACAAACAATGTGAGCAACAATTTGCAGCAGTATTTAACAAAGAATGCTCTTATTTTTCTTTTAAAAAATTTGTGGTTAAATAAGTTTAGAAAACATTGAAATCTGAAATATTGGAATTTTCTTCTCTGTAGGCCTCCTCAAAACCTTTAAATATTAATACATAGTGCTACTTTATTCCATATACTACATACTTTTCAAACTTATCTGATCATAGAAACCTTGTTTTTCAATTTTTAGGTGGAGTACCTCATGGGATGAATACTTGAGACCTGACTTCAGGAAAGGCTTGGCTAAATTGAATCACAAGGCTGTGCTGAAAAAAAAAGGTTATTAGAGGAAGCATCTCCTTTTAAAACATCAAATAATATCTTATAAAGGGAATGGAAGAATTAGAACAAAACTATTCTAGCATTATTAAACCATGAAGGGATAAGAAAATCAATTGTTATGATGATTTTTCTACCTTGAACTGCATCTACATTTTTAACACAGCTTACTGAGCTTGGCTTGATTTCCAAAAAAGTAAAAATTAAAAATTGCCCTTGGATCAAGGTGGAAAAGTGGACATCTTCTTTATGTTTTATGAAAAATTATTTTATCAGGCTTTTCAAAGTTTATATTTATTTCTTTATATTTTGTAGTAATTGCATGATAGAAAGTAAATAATTATATCAATTTATTATTTCATTTATTGATTATTCTAACATTAATAAGCATCCACCATGTACCAAAACTGTCATATGAGCAGGGGTACAGGTATAAATGCCTGAAGGCTTCCCTTCTTCACATCTCTTTAATTCTCAAATATCAAACTTTTCTAATTCAATCCTACTATTTGTCTGTATTTCAGATCCTGTTTGTTTTCTTCTTAGCATATCACATTGTGGAAATACTGTCTGTTTACCTGTTTGTTACGTGTCTTCTCTATTACACTACACATCCTGTCTAGACTAGGAATCTGTTTTGCTAGCCGTTGCATATTTGGCACCTAGCACAGTCCTGCTGCAGAGGGGAACTCAGTAAACAGTATTAAATAAATGAGAGGGAGGAAAGGAGTCAATAAATAAGTTAGGGTCACTGAGAAACTAAATCTCAGTTGTCTACATGCCATTCCCAAACTTCTATTCTCTTAACTCCCATGACCCTTACTCTCAGTTTAATTATTCTTTCAATTTATTAATTTACTAGTGCTTCCAGACTTATAAATCATTTTTTTTCTCCCTGGTTCCATCCTTCCCTCTCTAGAATTTTCTTCTTGGCCTTCTTAGAAAATTACTTTTACTTTGCCCTTTTCTTAAATGAAATGCTGGTAGTCTGTAGCTTTCCTGTTTTGTACACTGAATGGTTACATTTTATGGTCTCAATTTCTAGCTCTATGTAACTAAAATAATGTCTAGTACATAGTAGGCATCCAATACATATTTGCTGAATGAATGCTGGAGACATTAGAATATTTATATATATACAAGTAAGTCTTCTGAGTTTCAGACTGGTGTATGTAACTGGACATTTCCATTTGAATTTTCCAGAAGTGTCTAAAAACTCGACATATCTTCTGTGGTGATTGAAACTTTTACTCACCTGCCTGAGCCAGAAACCTGAGGGTCAGCACGATTCCTATTCACTTCAATATGTATAACTAAGTTCTATTGTTTCTAGTTCCTTCAAATCTTTTAAATACCAGCTTTTCTCCATTGACATATTGCTACCTTAATTATGCTCCTCACCAGTTCTCACCTGGTTACTGTATGATCTGTCCTTTCCTAATCCACCCTTTGCCATTGTCAGAGTCACTTTTCTAAAGTGTAAGTATGATCACATTATTTCCTTCCTATACTCCCTTCAGTGGGCCCCTTGACTATTAAAACCAAATCTAATCTTCTCAATATGCCTTACAAGGTTCTTTATCACTTGGCTCATCTCACCTCTCCAGATTAGTCTTTCAGTCTCCATCAGTTTCTCCCTATGTGTAAAGTTCTCCAAACACAGAAATGCTTTAACACTTTCTTGTCATTTAACTGAAACGATACTTTTCTCTTACCTTAGTTACCCCCTAATCTTCTTCCATAGTTGAACTTAACTGTCAATTCTTCCAAGATGCCTTCCACAGACACCACAAACTTGATTGGATGGGATTCCCTTTTGTTATAACATATCTTATTCGATATAGTAACCATTTATTTCCTTAACTATTGCTTTCATTTGACTGGACATATTTCGAAGCCACAAATGTGTTTTATTGATCACTGCCTTTATGGACTTAGGACATGCCTGGCACATATTAATAACCATGGCTTTATATGTTTCCAATAAAAATTTACTTTAGAAATTGGTTCACAGGCTGGACTTGGCTTTCATGGTTTGCCAATTTCATAATAGATTATGTAAACAAACTAAGGCCTGTAGTTCAGTTGTCTTAATAAAATTAGTCGTTAAACTTAAGAAGGAATTTTCACATCCTCTGTTTTCTATTGTATTATCTATTCTTTGCTTTTCATCAGAGTTGGTCTATTTGCAGAAGAACATTAGCTACAGGTAGATGAGTTTGTTTGTAATATACTTGTATAGGAGGTAATATGAGAAGTGTTATTGGTTTGTAAATGACATTGATAAATATAACTATTTTTGAGGCAAAATTGGTATTTCAGATAAAATTTCTAATGAAATTTAAAATCTGTTTGGAACATCAAGGTAGTTATAGTTCCATTTCAAGTGTGATTTCATCAAAAAAACCCTGAGTTTTTGTGATCAGAACCTAGGTTCTGTCTTAGCTATATAATTTATAATAATTTAGCAACCTTTCTACAAGTCAATATACTTATGCATGAAATTAAATATTACTTCACATCAAGTTTTTGAATTAAGAGCCTATATTTTGTTGTCTATTTTTTAGAAACTATGTACTTTTTGTATTGCTAAGTCCAATGGTCAATTTACAGTTTTCACATTAATTAACCTATTAGCAGATCTGACACTTTGGACCATTGCCTCATCCTTAAAACAATTGCTTCGCTTGGATTTCAAGACCCCACACTCTCCTGGTCTTCTTCCTATCTCAATAACCTATTGTTCTCAGTCTTATTTGCTAGTACTTTGTCTTCTCACCAACCTCCTAGTGCTGTTGTTCTCCAGAGTGCAATCCCTTGTCCTTTTTGCTTTACTACTTTCACTCACTCTCTAAATAATCTCATCAAGTCTGAGGGCTTTAAATACTATCTATTTGCTGATGGTTCCCAAATCTGTATTTCTAGCTCAGCTCTGGCTCATGAAATCCGGACTCATTTGCACCTAAATGCCCACTCAGCATTTTCACTTAAATTAAAATAGGTATTTCAAACTTAATGTCTAATGCTGAACTCCAGGTGTCAGTCTTTCTCCCACAACAGCCTGCTTTGCCCGCAGTCCTCCCCATTTCAATTGATGGCAAATCCATTTTTCTGGTAGGCAGATCAAAAAGCTGGGAGGGGTCCTGGACTCTTTTCTTTCTTTCATATCCCATATCAAATCATTCAGAAAACTTATTTAAAAATATATCCATAAAATATATGTATTATACTAAATATCCTTATTAATATCTCTGGTCTCAATCACTATGGCCTCTCACCTGGATTACTGCAAAAACCTCCACCTGCCTCCTTTCTACCTTGTTTCTCAACACAGTAGTTCAAGTTATCCTTTCAAAATAAAAGTAAAAAATCCATCATATTACCCTTCTATTCGAAATTCTCACTTCATTCAGGGTTAAAACCATACTATGGCTTATGTTGGCCCTTTATGGTCCAACCCCTCTTCACAAGATTTCCCTAAAATCATCTTCAATCATTCTCTCCTTCATTCACTCTGCTACAGTCACACTGTGGACATGCCTACCTGCCTGAAGGTCTTTGCACTGGGTATTTCCCCTTTGGCAATGGTTGTTCCCCATACACTGAAATGGCTACCTCCATCATGTCCTGCAAATCTTCATTCAGGTATTTTCATCTCATAGAAGTCCACTCCAATTATCCTATTTAAAACTGCAACCCTCTCCTGATGCTCATTCTTCTGTTCCTTTTTCCCCCATATTATTGTTTGCTGTCTCTTTTCTCCTAGGAAGACAGAGATTTTTGTCTGTTTATCTTCATCGATGTATTCCAAAGTTCCTGGAAAAATCCTAGCATGTAAATATTTATTAAATGTCTAAGTGTGTAATATAATATCTATATGTACATGTGTATATCTTCACATTTATATATCTAAAATTCAGATATAAATGTGTGTATATACTATTTAGAATATATAATTTGGCATACTACTAGTAATAATACTGTTTGAAATATATAGTTGGGCATACTAAATATTTAGCACTTCAAATTTATTCAACATACATGAGAAAAATTCAGTACTTGTTGACATTCTTTAATACAATGATGTGCTCAGTAAGATACAGGTATTTAGCATTGGCTTGATAAACAGGTAAGATGAGGTTAAAATACAGTGGCCAAAGAGGAAGATATGTAGGGCTGTGAAATTAGATAAGGATATTAACAATGTATTATTCTCTTTAATTACAGAGTTGAGATCCCAAAATGCTGCTGTAGGCTAGAATGATAGTTTAACACTATTTAACATACTTTAACTGGGAATATTAAAGACTACTTGATACTTAGTTTGTATCATTGTTTCACATTTATTATTTAATTTGATTGTTTCAACCCCTAGATTGTGTGGCATTATCATGCCCACTACAGAGGAGGAAAAAAAAAGAGTTATTACGGGTCATAATCAGGAGCATACAAGTAATTATGGTGAATATGAAGTTTTAAGCTCAGGTCTTCTGACTAAATCTCTAGCCCTTTCCTTGTAGCTTTGGTCATCTATTTATGAATAAAAGGTCAGTTGCTCTGTCTGGAGAGAGTATCGCAAGACGAAAAAACAGTTTTCTCTCCTTAAAGTACTAAGGACTGATTTGTTGTAAGCTCCATTTAAACTTAACAGGTGACAAAAGTCGCATAAAGTTTAAAACAAACTTAGGCTAAAATACCAGAGGGGAAATGACAGACTCAATTTGCAGCAGTCAGATGTTTCTAGAATGATTGGTTCACTTTTGTCAATGAACTACTACTACTACTACTACTACTACTACTACTAATAATAATAATAATAATATTGACCAAGATATTGAGTGCTTACTATGTGACAAACATTAACTGTTTAATCCTTCAATCTCATTGACAAAACAGCGGTAGTTCCAGCAAGAGGAAAGGTGATGGTGATGATGGGGTTGCAGGTGGGAGAGGGGAGGTGGTGAGGAAGGGAGTTGAGGTCCGGAAGACTTAAGGAAGAGATTATATTTATTTTTTAATCCAAGCAGCACTATCATATCAGGAAGAAAGATGAGGTTTATTTGTGGAATCTTCTATGTCGAAGAAAAATTTAAAGAGTCAAAGTGACTGAGTTTCAGACTTGGGCTCAATAAAGCTGAGTCATTTAAATGTTCAGATTCAAAAATAATATGGAATTCCTAGTAGGGTATTCAAAGCTTTTAGGCACCTCCAGTGTGACCTCATCTGTAAGAGACATCGTGGACAGGAATCCCTGCCCAGGCTGGACCTACTCAAACCTCCCTTCCAAGTCCATTAGGATTCTCAGTTAAATTAGCCCAAGGCTGATACTTTCAGGGATAAAAGACTCTTGAATAAGAATCTGCAGCCTGAGTTATGCAATAGCCTGCTGGCTACAGAAATGCCCTATGATTCCATTTTTACTTGTTTCTGCCTCAGCTTCTTATAAAAAGTTAATATAGTCAGTTTGACTACTATTAAATCTTAAGAGACAAATCTTAATCTTAAATTAAACTTAATTATCTCTGGCAGTAGGACCACCAAAGACAGCAGGAAAGGGGTTTATAATTAAACATCCTATCTGTGAGGACTTGCCAACTCCTTTTTAAAATATATATCCTTTATTGAGAGCCATATAGCATGTCAGAGCATTTGAGAAACTTCTTAAATTTTAGCTTGCAGATTCTGTGGGACAGCAGAGCTTCAGCCTGGGAGTGAGAGGAAATAAAGTACAGCTTTGGCTACACTCTCTTCTAAATCAATGATGCTTAAAAAAGAGTCAAGATTATGAGGGAGAGGGAAATACCGTAAGAGTTGCAGAAAGGATCAGAAATGCAAAAAGATAAACTTGGACTCTAAAATGGGGGAAGAACAAGAAAATAAAAAAGAGAATAATAGCTTCTCCCACAGGATAAAAACCAAAAACCAAAATCCAAAAACCAAAAAACAAAAACAAACCCCAAAACTATATCACAGGTTAGTTAAAAAGAAAAATCTTCACCTACATTATAAGACAGATGAGCTTCTTGATATCAATACTGGACCGTAGAAGAAGATAGAAGTTCAAAGGTGACAAATTACACAGACTGGCATCTTGAACTTAACATCTTTCCTGAGAATGTTTCAGCTGTGGTTTACACAATTGTGTGCTGGGTGGCTGGCGACTGCACAGAGATAGTTATTCTGATTTCAATACATTTCATGCTTTTAATGGGAAACTGAATTCATTTTTCTCAGATGGGTACTTTTAGATTGCATAAAGGTAAGAAGCACCTCTCAGCATGAATAAACTCCTCTCAGCAAGAACAAAATAGAAATACACGTGAAAGCTAATTTGGCTTTATCTTCTGAAATAGCAGGTTTCTGGGAAAGAAAACAGGGAAGCTTTTTCTTCATTAAAAACAACAATTGCTTTCCAACACTGTGTCAGACTGAGCTCTGCTGAACAAAATGCTTATGCAGAATGTGAAAGAGTTGGCCCTTTTGTTGGGAGAGATGCACCAGGCTTAGATGGCCCCTGGGAAGACTGAACATGCATGTTTCCTATTTACACGCATGACGAGGAAGCTGCAGCTTGCATTTTGTTTTCGTTCACCCAAAGGTGGATACACATGCCAAATTCTAGAGCAGAGAAGCAACTAGAGGACTTACATGGAAGCCTTATCCACAGGATTATTGTTCCTTTTAAATATAGATTTTCTCAAGGAAAATATCAGCATAAAATAAAAGACTATGACAGACATTTGCAAGAGAATTTACCTTCTTAGAAGGCATGATTCCAAACAATGGGAACATCAAACCAGGCAGCAGAGCTGTAACTGACAGAGGCAAAGCTTCCGTAAGCCAAAATACCGCCACAACGAAGAGTATGTAGGCACATTCTGCTTCCTGGAAAAGACAAAACACAAGATGAAATGATGAGGCTGAAGGTGTCGTTCAAATTGCAATTACGTTTGCTAAGTGGTGCCAGAGAAAGTAAGAAGAAACTCAGAAGGCCTCCGCACCTTTGAATTCGGCAGTAAGCTGCCCAATTTCTTGGGGGTTCTAAGAGCCAAAATTTAATACACGTGAAAAACCAAAGACATAAAATGAAAGCCTCATTCATTAAGATTCCTTCACATTTCCTTTAAAACAGATGACAGCATATAGTCAACTCTCTGTGCTTCATATCAGTGCATGTGGATGTTAGGGCTCACCTTTATTTGGCCTATGAAACGCACTCCTAGTTCTGTGGGAGTACGGAAAGGGCCAAATTACTGCCTTTTCTCAGGCAGGACACATCTGCCTTTTAATTGCATTCCTTGGTGCCTGGTTAGTTGGGACCCACAAACACCTGCCTCCCTTTCCTTCTACTAAAAGGGGGAAATCAACCTTGTACAATCAACAAAGTACAAGCAAAGTACTTGCTTGTACTTTTGTTTCATAGATGGAAGGACAGTGTCAGGTTACGTAGCATGGATGAGACTGAATTAGCTCTTAAGCGACATGAACCTAGAGGTGAAGAACCTTTTGCTTTGCTTTTTAGAAAGACAGCTGCTCCTGGGAGACACAAGGAGACTCAACAGGATTGAGAGTCTTAATAGAATCTGCTGCTTTGCTAGAAATAAGACTGTGGGTTTCTGCTTTAGGGCATTGTTAAGAAATGGTTGAAATTCATCATTATATTTGGCTTATGTAAATAATTTTGATATGAAATCGCCTGGTGAAATCACTTAAAACACACTAAGTGATCAATAAAGATTATCATCTATTATATATGGCTTTTTTGTTGTTGTTCTCATAATGCTTAATCGCTGCAAGATTCTTGGCTGAATTTGAAAAATTTACAAAAACTGTTTCAGTTTAATGAAGTATTTTATTTATGATTTTCCCAGGGCAATAAAATTTCTAGCACTGCTGCTCTCTGATTCAAGTACCTTGGGATGATTCCTCCGGGCTTTGGTATTTACTCTCCCAATCCTTGCACTTTCATTAAGTTTTTAAAAAATTCTTAAGAAACGAGAATTATGTCATATTTTTACTGTGTTATCATTTTAAAGGAGAAAGAATAAAGGTGTTTTGATATTGACAGTTTTATACAAAGTCTGCCTCTATAATCTTGACAGAAAGTAAAATAGTGAAACAAAGCTGAGCCTTGACTGAACCTTCCTAACTTACTCCGAAGAGAATTTGTGAATACTAGCTTAATTTAAAATGCCAGTATAGAAGAAAGACCAGGCTTGCATTTTCTCTTAGTTAGAACACACATGAATATTCTAAAAGCTCTTCTTTATGGCTTTAAGTTTTCTATCATAGAATAGAAAGCTATCGAGAACCTAGTTTTTAAAGATAAAATGGCCCTTTACCATCTTGCTCTTTAGGCACAACCAGTCTCCGTCCTCTCTCTTCCCATCATTTTACCTCTCACACCTGCCCCTCGCTTGTACCTCACTTCTTCCACTGCAGGCAAGGCTGTTCCAAAACCAGATCCAGAGACTCATGGACATGGACAATGGACTAGTGGTTACCAAAGAGAAGGGGTTATAGGGGAGGGGAGAGGTGGACGGGGGAAAGATCATTTTAAATCATTTCTTCGGTGAAATATAAATAAATAGATAGATAGATAGATAGATAGATAGATAATTTTGCTGTTTAAAACAAAACAACAGCAATAACAACAAAACCAGATCATCTTCCAAGGATCCACTTTGCTCTTATCTTCCCTTTGTATACATACAGCCAGATTAAGGGGCTAGCCACCCTGATGACTATCTGGAGCACCAGTTCATAGGGGACTGCTAAAATATCAGGGGGAAAAAAAGAAAAAAAAAGAAAAAGAAAGAAAGAAAATGAAGAAAGAAAAAAATATACTACTAATTCTGTTCACTACATGTAACACTTGCCATAAGGAGCGAAATTTCACTTCAACATGGGTTTACTTTATCTAGACATTCATACTCTGCTCAGATGGGGCAACACTGGGGACAGAATATAAAACCAAACTTCTAGTATTAAATTGTAAGCTTGTCTGGAACACTTTCATATTTTAACAGGCTCAATCCTGATTTAAAACAATAAAGTCAGTGATTTTCACTTGTTGAATGAAAACAATTCAAAATCCTCATCTTGCACTGAAGTCCATCTTTATAATATGATTTACCCTATTACTTCCTAAAATCACGTCAACTCCAATTTTTAAAGAGCCTTCTTTACATATCTTCTCGATATTTGGGTTCTGATCCTTGCCCCTCATCATATACCCTTTTCCTGAACTCTAATCTATAATATTCAGCCAGGCTTAGTTATAGTAGTAAGTCCCCAGATGCCCGTAAGTGCCAGCTTCTACTGCCTGAGACCATATTTTGTACTCTTGAAGTCTTTGACTTAGTTTGACTATTTATATGAAGTAATTGCAAACTGATGGTCAAGTTTAGCAAGAAAATATAATTTATTTGATTCACAGGGGTGTGGTGTGTGTGTGTGTGTGTGTGTTCAATTTGAGTCAGGCTTTATAAACTAGCAGGTTTAAAATTAAAAATAAATTCTGAATTTCTGGCTTCTCTTGAAAAACTAAGGAATTTGATAACATCAGGATCATATTCTTCCATTCCAATAATTCTCCAGTCTTGAGAAAGTCTTACCCTTTAGAGACTAAGCTGTACTTTTCCAGTTCTGCTCTCGTAGTTTTGCGTACAAGTCCCAGGAGCTTATCACTGTGGCTGGTTAGGGCACCATATCTGCTTTGTTCCTAATAGCTGCTTTCCTGGAATTTGTAGGAAACCCCCTATTTTCTTCTATCTTAAGGAAGCTCAAAGTCTAGAAAAGGAGGATAACAGATTCCCTTCTGAGGGGCAGAGTGGCCATCCGTCCTGGTTTTCTCTTGATAGTTCTGGTTTATACCTCTTGTTTATGCTTGTTGTTCCTTCTGATTAGCAACCCTTTTTATTCTCAAAAGTGTTTTTCTTTGGCTGATAAATTATACAGTCATCCTATTGATGAATCCATCCTAGAAATACCTCCTTCCTCCACTTCCTGTTTTCTATTTGTGATCCTCCTTAACCAGGCTTGGAGTCATGGGCAGGAAAGGGTTCTTTCCCAACAACACTCCTTAGGCATTCAATGGCAGATGGTTAATTCAGGCACAATGTTAAGTATTTTCTTTTAAGAGTCTTATATTCAAATATATAGTGTTATTTGATTTTTTTAAATCAAAGATCTGTGAATATTCTTGTTAAGTAAGAGAAAGGAACAAAGGATAGAGAAAAACATTTCATTGTTTTCTTTTATTTACATATATTTTTTAAAACTATATAAAGGTGAGTAATTTTTTGTGAGCAGGTTCTCCTCGTGAAGAGAAAACTCAGAAGTTGTCTAACTGTGCTGCAATTCAAAAGGCATTGTAGATATTTCATTCATAGAACCAGCTTGGAGGCAGAGTAAAAAATTGCTTCATTTTCTCACTGGAAATTCTTAGTGACCCATGATCTCTAGCTATACCATCTTTGCTCCTGTAGATCTCTTTAAATTTTTTCTCTTCCCTCTTTCTACACCTTCTTAGCAAGGCACCTACTCCTAAAACAGAACCACACCACTTTTACTACCACAGCTACTACCACGAGCAAACAATGATAAAATAAGAGCCCAACCGTCAAGTGTGTTATACTGTGGGGGAATTGTTTTTTCTTCTCTTCCAACTCCTCTCGAGTCTAGTGAAAGTCGCAGGTACATCTGATAACTTTATTAAAATTAATTCTGCAACTATAACATGTAAAAATTTTAATCAAATTCTATTCTAGAAATAGCAAAGGATTTTAGTAGTATGAATTCTTGAACTGAATGAAGGCAACAAAAATAACGTCTACTTTTATTTCATTCACTAAACAAAATATAGAAAGAAAAGATTGAAAATTATAGAAAAAATATAGAAAATGATTTATAATTATTATTAAGACAAATATTACAAAATTTTTAAAAAATTATTATTCCTTCTGAGAATACTACATGAAATGAGGGGGAGGGGAAGCCCAGAAAACTTTCTCAAAAATAAAAATATAAATTTTCTATTAAAAAATCTATACTCTTTCACACTTTCAAAAGTAGCATCGAGAAATATAGCAAACAAACCACACCATCAGACAGGGGCAGTCATGTAGAATACAGGTGTCATAATTTCCATTAGATAGTAGGAGGTGTAATGTCACTTAACCAGGGTTTCCTGCTCAGTATGTGTGCACCATTCCTCCCTGTGTCAATTAGGGTCATTTGTACCTTCTCTATTGTAAGAAGCCCCTCTCACACTATGAGAGATGAAGCTATGACATGCAGACTGATTACCAATATGGATGGGAAATTCCTGTTCCCTGATATTTAAAAAAATTTTTTGAAGTATTAAAAACCTTAGTATATTTATTAAGAGTTTTCAAAATTATAAAATACATGGAAAAAAATAATATAATAAACAAACCTGTATACCTCATATTCTTAAAATATTGCCACTTTTGCTTAATTTTTAAAAAATAAATAGAACATTCCACATATAGTTCAAGACATACATATACCATTCCTTCATTTCTTTCTCTTCTGTCAATCTCCAGTGTCAATAACTGTCTAGAATATGGTCTGTATCCTTTCTATGTTTTTTTTTTAATTTTGACACATATAGGCATTAATACATTAATAAATAATGTGTGGTTTTAAAATGTATTGTATACATCATTTTCAAATTTTTTTCACTCAGTAGTTTATGTATTTCAAATGCATATTGATACGTGTATACCTACTGTTAATGCATTTCAAATGTATATAGTATTTCTTTTTACAAATATCTTACAATTCATTTGTCTAGTTTTCTATTGATGGTGGCTTGGGTTCTTTCCTACAATTTTTTGTTATTATAAGACTATGAACACCTTTGCACCTAGCTCCATGTAGACATAGGAAGGAAATTTCTTAGCTAGAGTATAAAAGTGTGTGAAATCTGGGTGAAAGAAATATGTTTGAATTTTACTGCCTATTTCCTATTATGTTTTGTGTTTTTACTAACTTGCGTGAGAAATTCTTCATATATTATACATTCCCATGGTTTTTTTTATAATGTTTAAAAATTTTCTTCTCAAGTGTAGGGCTTTAATTATTTGTACAGAAATTTGATACCTCCCAAATCCTCTCGATATGGATAACCACAATGCCTTGATTTTTTCTATTGGCTGGTCCATTTTTTTGCCCACTATTTCATGTTGCTATGTATTTCCTATGCCAGATTTTTACAAATGCAGGCACCTATGTTTCTAGGCTCTTTATTCTGTCCTTTCCCCACAACACCACATTGCAAAAATCAATCTTGAAAATTTATTAAGCTCTTTTAATTACTATAGCTTTTCAATAAGTTTTATCTTCTGTATCTCAAATCCTTCAACTTACGTTTTTCTCAAACTTGTCTTAATAGTTTTAGGTTTTTACATTCTTTTTGAATTTTAGATTTTTATTCAAATCACAAATAACTTATAGAGTAAGAAATGGTGTTAAAATTTTTGATTTATAAACCTTTCTATTCCTTTTCATATTCACTAAATTCCTTATATTTTGTAGTTTTCTCCACAAGGATCTTAAATATCTTTGTTAGATATTGTTATTATTGTCAAGAATGAGAAATTAATCTAATCATCCATTTGTAGAGACTCTTTTTTCTTTTCTGTTTGGTAGCTTAAAATTTTTGTCTATTTTTGATGGTCTGAAGTTTCATTTACAATATGTCTAAATGTGGACTAATATTTAAAAAATGGTTTTGTACATAGAAATGTATATTCAGTCTGAGAGCTCATATATATATATTTTTAATTCTGGAGAATTTATACATTATTACTCTAAATATAGTCTCTATTCTTACTTTTTCAGGTATACCTTTTACATATATGTTAAGAATTCTGAATTCATCCTCCAAATTATTCTTTCACTCAAAAAATATTTGTTTTACAGACTGATTTTTTGTTGAATTCCCAATATTCTTTCTCAGTTCATTTCCAGGATTTCTAACTAGTCATTTCTACTTGTTCTTGTTTCATATTTCTTTTTCTAAAAACAGCTTTAATGAAGTATAATTGATATACAAAAAAACTACACCTATTTATACAATTTGAGGAGTTTTAAACATATGTACCACTAAAACTACCACCACAAGCAAAGTAATAAAGATATCCATCACATTCAAAAGTTTCCTTGTGCCTCCCTATGTTTTGGTTTGTGGGGCGGAGGTACGGGAGAAACACAGACCTACTCTCTTAACAAATATTTTAAGTACACAAAATTAACTGTTAACTGTAGACACTATATTGTGTAGCAGATCTCTAGAACTTTTTATCTTACATAATTGAAACTTTAAACGCACTGAACAATTTTTCATTTCCCCCTTGTCCAGGCCCTGGCAACCATCATTATACTCTCTACTTCTGTAAATTTTACTATTTTAGATACCTGCAGAATTTTCCTTCTGTGATTGGCTTATTTCTCTTAGTATAATGTCTTCCAAGTTTATCAATGCTGTTGTAAATGGCAGGATTTCCTTAGTTTTTTTAAAGGTTGAATAATACATACATACATATATATATATATATATATATATATATATATATATATATGATATAGATGAATGTGATATCCATTGATACACATTTTGGTTGTCATTTTGGATATTGTTAATAATGCTGCAATGAATATGGAAGTACGAGTATTTCTTCAAGATACTGATTATAGTTCTTTTGGGTATATACCCATAAGTGAGATTGCTGGATCATATGGTTCTTTTGGATATATACTCATAAATGGAATTGCTGGATCTACTTTTAATTTTTTGAAGAACCTCCATACTGTATTCCATTTTATACACCAACAATAGTATACAGGGGTCTAATTTCTCTGCATCACAGCCCATCAAAGCCAAGGCTTACTTTAAAAAATAAAAATAAAAACTATATTAATAGTGTGAGATAATATTTCATTATAGCTTTGATTTGTATTTCACAGGCAATTAGTAATGTTTTCATATACTTGTTGGCCATTTGTATGTCCTTGGAGTAATGTCCATTTATGTTCTTTGCCTATTGTGTATTCTTAGCACCCCTTGTCAAAGATTAGTTGACCATATATGCATGAGTTTATTTCTGGGTTCACTATTCTGTTCCATTGGTCTACATGACTCTCTTTATGTCTCTCTGATACTGTTTTAATTACTACAGCTTTGTAATATATTTTGAAATCAGGAAGTGTGATGCCTCGAGCTTTTTTCTTTTTGCTCAAATTGCTTTGGCCATTCAGGATCTTTTGTGGTTACATATTAATTTTACAATTGTTTGATCTATTTCTGTAAAGATTGCTATTGGTATTTTGATAGGGATGGTACTAAATCTGTAGAGTGCTTTGGGTAATATGGACATTTTAACAAAATTATGTCTTCCAATCTATAAACCTGGTATGGCTTTCCATTTATTTGTGTCTCTTTAATTTCTTTCATCAATGTTTTATAGTTTTACAGTTTTCAGTATAGAAATTAAAACTCATGGTTAAGTTTATTGATAAGTAGGCTATTCTTTTTGATGCTATTGTAAATGGTTTTGTTTTCTTAATTTTATTTTTTATAGTTACTTGTTAGTATATAGAAACAACTGATTTTTGATGTTGATTTTGTATCTTGCAACTTTACTGAATTTATTAGTTTTTACAGTTTTTTACTGAATATTTAGGATTTTCGATATGTAGTATCATGTTATCTACACATAGAGATAATTTTACCTCTTACTTTCCAATTTGATGACTTTTATTTCTTTTCCTTGCCTAAATGTTCTCTCTGGGCCTTCCAATACTATGTTGAAAGAAATGGTGAGAGCAAGCATCCTAGCCTTTTTCCTGATCTTAGAGGAAAAGTTTAGTTTTTCACCACTGAGTATGATGTTAGCTGTATGCTTGCCATATATGGCATTTATTATGCTGAATTTCACTCCTTCACACTTAATTTATTGAGCATTTTTATCATAAAAAAAGATGATGCATTTAGTCAAATGGTTTGTCTGTATCTATTAAGATAATGGTGTGATTTTAAAAAATCTTTTATTCTGTCAATGTGCTGTATTACATTAAGTGATTTGTGTATATTAAATCATCCTTGCATTCCCAAGACAAATCCCACTTGATTATGCTGTATGATCCTTTTAATGTGCTAATAAATTCAATTTGTTACTATTTTGTTGAGGATTTTATAAGTATATTCATCAGGGATATGGGTCTGTAATTTTCTTTTGTTGCAGTGTCTTTGTCTGGGTTTGGTGTCAGGGTAATGTTAGTCTCATAAAATCATTTTGGAAGTGTTCCTGCCTCTTCAGTTTTTTGGAAGAGATTGTAAAGAATTGGCATTAATTCTTCTTGAAATATTTGGTAGAATTCACCAGTGAAGCCATCTGCTCCTGGGCTTTTTTTGTTGGGAGCTTTTTGATTAGTGATTCACACTCCTTACTCATTATTTGTCTGTTCAGGTTTTCTATTTCTTGATAGGTCATATGTTTACAGGACTTTATCCATTTCTTCCAGGTTATCCAATTTGTTGGTGTGTAATTGATATTATCTCTATTAAAAAATACTTTGTTATTCTTTTTGTGTATTTTTCCCTCTTTCCTTACCTACTGATTTCTCTATTATTTGTGTCTCATTTGGAGTGTTTTAATCTGTGTTGATTTCCTTGTGGTCTTTCTCAATTATCTTATTGTATTTTCAAATTTTATATTCAGATTTATATTGGGTGGTAGTTGTTTTGTTTGTGTGTGTGTGTGTTTTTTCTTTCTGTACTCATTATTCTTTATCTAAAACTTTTACAGTTGCCTCCAGCTAGCTTTGAGCTCCCTGAGGGCCTGTCCTGTCAGGGCAAGGAAATCCAGTTATCTAGCTGGATCAAGTAGTTAGAGCCAGGTATAGGATGGGAGTCTGGGCAGTGTCTGCCCTGTGAATACTGCCACAGAAAGTGATTAGTCTAGCTCTTTCCCTTTCGCAGCTGCAAGAAAACCATTCTCCAACCCTTAGTTTGTGGCATTGAACCTGACTCTGACCCCAGAATAATGTAGGAGTACTTGATACCATAGTTTCTTACCTTTTCTTTACTTATTCGCTTTTATGATTCATTCTGTTCTACAGAAATACTTATTTGCTTTGTATTTAGAGTAGAGAAGGGAGTTTGGGTGGGGTGTGTGTGTGTGTGGGGGGGGGGTTGTTCCTAACTATATAAACTTCATCTAAATGCTGATCATAGCCTTTATAGATAGAAAAAGTTTATTTAAAAGAAAAAAGTATTTGCCAGGTAAATCTTTTTTTCTTACTTGTGATTAAAGTAAGAGGATGGCAAAATAACATTTATGAATGCCTACTGCATGCCAGATAGAATTCTTGGTGGTCTATATAACTTATTTAGTCCCCACTAAAATTTCATGTTGAACTAAGGATCAATGATCACATTGCTAGTACTTGGTTGAGTTGGGATTCAATCCATATATACGCTCCCTGAGGGCATAACTCATTTTATTAATTGCCCTATTCCCAGCACTTAAAATGCCTGGCATATAGCAAGCACTCGATAATATTTAATGAATGAACAAATGTTTCTTCTCTGTGTTCTTTCTACAATTGTTTTTATTCATATATCTTGACCCCTATATAAAACACGCATTCACTATCCTATTCATCATCATTTAGCATAGGAACCTCTTTCTTTGTCTTGTTCTCTTTTCTATTTTCTATTTGCCTAGCACTAGATTTCTTGACCCTCACCCCAGTGGGTGAATGTCTCTACATTTCTCCTAGAGCTCACATCTCATCAACAAACTAGAATTGGAAGTAAAATATTTACCTGCATAGGCTAATTCCCCATAACTGACAATGTCCAACTTCCTCAGACTCCACTTAACAATATCGTACTCATATCCCATCTTAACCACCTCAACTATGTGCAGCCAGGGCACTTGCTGCATAAGTGGAAAAGGGAAATGAAGCTATGTCTGGGCAGTTTGGATAATGCTACCCCCACCCCAAGATCTGACAGTCAAATTATTTTGGCTGATTATGTTTTAAATTATAGCTCCAGATGGAATTAAAATATAAATTAGGCTTTAAAATATAGTTTCTTCTCTCTCCCCCCTTTTTAACAATACATTGATATTAGGAAGTAATTTGGCTGATGAATTAATATGTATGTGGATATGCTCTCTCAGCACAGCTTGAGAAAAGTAGGAGCAATCATGGGTCTCACTCACTGCTATTGATTTCTAAAGAGAATGCAAAGCAATTAAGAAAGGAGAAAAATCATGCATTCTAAATCTGTGTGCTACAAGAAAAACACTATTATTTCAGAGCCTATAAAGAGCTTTGCATGGTCCGTGATACACCTACCCCTACTGTGGCACTGATTTCTCAAGACTCGATCCATGTTAATTGCAAAGCTTGAAATGACTTGGAATACTGTCATCTTGGAAGATGGAGAGTAAGAAGGACCTCAATTGCAAAGTCGAGGACAATTAACTAGCATTTCTTGTTAGTTTTCGGCCCAGAAGGAGAGCAGGGAAAGGAAAATGATGGCTCCTCTATGCTAATTACTGCAGAATTTTTAATTCCATCTTTTTTATTTAACTTCTACAACTAATTAACGACAGAAATAAACTATCTTCACACCCCATGCACACAGCAGAACTGGAAATAGTCGTAGAGATCATTTAGTTCCCCCACCTGACTAAGCATTAGAGTGTGATCAAAACAGTCTGTGGATTAACTGCTTCAGAAATATGAGGAGTCTGTTAAGCTTACTGCATCCTGGACTTCACATCCAGAGGTTGGATTTTAAACAAGTACTTCAGGTAAATTTGGAGCAGCTGATCCATAGATAATATTTAAAACTCCTTTAAGAGTCTCAGTCATTTTACATGAGGAACTGGCACAAAGGTAGCATGATAGAATCCCTTGAGGAGTTTTTCAGAATATGCTAGATAAGTCAAGACAAGTTGAGGCTACTGTGGCTAAACTCCCTAAATCTCATCAGTTTAAACAACCAGTTTATTTCTTGCTTACACTATCTGTCTATCATGAGTAGTGGTTGCTCTGCAATGCAGGCAAAGGGGGCCTCATCTCAACATGTACGTTTGTAATAAGGTGGCTGAATGGGTAAGAAAACAAGACCCTTACATATGCTGCCTGCAAGAGACTTATTCCAGACAGAAGAACACACACAGAGACTGAAAGTAAATTGATGAAAACAATAGAAAAAAAAAGGCAATACTTATACTAGACAAAATGTACTTTAAAACAAAGGCTATAACCAGAGAGAAGGTAGACCTAGTAATCCGACTTCTGAGTATTTATCCAAACAAACTCCAAACACTACTACAAAGGGACATGTGCCTTCATATATTCATTGCAACATTATTTACAATAGCCAAGACATGGAAGCAACCTAGGTGCCCATCCATAGATGAATGGATAAAGAAGATGTGATACATATATACAACAGAATATTACTCAGTCATAAAAAAGAATGAAAACTTGTCATCTGTAACAACAACATGGATGGACCTAAAAGATATTGTGCTGAGTGGAGTGAGTCAGACAGAGAAAAACACATGCCATATGATTTGACTTACATGTAAAATCTAAAGAACAAAATAAAAGAACAAACAAAACAGAAACAAAGTCATGGATACAGAAAACATTTTGGTGGTTGTCCGATAGGACGTGGCATAAGAGGTGGGTGAAAAGGGGAAGGGATTAAGAAGTACAAATCAGTAGTTACAAAATAGTCATGGGGTTGTAAAGTATAGCATAAGAAATATCGTCAAGAATATTATAAGAACTAAGTGTCAGATGGATACTGGACTTACCAGGGTGGTCACTTTGTAAGTTGTATAAACGTCTAATCACTACATTGTATATCTGAAACTAATAGAATATTGCATGCCAATTATAATTGAAAAAATATTTTTAAAAGTATTTAAATCAAAATGCTTTTGTAATTGCAAATGAAGGAACAGTGATAGAAGGCAACCCATGTACAAGCTTTTAAAGATCTGATATAAATATCGTTAAACAAGCAATGTTTAAGGAGTCAGACAGACTTGTGTTTAAATCATCCTGCTCCTTTTATACACCATGTGACTGTGGGAAAATTTTTTAACTTCTTTGAGTCTCTGCTCATCTGTAAAGTGGGGATAATAATATTGACTATTTTTAATGTTTTTTATGAGGCTTATGGTAATCATTCACATTTATTATTGTTATCAAACTAGGTGTAAAAAGGTATCATGAAAGCAAAAGAAGAGCTAGTTGGAGAGACACTCTCCTGTTACACCAGCATTCATGCTCTGAATCTTAATCATTCTTTTTGCTATATTTAAAGTTCCTTCTTTTCATCACCTTCTCTCTCCTGCATCCTATCCTTCCTACATGATCTGGCATATTCTCCAGGTCCTTCTGCCATGAGAGATAATCAATCCATTAATTCAGCATAGTTATCAACAGTCTACCATGTTACAAGCACTGTGTTTGGTGCTGGAGGAAACTAATTAAATATGTTCCACGTTCTTGAGGTATTTACAGTCTAGAGGGGGAGCAAAGATAAAAGAAAAATGAAGTACATACTCTAGTAGAAGCCAATGTATCCATGATGCACTGAGAATATGGAGGATGATACTCGGTTTATATAACAGCCTGAGATGCCTGTCCTAAGGACAGGGCAAGAGAAGAGGGCATTCCAGGAAAAGGACACAGCTTGTGCAAAGACAGGGAGGCTCTGGCCATGGGTATTCTAGGGTCCACAAATAGGGAAATATTGCTAATGTGGAAAATGTGAATAGGTAGGGAGGGTTGTTAGGACAAATAAATAGCAAAATCTTAAAAATATATCAGTGTATATGCTTTTGGTTTAGATATTTTCTCCCTGTTAACAAAAAGGAGCCACTGACAAAATTTGACCAGGGGTCTATCAGGACTAGGTTGGCATTTTACAAATAGTACTTTGGGGGAAAGAGTATGAAAATGGTCTATGAAAGAAAGAGATGAAATCAGCCTCTAGGAAAGCAGTGCCAGCAGGAACAGAGATGGGGAAGTACACTGGGGGAATTTAAGACTGAGTGATTGGGGTTCAGGAATATCTGAAGCATCTGATGTGACACCTGGGTTTCAGGCCTGGAAATGGAGTGAAGGGTACCAGATTCTCTGAGAGAAGGGAAATAGGATCAGCAGGTTGTGGGCAAGTAGAATGGTATGTGGTTAGGGGAGTGGAGGGGCTGGAGGCTGATGAGTACTTAGAGGTTTATCTTCTTGTTAATTACACATCTATAACACAAATGATTTTGTTTAAATCATCTGGTGATTTGTTTAAATCATGTTTTGTCATGAATGTTTGCCATAGTATATGTTGACTTTTCAGCAATCATGCAAGCCATTTGAAAGCAGAAATATTAAACTCCTGCTAAGATCCCACAGTTTACTTAGCACAACACTTTGGGCTTAGCAATTTCTCATAAAATATTCATGAGATATACATATATCAAATTTGGATTTTCTGGTTTTGTTCATCTACCACATTATTAGCATGATTTCTAGTTTTTCTTTTTCTTGCCTTTTATAATTTTGATGCTTTCTTGTGTCTAAAATATTCACTTTTCTTAGAGTTTACAGCATTTTCACCGTTATCTTAATCCCTACAATATTTTAAACCAACATTTAAAATGTTATCAATTGTTTCTAATAATAGATTTAATTACTTGATTTGGCCCTTTAAAAGTTCTTTGGACATTGTCCCCTCCCTCTTCCTTCACTTGTAGTCCTTTTAAAATCCTCTCCCACTCATTTTCATTTTCTTTGTCAGACTTCCCAATCTTCTAACTAGATCCTTTATCCCTTTAAGGTCTGCATTTCTTTACAAGCACTGTTTCTCCCATCTGTTTAGTTTATTTAGATTTAGCACCATAAGTCTCTCATTATGTATTGTTTCTTATATTTATTGTAATTTCTATTCTAACTTTGAAATTCGTAATGTATAATGTATAGTGAAGAAAACAGACAGCACATGACAGCTACAGAAACAGAGCTGGCCCTTAAAGCCATTTCTCCCTCCTTAACCCCTGTTGTTCAAGGGCACTAATGCTCTGATGTGTCAGTCTCCCACTCTCTTCTCTTTTCAAGTCTCTCTTAGTGCAAAACATTTTCTAGAGAAATCCAGAAGCACCTCAGAGAAAACTGAAATCTGCTCTTGTTTTTACAATCACTCAACTAGGAACGCTGGTCAATCTCTGTGTGGCTGTTCCCCTGTCTCCTTATGCCTAAAAGGAGTCTGAATTACTGGATAAACTAGAAGGAGTGAGACATACTGGAGGAAATGCACTCTACAAACCTGAAATATTATTGTTCAATTTTCTCCTCTTAACTGATTCTCAAACAAACCTGGCCTTCTTTTATCTTTATCCTTTATATATATATATATATATATATATATATATATATATATATATATAAAGCCAAGAACTTGAAAAATAAGTAAGGAAATAGTACAGAGTACCTGAGAAGAGTAAAAATAAACAAGATGCTAGAAATAGTCGTAAAGGAACAATGCTATACAAAGAATGTCACTGGAATTGTGGCCCATAGACTAAGCCAGTTTTTACAAACTTTTATCTGGGAATATTTAAGGAATTTCCTCTCCACAATGAGACAAAATTCATTGTAGTTATTAATTTCATTAGAATGTTTACATAAACAGCAATTACATTACAGGGTTGTTTTACTGATCACTAACTACTAATTGGGGAAGGACTAAGACTACCTTTATGTCTACGTGACAACTAAAAAGACAGCTTTTCTGATGATTCAGTGTGAAGCAATAAAAAAAAATAAGATTACATTAGCAAAGCGACATTTACTCCAATGTATTAGGAGTATACTGACTACCACCATGGAGGCTGTAAAGATACAGATGTTCATTTATGGTTGAGATCACTGGCTCTCGAGTCAGACAGATGTTGATTGGAAATACCTATATGTTTTTAGTTATTGACTTGTTTCCGTCTCTATTTCTAATCTGCAAAGTTTGACTAATAATACCTAACTCATAAGGATTAAATTTGAGTTTCTATTTGATTTATGCCTATAGGCTTTTGGGCTGAGTTATATTCTCTTTTGCTATAAAAATATCATTTCCATGAAATGAAGGTATCTAAGTGCCTACCAAACACCATGACTCACAGTGAGCATTTGGGCACAGGTATGAAGGGAAGAGCCATCGTATCCTGACAAACTGACATGACCAGCTTGTACAGCTGGGACATTTATCAAATGGCATACATATAAGAAGACCACTACTTCAGTTCTCATAGGCTGATATGGAGGGAAAAAAATTGAAATAAGCATTGCTAAGAGAGTTGAGTCACTTTAAAATAGAGTCAAGAGGCTATTAAGAAAGTGGGCCCTGTGCACATCTTGTGCCTCAGTTTTCCAAACTGCTATTAAGCTGCTACACCTGTGCTAAACTAAGCTCAAGGTTGAGTCATAAACATCCTGGAATAACCCCTGTCTGGACACATATGGACCTAAATTCCTCTTGGTAGTTTTCACCTCCCATGTTTGTTTACAGAAACTAATCCATTCCTGTCAACCAAGCCAGCAATCCTTCATTTGCATGAAAGAATTACGTTCTCTAATTTTTGCCTTTATAAACACTGCCTTTCTTTGTTCTCTCCAGAGCCTAGTTTGGATTGCTACCTGGGTCTGCCTCTCCTGGATTGCAATCCTTTTGCTCAAATAAATGCCCTTTGTTCTTTATTACAGACTGAACCTCTTTTTTTGGTTAACAAGACCCATCACCAGTGGTTAGAATCACTGCAATTTTCTACCTTTAAGATATCGAGTAGCATGAGGTCAATTGAGAAAATAGCTAAGCTACACCTCTTCTGTGGTTTGACCTGTTTAAAGCATTATCATGAAGAGACATGCCTGAGTTGTTAATAAATGATTCCAAGTCACACTTTATGAAACTTTTCAAAACAGAGGGTAAATCTTTAAAAATACAAAATACAGGGGGGAGGGGGGAAACACTGTTAAAGCATATATTATGAGTTCTGGCAAAACTCAAGTTCAAATTAAGTTTCCACAGATCCATATAGCCTTTATTGTGTCGCATGTCTCTGAGCATCAATTTCCTCAAAAGTAAAGTAAGAATAATAGAGCATATCTGATTATCTTGTTGGTTTGTAATGGTTATAAATAAGATAATTTAGGTAAAGCATCTGGCAGAATGCCTGGAACAGAAGCATGCTCTGCTTTTTACATTGAAAAATCACTTAAAGTCTCTCATCATTGATGCCACATTTTGATTTGAGATGGAATTAAGATAAGGGTTAAGGCTGGTCTATACAAACAACTGAATAACTGGTAGAAAAATGAAAAAAAAAATGAGCCAATGATTCATTGTTGGTTCTAGATTGTGTAATTTTATTGTTTTTATAAAGTGAAATTGATGTTTTGCTTTGCTTGAATCTTTATTTGTTCTGTTACTGTGTGCTTAGAAGCATAGGATTCTTTGGTAACCTGAAAGGTATAATAAATTGATTTGCATCCATGCCAGTGTAAGGCTCTATTTAAATTTGATACCCTCCAAAGTGCCAGATTATCTGAAAAAAAAATTCTGCTCTCATTGTAAGCAACAGTTAACATAATATTCTTTGAGTTTACTTATTATTTAATTGAATGATTAAATATGCATTTAAAGTAGCCTGATAGTTAACAATAAATTGATTTGCATCTACATCAGCTTTTACTTAAACTGTATTCCATCCAAAAGCCTGTTTTCTTCTGAAAAAAAGGTTCTGATTTCATTGTAAGCAACGGTTAAAATAATGTTCTTTCATTTTTAGTTGATTAAAAATGATTAAATATGCATTTAGAGTAGCGGAAAAAAATGAAATCATGTTATTGTTCTAGGAAAAAAACCCCTCCTATTAACATTATTTAAGTTTTAACAAATGAGTTGATTAGAGGGAAAGGAAAGAGGAACACAGCTCATCAAATGCCAGGCCCCTAGTTTCTTCATAGACATAATGTACACTTGTCATAACTCCTTGAAAAAAAAAAATCGATGACTACATTTCTTATCAAAGAATGTACTTTCCAGTTAATGAATCGTGCACTGAAATCATTGCCTTTTATTTATTTACTTATTTTCTCTTTCAGAGTTTATATTCATTTTCTTTGAAAATTATGGAAGATAATCAAGTTTCATGGTTTAGATGTCAAAGAAGCAGCATGAATGATATGCAATCATGACCTAAGTTTGTTTAACTAGTTTAATTTCTTATTTTTTCTACTGTAAGGACAGACTTATGCTGCAACTAAGTGGAGAAATACTACAATATAGGATGTCCAGGATGAACCAGAATGAACCAAGATGTGCTCATGGTAAATCCAGCTAGGTCTAGGGGATATGGGACCAGGGGAGTTGGAAAGAGAATATGCAATCTAGATGGAGTATAAGTTTTCAAAGGGGGCTGAGGGTGGTCATTCAGATTAGAGCCCTGTGTCTAAGACACGAATTTGTCACCTGGTGGTTGCCAGAGACTCTTAAGGAGTTCTGGAGAGTAGCAGAAGTAGGAGGGGCAGGGAAGAGAGGGAAAGATTAGAGACATAGAATTTGCAAAACAACTGACTGTGCCTGCTGTTTTTACTAGAAATTCTGTAAGACTTTGGGGGCTCATAACAATGTTTAACCAAAAGGGATGAGGAGTTCTTCCCTCCATCCACAGAGTACTAGGAGGCCTTGATGCAAGGAGAGGCCCAGCCTGGGAGGCTGCAGCTGGGTGGTTCCCCTGGCAGGAGACAACCCGCAGTTACAGGCAGCAGAGGCCAATCCCTTTGACAGACAGCTTTGCAGGTAGAGGACACCTTGGCAGAGTCGAAAAAGACTTTTCATGAGCTCACAAGAACTTTCTTCAGAGAGTCCCAGATTGGTGGCCACCTTCTGAGGACCCACAGTATTATAATTACAGTGATTCTGTTTTAATCCAGGGTGGCATAACCTTGATTAATGCTTGTTAGAGAAAAACATCAGAATGGTTCTCTTCTACTCAGAGAAAAGGCATCACTTGGTTATGGGAATTACACCAGCTGTGGAGTCAACACATTCGGGGAGACTCACACTGTCCCACTTACTATATGCCAGCCACTGCTCTGAGTAAGTGCTTAATGAGTACATACTCATATTTAATTCTCACAGCAACACCGATACTATCCCAATATTACATATAAAAAACAGAAGTGCTGAGAGGTTAACTAACTTGCCCAGGACATGTAGCTTGTGCGCGGTAAATTTGAGACTTAAAGCAGAAAGCCTGGCTTCAGTGTCTATCCTCTTACCAGTAAGTGATACTTGTCATGCCTGGCATATTGAAGGTGCTCATTAAATGTCTGCTTATTTAAATCATTTTACTAAAGGCTTAAAAATGTATTGAGTTTATCATTTTGGACTTAATAGACAGACTACATTTAAAAGCAAACAGAAAAATGCTTACAAGTATACCAAAATGGAATACAAGCTGGAGTGACCAGAACATGGCTTAGTAATGTGTTAGATTTTCTGATTAACCAAAAAAAAAAAAAAAATTATTTCATGCTTTCAACATCTTCTTATCCCAAGAGGAAACCAAGTTTCCAGGAGGTTCTGTGACCCATACCGAGCCACAGAGCCGACAAGTGACTTGGTTTGTATGAGACCCCAGGACTTCCAGTTGTTCCTCCAGCTCATTCCCTGGTATCACATTTCTGTCCAGTCTCAGGGGAAGGGGCTGTGCTAACCCAGCATGCTCCCTGGGGATTATAACTTGAACTACAAGATCTCAAGCGTTGTGCCTCTCATCTAGTTGACAGGAAACGAATAAGTCTGATTGAATAGACTATTTAATTATTCTAGTTAATGACACTGAGAATCAACCAACGTTCACTATTAGGAAGGAGAAAAATGATCAATGTACGAGTATCCTTCCTTCAGTCCCAAAGGATCACCACTCATTCAGCTCTGAGCCAGGCAATTGCACAGCAATAATGAAGGACAATTAAATAAACCACAAAATACAACAGGTTCACTTACCTTGTTGCGGAGGATGATAGGCAAGGGCAGTAAAATCAATAGAGTAAAAACTATGAGGAGAAACCGGCGATAAACCAAAATATAACTAAAGAATTTCATTGTCCTGAGTGGGTGGCTTTGATAGTGTTCTCCTCAAAATAAGGCAGATGTTAAATAACCAGCCTGGATTAATATTTCTCTAGCTCATCCTCTTCACTCACTGCCCTAGAATGACCAACATGAGTTAAAATTAAATCTCAATCTTTATTGTTTTACTGTCACAATTAACTGGAGAGATAAGCCTAAGAGTTCAAGAAATCAAAGACCATTTGCTGGTATGGCTTTTGAAAGGTAAAAGTTGTTCTTTTTCTTTTCTATTTTCTGTGTTCACATTAACTGAAATATGGACTGGCCAAGTCTAGGAGAAGGCAAAATAGTAAGACTGGCTGAGTTTGCCAACAACGAGGCCTCTCCAGCCCTTTTGATGTCTCCTGACTTCCGGGCTCCCTAATGGGAGGAGTTACTGCACTTAGGTGGTGCCTTGAGCAAGCCTCCACTGGGTGCCTCTGCCACCCTTCGAAGGAAGCTCATTTTCGACGGTGAATTGAAACAGTAGGAATTTCAGTGTGTGGTAGTGTGAAAGGGAAGGGCTTTGGTACAGGTGGATTTCTCTGGGGCTCCTCAGACACCATATCAAGGCAGTGTCCTGCACTGCTGTGTGAAGTGTGACTCGGAGAACTCCTGCCCTCTCCCATTCGGGAATCCTCTGCTCTCATTCAAAAGATAAAAAAAAAACCCTGCTCCCGGCATCGAATAGCATTTTCCTCTCCAGTAACACACTCAGTTACGCAATGATTTCTTCACTGTTTGAAAGCAAAGTTCTGCATATTTCCTGGACGCTGTTGCTGCTTTTGATAAGAAACCAAAAGTCACTGTGAAGCCTTGTAAACGCCTGCCCCTGCGAGACTTTCCCAGGATTGAGTTGATACTATTGTGCTGCTACTGACTAGATAATTACAAGGGAATCTGCATGGAGATGAGTCATTCGGGCCATCCGTGTGTGTGTGTGTGTGTGTGTGTGTGTGTGTGTGTGTGTGTGTGTAGACGGAGACTGTTCTGACAGTGATATGGAGGTTGTATTTTGAAACTCCTCAGGGCTAGGAACTCTGTTTTTCATTGTGCTATAAATTGATCATCCAATAAACCTCAACTAAGCAACTACTCTGCACCCAGCCCTAGGTATAAACAAAACACATTTCCTTCTATAATTTATAGTGCATTTTGGGGGCATAAATAACTTTACATTTATCTAATCTATGGTTAGCATTTAAATCTTATTTCTAATTCTACACTAATGTAATTCTGCTTTCTTTTCCTGTCAGGAAAAAAAAATTCTTCCACCAACTCTCCCTGTATTATTAATACAAATAGAAAAGTACTTTTTTCCCCCTCTAAAAGTGTAAATTTCTAAAAACATCACATATAGTGATTCAGGAAAATAAGAATAGTAAACAGAGAAAGTCTCCAAACCAGAGAGGTACATTTTACTTTGAATTTCTCAGGTGAAAGAGAGGGTAATTATAAATAATAATAGTAATAAACCATGAGCAATAATAGGCAGTAATAACAGAATTATAAAACACATTAAAGGAACTGAGTTACTTAAAACAGCTTCAATATTTTTTTTTTCTATATAACAGATCACTGCTTTTTTCCCCCCGCTACTTTTTGAAGAAAGTGTTTCTGTTCCCTGATTTCCCTAGGCCACCTGGTGAGAGCATTTAAGCCTCACTTTCTCCTCTGAGAGGATTTTACTTTGTGACATGACACCGAAAGTAAAAAGGCATTCATGTGACATTTAATGGAAATGAGGAATTTACTGTGCAGGGAACAATAGTACTCAAACCAGACAGAGGCTGAAGGAAAAGCGCTTGACATTTGTCAGCACCTGCTTTCTGTGCCCTATTTTTCCTATCCTGGTGCCCGTTTCTCACTAGACAAAGGCTTGCAGGACCCTCCTATTATGGCCCGAGACTCTAACCAGTTTGATCTTCTGTGGGTGCCTCTTATTGTAAAATGTTTCCAGTTTTTCTTTATGTCCAGCCAATCTCCTGTTCCTCAGAAGTTTTCTCTCTATTGCCATAGAGAGAAAAGATCTGAAAAATAATTCACATTGAACACAAATGACTAAGATGGGCTGCATACCTCTGCAAGAGCTACCAGAAAATGGAACTCTAACAGGAGACTCTGGGTCCCTTGGAAACATATCTCAGCGTGTCCTTCAAACAACAGCGCATTGTTAATCAGCCCCACAATTAACATTCACCTCTTAAAAAAAAAAAAAAACATAAATATCTCTTAATGCATCACAATTGTGTTTTATCTATTTGACCTAAAATGTACTACGCCATTACATAATCACGAATTAGTTCATTTAAAACATTTTCTTTACAACTATAAAAATAAATAGGAAATATTGCTCATTCATTCGTAGATATCTGCTCTGTGGGAGTTTACATTTACCACCTCAATTAACCCTTAGAACCCAATAAAAAGTTGTTGTTATTTTTTATTTTACAAATTTAGCAACTAAAATTCAAAGAGGCCAAGTAAAATACCTCAGATATGTAGAAGTGATAAAATAGTGACTAAAATCCAGTACTTTCTGGCTCCTAAGGCAATGCTGTTTTTTTTGTTACTATGTCATGTGCCTACTATAAGGACTATTAATTTGATGCTAAACACTATATCATCACATTAAACACTAAACCATCACATTTAGAGTTTGTTGTATACAAGCACAAGGTTTGGTTGGCTAAGGGACTGTAACCCCAGAGCTTGCTCTATGTCCATTGAACCTTATAGTTAGACATAACTTATGCGAAACTCAGGTTTAGGCATAAAGAGAAAGAAAGATTCTTTCTTTATATATTCAGGGTACCTTCACAAAGAAGTCTGAATGTCCAAGACGCTTAAGGTGTGTGGACAGTCAACATGAGGGCAACGGATACCAGCTTTCAGGCAGCTTCTTGGGCTTATTTTCCAGTTGCCTGTTTCTTATGTCACATTTACTCCTAAATTCGTGCTGTGCTTCAGACCTTTCCCTCTTCCAAGAAATCACCTCCCTTCTCCATTTTTAAATCCCACCCATCCTTAATGTTAGACCTTGTAGAATCGTCTCAAATCCACTGCTTTCTACAAATCCATCCTGACAATTCCAGTCTTTGCCCAAATTCCCAAATGCTGACTTTCTGTGCAGTTGCCCAGGAGGCTCCTTGGTTCAACTGTATTCAGACAATCTGGGAGCTTAACAAAAATACAGATTTTCTGCTCTATTAGATCAAAAATGGAAATCCTCATGTTTCACTGGCATCCTATATAGTTTTATGTGCACTAACATTTAAGACTCAATGAGTTAGTATCTGCAAGATATATTTTGCCCTGTGAGTAGACTGACTTACATATTTCACTATTTTAATAATGCATGTAAGTCTTAAATCCTCAATAAGATTGTTAACTCTTTGAGTAGAGAGGACATTACATTACTTCCCTTATGTCCCTAGCAAAGTTCTAGGAACAAGCAAATACTGTGAAAAGCTTATCTGTATTATTTAAATATAGATAAATGAAAACCAAGTAGCCTCATTGCTTATATAGTATGGTTTGCAAAACCAGTTTATTAATACAGTGTTTAAGTTTACAAAGAGATATGGCTTATTCAATGGGGGAATATTATTGCAAATGAGCTGATAAAAACTTAAATGAGAAAGTATGTATGCTCGGCATATACTTTGCTTATGGAGGGGAAAAAAAACTCAAAATGCTTTTACTGTTAGTGAAAACAGCCAGGTGAATTTGTATGTAAAAAGACACCATGTTTGCTTCAATTATGCATTTTTATTTTCATTCTTAGAATTTTTAGGGTTCAAAGTACATGTCAGTTTTAATTGATTGCTATTGTCGATGCTATCAATTCAAAGAATATAAGTTAGATTTTCTCCTGACAGTCATTTGTTTCTTAGCCTGGACTAGTCACTAACGCTAAAATTCAGTCCTGGTGAACCTCCCACTTACATATTCTGGTTACCTTCATAAATTCCTAAACTTCCAGACACTGCTCTGGGAAGAGTTTACTCTTTGAGTGTCATATGTGAGCTATGCCCAAAAGCTTTTTTTAAATGCTATGGAAAATAAAATCATTTTCCCCTGCCTCATTTTAACTAGCATCCAAAGTCATTTATCTTGGAATTTTTAATGTTTTCAATTTCTTCATATTTCTCTATTCCATATTCCATAAGATGATGAATTCTCTTGATGAGAGTGAAATGTACAGATTATATATATATATATACACATATATATATATATGTATATATACACATATATATATATATGTATATATATATATATATATATATACAGTAAAATTTCCGGGCTCACATTAATTAACTGCACCAGTTTTCTTTTTAATTTCCTAAAATAAAGGAAAAAGTCACTTTCCAGGGTAGGATAATCTACCCTAGAAATTCTAGATTCATACAAAAGTCCCTGAACACCTAAGTTGGTATCACTTATTATTAACTCCAACTTCAATAATCATTCCTCCAACGCTGTGAAGTAAATGACTGACTGAATAGATGAAGTTGAACTGTGTCCTATGAGGTGAGGACCTCAACACCAATGAACCGAAGAGCAAAGCAAATTCCAAAAGAGGAGGCCCTATCTCCAGCAGAGACAGCAGTCACCAGGACACCTGAGCACTGGAGCCCAGATGTGACCAGTCACTCCCTCCACCTGAGTGTTAGGAATGTTATTCTCTTGACCAAGCCTGACCATATCTTTTACCGAGGTTCTCTGAAAGATGAAAGGGAAAAATTCAGAGATGAAGGAAAGAAGAGTAAGGGGAATGTTGGGAAAGAAAATGGAAGAGATGAAAGAAGATTCTGGAATACTTATCATGCCATTAAAAAGGAAGTTTTTTAAAACTACTCTAAAGTGTCTGGAACTCTGTTGATTCCCACTCCCTCCCTGCTTATTTCTCATGCTCCTGCCCAGTCACCTTACATACAGTCATATTCTGGTAGTCTTGGCACATGGGTATCATTATAACCCTCATGAGAACATGTAGGGGATTCAGAGGTAAACCCCGGGTTCCTAGATATAGCATTTATTGTCAGCCTCTGGATGGGAAGGCAGGCCAGGTTTAAGATGCTCTTAGAGGATTGCTATGACTCTAGAACTCTTAGAAATGGAAGCCAATGAGCCACCGAAATAGATCATGTAGAATTACCATATGATCCCAGCTGGTCCAAACATACACTCCTCTTGTTAAGTCATGAAGATTCCATATAGTTCAAATCAGGCACTCAAAAACTGCTTTTAATTATAGCTAGAGAGCCCAGTTTAAGAAACTAGTCACATAAAAATTTTCCCTGGTAATCTCAGTTCTGCTATGAATTCACTGTTGCTCACAGCCAAATGTGTCTATTTTCCTATCTCAGAAAAAAAAAAAAAAAGATGTTTCTTTCACTGTGTTTACCACCAGAAATATTGTCCTTTTGAGCCTGGAATATCTCTTGTCCTTGATGACAATAAAAAGATAAAGTTGATTCCCACATAGTTCTTAATGGTGATTTCATTTTAAGTGCAGTAGGTGACATTGACACAATCCAGTTTACTGTCAGGCTGACCCATCTTCCTTGGAATTTACTTTTACCTAAGTGTAGAATACTTTACAATATGTCATTAACATGAATACAGGAAGTTAGCCAGGCTGCTCTTTCGCAGTAATTTTCTGTTGGCATAGCTACAGCATTCAGATCTTTTCACTACCTGGCTTATTACTCGGTTTTGGTGGCTTTGGGTTCAAAATGGTTGTTGACAGAGGAAATTCATTGGTCAGGGGAAGAAAAGGTATGCCTTGGACTACTTATGATCTTATGAAGAAACATCAAAATGTATTCTGTTATTTATGCTTACATTTTTTTTTACCATAGATTCACAGAGGAATATTTTCAGAAAAATGTTTTCTTCTCAATTTATGTTACAGTTAACTAAATAACTGACAGACCATGAAGACATGGCTTATTTTATACTTATTTTATACTTCTGGCCTAGATAAACATGATATAAAATGGTAGTGGTGAAGAGCAGTTTGAACTCTTGAGAAGTTTTTTTTAAAAAAAAGGCTAATAAAATAGACTCAAATAAAAATTCTTCCAGTGAGTGAATTGATGTGAATAAGATACTGTGCCTTCACAAGGGAGCTGGTCATTGGCATGGAATGGGGAAGTCAGCACACCCACAGCCAATGATTCCTAGTGGTTCAGTAAAGCATAAGACAAGTACCCTGAGAAGGCAATTAATTCTGACCTCTCTGCTATTTTTCATAACAATCTCTATTTTCATAGTCCCTAAAATAACTAATTACCAAGTCTCATGGCAAGTGTCTTGACCCGATATGGCATTCTCTAGTTTAGGAGAATCATAGTATCTCTGGTTTAGAAAATTGTTCTAGGCGCCTGTGAAATATTGATGTACAAAAGCCCATTCTTTTTCAGCCTGTTCTTGAATGCTTCTAATGGTGGATGACTCAGCTCTCATTTAAAATTTTAACATTCCTTTTCTTTTTTGTTAGAATTTTTTCCCCTGACATGGAGCCAAAATTTGCCTTCCTGTGGCTTACATCTACTGCTTTAATTCTGCTTTTGGGGAGCATCAGCAGAAATAAACAAACTATTCTTCTATATGAAAGCCTTTGTATACTTAAAGTCTTATCCATTTTGCTTCAAATATCCCTCATGTCTCAAATTTTAAGTCTTCATTGTCCTGGGCATGCTCTGATTAAGAACCTGGACTAGTTGTTTTTTTTTTTTTTCTACATCCCCTGCCTGGTTCCCAAGTTCAGCTCTATTGCAGATGCTGTTCTGGATACGGTGCTTATAGGAATGCAAGCTTCATTGTAGAACATTTTGCTTTCCTCCATTACGTAGCTGATATAGTTTGAGCTTATTACCCAATTGGAAATATTTTTCTATGTACCATAGCTAAGTAATCTCTATCTTGTCAATCTGATAGATACAGAAATTTTTCTCTATTAATTTCTATCTTGTTAGATTCTTACATGATTAAATCGCCATGACTTCTTTAATTCATCACATAAACATTATACACGAATTTAACAATAGTTCCCTCCATATTTTTTATCCCAAATCACTGATAATATATTCAACAGGTTCCTTTCTCCAGATACCTTCCTTTAAGTTGACGATTTTACAGTAGAAAGCAGCTTTTGGATACTAAGACTAACTTTAGTCTACTGCACTGTTTCCCATTCAGTGGTCCATTCTGGAGTATGGCCCAAGGCTGACACTGATGCATAGTTAATAGCAACACCTTTTACCTTGTGGACAACCGGGAGGGAATTTAGCTGTCTCGTGTCTTTGAGCACAAATACATTTCTTATAAAATTTTTGGATTCTACCTTCCCAGAAATTTAGATTACACATCTGATTATGTTTATTCTTTTACTCCTTGAGTAGCAAAAATGCCAAAAAAGACATAAATGGTTTTTTCTAAGACATGGTACTTTCAATTTCACTAACCAATTCTTCCTATATACTTTGAAATATGCATTTGTCTGGAGAAGAAGAGTTAGTATTTATACTTATTGCATCATTGATTTCTCCAAAGAAAGAAGGATTACCTTTCAATAGTTATTTAAAAATTGGAAATGTTTCTATTTTCTAGAAAGGAAATATTATCAGTATTATGCATGTGTGAATGCATGACTTTATAAACAAACACTCAGGAAAACACATGTGGAATTGGTATGAACCTAGTAGTATCAGAAACCACTAGCATATCTCCTCCTGGCCACTCTTTTCTCTCTTTTCTCCTCTAGGGATATTATCTCCTTGGAAGACACAGCATCAGCCACTCGGGTATTTCAGCAGAGGCTGCTGGGAAAGAGAGAGAGTCTGGACCAAGAAGAACTACAGCTGAGAGAATGACTGGAATTTAGACTCTGAAATTATAAAGACCCAAGAAAAAAATCTTTTTCAAGACTGTGGCTATAGTCTCCTATCACCTTTCCTCACGGCCAGATTACTTTACTGTGGGTATCCCCTAGATTAATAAATTTACTTTGTAGGCTTCATTATTCTCCCTTTAAAAATCAAGGATTTGCATTACATGATCTCACATCTCTTCCAACACTTTCATCTCTGTTTCCAGAACTTATTTATATTCAAAGAATTACTTTTCAGTACATAGATTAAAATTTTCTTTAATAAATAAATATAGAATTCTCAAATGTAGAATTCTCAAAAATTCCCAGGAAAAGATAGCAATTTCTAACCTTTGATATTACATATCTTCTGAAAATAAAAAAGTAATACTAAAAATATTTTAAAAGCTATCCAAAGTCAATCTAAACAAGTAGTCAACAGATTTGTCATTTGCCATATGGAACCTCAGGAAATCCAATCTATATAGCATAAAGGAAACTTTAAGATGAATTCATACAGAATCATTTATCTTCTCATAGACCCAGGAGCTTGTTGTGATCACTCATCCTAGATGTTTTCATAGAGACTGAATAAACTGTTTCTCTGAATTGACTTTATGCCACATTTGCACTAATTGTCTGACAGACACTGCTTGATCTGGGAAAATGCACTTTGAACTTGTGTGAAAGGCACAACTAGTCAAGACTAACTTGGAAGCAAGTCTAACTTGGAAGCAAGGAAAGTTGGGTCAAAAGTAAAACTACATTGGTGAGGGTACCAAGACAATTCACTGAAGGAAAGAAGAGTCTTTTCATCAAATAGTGCAAACAGGACAACTGGATATCCAAATGCAAAAAAAGATAAAGTTGGACCCTTCCTCATGCTGCATACAAAAATTAACTCAAAATGGACCAAAAAACTAAATTTAAGAGCTAAAACTATAAAACTCTTGGCAGACACATAAGTTTAAATCTTCACGACCTTGGATTTGGCATTGAATTTTTTCCATATGACACCAAAAACACAAGCAACCAAAACACAACTAGACAAACTGAACTTCATAAAAATTAAAACCTTTTGTGCTTCAAAGACACTATCAAGAAAGTGAAACTATTTGCAAATCATATGTCTGATAAGGGTTTAATATCTAGAATATATAAAAAACTATTACAACTCAACAATAAAAAGACAATATTTAGAAAATGAGCAAAGGATTTGAACAGACATTTTTGTAAAGAAGATACACAAATGGCCAATATGCATATTAAAAGATCATTAGACACCAAAGAAATGCAAATCACAGTGACTATGGAATACTACTTCGTTCCCACTAGGATGGCTATCATAAAAAAGACAGATAACAACATCTGTTGGGAAGAATATAGGGAAATTGAATCCTCATACATGACTGGTGAGAATTTAAAATTGTATAGCCACTTTGAAAAATAGGTTGAAAGTTTCCCAAAATTTAAACATAGAGTTACAATTTGATCCAGCAATTCCACTCTTAGGTATATATATACCCAAGAGAAATGAAAACATGTCTGTACTCAAATGAATGTTTGAAGCAGCTTTTTTTATAATAGCTTCGAAATTAGAAACAACCCAAGTGTCCATCAAATGATGAATGCATAAATAAATGTGATATATCCATACAATGGAATATTATTCAGTCATAAAAAGTAAAATTCTGATACATGGATAAACCTTGAGAACATTATGACAAGTCGAAGAAGCCATACACAAAAGGCCACATATTTCTTGGTTACATTTATATGAAATGCCCAGGATAGACAAATCCATAGAGACAGAGAGTAGATTAGTGGTTGCCAGGGGCTGGGGAAAGGGCAGAACAGGAAATAATTGCTAATGGGCAAGGGGTTTCTTTTATAATTTTGAAAATATTATAAAATTAGATAGTGCAACTTTGTGAATATACCAAGCACCCCTGAACTATTTACTTTAAGAGTGAACATTGTAGTATGTGAATTATATCAACTTTAGAAGAGATAAAAGTCAAAATTACATAACAAAGAAATTATTTGAAAAATATCCAGTACTTTATCAGCAGTTCTCAAACTTTTAGTCTCAGAATCCCTCCACATTTTTTAATCTAAAGGTTGTTTCTAATGCTCTATTAAAAATTAAAATTGAAAAAAATTTTAAATGTTTAGCAATTTGTTTAAAAACAAAAATAATAACCCATTACATGCTAACATAAATAACATATTTAAAAAATATAAATTTACTTTCTAAAAGAAAAATAGTGGTATGGTTTTACATTTTTTTTGTTTGTTTTTGTTTTTTGTTTTTTGCTTTTTTTTGCAAATCTCTGTAGAGAATGAGACTATTGGATTCTGCATACAATCTATTGCCATGTCGCATGTCATGTTGCCTCTGGAAAACTCCTCTGTATACTTGTGAGAGAGGATAAAGCAAATAATGTCTTTATCTTATTATAAAACTAGTTTTGACTTTGCAGATCCTCTGAGGTGGTCTTAGGGACCCACAGGGGTCGTAGAACCACATTTTGAAAAGCGCTAAACTAAACAAATATGAGATATGCTACTGTTACTAGAATAAAGTTAGAGGTGTCCATTAAATTTGATGTTGATAAAAAGAAATCTTCATACTCAAAGAAGACCGCTATTAAATAAAAAAATTATAACTTCAAATTCTAGAACACGACAGTTCTGTTATGATAATCACAAACACAGATACCATTATGAACTCAAATATTTTATTGTTACAACCTGAATACTTTTGAGAATAAAAGGGATACTGTTAATAGTTATTCTGAGAATGTCCCAGATAAATTGCATTGGGTGGTCTGTTTAGCTGGGGCAGAAACTGAGAGTGAAGCTGAGTCTAGAAATAAAGATTTTGGATACTTAGAGGGTCTGGGGAGAGTGTTCTGGGGTGGTGAAGGAACGGCGGCTGACCTGAGAGATTAGTTGATGGACTAGAAGACTTTTGGAAATCTGGAGAGCTCACAGAATTTTAGAATGAACTCAGAATTTTTCTAAAAATTTTAAACATTTGAAATAATTTATTTTTTGAGTATCAAAAATTAGTCTGAGTGACAAGACTGTCTATTAAAGAAGGATCTTATCTCTGATCCTGATAGATTTGCTAATTCGAAGGTCACAGGGCTTAATGGGTTAAGGGAATAATATACATTTGTAGTGAGAATAACTGTGAGATCCATCCTGCCTCATCCAGCAGAGAGGACCACCAGATGGAAATACTTTAATTAAGGCCAGTGTCCTTTTCTGAATAACAAAACATGCAAACCCAAATGCCTTCAGATACCAGACTGGCAGAAACAAAACGAAAGGCAGGGAGGATGTAGACGAGAGAGAAAGTAGATGACCAACCAAAGGCGGTGGCCATCCTCAGCTCCATATTGTTGGCATGACACACTACAGGTCCTAGTTTATCACATTTGCCTGATTATTCAAAAAAAGTCAGAAACATTCTTTTATGTGAAATGTCCTGATATTTAAATGTCGGCAACTGATTCAATACGACACTAGTAGAATTAAAGACATGCATGTGATCTGTTTGTGATTCTTCCAACCAAAACTTTGTCCTATGACCTATAGGATAAATCTAAACCTATCACAGGGAGTTTGGATGACTTGGCACAAATCGCCATCATTAAGAGAAAACATCACAGGCATATCTAATTGAGGAGTCAGTTGTATCCTTGTATTCCAAGGGAAGCAGTTTACTGTATGTTGTAGCTAAGTACTCTCTGCAATATAAGCTGATTCTCCCAGTGAGTTATGCCTGCGAATGTACTTACTAATGCATTTAGTATTGTAGCACCAAGATGAGTTAAACAAATGCTATGAAAGTCAAACTGAAGCCTCTTCTAACACAGACCCTTATATCAAAATTAGCAACTGAGCCTGATGAATGAGAACAGACTTAAATATGGTCACAACAAGGAAATGTTTTTTCAAGTCTGCATCCCACTGGACTTTAATATCATGTTACAATGCAAGGGTAGGTACATTTCAACAGTGTATTCTATGTCCATTCCTTACTTATAAATAATATACATTAAAATCATATTAAATATATACACATATAATACAATACGTTAAGATTATGTTAAACAAACAAACAAAAAATCTACTTTTTGCAGGGAAAAAAAATTGTCATACTGACTTTGCCCAGTGTTTGCCATTCTGATCTTTCCTCTGGATGATCCAGAACATGAAACACAGTGTTTACCCCCACCCAGGGGCTGAGTATTTATCATAGCATCAGTAAGATTCTGCTCCTTTAAGGGGTTAAACAGATTCAGACAGCCAGTGAATTTGATTACAGATTAGGGTCAGTGTTTTGAAACTAGCCCCTGCAGGAGAATCTGAATGAGGTGAACTATAAAATCCTCAGGCCACTAGGATCTTTAGAGAGAGAAAACACCAGTGCCCAAGTTTGTCAGCTTAAAGAAAAAAATAAGAGAAAGAGGAAGAGAAAGGGGAGAAAACAGATTGAAATCTCAGCTGCAAAATCATTCAACTCAACTAAGTTTAGACGAAAGCCTTTGCAGTTGTCCAAATGAACCCTTTGGGAGCTCTCTTTGGCACACTGCAAAATAGCACTATGGAAATCTAAAGCCAAACGGGTCCTGCATGAGCGGTTTGCAGCAGGCCCACTGACCTGCGCTCCCATGTGCAGCCAGGCTGAGGGCACCAGCAGCGAGCCCTGGCACTTGGCAGTGCTGCTTATGCTAGAAGGACAGATGGCAGGCAACTCAGCAAGCCAAGGAAATAAGTGTTCTGGGGCCCACTGCTTTGTCACATGATGGGTACCCTCTCCAGTGAAAAGACAGAAGTGTGACACACCAGTAAATGATCAACTAGATTTAAAACCTTATAAAAGGTTTTGTTTTTTAAATGTGTCCATTGTTTGAATTTCTGTTACTTTCATTTTGTCTAATTTGCATTATTTCTTTGTGAGTTCTAATGCATTTTATAGCTTTCTCCTTTCTTCCGTAGTTCATCTTATCTACTATTATGACTTTAACTGCCTTCCAAAGGCAGATGACTCTGCTCTTTCTCTTGGTCCTCTCTCTCCAACTGGCTGCCAGGAGGACTGGAACTCCTCTGAGGTTAGTTGAAAACCTCTAAATAGCAGACTTGTATTCTTTTCCCTTTCACCAGAGACTAAGTGTATCACTATTCATTGCAAAGTTCTATAAAATACTTAATTCACATTTCTTTTTGGGTCTCTTCCCATCCAGTTTTCTGGTGGCTTCATCTTACCCATGCCTTCTCTCACCTTCCACGCAAGACTAGCAGGATTGTCTGTTTGTTTCCATCTCCACCAGCCCCACCCTTTCCCTTTGCATTCTTCCGATTCCGATGGTCTTTCAGTCAGATCCCAAACATCGTGCTTATAGGGCATACTTAGTGATAAAACCTTCCAGTATGTGCTTGCTACCCTTGATTTAAAAGAATCTCCTCTGTATTAGCTCCTCAGGCTAGAAAAAAGGCAGAGTGAAGCTGTAATTGGACTCTATGGGTTATGCTAAGATTCTAAGCTTAGCATAGTGCATGAACTTTAAATTAAAAGTAATTTAAAGGAGTAAGGGTTTAAGAATTACAATTTTGGCTACAACTTTCAGGATAAATTAGTAGAGGGGCTTCTATTTAAAAAAATTACAATTAGTTGAATTTTCTTATATCTTACTTCTCAAGTGCTTGTTTTAGTATCTCTAGTTGTTAACTTTCAGCCTCTTGTAATTTTTAAAATAGCATTTTTTTCCTATTATGTTATCCTAGCTCTCTGGTATCTATCTATCTATCTACCTATCATCTATCATCTATCATCATCATCTATTATCATCTATCTATTTTTCCCTAAAACTATATATTAAATCCCACTTCCCTGGAAACATTCCCTTTTAGTGAAAGAGTAGGTAGGGAAAGGGACAAAAGAAAAGAGATAGAAGACCAAGAAAAAAAAAAAAAGCCAAAATACTGCTTATACTGGAAAATGGGTGGTAGCAACATTTAAGGGATTTATCATACTTTTTTAAAGTTCTTTTATTTATTGGATGTTTTGGTAAATCCTGGGAGTATAAAGACTAAGAAGACGTGGTCACTGTCCTCAAAAAGCTTACAGTATAACACAGGGAAACAGACTGTGCTAACAACGACAAGGAACTATTTTAGAGACTATGATCAAAAACTCTTTAGGGGACAATTTAAGCACAAAAGATGGAGAGGTCAAATATATTAGGGGAGGGAGAGAGGGTGGAAGTGCTTACCAGGAAGGAGACAACAAACAACCTTGTTAACTGAGTAGGTGCTTCCAGGAGAACAGCTACAGGAAGAACTTTACAGATAGGAGACAGAGATGTCAGGTCCCCGTGGTATTAGAGACCCATAAGGAAGCACTTGGCTGGAGCAGGTGGGGTACCAAAAGATATAAAGCTGGACAGACTAAAATGGCTAGGCAAATTCATTCACTCATGTATTCCTTTACGATATATTAAGTTTATAACAAGTATCAGGGACTGTGCTAGGGGTAGAGATAATGCAAATAAATAGGATAATTCTTGCCTCTGAAAGGCTTTCAGCCACATAGGTGAGGCCAGTGTCTAAACAAATAATTTCAGCAGTGTGATAAGTACTAAAATAGAGATGTGTAGGACACACTGTGGGAAGAGAGAGGAAATATAACTAACTTTGCCAAGGGGAATTATAGGGAATAAAGGTCCAGAGTAAACTAAGGCATAAAGGAGGAGTGGTGTCTACTGGACAGACAGAAGTAGAGTTAGGGGAATTCCAAGCAAAGAGTATAGCACTAGAGAAAATGGTACACACAGCATCTTACATGTTTGCTGTGCTTAGGTCATAGTGTCTGCATTGGGAAAAAAGGAGGACAAGAGGCTAGAGAAGCAATGGAACCTAAATGGTGGTAGCTCTTGAATACCAGGTTAAGGAATCTGGACTTTATTCTGTAGGCAGTAGGGAGCCTTGAAGAAGTTTAAGTAGGAGAGTGAGAAAATCAGGTTTACCTTTCAGAAAGATTACTCTGGGGTTACATGGAGCAAGAAAACATAGCCAACTTTCCTGAAAGGATATGGGTGATACATAGAACCGCTGGGAGAACTGAAGAACAAGGCTCAAGGCTACTTGGAAGAATGACATCCCAAATCATGCTCAGAACTGGCTTCATAGGAGATGGCCATCTGAGATGCTGCTGACGCTGGATGCTAGAGTGACCCAGTTGCCAGAACCAGACTTCCTGCCACAACACTTGCCAGAATGTTGGAATGGAACCTGCACAGAGCCTCCTTTCTCCACTTACTCACTTTGGAACCCACATGTTGCTTGAGTGAACCTACTTAATATGGCCCAGTTCCCATGCCTCTGCCTTTGCTACCAAGCAGCCACAGAAGGTAGATTTTGGAGTTCTATCTTAGGAAGGCGGATTCCATAATGCTAGAAATTCTCCATAGCACAGCAAACCTGGCCCAAAGGTGCTGGAGTTGTCATGGCAGACAGCCACCTCACCTGACAATAGTTAATGATGAGTTGGAAGCCAGAAACTCTGAGAAGAGCTCAAAACATTCTTTAATAAATCAGGTGATACATTAACTCTGATGTTAACAATGGGAATGGAAAAAAAGGAATCAAAACTAAATACATAAACTTTAAGGAGGTGAAACCTACAGAAGCAGAAGACAGATTAGATAAGAGATCTGAGAGATAATAGGGCTATTGGGGACCTGCACTGAGCGATAAGGAAAATGCTAATCTTAACTAGGAGTGGGGGAAAAAAGGCAATTAATAAAGACTGGTGAAAATGAAAACAGGGGAATATATACTTTGACATTTAAAGACTTTGCTTTTAGTGATCTAGATACTTGCTTTTTGGATATTTTGGTTTTTAACAATACTAAATGAGATAATTATGCTTCATAAAACCTTTGGTTATGTTCAAGGAACTGAGATACTCGCCCAAACTCACAATGATTTGATTTTTTTTCTGGAATAAATATGTATTATATTTTTGTAAATTTAGGATACAGAGAGGGAGAAATATCAAGAATTAACATTTTCAACAAGTCATCAGATGTTACTGTTCGAGTCATTTAGGTCTATCTAGTTAGTGGTTTACTTATCTAAGTATATAGTTTGTGTTTACTTTACTATCTGTAGAGAACATTTCTCTACAATTTTTTTTTTGTGTGTGTGTGATAATAGCTATTAAATTCTCACCAGTCTGGAGTATCAGGAAAAGTGACAATAAGGAAGAATTGTTATTTGTCCCATGTCTACCATAAATCTTTTCTATTCATTCAGGCACCCTGTAAATTCCTTGGGGATGTCACTGTGGGGAGGTGATAGCTCTGACTTGCCCCAGTCCCTTTAAAATGGCAGCCAGTGAACATGCTCCTGGCCCATGTGGAGGTAACTTTGATAGGCAGGTGCCGCTTCCTTCCTGACCAGATATACAGAGAGTGACGCCCTAAAGCAGCGCAAAGACCTTCCTATATGTTGTCTGCTTCCTCAGAGCTCCCACAGTGTTCCTTGGGACCTTTGTTTAACAATCCAAAGCTCTTTCCTTTTCATCAGTGGAATCTGGGCAGTGAAATGCTTCTTTTCTTTATATTTGACCCAGGGAACACAGGCACTCCTTTTCTCTTGGAAGCAGTTACTGAATAAATAAGGTCCCTCCAGCTCTTTACAAAGATCTATCTTCATAGATTGCTTTCATCTAGACAGTTCTGTCTAGCTACTGTGCTGTGGCCTCAAAAATCTTCCTTTCATCTTTTGATTTCATCATTCTTATAAAAACAAACAACAAACAACAAAGTGCTCCTGATGTCTTTGTACTGTCATAAAACCTGGACAAGTGATTCTAGATTTATCAAAACAATTTTAGGTGTATACAATATATGATCTGATGAACAAAATATTAGCTGTGATGTGATAGAAAGAGGCTCAGGTTTGGAGTCACCAGCCTTGGGTTTTAAACTTAGTTCTGCAAATTGATTTTAAGTATGTAAACATGGACAAGTCAGTTAGAAACTCTGACCATTATCTAAGAGACAGGACTGTCTTGGGGATGTTGAGACATTTGTGGAAATATTTAGTCAACTGCAAGAAATGCACAAATGTGTCACTGATGCAGCACAGGAACAGAATGAATGTGATGTACTCAGAACTCATCACAGCCTACAAAGTCATGAGTAATCTGGCCACAATAAGGAAGCCTTCTCCTCCTTTACTCTCTGTCATCTTCCTCCATCATTATACGTTGGCCACCCATTGAGCAGATATTCCACATCAGGGCTTTCCATGCTATTCTCTCTGCCAGCAATTCTCTGCATTTCATTCGTGCTTATGCCAACTGTTCTTTGCCCATTCCTTCAAGTTTTAGCCTACATTTCATTCTCAGAAAATTCTCCCTGGTTCCCCAGAATGAGTTAGGGTCCATCCCAACTAGACCCTCATAGTTCCTATTCTTCGGCTTTATAGCATTTCTCAGAATTGTAATTTAACAAACATTTCTGCAGTTGATAGTATGATGTCAGTATTTACCATCCTACTGTAATTTCTATAAAAGCAGGGGTGATTTCTTTCCGGTTATTGGACAGACAGCTCTTAGGTCTTTCAACAGTGCCTGGGATAGAGAAGGCACTCAATAAGTATTTGTCGTGCCCTCAGACTTTCACGTGTTTGCGTATTCTGACACCTTTGATAGGTAGAGCTTTCCCCCTGCTTCAACTAGATACTCCTTCTTCTCTGAGTAAATCAACTCAGGGCTTCCTTCTATCAGATGTCTATTCTAGGTCCTAGGTAATCCCTAGGACCCCCAGTAATTTGTATTTTCCTCCATTACAGATGTTACTAGATGTACTTGACTGTTGTTAAAAAATTCTGATGTCCAGGCACCACCCCAGACCAATTAAACCAGTATTATCATCATTGTTTTTTAACAATCTCCTATTATGAAGCCAGGGTTGAGAACCGCTGATTATTATACTATATACTTATCTTCTACCGATATGTCTTTCTCTGCCAGGATGGCTCAAAATCTTTGAAATAAGATTTTGTCTTATTGTTCTATTTTCAGTATCTAGCATAGAACTGAGCATTTTGTGAGTACTCAAAAATGTTTTTGAATGAATTGGTTAAATGAATGTATGTCATGGGAATAGAAGGAAGTACATATCAACATCAGAACACTATTACATCAGATAAGGGTAGTAAGAGAATGCTTTATTAAACACAGCCATTTCTAAGTATTACATCAAGGAATTCTCTATTTAGTGTGAAAAACCTGTAGTGATCTATTGTTGACAAAATTCAAGATGCTTTTTTCCCTCTTGAATAATACAACAGGATTTCAGTCATATAGAGAGCTCTCCAAAAGTATTTGTCTGAGAGAGAAATTAGATTGAGAACTATTGTGAAAGCTGACACATGTACGAGTTTCACACACAAAAAGGCAAACAAAAAAACAATCATGTTTTCTTTTGAGTACTAAACGTAGAGCAGCTGAGTGAGATACTGTTTGCAGGGAAAAAAATGAATAAAGTTCAGTTTTTCCAAAACTATTGCCAAGAACTGTACTGATTTAATCCATGGAAACTGGCCAAAACACGAATAAATAGGTTAATGTGTAAAATAAATAGGTTAATCTGTAAAACTTGGAGCTTTCCATATTTTAGAGTAGGGACCTGAGAACTTCTTGAATTCATACCTATATGCATACACACTTATTCCTAGGAAGCCAGAATATGACTTTCATCAGATTTTTTAAAGAGGCCATCTTCCAGAATAGGTTATGCTAGAAGAAGTTTGGGGCCTCTAATGGCCACTATGGCAATAGCTTGGTGTGGACCAGAAAACCTGATCGCATCTTCCGACTCAACATGGGCAAAGCTGAGACTCTTCAGCCTTGTCTACAGTCTCTAGTTCAGCAACACAGGATTAGCCTGCTTCCTATGTCTTTATTTTATAATTTTATCATTAGTTTCTATGCAATTTATATCTACCTTATTTAATTTAAAATCCCAGAATTTTCATTATCCCAATATTCACCCATCTTCATTTTGTTCCTGACTACTTTTTAAATCTCCTTTTCAAGATTGCTTCTTTTACATTATGTTCATAATATATGTAGAATGTTTCAGATTGTGGTCTACAACTGAACCCCAAGGAAAACTGACTTTCATTGGGCAGATAAAATAAGAACGTAACTTGTGAACTTAAATTTCTTTTTTATGGTAAGTATAATTTCTTTAAAACGATACCTCCTTAGAAGGAATTATGGTAAGCCAACTAGTGTCATGCTTACTTTGAATTTTTGTTTTTCTTCCCTGGGAAGGGGTGACATTTGAGCATCACTAAATTTAAAAACTTAAACTTGTGAAAGAGAAGGCGACATCTTTCTAAAAGATGGGAGAAGAAACATAAAGAGAATGGGATCAAGAACAGGATGAGCTACAAAAGGATTAGTACTTAGATGTGTCCTTAGATGGAGGTCATGAGTGACTTCATGTGAGAACACCTCCCTAAAGATGTGGGGTTGGAAGACAGAGTGAAGTGGGTTAAAGGGTTAGTGGGAAATGAGCCAATAGAGGCAGTGAGATGGTTATCTCTGAAGGTAAGCAAAGTGAGAGACACATTACTCCAGGTTGCTTATTTATTTGGATGGAAAGACCTGTATATGCTGAAGGCACGGAAGAAATGGAGGAAGAATATTTTAGAGGTAAGAAGGGATATGCAATGGCACAATATATCAACATGGTGTTTTATTTGTATTTCATTATATAGTCTCTTTGAAGATGAGTTGTTTACTTTTCTTAGGAGAATGATGTATAATAGTAAATGCTGTATCCATAAAGCACAGCTTCAGGAAATCAATATTAAGTCTCTATCAAGAAGATAAAGATTCCTTGTTCTTCACTTCAGAAATGTATCTGTATCCTCACCTCTGTACCCCTCCCCTTTAATGCTGGTGGGAGACAAATACGTTCTTGTTTCTAAAGCAAACACATTCACCACTGGACTTAGTCCCATAGGCTGTTCACTTTTTCTGGCATTTTCAATCTAACTACATACATGATTAATTTAGCCCTGTGTCCCCCAAATCTTGAACTAACCTTTAAAATCAACATTCTATTGCTCTCAACCTTTTATTCCTAAAGTTCTCAAAAGAGTATTTTGTTATTTCTTAGTTCTCAATTTCTATTTACTTATCATCTCCTGACAATTTGGTCTTTGTTCTATTTGCCTTTACACGTCTCCTCACCTGCCAATGAGAAGAAAGAGAAACTACACACTTTCCGCCTTCTCTCCTCTCACTCACCACCTGCTCACTTCCCTGACTCTGTAGCTGTGTTTCACTTGCTACTTGCTTTGCCCCATGAACTTCTTTCTCTGTTTTACATTATTATCATCTCCAAGTTTGGATTTTGTACACAGTAGGTATTGACAGTGGTATAACACAGAGTGCAGAGGTAGAAGTTGACACAGCTGCACAGAATTAGCATAGTGTATTGAAGTTGTGAGCAAAGGCCCTGTGATACTATGATTTATAATGAGAAATATATTTTATTCTTTGTCCTGGTTTCTGGCACAGAACTCCTAAAACCCTTGGAATTTCCTTAGTGATGAGATCTAAAAAGGTGTCTTTTGTTATGTTAATGAGGTGACTTTTAGACCACACCTAAGGACAAGGGCTGGTTGCCAGGAGAACCAACCATGTCATCAGAGAGTTGCAACTTTCAGTCCCATTGTACCCCACCCTAACCTCCTGGGAGGTTGAGTTTAATCACCAATAGCCAATTATTTATTTAATCAATCATGGCTCTGTAACAAAGCCTTCCCCCAAAACCAAAAAGACAGGGCCCAGGGAGCTTATGGGTTGGTGAACACATAGAGATTTGAGAATAATAGTACACGTAGAGCACAGAAGCTCCATGCCTTTCCCTCAATCTTGCCCTATACATCCCTTCCATCTGGCTGTCCCTGAATTATATTTTTTTATAATAAGCTGGCAATCTAGTTAGTAAAATGTTTCCTGAGTTCTGTGTGCCACTCTAGCAAATTAAGTGAACCTAAGAAGGGGTCCTTGGAATCTCCAATTTCTAGCTGCTCAGTCAGAAGCTCAGACAACAACCTGGGATTATAACTGGTGTCTGAAGGGATGAGGGTGAGGGGACAAGAGAGTCTTAACCCTTAACCTGTGGAATCTGATGCTATCTCTGGGTAGGTAGTGTCGGAATCGAGTTAAATTGTAGGACACCCAGCTGATGTTGGAGAATTGCTTGGTGGTAGGAATCACACACATTGGAACTGTGTGATCAGAACTTTTAGGTTCTTAATTTAAGCTTCTTGGGTTTACATTCTAGTCCCTCCACTTATGACTCCTGAGATCTCAAACAGGTGACTTACCCTCATTCTTAAAAATGAAGATAACAGTAGTTCTTAATTCATAAGTGTAATACAAGAACCAAGTGGGTTAAAGCATTGTACCTGGTATATATTAAACTGAATGTTATGTGACTTATAAAGAAAACTATTTTTTTTTTTACTAATTTAATAAAATAACTATATAATAGGCATGGTCTTCTAATGAACAGCATCATTCGTCCAGTTGTAAAGACAAAATCTAGGAGTTTCCATTACAAATTCTTCTTCTTTACCCCTCTATCTCATTCACTACCAAGTTGTCCTGGTTTTATCACTGAAATATCTTTTGATTTTTTCCCGTTTCATCTCCAACCTATCAATAATATCAACGACCCCCTAATTTAAGCGATCATCACCTTTTGCCTCCTAACTGATGTTTCAGAATTCAGTCTTTCTGCCTTTCAATCCTTCTCCACATTGTTGTAAATATGACTCATCACTTCTCTTTCTCTTCACTGTCTTTCCATTGCTTTTAAGGTAGAGACACAGCTGCTTAATGACCTTCAGATCTTCGTTCTGCCTTCTCCTAACTCTCTCCCCAGCTTCCTCACACATTATGTTCCCTGTCACTTCATGTAGCTTCAGTAGCTTTGACTTTTAGTTCTTTATAATTATTTACTTTTACCACAAATACAGCATTCACATATGCTCTTTCCTTTGCCTAGAATGAAATTCCTTTCCTCCTATGTCTGGTTAATTCATATTTATCTATAAAACTCAATTTGTTACCTTAGGGAAGACTTCTTTGACCTTGCAATTTTACATTAATCTGTAAGCTCATATTATTAATGACTATCCTTTATCCACATCTAAATTTTATGAGGACTTTCTATTTCCCTTAAAAACCTACTATAACGTATGTGCTAAAAAAAAAATCAGAGAAAAACAAATATCATGTGATTTCACTTATATGTGGAATCTAAAAATAAAATAAATGAACAAAACATAAAAAAAATAACTCATAGATACAGAAAATAAACTGATGGTTGCCAGATAGGAAGGGAGTTGGAGGGATCGGTAAAAAAAGGTGAAAGGGAATAAGAAGTATAAATTGCCAGTCATAAAATAATCACAGGGATGTAAAGTACAGCATAGAAAATATAGTCAATAAGATTGTAATAACTGTGAGGTTCTGGTCAAGATGTCAGGGTAGATAAACGCTGTGCTTGCCTCCTCTCACAATGAAATCAAAATAACAATTTAAACTTTGGAATAGCTATCACTGGGAGTTGCCTGAAGTCTAGCTCAACAGAAGTCCTTCAACTGGGGACACATAGAAGAGGCCACTTTGAGACTGGTATGAGGGGCAAGGATGTAAAATGGGCTGGCTCCATACCCATTCTTGGTGGTTGAGAATCAGGAGGAATATCTCTGCCTGGAAGAGCGAAGGTGCCAAACTCCACACTGGGATCCCCAGCCCGGGTTCCAGTGCCAGGAAGAGAAGATCCCACAACTTCTGGTTGTGAAAACCAGTGAAGATTATGGCTGATTGAGACACAGGGCTGAGGAAGCCACAGACATTTATTTTAAAGGCTCTGTGTAGACTTACCACTGCCAAACTGACTCACTCTGAGCTTTAGCACTGGGGCAGCAGCTCAAAAGGTGCCAGAGGCATACGAGGAGGAACCCAGTTGTCTGGCTTTGGAGCAAGGACTGGAGGGGCAGCTTTCTCCCAGACAGAAGTACTAACAGGATCTGTTGTCCCTTTGTTGAGCCCTCCCCAACCCAGCATGCAGACACAGGTGGCCACCATATCTGAGTTTCCATCATAGCTAACACTGGTTGCCCCACCCTGGTGAGTCCCTGAAACCCTGCTCCTCCCAATGTGCAAGCCCACCCAAGCCACTTCCAGTGGATTTTCCATACAAAATGGCTTGCCCTGGCTCATGTTGTAGACTTTTATAAAATCTCACAAAAGTTCACAAAACCTAAACAAGCAACATCTGGCCTTGCTGTGCCCCATACCTTTTGCTGAACAGCCCCACGCTTGGCACTAGTTTGTGGCTGGCCTCAGTTTGTGGCTTGGTATCTCTAGGCAGTTCCAAGCCCAGTGTGGGTGGCAGCCATCCATAGATTGCTTGGTGGCTCATTCCAGGTGGCCCCAGGCAAGGCTAAATTTAGCCTATGGCAAGATCCTTATAGGAGGCCCCAGGCTACACCCCTCGTGGCCAGCTTTAGTCTGAGCCAGAATACCACCGGGGGTCACATCTGAGGATGAACACCCAAACGGCAGACAGGGCAGGCACCAGGGCCCTGCTCAAGTGGATTCTGCTCTATAGGGTTATCCCCTGTATAATAAATAAATAGCTCCTCCACTGGTCATCACAACAAATCAGCTTGAGGACCAGTTCCTCCCACTGATGTATAAACAGCAACCAAGTCTCAACTACAATAAGAGGACACATACAACACATACAAGGGACTTACCTGGAGAATGTGGTTCAGGTGACGAGGAAAGACTGTGCCACTAGGACCCACAACACACCTATATATAAGGCCACTCTAATAAGTCAGGGAGACATAGCAACCCTACCTAATACATAGAAAAAAAACACAACTAGTCAGCCAAAATGGGAAGACAAAGAAACATGTTCCAAATGAAAGAACAGAACAAAGCTTCAGAAAAAGAACTGAATGAAATGTAGACAAGCAATATACCAGATGCAGAGTTCAAAACACTGCCTAAAAAGATGTTCAATGAACTAAGGGTAAGAGTAAATAAACTTGTGAGAACTTTAACAAAGAGATAGAAAACATTAAAAAAGAGCCAGTCAGAAATGAAGAATACAATAACTGAAATGAAGAGTTTCTTACGAGGAATTAACAGTAGATTAGATGAAGTAGAAGATCAAATCAGCCCCTTCAGCCCTCGACCTAAAGCCAGGTAACACAGTTCCTCACTTTATAAAGATAAGGTAGCAGAAAACACCCAATCCGAACAGAAACAAGAAAAAAGAATTAAAAAAAAAAATGAGTATAGTTTAAGGGGCCTCTTAGACAACATCAGGCATATGAATATCTGCATCATAGGGGTACCAGAAGAAGAGAGAGAGCAAGGAATTGAAAACCTCTTTCAAGAAATGATGACATAAAAATTCCCTAATTGGGTGAAGAAAATAGACAAATAAGCCCAGGAAAAGCAGAGAGTCCCAGACAAGGCGAACCTAAAGAGACCCACATTAAGACACATCATAATAAAATAAAATAATAAAATAAAATAAAATAAAATAAAATAAAATAATAAAATAAAATAAAATAAAATAAAAAATAAAACAAAACAAAATAAGTAAAATAAAACAAAACAAAATAAATAAAAACTAAAAAGATTAAAGAAAAAGGGAATCTTAAAAGCAGCAAGAGCTAAGCAGTTATCCACAAGGGAGCTCTCATAAGACTGTCAGCAGATTTCTCAACAGAAACTTTGTAGGCCATTAGGAAGTGGCAGGAAATATTTATAGGAATGAAAAATAAGGACATACAACCAAGATTATTCTACCCAGCAAAACTATCATTTAGAATCGAAGAACAGATAAAGAGTTTCCCAGGCAAGAAAACGCTAAAGGAATTCATCATCACCAAGCCAGTATTACAGGAGATGTTTGAGGAACTGCTTAAGAAGAGGAAGGAAAAAGAAAGAAGATAAAAAATGTGAATAATAAAATGTGGCAATAACTATATATTAGCAATAATTATTTCAAATGTAAATGGATTAAATGCTCCAATCAAAAGATAGAGTGGACGAATGAATACGAAAATAAGACCTTTACATATACTGCCAACTTACTTCAGATCGAAAGGTACACAAAGACTGATAGTAAGTGATGAAAAAAGATGCTTCATGAAAATGGAAACAAACAAACAAAAAGCTGGAGAAGCAATACTTAAACAGACAAAACAGACTTTAAAAGTTAAAACAAGAGACAAAGAAGAATCCAGTAATCCCACTTCTGGGTATTTGGCCAAACAAACCCTAAATACTACTTCTAAGGGTCATGTGAATCCATATTTTCATTGCAGCATTATTTACAGTAGTCAAAATATTGGGGCATCCTGGCTGTCCATTGATGAATGAAAGGATAAAGAAGAGGTGGTAAATATAGAGATGGACTATTAGTCATGAAAGAGAATGAAATCTTGCCATCTGCAACAACATGGATGGAACCAGAGGGTATTGTGCTGAGTGGAGTAAGTCAGACAGAGAAAGACAAATGTCATATGTGGAATATAGAGGACAGGATAAACAAACAAATAACAGAAACAGAGAGCAGTTTGATGGTTGCCAGATTGGGGAGTAGATAAAGGAGGAGGGGATTAAGAGGTACAAATTGGTAGTTACAAAATAGTCATGGGGATGAAGAATATAGTATGAGGAATATAGTCAGTAGTATTGTAATAGTTATGTATGGTATCAAATGAGTACTAGATTTATCAGGATGATCACTTAAGTTATAAAATGTCTAATCATTGTGCTGTACACTTGAAACAAATATAATATTGTATATCAACTACAATTGAAAAAATAAAAATTAAAAAAAATATTATAATAAATATGTGTGGTGTTAGATGAGTACTAAACTTATCTGGTACAATCATCCATAAGAAATATAACAGTCCAATTACTGTGTTTTATACATAAAACTAGTATAATATTTCATGTCAAAAAAGTTATTAAATCAATAAATGAATAAATTATTCCTGTAACTGAGCTTTCTGTCCACTCAGGATGTGTGTCTTCCTTCAAAAATCTTCTCCCAGTCTAACTTTTTTTGATTCTTATACACTTTAACAACCCCAGCTCAAGTCACCCCTGTCTAGACTGCAAACTGCTTGGATTCTTGACTTTTTCAGCTCTATAACGTCCACAATGCCTAGTGTAATGTTTTCAATGTAGCAGATGCTCAAATATAAAAATAAGTGAAAAGAAGGTGTGAATGAATGCATGACCTATCCAATCTACCCTGTTCTGTTAGTGACTTTTAACCTGAGCCTCTTGGCTACCTAATTTGATATAAGGTTTTTGCTACCTAATATTATGCTAATTTCTTGGCTAGTACCATCTGTAACCTGTCTGACCCAGCTTCAAGCTCCATACCATGTTTAGCACAGATTCCCAGCACAGTGCTATGCAAAGCAGATCCGCCCAGTTTTCTTATGGTCCTCCATGGCACTAACTTTCTGCTCTCGACATGCTCTTTTCCACTGTTCCTTACAGATGCCGTGCTCCTTCCCGTCTCAGGGTATGTGTGTGTGCTATTGCACTTGTTGAAATGCCTTCATGTACTTCATCCTACTACAAAGCTACAGTGGTCTGTATTGTGCATAGTGGCTTAGAGTCAGACAAACTTGCCCTCAGTGGATTCTGGCATTGCTAACTGTGACTTTTGTTGAATTACATAATCACTTCAAGACTCAGTAGCCTCGTTTATAAAATGGGACTAATAAGAGTATGTTGTTTTCTCTTCACGAGTGGGAATAATAAATAGGGTTGTGAGGATTAAATCAGAGAAGGCACGCAAAGTGCTTTCCCTGGTACCTGGTATATGGTGAGCATTTAATGCTCAATAAATACTAGCCATTGTTGTTAGAGTGATAGCAATTGGTAATAAAAATTTAAAAGTCTTTGGCTATTCAGCCCACGCTGATCTCCCTTTCCTCTGAGTATTGCACTGAGTCAGTGCCCTCCATTTTGGCCATCCTTGTTCTCTTATTAGTTCACATGTGTATTGTTTTGCTGCCTCAATTCAATTGTAGGCTACTAGAGGGCACTTTACACAAAGCCAGCTGCATAGTAGGGATGCTGTATACAAACTTGCAGATTGGTTGATGGGTTTCACCTCCAGGCTGCTAAAATAAAACCCCATAATGTCACTCAGGGAAACAATTCAGACCAGGAGGGGGCCCTTTCTGAATCCTCCAAAATCTAATTATGTGAGGGAGGGTTTTTTTGCTGCAGCACCAGACACAATGCGAGAGGAGAGCAATTAATGTTCTTGTTGAAATCAGAATGGACGTCATTCCTCATATCAAATGTCCTAACCCTGGCTTGCAGTGCAAGACATGTGCTATCCTCCCTATAAATTTGAGAGTAGTGCCCTTTCAATATTTTGCTTTTGCAAACATTCATTTGTCTTCAAATGGGAACTTTCTTTTCTAAAGCCACAGATTTGTTTGCTATCAACACCTGTGATATGAAATTCTTTCATCATACTGACGAGGATAATTAAAAACATTCACCACATCCCATGGCAAACAGAGTAAGGATGATCACAAAACATCCAGAAGATAGTGAGGAATGTAAAATAAGAAAAGCCACTTCATTTATTTGATCTCTGAACTTATTATAAATGCTCCCATCGTTTACCTTTTAAAATATATAATTCAACACTCATAAAATTTGGCTTTAAAAGATGAATGTGCTACCCAAAGCAGTCCTGGGAAAGTGAATTCTAACTACTAGGAAAGAAAGAAGCAAACTTTGTAAAGGATCTTGTGAGTGCTTTGGAGGGTTTCACTCTCCTTTTCAAGTACTCATCTAAATTCCCCTTTCCCAGTCATTGGTACTGCCACCATCTCCTCTCTCCTAGTATTCTGCTGCACTGTCTTGATAGAGCCACTTTTGTCTTCTACATGTCCTCAACAACTCATTTAGGTTTTTCCTCTTTATCTTTCCAAATTTACCTGGCATCTCCAAATTCCTTGCTAATCTAACACACTGATATCAACATGTGTCACATTCCTCAGTAGCATTTGTAGAACAATCACTCTTTGTGCCTGATACTGTGTTTACTTACATAATCTCACTAATCCCCCAGTACTTCTATGAAATAATCATTCTTTTTTCTTCTATATAGAATGACATTGTTTATCTCAATGCCAAATTAGCCATTTGCTAAACCAATGAAACATGGGACCCTTTCATTGCAGGTACTTTGCATCCCCAGTGTCTAAGTCAATTTAGGCTGCTATAACAGAATACCATAAACTGGGTGTCTTAAACAACATACATTTATTTCTCACAGTTCTGGAGGCTGGGAAGTCTTACATCAAGATGCTAGCATGGCAAAGTTCTGGTGAGAGCTCTTTCCAGCTGGCAGATGGCTATTTTCTTGCTATATCCTCAAATGATGGAGAGAATGTTCATCTCTGTTGTATCTCTTCTTGTTGATACCCTCCAGCCTTATGACCTAATTACCTCCCAAATGCCTCACCTCTAAATGCCATCCCATAATGGATTAGGACTTCAACATATGAATTTTGGGGGGACACAAGTGCTCAGTTCATAGCATCAGCATGAATGGGCTGCCATTAACTTCTTAACATAGTTTTTTCTTAACATCTGAACATCTATTTGTGCTCCAAGAGTCTGCCTTTAAACCCCTCTTATCCTTCAATCTTTTTCTCTTTATTTCATTGACTTAATTAGGATGACACATTACTCCACAGTTGGCTCCTCCAATGCTATTTTCACAACTATCTCGCACTTACCACTCTTGATATTCTGGTATTGCCTGCTCCTACATTCTAGCCATAGTATGAAATTTTAAAATCATATGTCAGGCAGGCTAGACCCCAATACAGAATAATATATGTACATTTGCTCAGTTCTCACCAGCATCAACTGGGTGCTTAATGCTGTGTGACAATTCATTTATCCAGCTTTTATTAATTTGCTGGTACCCTGCTTCCCTCTGGCCAGGCATAAACTTGAAAGTAGTGGGATAGAAAAACCACTGGGAAATGGGCACTACAATTCATTTTGTCTCTTATTAATTATTACGTTCTATCTATTTCATGTTCTTATGTCATACTTCCTAACCTAAATATTGTATTAGCAAGCTTCTTGATAAGAGAAATAGTTAAGAAAATAGACTCTGGAATCAAGATGTCTCTATTGAACATGGGATTCAATATATAAAACCTGTGTGAATTTGGGCAATTTATTATTCTGTGCTTCCATTTTTTAAAATTTATATAATGGCAATAAGATTATTTCCCCAGTAAGGCTGTTGTGAAAATTAAATGAGCTAATGCATGTAAAGTGCCCAGCATATTATCCAGAACACAGTAATTACAAAATCAGTATTACCTGTTAAAATTACTGGTTATTATTATAATCACTGCTGAATCTATAGTGGTTGCTTAATAAATACAACTCAGTTGAGATGCAAAATGACTCATCTTCCTCTAATTGAGGCCACTTCGTGATAGTCATAATGATCCATGAGTAGATACAATTTTTTATCCATTCGCTGCACTTCTGCGAGTTAAAGTATCCATTAATACTTCTACTGGAACAGCAGGCATATACTGAATCTACTCTCCAAAAATCAGAATGCATGGTCATGTGAAATAACCTTAGGGAATGGTTTTCCACAGTTCAACTTAATAGCTCTGGGACCTCCTTTTCCAAATCGGTTTCAAAGATAAAACCACTTAACAGCTGGCCAGAACTTAACATTGCATAAGAGTTTATTATCCAATGTAAATTACAATGCTAAATTATTAATTCTCAAATTAGTAATTATTAATTGTTTTTTATTCATTGCGTTCTTGTCATGAGTGGTTGTTCATGCATGTTTATTTATAAGTGAAACCTGACCCAAAGTCTCTGGAGAATCAAAAGGTGAATTCCCTAACCAGTATTGGAAGGTTCAGATTTCTGTCATTATTCACACACAATAATGATATCTATATATATTGTCTGGAAATATCCATCTAAATAGATCTTATTTTTATATTCCTCCCAGTTTGTGTGGGTGGGTTATTATTTATTTATTTATTTATTTACTTACTTACTTATTTTTGTCTTTTTTTTTAGATTAAATAGCTCTTTTATAATAAAGGCTAGATTATGAAGAAAAAACAACAACCACATTGATATGTGCTCTTCAGTTAGAAGATCTGATGTGTTGATACCAAATAGAGTCTTATTAGTTCTGTCTTTATTCTAACTTTCCTCCCTCCCATCCCCTTCCAGTCACTTTAAACACAAAACACAATGAGGGCTTAATAAATATTTGTTAATGGATACCACCATGCTGGCATGGAAAAAATTTAGGTTATGAGCAATAAAAAAGATAATCTAACTCATACTGCCTTGTTTTCTATAGAATCATTTTCATTCCTGTCACAATAAATGAATAGAGCAATGAATTCTGAGTCTCCACATACAATTTTTTCTAAAGGGATATTCATCTACAACGCCAAAAGTGAAAGGAAAACAAATGATTTTTTTTCTCTTATAATGACCTACTTCAGAGAGTACCGAAGGCCATTTCATTTTAGCCAGTAATTTATAAATTTTGAAAAATGCCCTTCTTCTCCCCACATCTCCATTCTGTCCTGTCTCCAACCTCACCACCATGAAAACAACAAAGAGTCAGTGAGTAAAAGCTTTTGTCTCAGTGCCCTTACTTTCACTGCTAAAGTGTGTGTGAGGCGGGGAATGTAATTTTCCTCCCCACAACCAGTGCCGCTCTCAGAGCTAGTTAAAGCTTTCTTTAGGGCAAGAGAGAGTTTACAGGCCCGCCCACTCTAGGGAAATTAGAGACAAGAGACAAATGACTGGTGCCTCTTACTACCTTCTTGAAGACATAGATCCAGCATCTGCTACTGGTGTTTAAGGCTGTCATTAAAAACAAAGTATAGGTTTTCAGATTGTTATTTTATTAATAACAAGGTATTTTTCCCTGTCTGTGTGGATAAAACTACTGATTCAACTGATAGAAAGCCTTATTTATGAAGCGGTTTTTACTTATCGTAGAATTGAAATTATGGCCCTCATCAACAGCCTTTCTTCAGGTTTGTCTTGTGGCCAAGCACAGAACATACAAGGATAATGGCTGGTTTTAAGAACACTCTGAAGAAAGCCATCTTCACCATTAAAGATATAGCCCATAACTCACTGTACTCATGGTAGAATTTCAGCACTCGACTGCCTCAACACTGTAAATAATTTGTAAAGAATAGAACATCCAGGCAGGTAATACCGAGATCAACTGACAAATCCAGGAGAAATAAACATAAACAACCCAAATGGTCACCCACATCCCCTAATTTTCTGTTTCGAGTATTATAAATTCCCTATCTTGTGCATGATTTCTTGATGAGAGTAGAAACCCTTATGTTTTACTTTTGTACAACTAACTCGTCATATAGATTATAGAATACAGAAATGTCAAGATTAGCATATAATTAAATAAAATGAGACCTCACAGTTCCAGAATAACCCCTAAACAAAAGCCCATTCACATCATTCACTTTCCCATCCTACTCTCATCCTACTTCATCATCCTGGCTTGAGCTAAAATGTTAGTTCTTCGGGGAAGCCTTCCCTAACCAACACTCCTTACACTCCACCCCACCCTTGCCAAAAAAAAAAAAAAATAGGTACTCTGTTATGTGCTTCAAAATCTGCCAACTTCCTTTGTCTGTAACTACTTGTGGAATCAGGGGTATCGTCACTCAGGTATCTAAGGTTCATTCAGTTCAGGGACCCTAAAGTACAGTCATGTCTCTTCCACACTCACTGCCCACTTGGTTTTCAGGGTCTCTTCTTTGGATTCATGGATGTCCCAGTATATAATGTGTGTTTGGGAGACCAGATTATCTAATAAGAAGACTAATAATATACTAAAGGCACAGTGAAGGAAAGTCACATGGCAGAAGTAGGAAAGAATTCGCCATCAATTTAATTACCTAGAATTTTGTAATCAAAAACATCTGATATTTTAATATCAGCATATATGTAAGTTTGAGTCATTAAAATATTTAAATTAGAGTTATACAAAAGAGATAAGTCAAAACCTTGTTATTTTGGGGGGTTTCTCAAGATTGTAATCTGGCCTTCCAGTGGATATGCACACAGGGAAGCTGGATGGAAGCCCAGACAAGTGTCTGGCAAGGGTGGGCACGCCTCCCACTGGCCAGGCAATGGTGAGGTGCTGGTGCACCTGGTGGGCAGAAGAACCAACTAGTCTTGGTGTAGGGGATGGACAATTTACTCCTGGAAAGACAGTCAAGGATTCAGCCCTCACAGGGCTCCTGGACTCTTGAGCATACTTTTTTAAGGTGCTTATTCCCTAAATCCAGTCACAGTTCTTCTAGAATGTTCTTGGACAACTTCTCAGGATTCATCCTTAAAACTTTGTTATGCATCCTCTCAGTTTGCTCCTCTACCCTTCTTCCCCTTTTTCTTTCTTTCTTGTCACATGCCGTTGTCCTCTTTATTTTTTTACTCCGCCCCAACTCCTTTGATCTTTTACAACAGACCACCCAGGACAACGACTGTCACATATTTAAGGAATATTTTAGAAGAGATTATTTGGTGTTATTTTTCTCAGTTAAATTTCTGCTGCTAAAAATAGAAATTAAAAAGCAGAAGAAGCTTGTTGACTTTTCTTTGAGTATTTTTTCCTGATGTTCCTTTCCATCTTGCAGTCTGGTAAGCACACTTTACTGATGAGTTAAGTAAACAGTTACCATATTATGTGCAAGATTCATTAATTTAACATTTGTTTGAGAAATTTGCTTGAGCACCTTTTTGCCTCATAGAACTTACAGTCTGTAAGACAATAAACAAGTGAAAAAAAACCCTAATATATAATTGCAAATCGTGGCAAGTGTTATTATAGCAGGTATGAAACATAATAAGCCTGAAATATCAGACTAATTTGTTTTCTTAAAACAAAATAAAACCTACCTCTGAATCTCTTACCTATCAGGCTAGGAAATTCAACCTCAGTCATTTTAGGGTGTGCCTATTCCTCCTCCCTAGGGTTACAAAGAAACCCAAAGAAGCTTTTAAGTTGCCTGGAATGTGGAGGAGGCAGTCTTGTGGCCAGCATAGCTGGGGTTAGACTACTGAGGTTCCTGTTTGTGCCTACATGATCCTGGGTGGGCAGGCAGCCTATTGCCCCCATGCTACACTAGAACTCAGAACTCTTAAATGAAACAATGAATCTAGTTCTAAGGGACCAACATTCTCACACAGGCAGTAGAGAGCCCAGCACACTGGGACTCTGACCCTCCCTGAGATAGCGCCTGGAAACCAGAATTGCACCCACTGCTCGGTCCCTTTCCAGGGTTTGGAGATATTTTCTTCTGTCCTCCAATCCCCGGCTTTGAAAGGCATCAGCCTTTCTCCTCTCCCTTCCGGACTACCCAGTACAATCTTCTCTTCGAAAGTAGGCCTTCCAGACAAGGGGAGAGAAAAATAAAGAAAACAAAACACAATAGCTAAAAGGTGTTCTGGACCCCAGTTCCAATGTTGGGGGAGGTGGTTTCCACAGCACCGACAACAAACAGTTCTCCACGCCAGCTAAGTGTCCTACAGTTCAACCCAATTCCGACACAATCTATCCACTCAAAGACAATGAGTTAAAAGTTCAGTCCTATAAGACTGTCCCCCACTTGGGATGCCAGTCACAAATTCAGATTGTTACCTATACTTCTGACCAACCTGCTCTAGATCAGAAGTTCCAATGGCCTTGCCTTGGCTCAACGAATTTCTTAGAGTGGCTCATAGAACTCGGGGAAACATTTACTAATATTTACCAGGTTATTATAATAAGCTATGATAAAGGATACAGATGAACATCCAGAAGGAAGACACAAATAGAGCAAGGTATGCAGGAAGGGGCATAGAGCTACCATGCCCCCTCCACTCTCCCTGCACCTCCACATGTTTGTCAACGTGGGAACCCAGTCCTTTCGTGTTGTTATAGAGGCCTCATTACATACCCATGATGGATTAAATCATGGCTATTGGCAATTAAACTCAATCTCCAGCTCTTCTCCCTTCACTTTAGGTCAGCAGGGTGCAATTGAAAGTTCCAACCTTCTAATCACATGGTTGGATCTCTGGTAACCAGCCCCCAGTCTGGAAGTTGTCCAAAAGCCACATCATTAACATAACAAAAGGTGCCATTATCTGGCTCATCATTTAGGAAATTCCAAGGGTTTTAGAAGCTCTGTGCTAGAAACAGTGGTGAAGACCAAATAGATATTTCTAATTATAAATCGCAATACCACAATGGCTTTTATAATTTTGATTCTTCTATACCAGTAAAAAGAAATGCAAGGTAATATCATTAATATGCAAGACTCAAACAGGGTTAAACTGAAAGATGACAAGATGGAGCCTATAATATAAGAAGTCAGACAAGGCCTACCTGGAGGCTGAGAAAGGTGAAGAAGCCTACTATACAAAGAGCCAGATAGGGGAGCGCTCGTGGCAGGGAACCCACCGTGTGAAAGATCTGGAGGTGGCCCAGAGCTCTGAGGGCTCCTAGACGGAAACACCAGTTCGAAAGAAACTTATTAGATGATGCAGAGTGTTCTAAAATCAAGTTGGAGAGATAATAGGGAATCTTTCCAAATACTAATCACTTATTGTTCTCTTAAGTGTAGTATCTCATATAATCCGCACAACTTGTCTTTATTAAGAAATTCTATGCAATTAGCACAAAGATGGATTTCCCAACCTCATTAGCAGTCCTCAACCTTTTTGGCACCAGTAACCAGAACTCCTAGGAGAACCTAATGCCTGATGATTTGAGGTGGAGCTGAGATAGTGATGCTGGCTCTGGGGAGTGGCTGCAAATACAAATGAAGCTCTGCACCCGTCCGCCACTCACCTCCTGCTGTGAGGCCCAGTTCCTAACAGGCAAGGGACTGGGGACCTTTGCTCAAGATGTTCACATTCTGAGGAAGAGACACTATAAAACATTGTGTTGAATAAAGTATAAAACATCTTGTTGAAAGTGAATGGCATAAGCACCAGGAGCTATTAGAACATAGAAGGAGACCTAATCCAGAGCCTTTTTGCAGGTGTGGCTTTGGGGCTGAATCCTTAGGAAGGCATCTGGCAAAGAGGGCAAGGCATCTCATTCAGTTGGACTCACATGTATGAGGGATCGAGGGAAGAGTTCTTTGTTCACTTAGGGAATGCTGGAAGTTTCTCAAATATCAACAGTATTATTCCTTAGGATTTGGTTAATAGATTAATTCATAATTTGGCATAGCATGGACTCTGGCACCAGTCTGCCTTGGTTGGAGTCCTGGTTCTTCCATTTCTTCTTAGCTGGATGATGATGAGTTTCTTTAAACTCCTGTCTCAGTTTCTTCATCTGTAAAGTAGGGGTAATAATAGTGCCAACATCTTAATGTCATTGCTATGAGGATGAAATAAGAAAAAGAATTGTCACATGAGTATATCATATTGACTATGTATTTCTTATGCTTAAAAATAGTCACAAGCAGGTCCTAAAACATTATTTTTCATTCTTCTTTGTTTCTTTTTTAAAATGTCTTATTTTCTTAGATTGCAGCATATTACCACATTTGTTAAATCACTCTCAGGGGACAATAAAGTGGAGTAAGCTGAGTTCCCCCCTTTCTTTTAGGAAAGTAAGAAGGAGATGTTCCTCCCGCCTACCCCCCCCCCATGGGTACTCCAATGCTCTCTCAAAAGTTCAGAAGTCTTTATTCCTTTGAACATCATTGTATATATATCTTCATGTCTAAGATAGTAGGAGCTTAATAATATTTATTAGATAAATCAATAAATGAATAGATTCAATAAATGAATTCTGAGGATTCAAGAACAAAGTGTTATTCCTAGCTAGTACATTCACAAATCGTACCTGCAATATATTAGAATAAACAAATCATGACTTGTGTGACTTGTAACAGAAGAAAGGTTCGGCTTAAAATATAATACCTGCGCATCCACTTTTACATCATTGCACAGTCAGATTTAGAAGTCTGCCCCACACCTAACATACTGCTCCAGCATGAAACAAACTCTTTCAGAATCTAGTCACACTTCATCTTGTCAAGATCTTGGCAAATTTCTTGCCTGGGTGACATATTTATCATTTCTACCCCATGAAAATTCATCAGCGAGACTCATTAATGTTCTGGCCTCCAGTCTGAATCCCCCGCTCAAGTCTCCTCAGTACCCTGTGTGAATGTGGGGCGAGAGGAGACCACTCACTGAGAGTCCCACCTGCAATAGGTACCCTCACTCCCCCTGCACCAGTTACCGTGAGACTTTTCCTTTTTGATTTTTATGTTAAGCATTTTTTCTAGCCCTAATGAAATAGGAGACACAGTTCAAAACATCGTACTCATACTAGTATGTGCTTTCTTTAGTATATATTCTAACTTGAAGTATTGCAAGGAATAAAGACTCTTGAGTTCCCAGTGCAAGCTCTATGTGGAGTTGCAAAGTGGGCAAAGTTTGCTTCTGACACATCTGCCTTATCCCTACGTCCCTCCCTCAGATTCTGTGCCATATGTCCCAAACCCTGACTCTATCTCTAGGTACTCATGGTTCCCTTCCACAATGCCTAGCATAGGTTTGCAGTTCTCCACTCACCAGTCTGTTCTTTATATACTTGTCCTATTAATCATCTGTTCATTCATTCATTCTACAAATATTTGTTGAGCACATACTATGTGCAAGACTGCACTAAATGCTCTGGATACAACAGTATGCAAGAAAAACATGCCCTTCTCTAGGCATGGTAAGGGACACAAATAGAAAGCAAGTAAATGAAATAATTACAAACTCTGGTAATGCTATGAAGGGAACAAACTGAGCAATGAGAGAAAATAACAAAGAGAAGGCTACCTTAAGGTGGTCAGGTAGATCTTTCTGACATCCAAAGGATGGGAAGAGGCCAGCCCTGAGAGAACAGAGAAAATATACCCACGAAGACAAAAACACACAAAAAAACTTCAGATAGGTACAAGTTTTGCAAGTTTGAGAGTCTGGAGTAAAGTATGGACCAGAGCCACAATAGGAAAAGGAAATGAGATAAGGAAGGAAGATAGATCATACACAGCCTATAGGTCTTTGTAAGGAGGTCAGATTTGGGGTCCCATTTTGAACTACCTCTTAATTTTAATGAATAATTTTATTCTAAAAGCATTTAAAAGTATTGACATTGGAGTCATAAAAAGTTAGGTTCAAATATTTGCTCTGATAAGGTATCTTCTTCCAGAATTTGAATAATACCTCTCCTAGAGGCTCGAGGTAAGAAATAAATGAGATAATGTATGTTTAGCACCTTTAACCAGATAGTGTCCAATTAATAGTTGCTATTATTATATTAGTTAGCTATTACTGCATAACAAACCACCCAGAAATATATGAACTTAAAACAAAAGACACATGTGTACTGGTCAGCTGAAGGTTGGTTGGCCTACACTAGACTTCACTACGGGTTGAGCTCTGGTCTTCTCCACGTCATTCTGGGGCCCACACTGAAGGAATAGCATTGCTGGGTGTACATATGGCAATGGCAGAAATGTAAGAAGTCAAGGCCAATGCAATACCACTTCAAATCTGCTAATACCTCTCTGACAAAAGCACACGCTGAGCCCAGAGGTGAAGGGTGGAAAATTGCATCCTGCCCACCCTGAGTCTCAAACAAGGCACATGCCAACCCAATATGTAAATATTTTGAACAATAATTTAATCTACCTCTAATATCCACATTGTTACCTTACTTAGGAATGCTTATATTTTAATGAGACTATAATCAACACATATAAAAGAATGAAATCTATAGCAAATAATGAAATTTATAGCAAAGTAAGGAACAGTTTCTTCTTATTCAATAACTGTCTGACCACAACTCTGATCTATTTGTTTTGCACATTTGGAAATTAGTACTTTATTGCATTTCTACTAGAAGTCACACTTGTATTTTCCTTTAAAAATCATTATTTCAGAACTACTGAGGTTGAAAATCACTGATTGATCCTTATGTAAGACTTACCATTTTTCAGAAGTGACATTATGCATAGGCCAATAGAAACAAAATACTGGAATAATAGGATCATTTTAATTGTCTTTAGGAATCAAGAGGAGAGTTGAGTGATCAGGAAGCCTATGCATAACCTTTCTTCTCTGTAACTTCAAGCCAACCACCCAGACACATTTTACAGAAGAGGAAATGAAAGAATGGAAAGCTATGCACCTAAAGAATAATGATTAGGGGATGGGACACTCTCCCACTCTCCACAGGCATGTGTGTGTGTGTGTGTGTGTGTGTGTGTGTGTGTGTGTGTGTGTGTTTCTGTGTGTGTAATAAACTAAAATACATGACAGCCCAATGCCTGATGAAGCCAATCTAGACAAATTGCCTTATTTTGGTGCCATGACAGCTTAGAGAGAAAGACATTCTCCATGCCAAAATCCAGTATGAAAGGAGCTTTCTTTGGCTCTCTCCACAAATGCATCAGAGCCTCAGAATCACAGAGAGAGCTGAGAAGTTGTCTGGAGACTAAACAATTACCCATCCTTTACTGTGCTTGCTTTTATAAAAAGCAAATAGGACCTAAAGTGAGCAAAATTGCCAAAGATAGCATCTGAGTTTTCATTCACAGGTCTTTGAGGGACTGTTTATCCCAGGGATAGACATTAACTTGATTTTTATAAGTTATGAAGCTGGAATCACTTTATGTTTGATCTCAGTAAAGATGCTATTAATTTTCATTTATTCCTCAACCATTAGAGTGAGAAGAAAAATTAGCATCCTGTGGTTTAAATTCTAATTATGTTCAAGGAAATAACTTGCCTACTTCAAAATCTTCTTGACTCCCTATTTCCCTCCACATCTTCTTCCCCCACCAGCCCTACTCCAGAAATATTTTAAATGTAAAACAAAAGTTATTTTATACTGATAAGACAAAGAAAAATCACAAAAGAATATCTTTGTGATATCTGAGGTTTTAATAATGATTTTCCAAGAGGACTAAATCATACTTCCTGTTTTGGTCCATTGCCCTATTTTGCTCTTTATCCTTGCTGATTAGAAAATATACAGTTGAGTGGTTATTTTAGCCTGGAAACTACACCTAATGAGGTTAAGGTGATTTTATGAGTATAAACAATGCATGTGTGTATGTATGTGTGTTTGGTGCAGGTATAGTTGTTAGGAGGTGAGGGTTAGAGGCGAGGAGTCAAACCAGAGACAAAGCTGCAGGAAATTACCTATCACCAAATGAAGAAGTAGCTGGTGAGCCATCTCAAGAAGTTTGAATTTTCTCCTCTGGACACGATGAAGCCATTGTGTAAGAAATCTGGGAAGTTCTTTGCTGTGTAATAGAACTGATATGTAATATGGTGGCACTATGAATTGAACCAAAATGTCTGTTCTGACCTTAAACAGATATTGCAAGACACTAAAAAAAAAAAAAAAAAATCTGGAAAGAACTATTGAGGAGAGTTTACTACACAGGAAAAGGCAGCTATGGATAACAAAACTGAGTTCAAGACCCCGCCCTGACCTGCTGAGGCTGTCAGGCCTTGGACCCACATTAACGCCTCAGACACCAATTCTCCCTCTTATGAAGTAGGTGCAACAACTGCTTCTCACTCTTGTCAGAAATGTTAAGTGAAACAAAACACAAACAGAACAACATTTTATAACCTCTGACAAGCTGATCTAGCAATATATCCTGTCAGCTCTACTTTCGAACTATATCCACTTTTTATCATCTCCATAGACCTTCATGCTGGTCCAAGCCACATTCAACTCTGTCTGCGTTATTGCAATTACTTCTTTTTATTTTTTAACATTTTTTATTTTTTAATTTTAATTGACATACAATATTATATTAATTTCAGGTGTATAACATAGCGATTAGGCATTTATGTAACTTACAAGTTGATCACCCTGATACATCTAGTACCCACCTGACACCATACATAGTTATTACATCATTATTAACTATATCTCCTATGCTATACTATATAACCCCCTGACTATTTTATAACTACTAATTTGTACTTCTTACTCCCTCTCCTTTGTCACCCATTCCTCCAAAACCCCTCCCTTCTGGCAACCATCAAAATGTTCTCTGTATCTATGAGTTTGTTTCTGTTTTGTTTGTTTATTTATTTTACTTTCTATATTCCACATATAAATAAAATCATATTGCATTTGTCTTTATCTGACTTATTTCACTTAGCATAATACCCTCGAGGTCCATCCATGTTGTTGCAGATGGCAATATTTCATTCTTTTTTATACCTAAGTAATTTTCCACTGTTGCCATTACCTCTTAATAGGGCTCCCTGCTTCCACCTTTGTCCCCATCACCAAATCCCTTCAGTCTAGCCTCTACAGAGTAGCTGGACAGACCCTTTTAATACATAAGTTGGGTCATGTTGCTCTTTCACTCTATACCCACCCACACTGGCTTCCCACTTTCACCTAGAATAAAAGCCAGAGTCTTTATTTGGTCTAATGACCCTACATGTCCTGCCTACTTCCCTTTTCCACTTCTCTGACCTCATCTCCTTCATGGGTCTTTATGTTGTTCATTAAACATTCTGAATGTCCTGCTGTCTCTGAGACTGCACTTCCTGTTCTTTCTGCTTGAAATTCTCTTCCTACAGATGCCTTCTTTGTGCTCTCTCCATCTCCCCTCCTCATTGACACCTTTAACAATGAGGCTTTATGAGATCACTCTATATAAAATGCAGGATTTCTTTTACATAATTAATCAATGTAATCAGTTCTTAAGTGTCCATAATAACACTAACTTAAAGTTGCCTCTCAATTTGTCTTTCTATCTTCCAACCTGGAAATGTTACTTTGTGTTAGAAAATGCTTAAGTATACTATTTGGTTTACATCTCTAAGTTTTTTCCTAGCTCTAAACTTTTGATATTGCCCTTTAGTCTCTTCTACATTGCATCAGTATATTGTTCAGTCTTCAGGGACTATTTTCTGCTGTGTCCCACCTGGCAGCCCCAGCCTATCCTAGACCCATCCCAGTTGATTTTATTGAGATATATAGTTATCTGCAGGTAAACTTGCTTCTCTTATGGAACTAATAAAGGTCAGGCAGACAGGATAGTAGCAAACTTTATGTAATAATAATAATAATAATAATAATAATAATAACAATAATAATAATATTATAATAATAAATAATCCTACACTTCTCATGCTCTTTATCTTGCTTTATTTTTCTGTTATACTTGTCACCATATGATGCATTGTATATTTATTGTTTTATCTTTTTCCCCATCTCCCTCCCCTAAAGTGTAATCCAGGAAAAAAACTTTGCATTTTGTTCACTATTGTATCCCCAGGGCCTGGGAAAACAAACAGAGTAGACATTAAATAAATATTTGTAAAAATACTTCTAAATAAGTGAATAAATATTATTTATGAATGGAAATTTTCAGGAAGCCAACACAGTAGCAATTAGATTTCATACATCCTTATGTGTAAATGTCCTACCCTTTTAAAAGTATCCATCTTGTTGTTTCATCCTTCCTTCAGACTCATGCTGGAGATCACATTTGAAGAAAAATTAATGCGCGCGCGCACACACACACACACACACGTACAAACACTTCCAAAGACACAGAACAAGATCACTTTGATCTATCAGTCATAGGATGCTGAAAATATACTAGAGACTATGCCAAGCATTTTATATAATGTGCTCATTGCATCTCTAGTAAAAAGAGTAAATAACTTCTCTAAGGTTCCATAGAGAACAGATTTGATCAAGTATGATCCCACAACCCATGCTTGTAATAGTATACTGACAACCTTAGTCTTTGTCAAGCCTGAGATCTCTTCTTGGATACATAACAAGAGTCTTGTGCATTTGTTTCTATAATGGAGTAAATACAAGTCACTATATTGACTTACATAAAGAATCATTAGCAATTAAGGCTTCCGTATATATGTGGCTTGGTCTACCAGATTTGTGTGAAGACACGGGGTTTAACTGTATATACTACATTTAAACAGAAAACATAAAATTAATAATTTAGGAATTCAATAAAACTGTGCTTAAAATATGATTTTAAGTAATTAAGTTTCATACTAGAATTTTATGTGTCAGCCATCCTGTAATGGGAAGAAAAATAAGAGCTTTTGATGAACTGAAGAGAACACAGAGAACGTAACTGTGTTAGGAAAGTAGGAGAGCTCTTAAATGAGAAATTCTCAAGATTAAGTGGGCAGGAGAATGGGAGAAGGGCAGAGACCCAAGGCAGGAGAGGCAAACGTGGCGTTGTGGCAGGAGAGAGGAATGGGGAAGAAGGAAGAGTCTGGAGAGGTTTTCAAGAGTTGTAACAGGAGCACGGCATAGGGAATGTAATTTGCATTAATGTAATGGCTAGGTGGAGGCCAGAGGAGAGAAAGAGCAATTAAGGGAATCATTTTATAAACTACATAAATGTCTAACCAATGTACTGTATACTTGAAACAAATATCAAAACAAAAATTTTTAAGAGTTGTAACAAGTGAAATCTTCAGAGTTAATAGTTGGGGGTGAGGAGCTCTAGAGGATTGAGAAGCCCAAAAGGTTTCCACTTACAAAATTGGGTGGGAACTTGGATGGTGCCATTAGTTGAGGTGAAGAAGACCCTATTTAGTGAGTTCAATTTCATTGATGTCAACTAGTTATCTAAAGGTCAATCACTTAATTATAAGTTCATTGTGTTGAACTACTATCCTGCAAGTTTTGGTTTTCTTCACATAAATTTTATTCAAGTATCTTTGAAGTATTAGCTGAAATCTAGATTCCCTTTGCATATTCATCCCTCTTATCTACCAATCCATAATTGAAAAGAATTACTTTATAATATAACAATATAATATTATTTAACAGAGTGCACTGTAATATAAATAATAATATAATATAATCCTTGCTATGAATAATAGCTAACCATTACTGAGTACTCACTATGTGCCAGACATGTTGTCTACTTCTACCCTTATAATAAACACAGGTCAGGTAGCATTGAAATAAGGCTTTGAATGGTTAAAAAACTTTCCCAGTTCACATATAAGTGGTTAAGCCAAGATTTAAACTCATGTTATTTGATTCCAGACCCAAAGCCCCTAACAACTAAAGCATCTGCTTTTTTTGTTTGTTTTCTTTACTCAGTCTTCCCAAATCATTTGTTAAATTATTAGAAAACTTTCAACACCTGTAACTATTTTTCACATAATTTCTACTAACTATACTTGCTTTAATACATGTGTAGATGAAACATCATTTTTAAATATATAAAAGCAAATTTATTCTTTTAATTTAATGAAAGGAATTAGAGTTATATAGGTCAGCAGATTGATATAAGAATATTTCTTATCCTTCCTCTCTAAATTGTTTATTTTTTTATTTCTTGATTGAAATTTTCACACTTAAATATTTGTCTTGATATGCATAATTAAATTTAGAACAATTCAAGCTTAAATGGCTAAATCTTGACAGCATTAAATTTAATGCTTGAATTATAATGATAGACTAAGATGGCATATAATTTTTGAATAACACTGCTGAAATTTTACTCTCTGTTGCCTGAGCCCATGATGCTAATTTGATAGATTTAAAAAGAAAAAGCTCTGTGCCTTGGAAAAACACAGCAGAAAATTGATGAGCATGAGTCTGGCATTTTGTCATTCAAGTGAATATGATAATGATGGTTTCATTAGGCAAAATAATAAAGTGATAGTTTCATATGATGAAGGAACACTTCTGCCAAGAGAATTTAAATGTTGAGCACCTGGATTCCCAGATATTTATCAGTTTCAGCCACACAAAACCCTCTGCTAAACTGTGCTCTCTGAAATAATAACTTTGAAAGGTGTTGGGTAGTTATAGAGCAGAGGCCAAAACACATAATCATCCCTAGTTAGGGTGGGGAGTGTATCTCTTTGTCCGTTTATTAAAATCAATCTGTATTTACTCAATTAGCATATCATATTCTGATTACTTCAGAAAGACTGAGGAAATGAAATTCGGTTGTGACCTTCATTTTCAAATAGTTTTTAAATACCATTATTCCTTTATAAAGGGTACTTTCATTTCCCATGCATATCAATTTCTTCAAATGTAAACAGTCTGTGTGTGTGTGTCTGTTTTGAGGTGGGAGTATCTTTCTGTTGGGAGTAGATCTTTCTCCCCAATTAGAAACAATCCCAGCTTCCTCCTATTGTCCCGTGATTACTGGTTTACAGAAGGCCTGGCTTTTGTGTGGAAGCCAAGTTCCTGAGTGGCCAGTGTTTGCTCACCCACTTACTGCGAAACATAGGTGTCTTAGCACCTGGTAGAACAGGTAAGTAATTATTAAGCTTCCTCTTTCATTGTCCTTCTACGGTCCTGCCTTCTTTTTAGTTAAGAAACACAATGTAATAATCAAGCAGGTTTGACCTATTGAGAAAACGGCTTTGTTCAGGAGTGGTGAATTGTTTTTATCCAGTTCTTCGGAGCAATCACATGGTGCACACCTGCTTACGAACAGTGAGCAGCAAATAATGCCAACTTCCTGTGCTCTTTACCAAATGAACTTTTCATCCAGAGAGTTCTAAATGCCAGTTCTCTAAAATTCATATAAGTTAGGAGCAAAACGCCTAAGTAACCCTGAAGTGCCTGGAGGTAAAACATCATTGGTATACAGCGGTGGTCTCACCATGGTTGCATTTCGGAATGGAGAGCCTCAAACACCATGAGGCCAGATCCCTCTTCAGAAATTCTGCTTAACTAGCCTGGAGTATGGTCCAAGACCCAGCAGTTTTCCAAGCTGCCCAGGTGATTCTAATGTGCAGCCAAGGTTGAGCCCTTCCAGTCAAGAGACCTGCAGGACACTTGGTCAACAGGTGCTCCCTGTTTGAATCACCTTCTGGCCATTAGTCATGTTCCACAGTATACGAGATCACTTCACTGACTTAATTACTTAAAATTCTCAGAACATAACAAAGCACATGCTGTGAATATCAATTTGTTGAAAAGTACTGTTGAAGGGGAAGAAAAATATTTGATTTTTTTTTGCATTATAAAATCAATCTAAGCTTATTTGCAAGAGATTTAGAAAGGACATTCAAGTGTTTGTTCTTATGACCACTTTATTATTATCATTTTTAGAAGTAAAAGCAGAAAGTTTTTACTTTTTGGTTATTAGGTAGAATATTTTTAATGTAAAAAAATGGTAAATTCTACCAATCATTTTGATTGGTGTTCTCATTACTTTTAATGCAGTGAGCAAGGAGTGATTTATTGGCCTCAGTTATTCTGGAGGTGGTGACATTTAAGAGAATATAAAGATAAAAAAGAGGTCATGACATCTTACAAAACGCAAGAAATTTTTGCCTAGATGTAAAGAATTTATGGCTTTAAAAAAAACTGGATTCCTCTGAGTTATTCCTATAAAAAGTAAAATGGAAAATATATTTGATGGTAAGTGTTAGTATTTGCTAGAAAATGTCACCTTTATTTAGAAAACCTTGGCATCCGGTGATCATAGCTAAATGTCTAGGTCAAAAATCTATATTATTATCTAAGTATCTGGATGCTTCCTGATCCAAACAATTAGAAACTCTTAAATAAACTGAAAGTCACCATATGAAGCATATTTTGCTTAATTGAATTTTATACCAGTTTTCCAGATTTTCTTCAGTTTTGAGAGGGCATCATTTAAATCTCTGAGCCCAGGATAAGTTCAATTGAAAACTAAATTTTCTACAAGTCAGAATTCATGTGTAAACATTCTTGTCAGGATTCTAATTTTTTTCTGAAGCGTTCATGGGTTATATGTATACACAGTGGAGCCTAGAGCAGGCAGGAATCTGTCTGGCCTGGCTGCGTGGTCACTGAAGAGGCAGAGAGACAGTCTGGGGACAGCAGGAGAAGGGACATTCTTAGGAATGGTGCAGCAAAGAAATGGGCTTCCATAGCATTTTGAGGGGGCCCAGTTTTAATCTTCTGACACTAAGATCAGGCAGTCAGTCTTGATTTAAATGTTGCCAAGATCTCCATACTATGTACACCTCTGCTATGACATCTAGGGCCTTTGGCCTTGTGTTAATGTGATTTATGTCAGGTGATAGCTCCTCTATCACACAAAATAACCTGCATATTCACCCAACATAATATTATAATCCTTTCCTTTAAGATCTGAATGATTTGTTTTGCCTCCAAAGTATGTCTTTACTCCATCCTCTTCTCTATAGTTTTACTGCTGTCATCTTAGTCGAAGTCGCCACTCTGTTGCCTGGACTGCTGGCATAGCTTCTTATGAATGGTCCCCTCTTATCCACGCCTGCTGCTCTCCTCCCCCAACCCCCAATCGATTCTTTATACAGTAGTCAAGTGATCTTTGCCCTGATTATGTTACTTTTCTTCTTAATTCTCTCCTCTTAGAATAAAACCCAAACTCCCCATTACAGCCTGCCTTCCTCTTCAGCCTGACCCCTACTCTTCTCTTTCACCTCTCAACAATGCAGGCTTTTCAGTGTCTCAAACCTGTAAACCTCTGAGAGCCCACAGCCCTCACCTCAAACCTATTGATTTAAAATGCAGTGTTCTCTCTTTTAAGTCAGACACAGAGATTAAACCCACAGATAAATTATGCATTTATTGGTCTCTCAATTATCTCAAAGGATTGTAGTGAATATTAAATATATACTGAAATACTGACAGCTGTTACATTTATATTATGTTTGATCCTTTGAAAAACCAAACACATTAAATACACACATATATGAATGAAACACTCAGAATATATTTTCTAAATTCAGTTAAATATAATTTTAAGTCTATTTTTCAAGCAAACTTGATTAAAAACAGATTATAAGCAGCTTTAGGGGTGGCTGGTAGAAATTTATAAACAGCCAGCAGAAAAAAAAAATAACAAGAAGAAAAAGAGACCCAGGAACTCAAACAACAACAATGACAAATTGGGCTGGACTCGTTGAATGTAATGGCCAACAGCTCTTTCTACATCAATAGCCCTAAGAGCTCACCTGTATTATGCAGTCCCAATCCTTTGTGCTTTCAGCTATATTCCGCAATTATTAAGAAAGCTACATTTTGACCCAGGTATCCTGCTTAATGTAGTAGAGAAATAACAAAATATATTTAAGAAATATTTCCATCTAAAAGATTATAACTGTCAACGAGAATATTATACTTCAATTATCTAGACCACCCACTTGTGTGGAAAATCCAATTCTCAGCTTTCTAGGGCTGTTGCAACAAATTACTTTAAATTTAATGGTTTAAAACAGTGCAAATTTATCATCTTGTAATTTTGTAGGTTAGAAGTCCAATACATGTTTAACAGGGCTAAAATCAAGGTGTCAACTGTAGTATGCTCTGTTCTGAAAGCTCTAGAAGAGAACCTGTTTCTTTGCCTTTTCCAGCTTCTAGAGGCCACCCACATTCTTTGGCCCCTGGTCCTGTTCATCTTTAATGGCAGCAACAGCAGGGCTAGTCCTTCTCATACAGCATCACTCTGACCTCTTCTGCCTGCTCTTCCACCTTTGAGTTCCCCTGTGGTTACAATGGGCCCACCTGGATAATTCAGGATAATCCCCCCTTAAGGGATTAAAATAGGGAGCTTAAATTCATCTGCAATTTTAAGTCTCTTTAGCCATGTAACTTTAACAAATTCACAGGCTCCAGGGGTTAGGATGATGATGTCTTTGGGGCAGGGTGGGTAGGGCATTATTCTGCAGACTGTGTTATGTACTTAAGTAATGTTTATTTGTTGAAATAACTTATGATAAATACATTTGAGACATCATCAGCAAAATAACAAGATAATCACCAAAATAAGAATATCCACTTCCCAGGATTATTGTGAATAATAAATGAGGAAACATTCGTAAAAAATTTTTTGGAAAACTACAAATTCCCCTTAAAGTTAAGTGCATGTAATAAGTCTGTGCAATGTGAAGAAAGTTCTGGAATCCACACTGGCCAAGATTTTAGACTTGCCAAAATACCTCCTCTTGTTGTGGGGTTTGATAGTAAAAGCTTCTTCAGCTATGTAACTGTTCTTTTTAGCTGTGACTGCTATTACCACTCCTGTGGAAGGAGGACACAGATGCTGATAGGCAGTGGGATCACAGAGGGGATTTTCTCGATGAAGGCCTCCCAGTTGAGTGAGTCCACACCCAACGTCCTCCTAGTTCCCAGCTGGCTCAGAAGCAGGGTGTCCAGCATAATATGCAATGACCACACCTTAGAAGCCAAGTATCAGTTGTGCAAAGATTCTTATATTCATACTGGAAGTATAGGTCCCATCTAATATGTGGCAGCACATAATCTACAATGGTACCAAAATATTGATCCTTCGACCCCAGCGTGCTCTCAGTTTATGATCAATTTCTATGTTGGCTATGATGCAGAGGGAACAAAAAAGACGGATAATACTGCAAGTTCAGATAGTCATGTCGGTGTCTCCCTCACCCTTGTTTAGTAAACTTAGTGACCTCTAGGGCTCTTCTGTGTTACTTCAGTGGTTTCAGATGGAAACTGTGTTTCTCTCATGTTTTCAATTCTATCATATATATTGCATTCTCTTATGTCAGTTGTTCTACTAGGAAACATAAAACTATATCTCATACTAAGGAGCTCACTTTGATAATAAGTCAGTAGACTTTCTTCACCCCCAAAGAAGTTTTGCAAGCACTGTCTTTGGATCCTGAAGCAATCAGTGATGCTAATATTTCAGTCACATGTGCAAACCCAAGATCAACAACCATTGGATAATCCCTGCCACGTCTGACAGTCTTCCCCATCACTACCTCAAGTCTACCCAATACTTTAGGTCCACTTTTAACTATAGTTTTAGACTTTCATTGAAAGAAAATAAAAAATAGAAGTTACAAGTTACTTATTCAACAATCAATGAAGTGAATTTTTACTATTGTTTTTGAGAACACATTATTTTGAAAATATTACATTTAAGGTCCAGAGTCCATAATTGCCATAAAAAGAACAACTCCAAGTGACAGTCAATTGCATTTTGAGGATATACGATCTCTACATTTTTGCCTCCAAACTTCTGCTGAGTAGTTTGCTATTAAGGAGGAATCAGCCCTCACCTAGTGGTTTGTTTTAAGATGTAAAATAGCTAACACTTTCACTCTAAAAGCTTTTTTCTGCCTAAAGGTGGCAAATTACAAACTGACTTTCACAATTACTTGGGGGCAGATGTATGAATGTATTTGTGTTCATATATCTAATATATGAACCTAGTGAACACCAGAAAAATAAAAAATAAAAACACGTTTAACAGGCATGACTTACTTAGCCCCGCCTCCTTCGAGGTGGCTAAATGAATTTATTGCTGCTTACTCCATGAGTTCCAGATGTGCTTTAATAGCATCAGATACATTTCTTTGGGGACAAATCCACAAAGGTAAGGTTACATTCAAATAATTGCCTTGTTTGCCCCAGTAGCAGGCAACCTACCAAACTGAAATTGAGTTTTTCCCCTCAACTCTAACTTCTACATTTCTGTTCCCATTACAACTGTTCCGTAAAATTTGGTATAAGACTCACTTTTTTTCTGCATCTTCCTGTGAAATATTGTACTATGGATTCTGAAAGAGTGACCAAAGTCCCTCAACACTGCTCAAATACCAGGAATGAAATTCTTTACCTAAGGGAAATTACTGTGGAGGAGAGCAAGTATATTTCCATGTTCTATAGACACTCAGAAGAAAGTCTGAAGTTTTAGGAATGGCGACAGAGGAAGGGAAAAAAACAACTATCACATTTCAGAGGCAGTGAATCACCAGTAATCTGGGCATGAGCGAAGAGCCAAAGTGACCTATTATATCATTGCACTGTGAGTCCAAAAGGGAAAACATGAGGGAATCCTAGCTAATATTCTCTTTACAGGTATGTGGCACTCAGATGGATTAATTTGGTCTTTTTAGGATAGGAAAAAAAACTTCTTTAATTATAGAAAGAACAAAATAAAAATGACCTCAAATTTATGGTACGAATGATAGGACTTGAGAGGAGAAAATAAATATTCAAGCAAATTACAGAGAAATATGGCTAGGTAAATTTTATCACACACAATTTCATTCTGTAAGCTCTGATATCAATTGTGAGACTAAGAGACCAAAAAGAGCTTTCTTAGCAAAGGAGAAAAGGTCAGTTTTTTTTGAGTCCTCCAGATCTTTCCCAGTGTAGTATAAATCATGCAGTTAAAATAGCTCAGAATTACTTTTCAGAACTGAAGTCTATGTATGTCTCTTTTCTGACTTGCAAAGTGCTTCAGAGCTGAGGACATCAGTAAACAATTTGAAATGCAATCTTCTTCTACTTCCCTTACTCCAGTGAAAAGAATCAGACCAAAATGAGAGATGCTGTCACAAACCAGACTTGATAGTATTTTCCAGGCCTGTTCTTTAAAAGATACATAAAAAATCTGCAATTTACAAAAAGCCAAGCCCAGTTGATTTCAATAGATTTGTGCCAGGAGCCCTGGGTGATGTGGCACAACTTAGAGCCTACAGTCCCACCTTCTCATTATTCTCCTTGCTGTGGAATTTTGAGCATAATTTGCTTTTCATTAAAATGAAGGAAGTAGACTAGATAATTTCTAAATTTTTTGGGGAGGGTGGCTCAAAAATTTGAGGACTCTTTGACACTTAGGACTTGTTTGCCTCTAGCCCAAATACTCACACACACAATGCACATGCACATAAGGCATCTGGCTTTTATATGATGTCATGATTGGAGTCGTTTGTGATTCCAAACAAATGAACACCTCCAAGAGCATTGAATTGTGTGAAGTGATAGGATTATGAACTTTATTAGTGATTAGAAGAACAATTTGAGAAATTTCTCTGAAAAGAGAATTCACCCATCAACCTACTATTCATAAGCAGTGGGCATAGAGAAAAAAGAATCTCCATACTTACCAATAGACAAAGATTGTCAATAAAACAGATAATTTAGAATAAAACCTAGATAATAAGAGAGAAAAGGTGTGTGGAAGAGTTTGAGGGACAAAAAGAGAGATTGGAATGAGCAGGAACTGAGGTAAATCAGAATAGCACATGGCCTAACAAAAAGAGTAAAAAGAAAAAATCAATAGAAAGAGTTGAGTTTGTTTTTATATTCCTCACCTAGAAAATGATGTTTCTCATACTGGAAGAACTGAGTTTCACATACTTTCATTTTTAAAGATCCTTGAATTATAAGGAAAGAAAGATCAGAAAGAAAATAATGTATAAGCATATTCTTCAAGGGATGAATTAAATTTGTCAGGGAGTTTGGGCAGAGAAGTTTATCATCATGAATGCTCAATTTACAATTCAACCATTACACTTTAATATACCCTGAGCTTTCTACCCTCCCAATTAAAAAACTTACATTTGTAATATATATGACAAGCAATCCTGAAATATGCTTAGTGAAACACAGTTTTATTAGATGTCCTTAAGACTGACAAATAGAAAATAATGACAAATCATCTACAAATCTCTTGATGGGTCTATATTACCACAAAAAAGGTCTTGCAAGTATATATCCTCTTGAAAAATCAGAACATGCTTTTAAATTAATGATACAAATGATACAATTTAAAAATGGGCAGAAGCCCTGAATAGGTATTTCTTCAAAAAGGAAACACTAATGGCCAAATGACATATGTGAAATGCTCAAGGTCACTAATCAACAGGAAAATGCTAGTTGAAACCACAATGAGATGTCACCTCATACCTATCAGAATGTCTATCATCAATTAATTAAAATACAAGTGTTGGCAAGGATGTAGAGAAAAGGGAACCCTCATATATTGTTGGTGGGGTTGCAAATTGGTACAGCCACTATGGAAAACACTTTGGAGGTTCCTCAAAAGATTAAAAATAGAACTACCCTTTGACCTGTCAATTGCACTTCTGGGTATTTATTCATGGAAAATCAAAACACTGATTCATAAAGATTTATGCACCAATATCTATGTTCACTGCAGTACTATTCACAATAGCCAAGATATGGAAGCAACCTAAGTGTCCATCAATAGACAATTGGATAAATAAGTTATGGTTCACATATACAATGGAATATTACTCAGCCAAAAAAGATGAATTCTCACCATTTGCAATAACATGGATGGACCCAGGGTTATTATGCTGAGTAAAATAAGTCAGACAGAGAAAGATAAATACCACATGATTTCACTTATATGCTGAATCTAAGAAACAAAAGAAATGAACAAACTAAACAAAAACAGACTCACAGAGATACAGAGAACAAACTTGTGATTGTCAGAGGGGAGAAAGATTGGGGGGTCTGGGTGAAAAAGATAAAGGGATAAAGAAGTACAAATTAGTAGTTACAAAACAGTCACAGGGATGCAGAATTCAGCATAGGGAATGCAGTTAATATTACTGTAATGGCTGTGTGTAGAGCCAGATGGGTGCTAGAATAATTAGAGGGATCACTTCATAAATTACGTAAGTGTCTAACCATTATACTGTATACCAGAAAATAATATAAAATAATAATGTAAAAATAGTAAAAAGAGTTAGTGATGCTAATACAAAAATAAAAAGTCACTTGTTTTAGGGGAAAGATCAGTTTTCTGACAAGGCAGTGTTGTTTTTCTATTTTCTCTCCATGTAGTAATATCTTAAAATCTTATCCTTTTCCCCATGGTTGCAATCAGCTTTCCTACCCAGACTGACGGGAAAAATTCAATTCTTCCTTCAAGTCTCTGCTCAGACATTACTTCCTATTTGACATTTCTTCCAGATCACTTCCAAAGACCACAAATGAGAGTTTTGCCCTCCACTTATCGTTATTTGTTTACCATCTCACCCACTCAATTATGAGCAGCTTAAAGATAAGGAAGATGTTTTACTCATTTTATTTGGCATGGGGTGTGGTCAGAGTTGGTTTTTAAATTTTCTTGAATAAATGAATAAAAGTAAACCAAAACATGGGGGATATTTGCCATTTTGGGGGAAGAACTCTAAGACTTTGATACAGAAAAATACACAGGAAAGAAGTAAGTTATCATTCCAGGGCATCTACTAGAGTCAAGACAATCATGATATGTGATAAATTTTCAACTACAGCCACACACCTTATTTACTTTGGTAAAATATTTTACATAAGTGCCCATACATTTGCATAAGTAAATTTCTTCAATTCCTTTTCATCACTTTCTAGGCTTTGGCATCAGTCTATGATTCAAACTCTGGACCACCCACAATTATAAACTTATTTAAAATTTCTGAGCCCCAATTGAAAGAATAAAAAATTATTGGCCAATTCTACCTTTCCAGTATTCACCCAAAATCCTTTTGTCTCTATTTTCTCACCTGTAAAATGAAAATAAGACCTATAGTATGGGCTATTATGAGAATTAAATGAGAAATACACACACACACACACACACACACACACACACAAATAAAATATACATTATATTGCCTTACATATAAAAGGTACTTTATAAATGGTAGCTATTAATACTATTGCAAAGTGCAGTAGAGGAATTTGACCTAAACCAAAAGATACTGCATCTCCCTTTCTACTCATGTCTATATAGGAAAAACATTTCTCATTCCATTTTTATTCTGTGTCTATTTAGTATCAAAGGATTCATTATTCATGTTACAAATAGGATATCATATTACTATAGTATGACCTGTCATAAGTGTGATCCTCTAGATACCAAACAAAATAAACTGTCATCAGCTAGAGAAAACAAACAGCACAGTTTACATTACCAGCTGTGTGATTCGAGGCAAGTTACTTAAACTCTCTGTTCCTTGTAAATTGAAGATAACAGTACCTATTTCATAAAATGTTGTTATAAAATGAATGAGAACACACTTCTCCTAGAATATTGCCTGCATTTTATCAGCTCTACATAAATGTTTACTAGCATCATTATTTGCTTTAAATCAATAAATATTGAAAATGCTAAAACAGACAAGGACATACAACACAATCTGGTTAGCATTCCATCTATTCCTTAATACTCTAACCGTAGGAGAAAAAGACACAGGATAGTGAGATCCATTCCTGACTGTTGTGCTCTTTGAACCACAGCTGGGCCCTAAGTGTATTGTCTTGCATGAGACACCACATGTCCCCTTAACTGAATCAGGAATTATAAGCCTGCTATATTTAGTTTTCCTAAAAACATTTCTGCAACAATCAACTTTTTCATACAGAGAAAAAGAATAAATGGTATTTACAATTTAAGGGCCACAGTTATATAACTTTCAAAGGGAAATTTCATGTTAAGTTCATAGGTAGAAGAGAGAATATTTACATAGAAACATTTGTTTTACTTCGCTAGTAACTTTATGACTTCCCATTATCATATCTCTGAGCTATTTGATTTTTCCATCAAGTTCCTCTATTTGTTACATCAGAGCTTGTTGCTATGGAGATGACAGAGGTAGCACAGACTCACCAGCATGGACCATTTTCCACAACTAAGCATCTTTCTTGCCCACAAAAGAAATATATCCCTGTCTCAGACATTCCTTGTATTTGCATTCTGAGAAATAAAAGTAGACTTCACATGTTGTATTTACCAATGCAATGGGCAATTTGATGTGGTAAATTTCTTTATAAAATATTAGTTACATTTGGAGAAAATGGATGTATTGGTAAATACTCTGATTTATAGTCAGCATAAATCTTAGTAACCATTATATTCAGTAGTATTTTTACAACTCAAAAAATTATCATATGTGCTATATTATTTGATCCACTCAACCTCCAGTGACATAGAAGAATGTGGTTTATTTTCCCATTTCATAAATGAGCACAAGGAGGCCCGGAGAGACCAGTTTGCCCAAGGGAAATGGCAAATGTTGAAATTTGCACCCAGGTCTCTTGATCATTCCCCTTCAACTTGTTGTACCTCCCCATAGCTAAGGGTACAATGTTATTTTCAAGTTTAGTGATGAATGATCTTCCTTTTTCTTCCTCATAACTAACTTTATTGAATGGTCGCAGTTTCAGAAACCATCTCAAGTACTGTCTATATATCAAAGCTACCACATAGAGGTAACTTAGGAAATCATTACTACTGTGAAAGACAATGCATTAATTCAAATATATTTGTAGTATATTTTCTTTATCTGTTTGCCACTAAGTACTTTAAAGAAACTAGGAAAATTCAAGTGAAAACCAAAAAGATCTATAATAAAAGTAAGCAATTAAATTCCTAAGCCATATTTGTTTTATTCATTGCTTTATCTCCAATACCGAACATAGTAACTAGCTTGCAATCAACCCCCAATGAATGATCTCACTTTATTCCATAGTAGCGGAACTACTATTTTAATATGGGGATATTACATTTCCCAGGCTCCCTTGCAAGTAGATGGAACCATGCAACCAATCACATGACTGACTAAAGAGCATTTTGTAAACTTTTTGAATAGTTCTTTTAAAATACAAGTGTGGGGGAATTCCACTCTCAGGAATGATATGCTACATAATTCACAACAACTGTGCCACTGAAAACAATTAGAAAAGATGGAGAATATATTTTAAAAAATAAAGCAAGTGCAGGTATTAGAGATTTAATAAGACAGGAAAAAATTTAGGGCTAAGTTCCAGAAGAAGGAAACTCAGAGAAGTGAATACAACACAATATATGATTATATATTCCCCATGGGAAGGTATCCATCAAGATTTGGCAAGAAACAGGTGGCATACTCAGAAGGTTAATTGAAGTGTGCTTAATGATGGGGCTATACATCATTATTAAGAAAAAAACATCATTAAAGAAAAACAGTAAGAAAAGCATGGGTGAAGTCCTTAAGGTTAGAAACAATGAGTGCTACTAAGACTAAAGGAACAAGAAAGGGGACAATTCTTTGAACTTTGTAAAATGCTGCTAGCTGTAGAAAGATAATATAGTGGGAAACAGGTGAATCTAGGGGCATGAATGGGCTATACAGCACAGAACTTACGCAGGTTCCAGAAAAGTTCTGAGAAGCTGAGCAGAGTTTTTGGGATAGTCGTTGGGCTAAAGCAACAGAAACTAGAATACAAGACCCTCCAAAGAGAGCAGTCCTGAAAAACTACTGAGATGTTAGATTGGGGCTATGAGGAAATACACTTTTAGCAAAAAGATGAAACAGAAATAGACCAGGCCTTACAGAAAATTGTAGAAAATTGAGCTTCAAATCATCCTAATTCTTCATTGTATTTAAATGATCCAGGATTGCTATTGACCCTAGTTGCCAGCCAGGAGCAAAAACAAATTCTCTCTTGAAGAAGATAGCATCATTCTAATCCTTATATTATACTGACAAATTAACTATATCTAACATGTTGAAATGAATAAAAGAAAAGATTGAGAATCTCAGCAAAAACTTATGAAAAGAACCAAATAAAAATTCTAACACTAAAAAATAGAATAACTGATGTTAAGATCTCAATTAATGGATTAGTGGCATGTTACTTACAGGTTAAGAACAAATAAGTGAAGTAGAAAGGTCAGAAGACAAAATCAAGACTAGAGAAAAATGAGGGAAACAAAGGATTAAGAGACACGGGGCATGTACACTGACTGATGTATATATAATGGACTCAAGAAGGAGAGGGAGGGGGAGGGAGTGAAAGAGACACGAAGGGATGTGGGTAGGAGTGGGTGAAGCAGCAGCAGTAGCAGCGGAGGAGGAATAGAATGGCGTAGAAGCAACATTTGAAGAGATAATGGTTCATAGTTTCCAAACTGATGAAAGATATCAGTTCATAGACTTAAGAATTACTATAAATCACAAGCAAGATAAATTTGAAGAAAACCAGACCTAGGCATATTGTAACAAAACTGTTCAACATCAAAGACAAAGAAAATAAAAGACAGATTACCTTCAAAATTTTGACAAGTATTACTGGTGACTTCTCAGCAGGAACAATGGAAGCTGGAAGAACAAAAATGACTTTCAAAGTACTTGAATAGAAAGTAGCTACTTATAATAACATGGATTAGTTCTCAAAAAATAATGTTGCATGAAAGAATCTAAACAGAAAAGAATAAACACTGTATGCTTCCATTTGTGAAAATATAAAAATAGAAAAAGCTCACCTATAATGGCAGAAATGGGAATACTATTTATCTTTGGAGAAGAGGAGGAGGCTTTGGAGACTGGGAGAGGGCATAAAAAGGGTTGCTATGATGCTGGTGATATTCTATTCCTACATCTGGAATGTGGCTACTTAGGTGAGTTCCCTTTGTGATAATTTATTGATCTATACTCATGATGTGGCACTTTTTAAATATTATTGTTATGGTCAATTATGAAATTAACAAATAGAAAAGTGGTTTCTTTTTTCTCTCCTCTTTCCTGCTTCCTGGAATGCAGACATCATGGGTAGATCTCCAGCAGCCACTCTGGGCAGTGAGGAGAAAGGCAACCTACTAATGTGACAAGGTATTGATTTGAAAGATGTCTGGGTCCCCAACTACTTGGTGGAACTTTCACATCAGTCTGAGCAGTCTATATCTCAAACTCATTTACCTGAGAGGAAATAAGTATATAGTTTATTTAAGTCAGTCTTTTTTTTGCATTTTTATTTTATCCACAGTAAACCTAATTCTAGTAAACACAACTCACATTGACTCACATTGTACTCTTACACCAGGATAACCAGTTCTTCTATTCCCATCTTCCCAATTTAATTACATATTAATTTTTCATTAACTTAGTACCAACATTTACATTATCATAACTATAGAAATAGTAATAAAAACTACACTTCTCTCTCCATGGCACACTATAGATTGGGGGATTCATTCACTTCTTTCTGGGTGCACTAATGCCTCAGCGCAGTTGCACTTTAGCTCTAATATTGGTGCTCTGTAAAAGAAACATAATATTGGTGTCTGAAAATTGCTGGGTCAGACTATAGGCTCACCGGTGAGAATGACTGAGTGGTTTTGGAAGGAAAACAAACAAACAAACAAATAACAAAACTTCACAGTAGTCTAAGCATCTGCCATGGTCCCTTTCTATACACTTAAGGCTGCCTAATCACTAAAAATGAATTTATCATAAAGGTAAAACACTGGTATTTATAAAGACATCAATAAGAAAAACTGTGTTTTATATCCCAAACTAGAAGATTATCAAAATAAATCATGATATACCAAAATATCAGAATAAAAAATATTGAAAATGATTTGTAGACTATTTAAGGACTTAAAAATGAAAGAAGAAAATTGTGAAACATAAAATTTTATTAAAAATGGAAGAATATACTCCTAAAACATTAATAATGACAAATTTTCAAGTATATAATTTTTATTTTCTTATTTATGCTTTTTTGTATTTTTTAATAGTGTAATTGTTTTACATTTACATTTGAAATTAAGAGAAAATGTTATCACAGAAAACGAAGGTAAAATTATGAAGAGCATCTTCAAGGCTTATTTAGTCACTTTAGGCTCCTGGCAAAATAAGAGAAAAGGCTGAAACATTTCTCCTCTATGTTTTCTGGTATTAATTTATGCAATAATTAGAAAATGCCATGGGAAAACATTTAAATATCTTGAAACAAAAGCACGCAGAATCTTAAACACCAGGATAAAAATGCCCAATTAACTTAAAAACACACACACACACACACACAAAACTTCTCCATTGAATTCCATGTTGTGATTAAAACAAATGTAACACTTATTGTGTGCCTGGACATTAAAAGACATAATGCAGCATCCAGAACTATAAAAACAGTGTTAAGTCGAATTAATTTGCATAAGCACATGTGGTAAACATCAGCTGAAAGACAATGAGAAGGAAAAAAATACAAACTGTGTGTCAGGTTGCATAGCAAGATTTCTAGCTCTAAGGAGGCTTTTGCACAGTGTACTACACATATTCATAATAATGTAATTCTCGCATTTTGACTAAATTCCTTCTGTGTGAAAATCATTATGATTGTCTCCATGGAAAATGCAAAGCTGCATATTCTCTGACCTAAAGACACTTATAAACTAGTAGGGAAAATGAACACAACTGATCATAGGCAAGGCTGTCTGGGAGGTGATGAGAGAGAGAAGTATAAATAATGTTCTACAGAAGTTTAAGTAAAGAGGAGAACAGGTTTTGTCTTTATGAATAATCTAAAATAGGAAAGGAACTTCTCAAAAACAATGTTTTTACAAACGGAAAGTTGTTCAATAAAACTAATGTGGAAAGTGTAAATTTCTCACCAAAGTTTGGAAATGAGAATGGAAATGAACAAAATGAGATTCAATTTGACAAACGAAAGGGAAAAGGAGTACAGATATCTGAAAAGTAATCACTCAAGAGTATGAAGTATCCAGCAAGTAGAAACCTTGAAAACAGCATTCCCCAAAACCAGTGGGCGAATGGATACTAGCCTGCTGCTCAGAATTTCTGTCCAAAGGCCTGAAGTTAGGGTACTCAGTAGGTGCAGAAGATGAAGAGACCTGTAAGGAATAGAGCATGAATGGGGATTCATACTAGTGAAATCACAGCTAGAAAAGAACATTCCATTACCTCAAAAAAAGAAGATAATAACCACCTAAAAGTCATCAGAAAATGCATTAAAAATCTTTATAGAATCAAGAACAGGGAGGAAAAAAAAAACCCCTCCTTGCTTAAATAATGATATCATTTAAGTAAACGCGAAGTGTAAGTATAGTGGAGAGAAAAGGTTGAACAAGCCAGAGTCTTATGAGGAAGAAAGGAAACCTAAGCTAAGACATTTACAAAACCATGTACCACAGTGTGGTGATTCAGAAACTGTAGCTGATGGACGTTAACTAAACTTACTGTGATACTCATTTAATATATATATTAAATCATTGCATCGCACACCTTAATCTTATACAATGTTATATGTTAGTTGATCTCCATAAAACTGGAAAAAAATAATCTTGCAACTAAAAAGAAAAATTGGTTGCAGGCTTTTTAAGTAGACATACAACTATAATTAAAATGAAGAGTCTTTATTAGTACTTATGTTTACAACTTACGCTCATTTATTACCAGACGTCAGGGCCTAGAGTACCACCTTGTTGAAAAAGAAGACCGTAATTCTGGGCACCAAGGTTCAGGATATTGAATAATCACTCGATTGAAATAAAAAAGGACTAGACAAACCAAGAGAACTCTCGAAACAAACCCAGATAGTGATGTAATGCCAGAGAATAGCATTTTATTACACGCCCCAGTGATCTCATGGGGCCAGTGTCCAGCCTGCTTGGGGACAGATTTCCTGGACACTTTAGTCTCTGTTATTGCCAAAGCTCAGCCTTTTCTAAGACCTCCCTAAAATTTCCCTCTTCTGCACCTCTCAGACATGAGTGCTTCCTCCTCCTCACTTTCTGCACTGTGCTTGCTGCATTATGACGTTTCTAGTTTTTAATATCGCAAATTTTTATAAATTTTTCTTTGAGCTTAAATCTTTCTTAATTAGCTAGGAGTCTGAACATGCTTCAGCATATAATTTGTTAATAAATGCCTTGTTTTCTGTGAACAAAAAACCCTCAAGGCATCGCTACCTCTGATAATAGAAATAAATTTGTGGGCTGACACCACTGGTCATCTTAATAACTGACTGGAGTAAGAAAAGTGACTGACTTCATTTCAGGCATTTGTTTATTTCAGATTGATTAACTCTTATGTGACAGCTGGCCAGATTGTCATTGTCATCACTGAGAGCTTACTTAATGGTGTGGAGCTGCCGGTTTGTTTGGCCAGGACTGTGGTATTTCTGACTTTCAGGGATTTTAAGCTTGCAGGCAATTAGAAAATATGTTTTTGCTCTCAAACATATGAATCCAAAATAACTAGACATTAATTCGCAATGCAATACTGAGAAATTGCACAAAGGTAAATCAGACCAGACGACATTGTCTGACAAATTGACTAAGGTGAGTCTTCTGGGTCACCTGCTCTATAGTTCACTGTTAAGATCATATGGATTGTGTACGTCAGGCTCCACAGTGAATTTACTACAGTTCTCCATCTGTCTGGATGTCAAGAGGGAGGAAAGAGAGTCAGTGCATATGAACGCAAGGTGCTTTCAACACCCAAGCTTAGAAGCAGTTGTGGTGGCACAGAAAAACGCCTGGGAGGTTTGCTCTGCTAATGTTAGTTTTAAGATAAACACCACAGAAGTTCTTTTTCACTTCAATTGATTACTTTTCCTTTGAGGAGGCACAGATCTTTACTAATATAATCTTTATTTACCAGCTGTTCTCATGTTGCAAATTCTATGCCATTGAAATACAATATCAGGGAGAAAAATATTGAGGAAACTTCTACAATCATTTAATAGTTGGTGTTTTCTTATAACTATATGAAATTCCCCATCTGTAAATGTTAGAGGAAGATATAAAGTTATCAGACTATCAGTTGAAGCTACTAGAAAACTTGGTAATTGTCAGATTAGAGATGACAAAGCTAAGTAATAATACCAAAGCAGAAAATAAGCCCAATTCTGAAAAGCAGAAGTGTGAACTTCTGTCTTCTTAGTCCTGCGGTGTTGATCTGTCTGATTTCCTCACTCTGATTGATAGAGGCAAGAGGCACTGTGCCTGTAAGACTTTGCCATTGAGAATTATGCTATAATCTTCCATCTATAGATTTGGGGGATAATTAAAATATGAGTAAGAATTTGTCTTTGATTATTACAGCTCATTTTTCTAGTTCTCACATTAATAAAAAGCAGTGCTTGGCAGAAAAACCCCCTACTTATTCTACTAATAGGTTGCATCATAGGGAATTGCCATTTTCACCTACAAAAATAAAATTTTCCTCTAGTTCAACCTAATAGGTGAAAGCAATTTTTCTACAAATCTTTGGTTTAAAACGATTTTTCTAAATTATGATATGAAAACTTTCCCAAATGAATTCCAAAGAATTCTCAAATGCTTTTCCAAATCCATTTGACTTTCCCCAAAGTCTTCCTCCTGTTTTCTGATCTGGTGGTGAATCCTCCATGTGGTCACGGAGATAAACTTTGTGAATGGTGTGGATTTAGCACATCTTTCATTTCTGGCACACTACCAGAACTTTGTCTTAAATATTCCAGGACTACCAAAACAAAGCCAAAAGGCCACATGTCTTGTGTGCTTTGAATTAAATGCAGCAGTTCACCGGAGACTCTCCTGTCAAACCCCAACTGCCAAACATATATGAATCTGGAGGAAAAGAATAAATTGAAGGGAAAGCTTAAAATATGTACCTCATTTGCAAATATTTAATAATGTATTATTACGGTCATATTAAAATATACACGCAGTATTATAACAGAGGCATAGCACCGACCTCTCTTAGATCTTGTTGAATGATGGAAGACAATATGCTATTGGTATAAAGAAGAAATGGAATTAATGACTTGTAATCTCTTTGCACATAATGACCATTTGGTGCCAGCAGCATAATCAAAGTCTACCATGATTAAGAAGAGTCTATGTGTCTTAATGTATAGATTTTTAAAATTATTATTTAGGTATGACAAGGTCAACAGATCAGGAGATGACTGCCATTGAAAATATAATTTTTGTATACTAAAATACAGGGACTTACCATGCCATGGCAGAAGATGGGGTGCACTGGGAAGCATCAGGGTCAGTCAGGAGGCAGACAGAGAGGGGCAATATGAGAACGAGACTTTATTGTGGTTTCCACAGGAAGCAACAGGCGACACAAGGTATAAATAGCCTTAAGGCTGGCCAGTTTTAATCATTTCACTGGGCTCTGGGGCAGAGGAACTATCCCTAGATGACCGGTGTCCAGTCCTGGGTGATTACAGCAGGTGAATAGTGACTGGGAGAATGAGAGCCCAATAGAAGAGGTGGTTAGAGACACGGGCTCTGGATGAATGGTTTGTGATTGAAAACCATGCTGAACAAGTTGCTTGCTGTCTCTAGGAAGTTGGTTAACTCTAGAAGGGGCAGCGTATTCAGAGTCAGAAAGGCCTCAGATGTCAAAACTTCAGAATACAGAAAACAAAAGACATGGCTAATACATTATATTGTTTAAGAGACTCCCTAGGTGTCAAGAGTCATGGGTTCCTATCACAGCTCTATCAGTAATTATCTATGGAATCTTAAAAGTCACTTCTCTAGCCTTTAATTCTTCCACTGGTATATTGGACATTATTTGACACATCTTTAAAATATTTTGGTTCATATTTAGCATTCTTTGAATTATAATCACCAAACCTAACTAAAACTGTTGTTTAGGGCAATAATTTGGATTATAAATCCCTGGTAAATTTATTCTGCTATAGGAAAATTTGTTTTGAGTATACCTGTATTTTTTAGACAGTCTCCAAAGTAGACAAGTTGTTACTGCAACATTCAATCTAAAACATACAACTTAAAAGCTAGAGTACCTGATATGCCTCAAGACTTCCTCTAACCACATCAAACTTGACTGCCCGAATTTGTAAACTGCCAGGTTCAATCCTCCTTCAGCAGCACACTCATTTTTACTGACTGCTGACATAAACAGCATCTGTATTTTATCTTCCTTTTGTTTAGCTTGTATATAACAACTAGGATATGGAGAGCTCACCATAAAACTGGCAGTTGATTAATTTATGCTAAGTACCAATAATCAGCCCAGCAATAAAGTGTCTTAAAGCAAAATACAAATGTAGACTTAAAATTATATGAGATTCAGAACGTTGTTCTCAACCATACGGGAAAGTGCTACTATATTTCTGGATCATACCTGAAATCATGTATTTCTCAAAACTCTGTCTTGTGCCTCTGCCATGTTAACCCAGGTTTGTGATTTTTGTGAAACATGCATATTTCTGACATTTCTAAGGATTATTTAAGTAATAATCCTTTACTTTTTTTTACTTCTAAATAAAAACTCTGATTAGACCTTATTCAATATCTTTGTTTCTTCTTTATATGTTTTTGCATGTTCTGAATTATTTGCAATGAATAGACATACATTCCTATTAAAATGAAGAAAAATGAAGGTTTTTTTGCAAAATAATTTTTTCATATTCTCAGAGAATTTTTTGTGAAGAAATTATTGAACATTACAAAACTTAAGCCAAATGTAAAATGGTCACTGTTGTAGTTTTATATATTATCATACAGGATGTACAGGTTGTTTTTCCTCTTCATTTAGGAACTTCAGTCCCAAATTACTGGATAATATTTAAGGCAATAAAACCAGCCATTTTGATGGAGACTATAAGTAAAAATTATTTTTGGTCATAGCTCAGTAAAGCAGCCCTATATTCTTAATGCCATAATACGTGAACTAAAAGAAGAGAATTTCGGTAGCAAAAAGAATTAAAACAGTTTATCAGCCACTGCCAAGGTCTTGGTTCAAAACATTCCTTGGTCCTCAGCTCCTCAGGGTCACTCTAGTAGGCAACTGGGTATGATGATTGTATTTCAAAGGTCACTTGTTTGATTAGAGTTCCCTACTAATGAGGTCATGGGCCCAAGAATACTCTTTTTATCAGATAGTTTTACATAAGGAGCAAGTGTTTTGCCTCCACAGACTGTGCCAGTGTATCCAGCCAAGCCTTCTGTAAACCCAGGCTTCACAAACAGTGGTGCCTGGGACTAAGCATGTGACAAAAATGGCACAAGTCTAAAACCACTATTTCTGAAGTATCTCCAAGTTTGCTCCTGTAATAATAGGTCAAACGAATACTCCTGTGATAACAGATTTAAATACAAATACTAGGGTTTCTAAGGTGGGACTAAAGTATAGACAAATCATTCTAAGTATATCTTTTAAGTAAACCATCTAAACCTCACTGCTCAAAGCAATGAGGAAGCTCCTGTGGCCTAACAACCTATATCATCTGATATCTAAGGGGCAAAATAACTTGTGAATTGATGCTTCGATGTCCATCCTAGCTTCAAAGTCCTAGAATATTAATGCAGTATGTAAAATTTGAAGTTAGGAAAGAAAATAAGGTCCTGTATAAGTAACCGACGTGGCTGTCACTCTATTTAATGTCCTTGTGCTCGTTCCTATTTGTTATCTATGTCAGACTTTGCTGTTTTCACTTATTTTCATGAGTTGTTAAAAGAGAAAAGATAGGAGAAACTAATTTAAATTGGAAACTTTTGTAAAGATCCATTTTAAAGAATAAATATTGTCATTACAGACATACTTAGTAAAGTTTTCTCATTTCCTACCACACAGCAGACTCCCAAAGGCTTTATTTTAGCTGTGAAGCATATCAATAACATATGTCACAAATATCTTACAAACATGCTTAGAACTAAAATTATTTCACTAATTAATAATACTTTGAAATACTTTGAAATCATAAGTCAAAGCTCTCTGTCAAAGACTAAAATATTTTTAAATACACGAATCTCTATAATTCTCTTTTATGTGAACATTATTAGCCCTGGTCCAAAAACAAGTCATCTGAATGGCCATAAAACATTGCAGTTTGGTAGGTGGAGCCAAGGCAGACAGGTAAAATGATTCATAGATCATGGTGCTAAGTTTTATCTAGTTAGTATTTTTATAGGTTCTAAGATTAAAGGTCATATATCTTCCCATAGATAGGTCAACTACAGCATAATTTTGCCAGATGGATGAAAGATAATTGACTGGTGTATTGATAATTAAACTCTAAGTCTTTTCCAGTGAACTCAGTTTATGACATGGAGTGTCATCATGGAATATGATCATTACCGACAAAGTAAAAAGGTAAATGTTTTAATGAGAACTATTAGGATAATAGAATGGCTAACTAGATTAAATAAGATATCTGGAAAAATTATAACAAATGCAAAAAATGCATATGATATTTGATAGAGTCATCACTTAAATTATTTATTTGGCATCAAAATATGCAAAGTGATGACAGATATTTGTGTTTTTTTAAATTAAAAAACACATAGCATAGGCTATAACCTCTTAAATTTTTAAGTGCACAATGCCATATTATTATCTAGAAGCACAATGTTGTATAGCAGATATCTAGAAATTTTACATCTTAAATAAGTGAAACTTTATCTTTTAAACAGTGACTCCTCATTTTCCTGACCTCCAGCCCCTGGCAACCACCATTCTACTTTCTCCTTCTGCAAGTTTGACTACTTTCAATACCTCATTTAAGTAGAATCATGCATTATTTGTCTTTCTGTGACTGGCTTATTTCACCTAGCAAAATGTCCTCGTAGCAAAATGAAATATTTGCACTCCTATGCTTGTTGTGGCATTATTCACATAAGAAGTGAAAGCAACCTAAATGTCCATTGACAGATAAATAAAGAAAATGTGGTATATACATACAATGGAATATTATTTAACCTTAAAACAGATATATCTATTCAGTCTGTTAATTTATCAGTTCTTCCTCTATCGTCCCCTTTTCAACTTAATTGTTGAAGAAACTACAGCATTTGTCCTGTTGTCTGAACATTGTCATTGTACCCACTAGTGCCATTTAACATGTTCTGAACTCCATAGTTCTTAAATTAGTAGTTGGATCTAAAAGCCTGAGTAGAATAAAGGTCTTTTTTTTTCTAGAATACCTTATAGAGGCAATGTCTTTCCATTGGGGCACAAAATGTCTGACATTATCTATTTTAGTAATGTTACAGTCATTGATTATTATTGCCTAGCTCCAACAATCTATTAAGAGTTTCATAATGGTGATTCTTTACTTCTACTTTTCTTCTTCATTTTTTTAGCTGAAATTCCTTTATAAAAAGAAATATGTCCTCTATCAATACCATAGGAAAGACAGGATAAGGGATTTATCTCTTTCTTTATTCACTAGTTTACTTTCCAGTTTGCCTTAAAAAATGACAAATTAAGGGTCTTTTGTTTTGTCTATTTTTTAAAGTATTGAAACATATTTTTAAAAGTTTTATACTGGTGAACACTTGTGCTGTAAAATATTGGGACTTTAAGGAAGCCAATGTACTGTATAAAGTTGTCACTTTGTTCTTTGTATTCCTTACCCTCCAAAGTAAATTTATCCCCAATTAATACAAAATAACCAAAGAGAAAAATACAGAGATGGGCCAAGTTTATAGGTAGAGCTTTTTAGTATTAAAGAATTAGTTAAGCCTAAGGGGCAGAACCTATAATAAAACTGAAGGCATCCCTCTAAGAGACAAGGATTTTCTCATTAAATTACCTAAATCTTAAAAAACAAACAAACAAACAAACAAAAAACTGAAGGCATCCTTTTGGGAGTTTAAATGTTGAAAAGGCAGGAAACTTCTTAACTACCTATGACATGAAAAATTTTTACCTGTTCACCTTGAAGATTAAGAAAAAAAATGAAGAGGTTAGGGTCAAGGAAGAGTCTGAGTGGCCAGTGCTCATTCAGGGGGGCCCCTTCCTACCAGTGTCTTGAAAAGACTTTGCTGCTCAGCATCCTTCTGCGTGGCATATAGTCAGGTTCACGGCTGCATATAGTTCTAGTGGGTCAGAGAAGAGACCATTTTTCCATCAATGTCTGAGAGTGGATGAAACTAAAATAAGAGCCTGACCAGGCTACTGGATTGCTCATCTCTTCAATGCCTTGCCAAAGCTCATGGGATAAATTCACCAATGTAACTTGCTAGTCAAGACTACTATAGCCTGGCCTATTCTAAGTGTGCTAACTAATATCCACTATATTTCTTTCACAGCCTCCCCACTATAGTAGTTGTAGTCTAGAAGAAAAACAATCAAACCACTACTCTTCTCTAATCACACTTGAATTCCTCTATCCATGTCTTGCTCATGTTGCTCCATTTCTCTGTTTATCAAATGCCTTCCCACCAAATGTCATCTCTGACTCCTCCATCCTCAAGTCACAATCACTACCTTCTACCCCATGGTAGGTAGGACAATGCCTCCCCCTAAAGAAGTCCACGTCCTAATCCCTAGAATCAGTGCATATGTTCCCTTACATTGCAAAGAGGAATTAAGGTTGCAAATAAAATTAAGTTTACTAATCAGCCGACTTTAAAATGAGAGATTATCCTGGATTATCTGCACTGGCTCAATGTAATCACAAGAGCCCTTAAAGATGGAAGAGGGAAGCAGGAGTGTAGGTCAGAGTGATGTGATGTGAGAAGGACTGGACCCATCATTGCTGGTTTTGAAGGTGGAGAAAGGAGACCACAAGCCAAAGAATGTAGGTGGCCTCTTGGCCATGGAAAATTTGTCAAGGAAACAGATTTTACCCGAGAGCCTCTAGAAAGGAGTGCAGATGCACTGGCACCTTGATCTTAGCTCATGAGACCTCTGTGGGACTTCTTTCCTAGAGAACTGTATGATAACACAATGTGTTGTTTTAAACCACTAGGTCTGTGGTAACTGTTAAAACTGTCATAGAAAACTAATGTACTACCTTTCTTGCTCATATGGCAGTTTGTGCCACTATTATAGCTGTGTAGTTGGAGATAGTAATTGTAGTGTATCAGAGTAAGATTAAAGATTACACCTGGATTCAAATTCTGCTTTGCTACCTCTAAACTGTATAATTCTGAGTGATTCAAGTAATCTCTCTGAACCTCACTTCATGTCAGATCATCTGTATACAGCCTTCCATTGCACATAGCTCCTGTACTTGGAGGTCTTTATTATAATTATCATTAAATAATTAATTGAGGGCTTAATTAAGTGTATGTTTATCCCCTGAGATAATGGTCTCCCCAGAAGAAGGAGCCCTAACTATCTTGTTAATTACTTATATCCCTAGCACAAAGCCAAAAACTAAGCAGAAGCAGGTACAGACTTAAAAATATTTACTAATTGAATTGGGCATGATGTAAAGAATACTGCCCAATATAACATCGATGTATTCAGAAAGTAAAAGTGAATTCACTGCACAAAAATAATCCAGAGCTTTATAGATCATCACTCAATAGATTTAATAATCTCCTCTTTTTAAGACCCATTTTCTGAGTTATTTTTGTCCCCTCCCCGCAACCCATCCCTTGCTTTCCTGTTTAGAAAGAATTTTCCTGTTAGGTGTACTTAGCACTGATAAGGTCTTATATTGCCTTGAATAGAATTAACATTTTTATATTTATTCTTCCTTTCTAAGAATATGGAATAATTTTGTTTGTTAAAATTGAATTTTGTATATAAGTATTTAAGGGTTATCATAAGTTTTATTGCACCTTTGCTAACTTTATGCTTTCCTCTCCCATTGTTTAGTTATAGTATATCTATTTATTCAGAGCGTTTAACATTTACATTCTACCTTCATTTTCCACCTTCATTCTCATCTTTATTTTACTCTTAGATGTACAATTAAATGAATGCAACAAGATTCACCAGAAGTCCTTTTGCTAAAATTATCTCTTGATTAGATAAAGACTATTCTCTAGCATATTCTTCAGGAAAAACTTGTCAGTGAAACTTCCCTGAATTCTCAATGGTTAAAATGGGTTTTCTATAGCTGTGAAAATTGAAGGATAAAATCCTTGGCTAACATGTTCTTTTTAAAAATATTACTCTACTTTTATCTAACAATAGTTAACAATTTCCAGTCTTTAAGTTTTTTAATTTCTGATCTGTGGTTGTCTTTTAATATCTTCAGTTACTTGTTTAATTATACTAAATTCATTTTTCAGTATTGTGTTACAATTTTCTTCTGCTTTAAGCTTCTTCGCGGGGAAAGACAATTATCATTAACTTTCACAACTCTTCCAATTTCTTGTCCCTTATTTTTTTAAACAAGAAAATATTGCTCACCATCTCATTTAGAGCAGGATAAGAGATGTTTCAGTATCATTGTAAAAAGTTGCACAGTTCCCCATTATTACTGCATGGTAGCACTTCACCTCTTCCAACTTGATTTTCTCTCCCTGGGACTCAGATGTCCCTCTGCTATCAAATAAACCCTCCAGCTGATTGTCCATTACCTGTTTTCAATTATTCTTTCTAATGCTGTCTTTAGTAGTAGAAATGATGACAAATTGAGCATTTTTCCCCTGGAGACTATAACTTGGCCATATCTTACTAGCTGAGCTGTACATATCTAAAATCAATAACCTCAGTTTCTTCCTACATTCCCTAAGTTTTAAAGAAAAATTAGAATGCTGTAAATAAATGCGGTACCAGATGCACTCCAGCAAATGATAGCTCTTGGAATAGCATCTGAAATAACAATATGTACTCACTTGGAATTCAGAAATGAAAATGTCCCAGTGCCTTGCTTCATTACTGAAGGGAATCAGCCTTATACCACAGCAATTGCCTGTTCCCACCAGCTGACAATGAAATGAATACTCTGTAGGAGCTGAGATGATTGTGGCATTAAACTTAGCAGTCTCTCCATGATCCTGCAAGACTGCTACTGAATCTAAACTAAATCAGTTCTGAGAAAGCTCTGTACAAAACTTGCTCATCATTTAAAATCTGGAGGGGAAAAATGAGTGAAATCAAATGCGTTAGGGAATACATTACCAACTAGGAGACAGCTCAGGGATCTGTTTTAGATCAGACTGAGAAAATAGGACAGAAACAGCCAAACAGCCTGAGGAGAGCTGGCATCACCCGTGAAAGCCTGAGAGATTGTTTTATTATTGTCATCAGTTGCAATGATGATGATAATAATAATGATCCGGCGTTCAGTGAACACAAAACGACACAATAGCAACAGCATTGGCTATAAAAAAGAAAAGCATAATATCGATTCCCTGGCTGGTAAGCCTGGCATCTCAGTCACCCAGACTATGACCCAGAGCAGGGACACTGAGGGAATGAAGAGAGGAGAGCTGAGATAAGGTGAACCTTGAGACTGGATGGAGACCATAGGTCTTAGCTCTCTTATCTAATCTCTTGCTTAGAAGGTTAATGAGTGAAAAATTAGTCCTAAGGATACTAATTAATATCTCTGGGTAAAAGCTTTCTAAATACGACTTCTCATTTAAGTTTCACAACAATGCAACCAATTAGATACTATGATTTCCATTTTACATGGGAAGTAGCCGAGGTTTAGAGAGGTTAAAATTGCCCAAGTCCTAGGTAGTGAAGAGAACAAAACACTGACTGGAAGCTCAGTGAAGCAGAGCCTCAATAGTCTGTATTGAGGACCTCATGAAGCCGGATAAGAAAATGAAACAGAAGATCCTGGAGGCTGTGATCTCCCCAAGGAACTTCCTCATCTATGTAGTCCTGCTAGAGTCACTCCTATCTTAAGGAAATTGGAGAGCATAATAAAGATTGGGCATCACACGTGAATGTATGACATGACGAACCTGGTTATGGTTTCTACTCCTATCTGCAAATGAACAGGCCCAAAGAATGTAAGGGACTCAGTGATTTAATGTACAAAAAATTCTACTAGTTACTATAAGACTGAGTTTGGCTCTAATAAATAACATTCATAACTAATATATAAAACTATTTATGAGAAGTACTTCTGTGGCCACAGTGCACCTCATGTCTGTGATATTAAGCCTCCATGGATGTTTTTATAATTCTGAATGATGCCAAACTTAATTTTCCAACAACTATTAATTACACGAGAATTATGTCTGAAACGGTATTATCCTATGTCATTTCTTTTTATTTTTTCACTTCTGTCCAGAGTGTATTTTTGCAGTCTCTTATAATTAGTTTTTGTGAAAACATTCAAACATAGTGACATTTTAGCACAGAATCATTAGTTGATATTTTAAATAAATATATAAATTTGTTATAAGCTTGAGTCATCAAATTACTGAGATGTATGATTAAACATTATGTTTAGGATTTGTCTATTTCTTTTGCATATCTATCAATTCTTGCTTGTAGATTTTGAAGTTCTGTTTTTCAATACATCTAATTTCAAAATATGGTGAATTACTATTTTAAAAATTATATCGTAACCTTGTTTATCTTTAATGATGCTTTTTTTGCTTTAAAGTTTACTTTGTATGATGTTAATGAGAGTATACCAATTTTCATTTGTTCAGGAATATCTTTTGCCATCCTTTAACTTTTAAATTTTCCTTGTATGATACTAATATGTGTACACTGGCTTCTGTTCAGTTGAGTATCTTTTACTACTCTGCTCTTCAGAAATTCTGGATCATTATGTTTTAGATATGCCTCCTATCAATAAGATATAGCTGAGTTGTGTGTCTATGTTTTTAAATTCAGTCTGAGAAAAAAAATTAACTAACCCAATCTGCCAATTTTTCAACTGGAGCATTTACCTCATTTATATCCACAATAATTATTAATATTTTGAATTTATTTCTGTGCTTTTCTTTTTGCTTTCAGTGTTTCTTTTTTATCCCTTGTTGCTTTTTCTTTTTTTTGATTGATTTTTTTTCATTCCATCTCTTCTCACTATACATTTGGGGATTTATATACTACATTTCTATTATTTTAGTAGTTACCTTTAACTTTCTATCACAGGCACTTAGCTTCTTAAAATCTGAAATCAATAAATATCCTATCAACCTCCAAATAATGCAAAGATCTTAGAACTCCAAACACATCTGACCTGTTTGATATTGTTGAGCATTTTAATCCTTTATGGTTTTCCTTTTCTCCCACAACACAGTATTGTTGTTATTTTCTGGACAATGTTAGAAAATTCTTTGCTTCTTATTTCTTTGTTCATATCAGATCATTCCTCTATTATGCTTCTTCTGTCTGAAGTATACCTTTAAAATACCTTTAGTTTGGGGACATTCTCTTACACAATTTCATTGCTCTTACATAATTTTCTCTTATACATTTATCAACACCAGAAATTTAACATGGATATAAAACCACTATCTCATCTGTATATCTTATTTAACCTTTGCCATTTTCCCCAATAACACCTATTTCATGTCCATTGTCTCCTTTAAGCTGGAACCATTCTTGACTTTGTCGTTTTTCATAAGCTTGCCCTTTTTGAACAGGACAGACCAGCTGTCTTATAGAATGTCCCTCAGTTCGTGTTCGTCTGATCATTTCTCACGATTAGATTATGAAATCACCTTTGGCAGCAGGGACACAGAATTAATACTGTGTTCTTAGTATCTCATATCAGCAGACACATGGTTTGGGCTTTGTCCCATTGCTGGTTGTGTTAACTTCATTTGACTAAGGTGGTGTCTGCCATGTTTCTCCACTATAAATTTATAAATTTCTCTGAACAAGTAAGTATTTGCTTACTTAAATTCTTAGCTTTTATTATTAAATAACCTATCTTTATTTTTTAGTACTTCAATAGAAACTTGCCAGGTTAGAATGTTTTTCTCAAACGTCAGAATGTAAGCTTGACATATTTGAAAAATAATTGTAAAGCAGAAAAGAAAATACATTTAAGAATGAGAATAGAACTTTGGGAAATTCCTATCCAGTTTCCTTAAAATATCTAATTTATAAGGTTGTAATAAGAAATTTTGAAAGAATGGTAGAATATTCCTATAGGTACTTTCATAAGAAAAAAATATTCACCAGTTATTTCAACCTATTTAAAACCTGTGCAGAATCTTATAAAGTTAAGAACATAGCTAAAGACATACAGTATATTGCTTCCCTGTAAAATTTTATATGATATGCAATTTAATTTTGTTTCTATTATCATAATTTTTTCTTAAATTTTCTTTTCAGGTAATTAAAATTTATTTTCCTAAGATAATAAGTTGAATAGTTGCTTAATCTATTTTTCATATTTTAATTACATTAAAAATATTTTCAAAACTGTTAAATTTACTTTGATAGATGCCTCATTCCATAGAGTTTCAACTTACACATAGGTTAAGTTTTCATCATTTCAGAAACAATCTATTATTGTTTTCTTAATTTAGTCTTCTTTTAATTTTTCTTGATTTCTTGACGCAGCTGTTACTTCAGAGTGTGTGTATATATTTACACACACACACACAAACACACACACACACCCACACACACACACACACATATTACAAATAGGTCAGCTTTCTTGACCTAAATTTACTTTTTTCTAGAATAGTTTTATTGAATAGTGACCTGAAAATATATTCTTCAAATTTTCTGCATTTTGAATTTAGATAGATTTTTTTTTGTTTTCTGTTATACAATTTTGGTATGTTAATAATGTGCACTTAAAAATGAATAGTCCTCATATGTAGTCTATAAATTTTGATAAAATCGACCTTTCCCAATCATTAAACATTCATTTTTTCTATGTTGTTTATGTAATGAGAATAAAATCAGCAGTCTGTGGAGAAGTCTCTACAGACTCAAATCTTAGGGCCACTATTTCCTTGTGACTTCAGTCAAACTACCCAGCCTTAGCTGCCTCAGTCGCATTATCTTAAAAGTGAAGATAATAACAGTACTTGCTTCATATGATTTCTGTGAAGATTAAGTATTTAAGAGATTCACTTAAAACATTCACGTAAAATCAGTACTATACAAATATTAGCTATTATTACTATATTGCTTTAAATTCCACTTGAAATTTATATTCATTTTTTTTCAAACTTTTGTTTTTGTTTTTCTGCGTTAGTGTTATGTTATAGTAACACAAATCTGCATTGTATTCTTTATTTACATATACAATATTTGTTGAATAATTTAGACATCATTCACAGAAATAATTGCTATTCTAGTCTTATCATCTGTCATTCTGTACTTGCTTTATTTTTAAAGTTACACTTTTTGGTGGGGAGGGTCTATTATCTGTAATTGCATTTGTTATCTAGTCTATTTTAGTTTTGTAACTTTAGAATTTTTATTATGCTTTTTGTTTGTCTGTTTGTTTACAAACCTTTAGGGTTTTTTTTCTATTCACTGGTCCATTTCTGCAAAAAACACATCCAAAACACTATATAATAACAGGGTTTCCATTTCCAAATGTGAAGATTCCTCTTGCCTGCACTACTGCGATTCACAGAGCACTTCCACACAAGCACATCATTGGAAGATCTAAAAATGCTCACCCGGTGCTCTAGACTGCTTTGGAAATGCAAAAACTAATAACATAATTGCATTAGCTCCTCTAAAAACATGGCAACATTTTAGAAACTTTGAACTCTGTCAACACCAAGAGTGTTCAACACTCTGCTTTCTCTGTTGCACTTTACGGAACAGATTGTAGGTACCAGGTGAAGGGCTACATTATTTAAATGACTAGCTGTACAGAAATGGATTTTAAAAGGTTACAGCTCGGAATTGCTTTTTTGTAAAATTCGCACACATTTGTAAGTACCAAGTTACCATACAGTATGTTTACTCGAATTTTCTTCACTTGGATTGTGCGCCGCGTTGGTGACGCCTTCGGCTGAGCTGGAGGCTGAAGCAGGCCCAGAGGGTCGCTTCCAATATGTTTTCCACACTCTCAGAAGCCACAGTTGGCTCTTCAGCCAGGAAGTTTCTCCAGCTTGGAGTTTTGGACCTTTCAGTTACCGTTTTGGGCTCACTGTTTTGTCCTGAGACAAAAGGGCAGCATTTGCCTTGAACTCTGGTTTGGCAACAGACCTCTTCAGAGCTATGGCCTGAGTTTCCTCTAGAACTATAAACCCTGTGAAGCGGCTGGTGGTTGGTTTGAAAATTCTGGCAGTTTAGAGCCTGAATGGTCCAAGTTAGTTCTTTGTTCTCCAGGCAATGGCTGCTGATCGGCCTCCTCCAGACCAGTTGGTGAGTAGCCAGGGTGCTTCGAGCTTGCTGACTATTTTTCTTCTTCCGAGGGTGTTTCTTCTACTTTGGTTTATTTACATTGGTATTATTTTGCTTATCATCATCCAGCAATGGGCTCATTAGTGTGACATCTTTATTTACTGAGAAGCCTGGATTCTGATCCCAGGACATCTGATTCCATTGGGTGCTCCAGGGAAAGGTGCACTGAAAGGCACCGCATGGCCTGAGAAGTGGTTTTCCAAGGCGGTGTTTCTCTACATGGCCTGCACATGTGCGTGTGGGCGGGGGAGGTGGGGGCATATTGGTTTGCTCCGTGCTAGCATCGGGCACCATTTGAGACAAGCTGACATGTTATTTGCTATAAAGCAGGATCACCATGCTGCTGTGCCATGTATGGGCTGGGCCCACATAGCCCAGGCCCTGATGGCTGCAAGACCTGCCCCTGAATCCCCTTAACCTGAGAGGGACTGTTGTTCACAGGCCTGTGGGGCAGCATCTGTCCTGACATCTGTCCCGTAAACTGTACCATGTTTCCTTACATGTTGGAGATGGTCGCCTCATTATCTGTGCTGGCCCGAGCATGACATTGGATTGGTTCTGAAGGTTAAACTGTTGCTTGTTTCTCTGCACCTGATTGGTCATGATTTGCTCTATTATTGGGTTCTACTAGAGTAAAACTTGTCCCTGAGGCTCCATCATCTGATTATGTGGCGCCATCATTTGTGGGCCCTGCTGGGGGAGCACCTGCTTAGGTGGGGTCATTCTTTAGGGCAAGAACCCAAGATGTTGGTTCTGAGGGTTCACCATCATCTGGCCCTGCAACATAAGTGGGCCCTTGAAAGGATCATAGGGTTCTGAGGGTTTAAGCTTCCTTGTTACTGGACCATCTGGCCTTGGGAGGGCACGTTCTGCTGGTACATGCCCATCAACTGAGATGGAGGGCCCTGCTGTGGTCGGCCTTGTATGTTGCCCAGGCTCACCTGACAAACCCCAGAAATACCAGCCTATGGATTGCTCATGTTGCCATGAATTCTCAAGAAGCTGGTCTGCATCATACTTGGCAGTTTGTGAGACACCTGCATCTGGTTTTCAGGAGGACCAGCTCCTTGCCCATCTGCATGCTGGACATTTAGATTTACTTGCCACTGAAAGGCTCCTGAATTCTCAGGGGTGGTGGTTGTGGTCGAAGCTACCTGACATTGCATAAAGTTCTAATTGGCTACCCTGCTGAGAAGCCAAGTGGGAGGTGTTTAGATATTCCGCCCAGGCCTGGATGTAAACTCTGCGGCCACTGGTTTGGTGGTTGCTGCTGCATCACCATGAAGTCAGGTGGCCCGTTTCCCTGTTGAACCATAGGATTCCAACCCAGAGAACTGACAGGCTGCTAAAATCCCCAGAGAAGTGGGTTATTTTGAGGTGGCCTTGACCTTATCTGCTGCTGAGTTTGGTTAACCATTGGGGAGGATGCAGAGGGTTCCTGCTGGAGGGAGGAGAGTGGGGAGGCAGGAGACTTGTTGGTGAGGTGGGGCTGATGCAGGGGGCTTGGAACTCTGGAGGGGCCTTCCTGAAAGCTCTTCATCTGAGCAGCTGTGCACTGGCCTGGGTTGCTCATTGGAGGAAAGTCTATATGGGCCTGTGAGGCTTGCTGGCTGCCAAAGGAATACAGAGTTGGGGATGGATTCTCTACCAAGGCTAAGGATGTCTTGTCTGGAATTGCTGTTACATTGGCCCGGTCAAGGGAGCCTTCTTCAACCCTTGGTTTGCAATCATTGTACCCAGAGAACCTCGGGCTGGAGGAGGCTGAAGGGCTCTGGAATGCAGCTGGTTCCAGTCTGGAGGAACGAGCACCTGAGTTGGGGCAGTAAACGGGTCGAATTCGCTGTGGCTGTTGCTGCTGCTGTTGCTGCAGCTGGGAAGACTTAGCTGGGTTCATTTGTCTGTTCTCAGGGACAGGCTGCATTAGGTGGTGCTGGGGGGGTGGCGCTAAAGCTCCTGAGGGATGACTTTGGTGCTGTATATGGAGCCCAGAGGGGAGTGGGTTTGTTGCATCTGACGAGGAGTCTGGGTGTAGCTCCGAATTGGAGCCTGGTGCCATCATGCAAGATGACACGTTTCCACCCTGGTGTATCATAACAGTGACAGGGCTGGTAATTCTCATGGAATCCTGCAAAATACTATCACTTTTTCTGTCATTATCTTCAAGTCCAGAGCCAAATCCACCTCTGAGTCTTGCACTGTCAATGAACATAAGAAGGTATAGATGTCTTCTAGGTTTGGAAGGTCATCCAAAACCATGGTGAATACTATCCCAGAAGCATATGCCAAATGGACAACAAGAAAAATCAAAATGTCTTTCTTCATTTTTATCATTCATTCAAGGCATTTTCTACGTCCAAACAAGTGGGCATTTTTAGGGCCTGTACTTCAAGGTAGTAGCCAATAAAATTCAGAGCACTGACCCAGCCCTCCCAAGGGGCACAAAGCACCTGTCCAGCCTGTGTATGCTCACGTCCTCTGTGAGTCCGTCTGTCCAACCGTCCTCGTGTGCACCTGGCTGTCCGCAGCCTGAACTGGAGGGGCCTCTTATTACGCTATTTTTGAAAACATAATTAAAATGGAATTACATATCACAACTATTTCCAAGTTAATCATAGATTTTGTCTCACAAACTCAATAACGTTAATCCCTTTTATGAGAGAAAAAGCAGTTGCATTTTTGGTTTTCCCTCCTCACTCCCTTTGATCCCTGCTTCTGTAATCTAATCTAGGGACATGTTTTAGTGGGATGGAGAAGAGAGTTTAATTGAGCCCAGCTTTTGGTCTAATAATTAATAAAATAATCAACTATATTCTTCCCTTTTCTTAGTCTTATAATTTCTTCTTGTTTCATTATTATCTGCTCTCCCAACTATTTTTCTCTTTACTTAAATTTCTGCAGAAAAAGAAAATAGGTACTTGAATTTTTTTAAAAAATGGCATCTTCTTTTGTGTTATACGGTGTGATGGAGGCTGCTGTTTTGTTTAGGAAAACACGCCAAAGCAAGGCCCCTTCTGGAAGGAGGGTGAGAATTTGGCCTAACCGAATTATTCTCATAAATAATAGGAATTATAATCAAATTTGTGGCTGGTGTCATCCTCTCAGCGATACCATGATTTTGAGCTGGAGGAGGTAGAAGGCTTGAGGGGTCTGGGGCTGGAACGTGGGAGTGGGGACATGAGAGAGAAGTGAAATGAAAGACAGGAAACTGCTCTTGAGGAGTAATGGCCTCAAAAGCTTCGGAAGGGGGTTAGGAGATCTCTCTAAAGGGCAGAGATGATAGACCTTAGCAGCAGTTAATTCCTCATATTTAACTTAGAGTTACCTTTGCTTTGTTTAAATTCCTTCCAAGATTCACTGTGGCTATTATCAATCATAGCGCAGTGATTCACTGAGACCTGGAGGATGACTGGTGTGAGGCTGACCCGACCAGTAGATGCACAGAGTGGTGTAGAGATATGTCCGAAAGACCTAATCAGGGTCTGGAGAAAGCAGGGAGAAGTAATATGCTCCACACATGTACCCCCATGTCTCACAAACACTATGGGAAATGGGGCTGGATTTCCCACAATCTACCATAACAGGGTTGGGTGTTAAAACAAATTGTGGCTATGGAGAACAGAAAAATTAGAAAACTATTATTATATTTAAGATAGGTGTTTTTCCTCCTAGGTCATATAAGTCCTTAACAGATTTTCAATTTGAGAATGAAGTTTCTTTTAAAAAGCAACTTTAAAAATTGTGAAAAACCATTACGTTTATGGAAAAGAATCTCATAAATACAAGTCTTTTTTCTTCTACATATGTCTTATTTCAATTCCCCTTTGCAAGCATAGAATAAAACATAGGTATTAAACTCATGGACTTTGGATTTAGAGAGGTTTTTATGACTTTGACCTCCAAGGCAGGCAAAGTAACAACAAAAATAAATGAATGGGACTATATTAAACTAAAAGGCTTCTGTACAGCAAAAGAAACCATCAACAAAACAAAGTGGCAACTGACTGAATGGAAAATATATATTTGCAGAACAATGACTCCCATAGGGGCTCATATCCAAAATACACAAAGAACTCATACAACTCAACAACAACAAAAAACAAACAATTCAATGAAAAAATAGGCAGAGGACCTGAACAGACATTTCTCCCAAGAAGAAGTACAAACGGCCAACAGACATATGAAACAAGCTCAACTTCACTAGCTATTAGGGAACTGCAAATCAAAACCGCAATAAGATACCACCTTACACCTGTTAGAATAGCAATTATCAACAAGACAAGTAATAACAAATGTTGGAGATGACGCGGAGAAAAAGGAACTCTCATACACTGGAGGGAATGTAAGTTAGTACAACTATTATGAAAAACAGTATGGAGGTTCCTCAAAAAAACTAAGAATAGAATTACCACATGACCCAGCAATACATCTTCTGAGTATTTACCCCCTAAATTTGAAAATGTTTATCTGTAAAGGTACATGTATCCTGATGTTCATAGCAGCATTACTCATGGTGGCCAAAACATGGAAACACCTGAAGTGTCCTATGATAAGATGATGAGATAAAGAAGATGTCATACTTCCATATAATGGAATATTACTCAGCCTAAGAAAAGATAAAATACTGCCATTTGCAACAATATGGATGGATCCTGAAATTATCATGCTAAGTGAAATAAGTCAGACAGAAAAAGTTGAGAGTCATGATTTCACTCACATGTGGGATAGAAAACTGAAAGCAACAAATGAAGAAGACAAACAAACAAAAACTCATAGACACAGACAAAAGTTTAGTGGTTACCAGAGGGAAAGGGAGGAGGAGGGAAGGTAGATAAGAGTAAAAGGGGTCAAATATATGGTGACAAAAGGAGATTTAATTTTGTGTGGTAAACACACAATGCTATATACAGATGATGTATGGTTTAATTGCACACTTGAAACCTATATAATTTTATTAAGCAATGTCACCCAATACATTTAATTTTTAAAAATTACAAAAAGTTGTGAAAGGTACTCTCTACTACAATACTGGTTTTAAATATTTTGGAATCAGAGATCTTTTTAAGAAAAATTATAAGGGTTTCTTTTTGTTTTTGTTATTTTCATGGGGGTGACCCTTTCATCAGAAAAAAATGCATCTTCATTCATATATACATAATTTTGTCTAAAATTTAGCCCTGTTAAAAACCGAGAAACTTAGATCATTTTTTCTTCTTCCTTAAAATTTGATAATTTTAGATGGCAATTTGTTTCGATTTCCTGCTTTTTTCATGTCACAATGAATACCTTGAATTTCTGGTCTCATTTTATTTTTAAATTGTGTTTCCTTCCCATAATTTCCTTTATGATTGTTTTATTCACTCTATTTTTTAGGAATTACTATTATTTCTATTAATCTGTTTTATTTTACCTCATCTTCTCTCAAATTTTCTTGATGTTTTAATTGTGTTCCTCAAATCTGTCTTTTGTGAGATGTACTAGAAACTTCATGAGGGTAAGGAATAGAATTATTCTGTTCATTACTTCATCCCCAGTATCTTGTACAGATGCTGGGCATGGTTGACACTCAATAAATATTTGCCAAATGGAATTGAGTTTTACTAGTCTGATACTTTGCATCACACATTCTTGCTGTCTCCAGAATTATTAAATTTCTTAAATGCCAGAATATAATCTGTTTATATCTGCTGAAGAATGACTAATAAGTTTTTTATAAAATATTCATGGGTTTCTTGTAAATAAGTGATCATAAATTTGTTATCCAGGCAAGGACAACTTTGAGAGAGGGGAGCAGGTCCATTAATATTTATGCCAATACCAGGCATAAAAGGAACTGTGCTGGACCAACCAGGATATGTAGTCATTGTGTGTATCAGGTGTTAAGTAATCAAACAAGGAGGCCATTAAACTGAGGTGGTTCTAATACCTTGGCAGCCTACTTATGTAAACTAAAACCAAAGCCAAGGTCAGTTTCTGTAAATGGCCCAAGAGTGAGAAGAACAACCAGCCACCAACAGCCAACTAGGCTCTCCCAAACTATGAAACCATTTAAGCTATAGCCAATCAAATAATTTTCTTGCTTTGCTTCCACATCCTCTCTATAAAAATCTTGTCCTCTGGTTCTGTCAGTGGAGAGCTTCTAAATACTTCCAGTTTAGTGCTGCCTAATTCAAATCAGTTTTGCTCAGATAAACATTTAAATTTTTAAAATAAGCCTCAGTTTATCTTTTAACAGAAAGAAATTATTTCATGGGTAAGGCTGATTTTATGGGCTTAATTTTGTCCCACCCTGATTCATATATTGAAGTCCTAACCCTTAGTACCTCAGAATGTGACAGTATTTGGAGATAGGGCCTTGAAAGACATAATTAAGGTAAAATGGACTCATATGGGTGGGCCCTAAACTAAAATGACTGATGCACTATAAGAAAAGGAGATTAAAACACAGGCACAGAGAGAAGACTTTCTGAAGACAAAGGGAAAAGACAGATATCCACAAACCTAGGAGAGAGGTCGCAAATGAAACCAACCCTGCTGACATCTTAGATTTTGGATTTCTACCCTCCAGAATTGTGAAGAAATGAATTTCTGCTGTTTAAGCCACCTAGTGTGGAATCATACAATATTTGTCTTTGTGACTGGTTTATTCACATAGTATCATGTTTTTATTGTTCATCTATGTTGTAACATATACCAGAATTTCCTTTCTTTTTAAGGCTGAATGATCTTCCATTGTATATACATACCACAGTTTGCTTATCCATTCATTCTCTGAATCAAGATTGTGTCGATGGGTAGGAATTTTGATTTATTTTGTTGACTACCATATCTCTAGCATTTAGAAAAGATCCTGACTTATATAAAGATTATTTGTTCAGTGATTATTATTTATTAAATAAATAAATAAATAAATAAGCAAACAGTTAAATGTGTGGACAGTTAAATGTCCTTTGAATATATTGTAAATTCTCATATGGGTCTACTTCTGGGTCACCTGTGTCTTCTCATCTCTCATGTCCTCCTACTTTATCTTTCTGTTTTTTTTTCTTTTACTATCTTTTCAATATCCATTCTATTAACCTCTCCCATCTTTTTCTACTCTGTCTCTCAGACAAAATCAATAAAACACTACAACATTTATGCAGCCATGCTAGATAAAGGCAAGGTTGATTGATCCAATAAGTAGTACTTGAGCATCTACATTGTGCTGTCCTTTGTGCTAGCATTACAACCATTATACTTAGTTAATGTTGTCTCCTGAGATCTGAATTTAAGACCTTAATTTCATATCTTTAAAATGCTGAGCATTATGCAAATGAAGTTCAGGACTTAAAAGTATTTACTAAAACTGCTTAATTCAAGCAATACACATTAGTATTGAAAATAGTGATAAAGCTTAATGTCTGCATTCATCTAAATTAAAAGTACCTTTGAAGAGCATTTTATCATACTTATGTATCCCAAAAACATTTCTGAAAGACATCAACTTCAATCCTAGGTCAAATGAGGTTGGCCACATTCAGGGCAGTGTGGGGATAGAGCAATTTGCAAGGCCTAGAGTTAAAAATGATTGAGGGTATATTATTCATTTTATTTTGAAATTGCTTGCTGGCTAGAGTCTAGTGTATTTTGTTTCAGGTCTTACTAGATTTTATAAGCATCCAAAGATGGGAATTTGTAATGTCAACACTGACAGAACAATAGCTCTGTTGGGTCCAACTATTCAATCCTCCAACTGAATTTCTTATTTTCTCTCTTACTTTGTTATACATTTCAGCACTATAACTTACAAAAAGAAATTATAGAGGCTTTCTTGTCTTTCTTTACTGGATCTAGAAATATTATTTTATGTCATATCTCCTTTTTCTAAAAAATAAACCAAGAGCCCTGTGCACTTCATCTTTTCAAATTCTGAGATTTTTAAATCAAGGTCTGCCTTTATCCGAGCACAGTGAACAGAAAGTAATCTGCATTTCTTAACTCATGTCAGCAGTTATGCCCTGGTGGATTTGATATCGGCTGTGGCAGTTTCCATAGATTTACAGTTGCTTCACTGATAGCACATCATATCTCATTGATGTTTTAAAACAACAGAACTGCATTAAATATAGAAGAAGTTCTCAAAGTATAGAGCAGTTATAGTATGCAGATCAGATAGGTACAAAATTATATGGTCCAGTAATGAATTATGCTTGCTACCAATTAACCATCTATGTAGTTAGGCTGGATAGTTGCCTAAATAAAGCCACCAGAGGATCCTCAAAGAGTCTTTTCTGTCCCCAAAATATTGCCCTTACATATAGCCATTTAACCAATGTTCTGTCCTACTTAGCTTGAAATTCTCACCATCTCTTTTGGGTTATACAACTAACTAGTTATTTGCTTAGAAACACTATTAAAGTTTATCAAATGGTTGAAACAGGTGAAAAAAAGTCTACTTCATAACTAGCATGAATTATTATGTGAAATTGGCTCATATCACCTTGGACACATCAGAGGTACAAGGGAAACTAAAGGAAACAGGGTACTAAGAGGTTAGGTGAACCTGGAATATCTGAATATCTGAAATTGCTAAAGACATTTACTGGTACCTTTTTTTTCTTAACAGTGATTTATTCTTGATAAATTTGTAAGTGAATGCTGGGCAGAGGGTATGAAAAATTCCAGAGATGTTAGGCAGGTAACATAAAGGAAATTCACCTTAATTCGGTCTGAAGTTGAAATTGAGCTAGTCTGAAGCTGAGTTTAATCTGTATGTAGCCGGGTCTATTTCTGGTTTGTGGTGACTATAAAAGAATAATGCTTTAGTCTTCACAACTGAAATCCTAAATTGTTAACTAGGTTGTAATCTCTGAATTTCATGTTTGTCTCCCAAACTCTGATCAGATTTCAAGCCTCTCGACTATCATTTACAAACTGGCAAATGCCTTGAGGTGGCGTGGGATGAAGTAGCAATGAATGAACATTGCAATCACTTACTTTTCTCCTCATCAGTAATCTGGCCCTGAGTCCATACTGTCTTGGAATCTCTGTAGTGTCTTCAAACAGAGAGAGAGAGAGAGGGAGAGAGAGAAAGTGCTTTAATACAGTTTTTCAGCCTTCTAGTTTTTCTCAGAAGGATGATTGTCTGCCCCAAGCTAGTCTGCCCTAGCTGGACGCAGAAGTCTTGGTGAATATTTGGAATTATCATGTCATACCAAAAAAAGAAGTCAAAGACAGAATAAGCTGTTATATTTTTGTGCTGCTGTTTAGACCTCTGGGAGTTGCTTTTCTACTCATCGACATGATGTTTTCTCAGAGTCCTCCTCTTGTCTCACTGCTGCCCGCTGAGAGCCAGCCCTTCAGAAACATTATGGCTGCTTTGGCATCCTCTCAGTTACAGCAAATTATTGTCCTATTTTATTCATCCCTATTCTGTGACCTCTGGAATTTTCTTTGAAGAAACCTATAAAGAAATAAAAAGTTGAACAGCTAAGTGTAAGTAGTAGTTCTTTCACAAGCTTAGGGAAAGATCATAGGCCCATGGAGCTGGAAGGGCCTTAGGAAGCACAGCACTGTCACACCTCTCGCCCAGGCCCCACCCTGCTGGCCGAAGGAACAGTCAGTGCCTTCTTCCTGGGCTACGTTCTTTCAACAGTGCTCTGTTGCTTGGAGTAAATCAGTTACTTCACAAGAAGATTTCTGATGACGGGTAACTCTTAGACTCTACAGTTATAATGACCCTGCTCTCCATCGAAAAAGGACTTTTATGATTGTTACCTATTACTCTCACTGCATCCCATAACCTAAACCTCCTTTTTCAGATACCGGTGTAAGCTGTCAAAAGATGACCATAATTTTCAAACTTACATTACTGTGTATATAAGGGTGTTGTTTTAAGGCAGTTATCCATGAAACAGACATTTGCATGCAGGAAGATTATTGGGAAACTGTGTAGGGGAGTGTAAGATGGGGGATTGGGCAGCAGATTGGTTTTAAACTGGGTGACGTGACAACAAGGACTCATACAATCTTGTGTGTTTTCTGCAGCATGAATTGTGCTCTCAGATTCGCCCTGCCTTTAGGGAAGGGGGTCAGATCTCTATGTCCCTACCCAGGTAAGTCAACCACTCATGTGATGATGCAGGCTGACCTCACAGAAAGGGTCTTGCCTTGAACAAGTTAGCTAAGGACTTTCTTGGAGAGGGACTCAATTGACAGTCATCAAATGATAAACCTGTCAATCTCCAATCATGGAAGAGGACGCTGGGCAGTGCGCTGCAGCATCCACCACAGTTTCTTAATTAAACCAAAAGCTATAATAAGTAAAAATTAAAATGAAGGAATGAAAAATGGAATCCAAACAAACTAAATTGTGTCTGTCTCTCTATTGGGTTGTCCTTAACATAAACAGCAGATAGTAAGAGTCTGGAAGTGAAATAACCTAATAGTGTTATTTATAAACATTTTGCACTTGTTATCAAAGACAAAGCATTAAGGAGGCATGCAAATTTCACATTCATCCGTCCAGAAGAACGCTACCAGACTTCAGGTAATTGCTTTCTAAAGGGTACCTGCATTGTTTTCATGTTCCTTGTGCAAGATTTACTGAGAGGCTCAGTGGAATAACAATACTAAAGTCAAAGAAACTAAAGCAGAAATATCATTCTCCAGCCATGCACATCACCAATTTTAGAGTTGAATAAAGGGTCAGTTAATAGTCAAAAGGGAATGTCTGTTAACTTTAGCAATGACTGCAACTCTCCATTAATATATTTAATGAAAGGAATTAGTGTTTTTCAATAGATCTTTTATGTCATATCCTTATTGAATTAAGAGCATGAATCAAACACATAACCTCTAAATTTGTCAGATTCCAAACTTTTGAAGACATAATGATCAATAAGGCAATTTTTAATCATTTATTTATACACATTTTCAATGCTCTCAGCTGTCTCTCTTCTGGTCAAATTGAAAATGAAAGTAAGTTTTTATTGCCATGATGAAATTTCAAAGCATATCTCCTATTAGTCTTTAAACTGCCTTCATTTGGGTGTGGGTGAATGTGTAGTTATTCTCAGAAGTTGAGTTGAATAGGCTATTACTCGAGGTCATTATGTTCTCAGAGAGAATGAAGAAAAAATATTTCTATGTGAGAACATCAAATAAGAAATTAAGGATCAATTTAAAGGATGGGAAAAAATGTCCTATTTATCTGTGACTCCTCTAACCTGCCTGAGAATCCTGATTTTTTTATACCCCTGTCTAATCCAGAAACAATGGTTGCTGACTGGAGGACTATAAAGCCATCTGATTTTCTTGTGTTTTCAAAGTCCAACTAGTGAAGAAAGCTATATATAATTAGCAGATATATATGTATAGTGTGATTCAAGGAATGTCTCAAAGCCATACCTGGTTTTAGATAACTTTCCCCAAACAAGCTTGTGAAGTTTTGGCCTTTTAACCTGTCCAGATACATCCTTTATTGGAAGGACCACTGGGAATTCTGTCACCATTAAATGCAATACTTGGAAGGAATCCATGTATTGGGGTAATTTTTATGCACTTAATATCCTGCACATATTTGATGATTAGACATTTTGTTGTTGTTGTTGTTATCAGAGAAATTGTCAAGTTGTCTACTGGAGAGTTCTGAGGAGATGACAGAGCAAAGTAGGTACTTTTCAGTTAGAAAGGAAGGACTGTAAAAAAAGATTGGCAGAGAGGGGCTATGGGCATTCGATGAAGGGAGCATGAGAATACAAGGCCAGGAGACATAGCCAAGAATATAAAGACATATTTCATGGACTTCATAGTTTTCCCAGATGCCAAGTCTGCTAGCTGGCCTCCTATCTTCTAATGCTCACTCAAGTAATAACTTTCTTTGACTTACATTGTGGATCCCTTGTACCTTTTTATACTTTTATGTTTGAGAATGTTCCTTTCTCTTAGCTCTGAAGACTTCATTATTCCCAAGCACTACAAAGGACCACATTAAGAAGTAAAAAGTTAAAATGTCGCCACTTATAAGCAAAGTATTAGTTACTTATGTTTTTCTATCAAAGAAATAACAATATCAAGAGCAAAGAAACAATTTATTGTCTTCTATTTCTAAACTAATTATATATCTTTTCCTCATTCATTTGAACATGGATCATTAGTGAGAAACTGATATGATTATACCTTGTAACTATTGTAATTTTATAGTATAATATTCTATTGAAAATTTTTCCAATGAATCCTATAATTGTTCTTTTCATATTAAGACTCTGTTTCTAAATATTTGATCAACACTGTTTCAAATCCTTTACTACTTTTGGTGAGGAAATGGGAAAACATTTTGTGATTAACCAGTGTAAAAGCTCAAAGCTAGAATTTAAAGTAATAATGGCCTTTATAAGAGTTATCTTTAATATGAAATTCATAATATATATTTCAGTCTAAATACAGATGGGTTTCTCCGGATAGTTTGTCAGCTGGTTATACAGAAGCTAATGTGAGCATAGATTCTGATTCCTTTATAAATTTTATTTAAAATATTTCATATGCATCATGTATAGCGATAGAAATAAAAATCTAGGAAAAAAAGCTATGCATGTGTGTGTTTGTGTGTGTGTGTATGTGTGTGTGTGAAAGAGAGAGAGTGAGAGAGAGAGAGAGAGAGAGAGAAACAGACAGAGAGAGAGAGAGAGAACTGGTATATGTAAGGGGAGTACATATTCATGTAAATATTGTAAAATAAGAATTTTTAATGAGTATACCTTATCAATTTGAATGCTTACCTACACATGAATTTCTAATATAGCTTTTCAGAGGGAATTACTGTCTAAATCCTAACAATAGAAATGCATGTGTTCATATAGTATCGCTTCTTTTTAGGCTTCAGGTATTTGAGTGGAAAAGGCTACTGTCTAAAGTTCTAAGAGCTAAACTTCAGAGCACACTAGAACTTTGAACGTTCTGAGATTTAATGTGAGCAATTTCCTCACTCTTTTGCCTGGTTGGTAAGCCATTTACCCCAGCAGGTAAATATTTTCTTTTAAAAATTCTTCTTCTAGAAAAAAAACTCAAAATATAGCTGAAATATAGCACTATGAACTTGCCCCCAATACAAACCTACCAAAATAGAAAAGTAGTTGGCTTTTTAACTTAAAGCCCAGTGGGAAAAAGGAAGGGGGTAGTAAATTTTATGTAAGAAAGATGTTTCTAAAGCCCTTTTTACTAAATAGATTAAAAACTGCAAGTTATTGGGTGGAGAGAGTTTAAACTTGGGTATTAGAAGAAGTAATATATAGGTACACAGCTTGTGTCCACAGGACCTAGAGAGCAAAACAACAGTTTGTTCTGGAGTTGAATACCTATTTCTAGCCCCTCCCCATTTTCAGGCTCTAGCAATAGAACAGTCCTGTTGGAAGCTGACAGTCCCGAGTCCAGGTTACAAGCATTCAAACCATAAATACCTGTGTGTATGTCTTACACAGAACGGAGAGGAAAATGATTTTCAGAACAAAAAGCATAACCAGAAAGAGCTGTCACATAAGAAAGGGAGCCGAAATTATACCATACTAGATAAAAATCATGACATTTCCTTAGCTAGTAGATGCGTCATTCCAACATCGGCTTCCACCTTTCTGTATCTCAAGAGATCACATGGTGTTGGGAGAGGCCTTGGACTGGATCCTTCTGCAGCAAATGTCCTGGCCGCAGCAGCATCATTACCTTGACCTTGCCAATAGTGATCGTGACCTTGCCAACAGTGATCACCACGAGGACCATTTTGTAAGACTGGCCTTCCTTTCAGAGTCCGTTGTGGAGTCGGTCACCAAGCCTTGCTTTAGTTCATCAGTCACCATCAATATGTTTGGTGTTCATTATCCAAACTCTCCAAACCCTTCCAGTAAAAAGAGCTGCCTAATCCACAGATTCAACCAGGACATGTCTGAGCACTAAACTTTTAGTGCCATCCAAAGAAATAAAACAATCGAAGTTTTAAACTTTGAAATGTAATGGAAACTTTATTGCTAGTGCAACACTATTCTCAAAATTTAAATATCTACTTATGGAAAATACCCCATTTATGCAATATTTTAATCCCTAATGGATTGCAGAATAATCCAATAATAAGTAGTGTATTTTGTGCAACAACCCATGCCGCTGACAAGAAGAGAGAAAAATAGCCCGCAGGAATCCAGACTGAAGTGTGCCCAAAATTGAAAAGGAAACAAAGGAAAAGAAAATACAATAGAAAAATTCATTATCTGTTATTGCAGCAAAATTATACTGGTTTGTGACTTATCAATCACATATGAAAGATGTAAACAACACTAGAAATCATCCTTTCAGCAGAGACGTCAGTCATAAATGAGGTTTCATCATTTATATGCTTGTCCAAAGTGGTAATTTAGAACTACTGCTACCAGCTTTGGCTGTATCCAGAATGATAATTATGAATTAAGTGGTGAGCAGATGCTTGGAAGGAAAAGTTTGCCCAGGGTTGCCCGGAGCCTAAGGACTAAGCTAACAGTCCCTATAAACCATTGTTCTGAGAACAGAATCATCGATATGGACACAGTCTACCAATTTGCTAAACATCGATGGGCATTAGCTAAGACATTACAAATATGGACAATTTTAAGAAAAGAAACTATCTCTAATACATAATCCTTTTTAAATTTTCTTTCTACGGATCTGTGCCTACTCTGAATATCTTAAAGCAGCAACTCAAAATTAATTCACAAGAAAAATAGAAACAGGCTAATAAAAATTGTATTTATAAGCTCACAGCAAGAAGTATGTGCTTAAAATGGGATTTATTCTTTCTTATTGCTATTGGTACGGACACTTAATTTTCTCTCTAAAATGAAATTAAACTTTTTGAAAATGTATGGCTGCTTAGAGAGTGGTTTCTTACATGCCAAGCTGTGTTAGCCAAAGCTGAGAATAAATTATCAAAAAAATCTGACCAGTACTAACCTGTAGTTCATACAAAATAATACTTAACTTTCTACCTACGTGAAACGACTATAGGACGGCTATTGTGAATGAATTCGCTGCATCCCATAAAATAATATCCTCAATTCACAGACAGATAGCATTCTGCCTCTTAACTCTAGGTTCTGATTAGTCTGTTTGTAACTTCTCTTCTTCTCATACTCTCTTCATTGCTAATTCTCTAAAAATATCTTTCTCATTCTGAAGTTGGAAGTTTTGCTCGGCTACCCTCATGGACTCAGTTTTCTCCTTATTTTTTCCTCTGTCACTGGGATTAATACTGCTCCTTACAAACCCTTCTAGATGACAATGACAAGAATCAAAGACTGTCCTCCACCTTTCCAGACTGTTGATACCACATGTATTAAATGATGTTCATTGCTTAGAATGAGAATGATGACGGGTGTTGTTTCTACAAATAAACTTAGATTTCTACTCTTTGTTTGAGAGTATATTGAGATTTTTATCCAAACAAATTGAAAAATATTTGACTAATGATTATATAATTTAAAATTTTTAAGATGAAGAATTGTCTTTGTTATATTGTGGCTTCTGATAAGTATTTCACCATTGATTGGGAAAAGAGATTTCTGGCCAATAAATTATGAGTCCCTTTATATTAAAATTAAAAAAAAATCAGTCCATTAGAGTAGGGCCTGTTGGAATGTAAGAAAATAAGATAATAATAAATACTATTGTTGAGTGCTTACTATGTGTCAGAGAAGGTGTTTGTTAACACATGCATAGCCCTGTGACAGTGATTGCTATCTCTGAGAAGTCATGTCATTTGACAAAGTTCTACTGGCATAATCAGCCTCTCACATCAAATCTATTTTATTTTCCCCATGACTTAATTATATATCATATTAATTTGAGGGACACTATTTTATTTTGATAGAACATAAGCTATTATATAGGAAAATATTTGATTATAGACTTTTACTATAATTTTATTTTACTCCTGTAATTCTTACTAGTAAATGGCTCTGGGTTTGAGATTCTTAAATCATAAGGCTGAAAGCTACACTTATTTTTCCTTTGTGCTGCTTAAGCCTCTCTCTCTGCAAGATTCAGAGTAAGCCAGACTGTTAGCAGAACTGTGTAGTAAGTTCTCTTAAAAATTCTTTGGTAACTCATGCTCTGTTTAATCTGAGGGGCAGGCAAAAATGAGACTTTTCCTTTTCCATCAGGGTGGTAATTATGATGGTAAGGGAAACACTGTTGAGGGAAAAGTAAAGCTGAGTACATCATAAGTCACCCTTTGGGAGGAAAACAGCAGTTATTTTTACTCTGGAAACTCGGCTGGTCACCAGACAGTCATGTGAAAATGAATCAAGTTAATTATCTCTTTCTATGAAAATGTGCTTCTAGACATACTAGTTAAACATCAGGACTTAGAGAATTCAATTCTGTAAACTTCCTGCCTCAGAGAATTACTGCAGAGGGAGAAACATGTATAGAAATTATTCAGAGGTGAAGTTTCTGTTCATAAACAGAAACAGGGCCCTCGTTCTTACATGGGACGTATGGATCACATGAAGAAAGATTTCGATATCAACCTGAGTCCTTAGTCTCTGTTTACAAGGCACAGAGAGTTGGCAAGGATCCAGAGGGTTAAAGTCAATTAAGAGAGGCACAAAATAGTTGTTTTCTTTAGTAGAATTCTGAACCCCTTTACATCACAGACCTTATCTTATTAATCTTAGCATCACCAGAGTCCAGAACAGAACATAAATAGTTGCTCAATTTATGTTTGTTAAACTGACACAAAGTGAGAATCAAATGAGATGACCATAGTAAATGCTTCTTTAAACATGAAATTATATATATGATATTATAATATTGAATACACAATTCTCATTATAACTTTAAATGCATTTTAATTTTTACAACCCTGAAATGTACACTATTTTTATTCCCTACTTTAGAGATGGGAAAACTGAGGCAATGAAGAGTCACATAGCTAGTAATGGACTCAGCTGGAATCTGAACCCGGCGTCCTGTTGCCCCAGAGTCTCCATTCCTAACCATTAGCCTATACTGCACCTCATACTGTCACACGAGAGTGTTTTCTAAAGGCACTGTATGCTTGGTCATGCATGCAGCTGTCATTTCCCTTACTATGCTGTGAACTCTTGAACTCTTTCAGGAAGGATATGAGGGCTACTCACTTTTGAATTTGACCTCGTAAACACTAGAACATACCAAGATCTGTTTACAGTGAAGAAATAATCGAAACAAAATCCTCACCTCGGGGAAAGGTTAACCATAATGGGAATCTTCGGAGGTATCACAGAGGTATGGAAAGTTATCATGCATGTGAACTGCATTCTCAGAAACAAAGGCATTCATTCACACGAATATTTCATGACAAAAATTGCCTAAGAAAGAAGATGCAGGGGCAGTACCCAAACTAGGACCTATACCAAAGCAAAAAAACCTGAGCTCTTTGGGGTAAAGCCCGAAGCTTGCAGAAGGAAAGCAGAGTTTTCTCGGGGTCAGGTGTAATTGGCAACACTCCAAATAATGCTAGGAGAACAGCAGCCAGCTCAGAAATTTCTGCCAAGTGGTAACATAGACGAGAAATATTTTCCCATTTGGGCCTTTCATCTCCTCCCATTAGCAGATTGATTATTAGTTTACCAGATTAGTCAGTTGGCACCTGTGAAACAACCTACGGAATGGGATGGCTTCAGTGAGTGGAGGAGGGAATGTAAGCGGCGCAAGGGTAATGGCTTTTAGATACCAGTGGGTCCAGTGGTGGGAGGTGGCACTGCAGGGCTGAGCTGGTCTCTGTGATGGAGAACCTGAAGAGACACCTACTCATTATTCATACTTATAAGTGTGAGTTATGAAGATGTTTTTTGATCATGTACATAGTAGTTAAAATACTTTTACTAAGTATAGGAAGACCTGAACTTTCTACAAATTATACAACATTGAACAAGTGGCTATGCTTTTTTGGATCTTGGTTTTCTCATCTGTAAAGTAGGAGGAAATTGGACTAAATGATTTCTATGGTTCCTTCTGGCTCTGAGGCTGGAGAAGCTACTCCAAGGTCATCAGGGCCAAAGTCAACTTGAATCACGGAGCTGTTAAAAAAAAGAAAGAAAACAAGAAAGGCTTTGCTAAGAGTTGGTAGCATCTGAGAAGGCAGAGGGCTAACACAGTCCTCCCCCTTTTGTTCTTCACTAATAGTGAAGTTGCCTATTTTAACCTCTTCAAATACTATCCAAAGCCAAGGTATTTTAAGTACTCAGAAACACAAAATTAAATTCAAAATCACTGAAAATCTCAACGGAGGAGCTTTAAAAGGATATGCATGATTACATTCATTTTAGAAATCCCTTTAACTATTAAAAGCAAACATCACAAAATCCAAAAATAGTTCTCAACTGTGCCAGGGCTTAGCACTGTGTCAAATATGCAACCAACATAGTGAAAAATTATCTTATAGGTTCTTTAAGGATGCAATTTTCTAAATTCAAGTCCATCTTCTCTTCCAAGAGTGTTAAATCTGAGATGAAAACAAGTCACATACACAGAAGGAATCTAGAATCATAGTCTATTTATTTACAAATATGTACTGTTTCTACACCATATGGTTTGAACAAAGACATCAAAAAGTGAAAACAACAGCAGGTCTCAGGCAGAGCTGCCACAGAGATAGCTCAGTTTCCAGGTCTGGGCTGCTCTCAGAGAAACATCCACTCACAGTCTGTTCAATCGCAGGCTCTTCTGTTCTAAGAACCTATCTACAGAACTTCACTTTCCCTTTTCCCCTACAGATGAATTAAATTCATGCTTTGCACACCAGATATAAAAAAATGACCCTTCCCTCTTCCAGTTGTCCTTCCTTTCAAGAATGTTATTTTGTCTCGCTATTCCAAAACTGTTTAGAATGATAGATGGCAAGTGGGAACCAGATATGAGTGACAGGTGTGAGCATTTTGTCTTTAGTTGTATCATATAACATATTTCTGATGCCTCTGCTCTTCCTCTTCTTAGTAACCCTCATCTTAGCCTTCTGTTCCCTCCCCCTGCCTCCCAGATGTTCAAGGTTCCCTGGTTAGGTTTCCTCTTCTGTCCCCCTCCTCACCACTGCTGATAGTCCAATCTCTTCATGCCTGTCACATTATGGTCTACACCCACTTTATAATTAGATAACTAGATTCTTTTTATTGTAGAAATTTCTCTTCTCCTTCATTCCAGACTGGTGCTCTCTAGACCTGATGCACAGCTCTCAAGCTGGGACTTTCCTTTTCCTCTCTCCTCTACCTGGAGACACTAATTTAGTAGAATACATTGATTTAGTGGTATGTGTTCTTCATTAACACCCAAGACATAGAACCAAAAAGAAATGTTTAAGACTTAAAATGTTTGAAAATGTGTTTTTCTAGTTTCGCTCTTGACAAATCACTGGGCTAGGTATAGAATTATAAGCTAAAAGTAATTTTTCCCTTATAATTTTGAGGATATTTTCCCCATCTTCTAAGTCACAATGTTGTTATTGAGAAGTCTAATGCTATTTTGTCCTCTATTCCTTAAGTGTCAATTTATTTTATCTCTAAAAGCTTGTAGAAAATTCCTGTTATTTCTGGTATTTGAGATTGTATTCACTGCACTGGACATTCAGTGACTCCTTTCACTATGAAATCACGTGTTCTTCTGCGATGGAGATGTCATTGGATTAATTCTTCGGAAATTTTCTCCCCTTCACTTTTCTCTGATTTCTTTTTTAGAAGCTTTTATGAGTCAGTTGGGTCTCTTGAATTTATCATCTTATTTTCTCTCCTTTAAATTGTTTCCCTTTCTTTTTCTACTTTCTCAAAGATTTCCCTGCCTTTATAAACCTGTTATTGATTTATTTATATTTTTCATCTCTGAAATCCCAATGTTTCTATTGCTGCTTTTAAAATATCATTCTGTTTCTGTTTTATGTACATAATATTACCTATCATTGTTTCCGAGGATATAGATTTAAATATATTGTGTTAAAAGACTCTTTTCTTGTTTGTTTGTTTTTTGTCCTCTGGGGTTGTTTTTTATTGATGGTTTGGTCAGTTTGTCTTTCAGCTGTCTTTTTAAGTTGGAGACCTTTTCAAACTGGGGTAATCCATGGCTATCTATCCATACTTAAGAATGTGGCACTAAAGAGCTACTCAGAAATACAAACTAGCAGACTTCTAAAACGTTAAAACTGGTACACACAGGTTTCATTAGAGGACCTCCAAATGTCATATCTTTGCTAGATATTGTTTGTGTACTACCTCCCATTGTGTCTTTCCTCCATTCTTCTCTGTCCTACTCTGTGTACCAGGAGGCTGACTGTGATAAGACACTCCTTGGCTCCATAAACAACTGCACTCAGGTGGGCTGATGTGATGAGGATATTGATGAGCAGAAGGGAACAAAGATCAGGGTATTTTCCCTGATACCCTCACTGCTTCAGCAGAGTCTCCAGCAGTATTTGTAGCTCTCTACACTTCAGTTTTTGCCATGAGGGTTTTATTTCACTGTTATGTTTCTCACTGGCCTCTATTTCCCTCTATTATTCCTTCAACCCTTCAACCCTGGAGATATAATGGCTTCCTACTGTTGGTAGTTGCTAGGTAACTCATCATCCCTCATTTGTTCCCCTACAGACTATAAGTAGTTCTTTCATTAACCTCTCTTCATCTGAATCAACTAAAATGAATATGCTTTTCTACCAGTATCCAGAGATTTTTCCTTTGGAACACTTAAAGTTTCTCCAGAAAAGAATTCTTAATATTTATCCAGGCAATGGGGAAAGCGTATGCCTGACTCTGAATACTTACACAGCAAGGAACACTGGGGTGGGGGTTCAACTATCTCTATGTAGTCTTTATCTCCACATTATTATTTTATTGTAGTAGCTCTCCTGGTCTGCTGTTACCCTGGTGTTTTTGAGATTTACTCTCTACAAAGTAAAGTTTCTTGGTGGGGTTAGGCTACAGGGGTGGAGGAAAGGATCATTAGGTCTAATTGCCTCTTAAAGAGGATTTTAACCAAAATCTTTTTTTCAGCACCCTGTCTCATCTCAGTCTTATGCAGTAATGAATGCCTGTAAGTCCCAAATCTTTTGTGAGTTCCATGGTATGAATTAATCTGCTTCTTACTGATATATGCAATATGCATCCAAAGCTATAAATTTCCTCTGAGCACTGCTTTCTGTGCATTTTCAAATTTTGATAATTTGTGTGTTCATCTTCATTCAGTTCAGAGTATTTTTAAAATTCTTCTTGAGATTTTTTTGTTTGATCCATGTGTTATTTAGAGGTGTATTGTTTAAGTACTAAGTATTTTGGGAATTTCCTACCATCATTCTGTTATTGATTTCTAGTTTAATTCTATTATAATCTGAGAACAGACATTATATTTCTATTTTATTTAAATGTGTTAAGGTGTGTTTTATGGCACAGGAAGTGGTCTATCTTGGTGAATATTCCATGTGAGCTTAAGAAAAATGTGTATTCCCCTGTTTATGAATGAAGTACTCTAGAGATGTTCATTATATCCAGTTCACTGATGGTGTTGTTGAGTTCAACTATATCCTTACTGATTTTCTGCCTGCTGGATCTGTTCATTTCTGACAAAGGTATGTTGAAGTCTCCAACAACAAGAGTAGGTTAGTCTACTTCTCTGCTGTTTGATTAGTTTTTGCTTCATGTATTTTGATGCTACACATACTCTAAGGATTGTTATATCTTCTTGAAGCAGAGGGGCAAAACAAAAAGGTCAAATAAAGACTTTTATGAAGTTTACAAAGTACTTGTGTTATAAAACCATTCCTCTGTGTCCTCCACTGCTATGAATTATGAATCTGTGTTTTCAATACATTTATAGTATAGTTAGAGACACTGAGAATTGCATAGATATTATGAAAAAGTGAGGAAATTGTATGAAGTGCTTCAGCAGAGCAATGAACAGAGCACTTGGTATAGAGACAAACAAATTAGAGAGTTTCTGTCCACAAAGAGCCTACGTACCAAAGGAAGTTAGCACATGAGGATTAGTAGAAGAATAAAGTAGAAAATAATGTTCTAGATAGTGCGAAGGTTTGTGCAGAAACAATGAACCTGAAGCTGAAGGACACAGTCAGGGACAGACAAGCCATTCAGTGCTTATGCAAGGAAGAGTACAGTGAGAAACCATGCAAGGTCAACCCAAGAGCAGACTGTGGAGGGACTGTTGCACTTTGAACTTTATCCTAAAAACTGTAAGAGATTTTCAAGAATTTTAATATGAGGTGTGAGATATAAAGAGATTTCAATTTTTAGAAGACCACTTAGGTATATTACAAAGAATAAGAAAGTGGGGGCAAAATAAGAGGTGGAGAGACCAGAAGAAAAGTGATTGCAGTCCCATCATCACAATTACTCTATGTTGATATGGCTCTAATGATGGCAGGGCATCTAAAGATGAAGAACAGAGCAGGGCAGATATTGTGGTGGATGGTTAAAACCTATAGAATCTGGTGATGAGTTATTGGTGTGGAGGATGAGGCACAATAAAAACATGATAAATATGATCTAAAATGATTCCTAAGTTCCTGGCTTGAGCAACTGATTTCAAGGGATTCAAAGGCCTTTTAGAGATATTAAATGCATACAAATGATGTTTGGAAAGGTAAGTCTCAAGAGCAAAGAGAAAAACCACATTGAAGTAATGGGCCTAACAAATAATATTTGCTTATGTGAGAATATTAGAGGCTAGACATTTCTAGTTAAGACCAATTTAATTGAGTTCTTAGTGCTTGTCTAATGTCTACAACACAAGGAGGCCAGAGGAAGCTTACAAACTCTAAGGGAAAAATGTAATCCTTGTGCTGGAACCAAGGCTGGATACACATGAAAGGTTGTGAGGAAATTACTGGATCCCTCAGTGAACATCCTGGGAAATACAATCTACTGGACTGCTCAGTGTCCCATATGGGAGTGCAGCTAACAGCTACAGAAAACATCATCAAGCATGTGGCCTTGTAACTGCATCTAAAATGTAGCTGAATAGGCAAATCTAGTTGCAAAGGACTGAAGGGATGTGGTTGCTAATGAGCAACGGGGTTTCTTATGGGGGTAATGAAAATGGTGATGATGGTTGCACAACCCTGTGAATATATTAAAAGTACTCAGTTACATGCTTTTAAAAAGGTAAATTTTATGGTGTGTGAGTTATATCTCAATTTTTTAGAAAAGGAAAAAAATATAGCCAATATACAGGGCCCAGGTATCACCAATAAAACCATGTGGGGCATCTCCTTATCTTCAGATCTTTGGGCCACAGCACTGTCCTCTGAGCTGGGCTCAACTCATCTCGCTGGAGACTTTCTGCCTTTGCCAGCAGAAGCTTTGTTTAAGCCTTTATGACACTCCTGGCCACCTACAGCTTCTCTTAACCTTAGAAGGGAACCTATTATCCATGGACCAAAGCAGAAAGAACAATGAGAAAAGACAATCACTTCAACCAGCTCAGATGAAAAGTGTCTGCAACTTCTGACGTGACAAGCAGCCATTTTCTATAGAACATCAAGACTTACTTTGTCAAGGAAATAAATGCACACACGAACACACACCAAACGTATACCTACCAAGGAATTACAGTTTCCGTCTCCTTCCTCTTCATTACGTTTAAACCTAATCAATTTCTCACTTAGGTTAGAAAGTAATAATAATATACTTAAATTTCATTTTAGTAAGATTGGAAAACTCATTTCCTTACCAAAAATTTGATATCACATGTTTCAGGCTAACATGACACAATGAAAAGATCATGGAATTCAAAGTCAGTAAGATAGAGGTTCACCAGAGGTAGCTTGTGGTCTCAGACCAATTGTTTGGAACACTATAAGCCTTTGTTTCTTTAAATCAAAGATAATACCTACCTTGAAGTATCAAATACCATAAAACATGTAAACTGTCTAGTAGCAATTGACAAGACGTTTTCAATGAACATTACTCCATTCTTTGTTATGACAAAGAAAGGTATAGTTCTCTGATCATTTTTTTTCTTAATCTTTCCAGCCCCTGCCTCATCTTCCCTCTCTCTCCTTCTCTCTTTTTTCTGTTATATTCTTTTTAAAATCTCGAGTGCTTGACTCTTGCACCAAAAAGGAGAAAAACAATTTTAAGATTCTCTAAGATTCTTTAAATGTCTTCTTTTTAAAAAAGGAGAAAATGACCTACCATATTTTAGTTTTTACTTGTTTCTGTGAGTCATGTAAACATAGACTGGAGAAAGATTCTAGTAGCTCAGTGCTTTTCCTTTCCTTAGTCATAATAATATAGTTGATAGGTCTCACTGGCCCTTTCATCATCATTTTCATCCAAGCCATGTTCAGATAGAATATCATTTGCATGTTGGCAAGACAGTTACATTAATATGCAGTAATAAAAAAAAAAAAGGACAGAACCCAAACAAGGAAATAGAACACCTTTTTAATAACTGATGCATTAAATGAGAAAGTTGTCTTTCATGAGGGTATATTACTTGACTTTCTGAAGAGACAAGTTCATCAGATTTAATTTTCAGGAACTGATTACATTTTTTCTAGCCAGAGATGGTTTGATTTGACTGAAGTCTGGTTAGGATGCAAAGAGGCTATTAAAATGATTTTCAGTATTTTTTTCTAAAGAGCAGTCCATTAATTGCTTGTGAATGTCATCCTTTAAACCTCCTACTCTATTAGGCTCAAATCAGAATTGTAAGATTATGATGTTTTTATTGATATAATTAATAACAAATGTTACTCATTAACTTGGTTTTTGCCAAACTGGACATTTGACAAATGTACCCAGGGCCTTGCTCCAGTGAATTTAATATAGATAGGAGGCACCATATCGACCTCAAAAGATGAAATCAAGAACATTACTGTGGAAGGAATAAAAAGTAGGAAAAGCACTTTACCAAGTTTTGGAAAAGCAAAAAATAATGATTTTTAAAACTAAATCTCTTTAGATTTCTCTGAACACCATGCTCAAATAACTTAGACATCTGTTCAATATATAACATCAACTTAAATGTTAAAATATAGTTTAAAATACCAGAAGCAAGGAGAACACTGCAAAAAGCAATAATACACAACACAGAGAGATTAGATAATGAAAAATAAAATAAAATAAAATATACCCACTACTTTTTTTCACTCCTCATTCTACAACCAAGAAAACCTAAGGAGAAACAGCGATGAAATCTTTCTGCCCTATTGTAATTCTGCAAACTTTAACCATAAAAATTGTCTCCAAATGTGTACCAATGAATCTCAGTTGCAAAAATGCATTGGCAACTAGATTCACAAATGTAGTTTAATGATCCGAAATAAAATTTTAAATTAGGCTACATTAATTTGGAATTTGTCCATGGGCTGCATTGATGTTTACTTTCAGGTTATTTGAAAGAAAAATCGGAATGTAGCAAGAATTTTTCTTTTACTTAAAGAAAAAAGATGATTTTCCAGCTTTAGGCATTAACCTTTACTGTGCTAACCCTCGACCCATATGAACAGGCAGGGTGGAGATGGTAGGGAGGTGACAAGAAGTAAAAGAGGTGGACGCTCCTGTCAACTTGATCAGATGTAATTGCTGGGTAGCTAAAGATGAAATTGGGTTCCATGAGGCCGGGGTAGTTACCATTTTATGTATCTCATTTTACAGATCACAATCTGTAAAATCCCACCCCTGGGAATCAACTCTAAAAATTGATTCTAGAATTCTAATAATTCTAATAATTCTAAATTTTGCCTCTAGCCCATACTTTTCCTATGAAGCCATCTTCACAAAGACAATGCAAAATTTTCATAAAGTACTTCCTCAACAAAACACCTCCATGGTTAATCCCCACTCCAACAAGAAAAACGAGAGTTGGCCCGATAGCTCAGGGCTCCCCAGCCCTACTCTCTCCAGTGCCTCTACTGAGGCTGTGCTTTTCTCTCAGCGCCACTCAAAAACACGAACATGAACTGAGGAGGTCTCAACAGCTGGAAATGAAGATGCCCCACTTCCCTCACATGTAAAGGGCACCTGTAAATACACACACACACACACACACACACACACACAAGATGCTTGTTACAAGGTGCTTATAGGCTAATTAGAAGACAAGGGCAGGATAATCCTTACTTTTACCCCTCAAAAATAAATATAATGAGAATTTCAAGCAACTATAGAGGAAATATGAAAGAGATAGTTTTAGTCAACAGGACTTTCAGGGTTCTTACATATTAAACCACCTAGGCAGAAGTCAGACTCATGAATGCATAAGGATACATGGATCTATTGAGATGGAACATGAATCAATGCCTTTTTCTGTACTCCTTTTCTCGTTTCTAGTACTTCCACACCTCATATCCTACTGCCCACCTGGGGTCTCCAGCTACCTAAGCCCTACCTCGACTATGCAGAACAATGTGATGCTCAACATCTTTTGTTTTCTTTAAAGTTCACCAGTCCTATTTCCCCATTTTAGTACTCTGCTCCCTCTTGGGAAAATTTATGTATCAACTCTCTCTGATAAAAAATTATGCTTAATGATTACTTTTAGGCTATGTAGATATTCTTGAGAAGGTCACAAATACCACTTCTGATAGAGTGCTTATTATGTGTTTCTGTTCAGACCGTATCTTAGGACAATAGTTACTACATCAAACTATCTTAAGTTTTTTTTATTAATTCTATTTTAACTTAAAAAGCAATAAATAAAATCAATATTTTAACTAGGCAAGTAACTTGATCTTTGTTTAAGTTTCTTTTTAAGTTAAAAAAAAAGACCTGAGCAATGTTGCCTAAATCAGTAAAAAAAAAAAAAAAAAAAAAACAATTATTTATTTTAGACACTTCAAATGTTTCAATAATTTGACTCAATCTGCCTACTTATAAATTTACTTTGGCTTTATCTTCAAATTTTCACTGTGTTTTATAATTATTGACCCTTAATAAATATTGAAAACAGAGTTCAATGTATTTGAGGTCCCACTATACCTCCACTCATATAAATCAGAAAAATAGAATTTGTAGGTAAATCCTACCTTAGAGAAAATGTGGGGGAAAAAAGAAGACTAAACTAAGGATGCTATTTAAATTACATATATCAAAATGTCATCAAACCCTTGAGACCCACTGTGCAGTCGTTAGCTGCTTGGTATAACCAATTTCAGTCTACTTCCTTGAACTTGCATAAGGGTTACAGATCAAAAATAAGGTACACTTATGAACATTGGTAAGAAACAAAAGCTAACTCTAACTAGCATAAACATCATGGGTTTTGACATTTCCTTAAGAAATAACCCTCCAAGGAAAAGGTTTATGAATAGGTTGCTCAGACAACTAAATTTCCTGAATCTCAAGCAGTGACTCCTTGTGCCTTATAAAATAAAGCATTGTGATATATAATTATCAAACTAAAATCTTAAAAAATACCATACCTTTTACAAGAAAGTACAGTACTATAGGGACTAAAGTTTATGGTGACTAAGTCATTCTAATATAAAGATTCCATAGTAAAAGTTCACCAGTGTGTCTCCATCACTGTCTAAAGGACTGGCTAATTCTCACTTAGAAAGTCCTGTGATGGAGATGACTGATAGTACACCTCGATTTTAACTATGATTTTAATTGCCCCAAGAGATTGCATGACTTCCTACTCTATAAAAGTTTAATTACCAAATGGCCTTGTAATTTCTATTTAATATTGGAAATAAACTTCCAGTAGGAAACACAATTTACTGACCAGCTCCATGGAATTCTAGTCTAATTCTTAGTTATTTTTGGTTACAAATGAACAATGGGTGTTATTGTGCATGTATAAATGTCTTCAGGGTGACACAAGCTTCTAGAATTTATTTACCCCTGACTAAAATGAGAAAGTTTGGTTTCAGTATCTGCAAATTGGAGCATATGTGACCCCGACCAGAAGCAGACACTCTGAGAATCAGGCTCTAAGAAGCAGCTCTATCTTTTGCATGACACTTTCCTCATTATTACAGCAAATTTTAATTTTTAAGATTAAGCATCATTAATTTCATCCTTTTTGCATGCATGCTTAGCACTAATTAGTGTTGTCTTGGTCTCACTTTGGGAAGGATAAATCACTTACACGTTTGTACTGATGTCTTAAGAAAGCAAATTTGTAGTCCAGTTAATTTGAATAATATGTGCCAGACGTCGTTTTAGAAGGCAATAGCACCCTGAAATCAATCAGTAAATGAAAGAAAATAACTAAAAACATTATGGGGCTCCCATTTCCGGAACAGTAAGGACTATATATGAGACAAAGAGATATACCAGCTGGCACAATACAAATAGCTAGGGCATTTCGTGGGACAAAGCTCAAGCAGGGGTTTTGGGTCAGGCAGAACATGCTAAAGTCATAACTTGGTTACTCGCAACAACCAACACCTGTCGCCGGTTGCTTTTTTTTTTTTTTTTTTTTTTTTGGAGCCAGATGATGCTTTAGTGGAGAGTTAAGTCAAATGCTTACTACTTCCAATGAGAGAAATGTGTGCCAGAGGTTTCAGGATTTGCCCACGACCATAGTGTCTCCTTGAGTAAACTGGGACATTCGGATTGTTGATCTAGACCTTTCTATGCCCCATCCTTTTATCATTTTAACTTACCCTGAGGGGCACGACTCATGCTCTTTAATCTTTGCTGTGGTTTCATTGCTTAGAGGCATTATAATAATCAGAGGTATATAATTATTTTTTGTCATTCTAATTAACCTCAAGTTGACTAGCATTGGCCCCAAACTTTCTTAATCCCCCTGAGTAAGTCTCATAGGAACAACTGAACTATTCAATTCAACATGTGTTTTGGAGGTATATGCAGCTGCCTGGGGGATGAGGAACCACCTCAACAGCTAGAAAAAGTAGAAAGAAACTAAGCCATGCCAGCTAACAAGATAAAGAAATCGCCCACAGCAAAAATATTCGGAAACCAGGCTGCAGGTGCTCTGTCTTTACTCTTAGGTTAAAAAAAAAGTCTTTGAGTAATTACTATCCTGAGGCCAAGTGAATATGTATTTCTTCATTTTAAATGGGCTCAAATTGTATCTAAAGAATCTTTTTCCACAAGAGATAAACGTTAAATGAAGAATGACTCTCATCTTTTATGTATCCCACCATATGTGAAAATAACTTATGATGAATAACAGTTTTCAAAACTTTTGGTAATCTTTTAAATGACATCATAGACTTTGTTTTCTTTGGTAAAAAGGTTTGTCTATTGCCTCTTCTTCCATAAATACAATTTAATTAACCCATTCCATTCATCAAAGATACAACAGGAAAGTATGGAGAGAGCAGATGACTCAGGACAATTTGCCTGTGAGACAACTCAGTGCATATTCCCATGGAGTGTGTCATTCGCATCATCTGATATGAAGAACAACACGTTTACCTCAGGCCAAGCTAATGTCCAAGGTTAAATGCTGGGCAATCTTGAAGTCACTGCTAAGATTTCAGGACTCACCTTGGAATTAATTCATAACTTTTCTTGATATCTCATTCATTCACTCATAAAATATGTATTGATTAACTATATGACAAGTACTGTGCTAGGTGCTAAGAATGCAAAGTCAAATGTATCAAGAGTCCTGCCTTAAAGAGCTCATAGGCTAGTTCCAAGTTCTTATTTAGCCCCATCACACCAGTGTTATTTAAAGCTGGTCTCCACTCTGACTGGTTGACTCCCGTGCACTACTGGTGTTTAAATGTTTTGACTAGCCTCTACATCTTGCTGTTTGTAGTGTAAATTTCAGGAAAATGGAAGAACTTAAAAACATGCCACTGAGTGAGTTTTAACAAAGGTGCATTCAAGGTCTAGTGGGAGAATCCCCAAGGAGTGATGAAATTTATATGATGGCATTTGAGAAAGCTTCACAGAGAAAAAGATATTGGAGCCTTAAAGAATAAAGTTTGCAAGTGAGGGTAGGAATGGGGGAAGGGACTTGAAGGGGTAGGAAAAGTCTGGGCATTGTCAGAATTTCCAGGGCAGACTCTTTCCCACTGAATAACATTTGGAAGCAGCTAAGGTACTACTACTACATGATATGTCTTATAATTAAATACAGCGACTTCATTTAAGTGTTTAAAAGATAAGACTACCTTTCATATTTACCCAAAATATTCAAGGACATATGGCAGCATTGTTTAAAAATAAATAAAAAGGTAAGAAAGCAGTAAATAATTGGAGAATGGGGAAAATTGGTCAAGAGTTTCTTAGATGAAACCTTCCTCTAACTTCCCCTTTCCTGGATGCTGGCCTTCACTGGTCATTGAATTCTGGACCAAGGATGCTCAGGAGGAACTGTCAGGAGGATGTATTCTGGCTGCCTGCCATCCTGAACTGGGGCCCATAAAACACTAAAGTGCAATAATAATGGTGAATTATTCTGTCTTGTTCCAAATGATTTTAAAAGTTTTGGAGAGCTTTTGAATTGAGAATGATTGCAATCCAAAATTTTAGGAATGTGAGAAAACTTAAAATGATGCTATTATTTTAAAGTTGAGGTACCTTCATTCTTGATACACATTATTTTACAAGTCCTTACATATTTCAAAATCTAAATTAATTTTTTAAATGTTCTTAGAGTCCTAACTTCATTTTAACAGAAATTAATAGACTTACTTAGATGTATAAATTAAATATATATTAAAATATCTAATAATAGAGAATGTTGCACGTAAGCTTGTTAAATTATATTTTGTGAGTAAACAAACTTAGAGCTTTTGAAAGATACCAGATGAAGAACCAAAAGTATCAGTTTTTGCCATAATTTGACTGCAAAGATAGTGAATACTGGATCTTAGCTGTGCACTATGCCTCGATCCTGACCTCTAGAGGCCATTCTAAGAATGACAGAGTTTCTAACATTTAACAGTTGACATTAAGCTCTGAAGTTTGTCCGCGTGCTTTAACTTGTCCCAAATCACAGCAAACAAATGAAGAAATAACTCCAGAAAGAATAAGTCCAAACTTATTTAGTTTCCAAAGCAATCCTTAATATTTTTCAGCTGGCTGGAATTTCTGACTTATTCAACTGTTACAATTAATACTTTATTCACTCTTCCTTTTGTTCTTTATGAACATCTACAGTTCACCAATGTTCTCCTTATTTTATTACCAACAAAATGAAGAGTATCAACAAAAATGGTTCTCAGTTTTCCTGAATAATCCTTTAATCTCTTCCTCCCGATGTCATTTTCAAAATCTTTACTTATTTTTATGAGTCTACCCTTAAGACTTTTATTAGATACCCAGCTGACATTAAAGATCATGTGTCAGTGATGAAGGAAACAAATGTATTTATTATACATTAGGGGAATTTCATATTGCTATAACCATAAGTATCCTGGAAAATTACACTTAATTAAATGAATTAGCTACTAATGAGATTTTAAACAAACAAACTACTAACAAGATTTAAATAACATGAAGGAATGTTACTTAAAGCTCACTAATAACCTTACACCTCAAAATATTCTTTTAACACATAAATATGAACAGGATGGTGTCAGATGCCATCCTGTAGGATCTTGTTTTTCAGGAACTGACTATTAAAGCTTGTGCGGGGCACACACAGTTCAAATTTTAAGAATAAAGATCTTACAACTATCAGGATCAACATTTCTCTAACAGGCTTGTTGAAAAGCATCATCCTGACAGGACCTCATGTAACTACCACCACACCTCCGCCACTACCCACCACATTTCCCCGTCTCCATTCCCAAGATATGTAGAATGTGAACCTACAAATGATCAAATTTGAGGGCTGCTGCAGGTGGCGTTATTAGGACCTCCCACCTTGCTAAGTGTGATACGATGATTTATAAGAATTACATGTAGAACCAAAACTAAAATGGGGTCACTTATATTGGGGACAAAATGGAGTTGGTCAATACAAGAGCATTAAAGAAAAATGAAACTTAATCTTACCTAACATAATTTGCAAGAATTTACAGCTCTTCTCAGAATTCAGCAGAGGACGCCAACCAATCCCCAAATGCCTAGTCTATCCACACCATCTCTGGACTTCCTTGTTCTCCTCACTTAGCTACCTTGATCCAAATAAGAAAGAAGATCAATAAGTAACCAATCAGCTAAAATAGCCAAATAACTTTAGCATCCACCCCATAAAAAACCCTTAGTCTGTGAGCATATGGAAACTCATTGCTCCTATGGCCTAAAGTTTCCTGGCTTGCAGGTCAAAACCCTTGCAATAAACACATCTTTCTGTTTTGTTTTACTCTGTGTGCAGAGTTTGGTTTTTGACCGATATATTTAGTCATTTAGATGGCCAAAATATATCTCTCATATATATTTGGTCTTCGTCCATGGACCATGGCTCACAGCTCCTAAACATTTTGAAATTTACTGAGTAATAAGAGCAATGGAAGGATCTTTTCTTATATTTGGTTTCTTGTCCACAGTTTCTAAAATCTATTCAGAGCCATAAAAATGAAGCAGGTGTCTCCTTATTCATAACAAGCCCCTTTCCACAACTGGGTTTATGTTAATGAGATGACCTCAGGATTGGGGCTGGTTGCCAGGGGAACCAATCATGAATAGAGGCATAGGATATTTCAGTCCTACCCCCTGAGTTTTAGGGGGAGGACAAGGGCTAGAGGTTGAATCAATCACCAATGGTCAAAATTTAATTAATAATATTTATGTATTAAAGCCTCCATAAAAACCCAAAAGGAGGATTGGACAGCTTCTGGGTTGGTGAACACTTAGTGATTCAGGGTCAGTGGTGTGCCTAATGTGTGAAAGCTCCACACCCCTTCCCCATCTTTGCCCAATGTATCTCTTCATCTGGCTGTTGATTTAAATCCTTTAATATCCTTTGTAATAAACTGGTAATCTAGTGAGTAAACGGGTTCCCTGAGTCTTGTGAACCGCTCTTGTAAATTAATTGAAACTGATGATGAAGCCATCAAAACCTCTGATCTATAGCCACTTGGTCAAAAGCCCAGGTAATCACCTGGACCATTGACTGGCATCTCTAGTATAGATGGTCTTATGGAACTGAGCCCTTTCCCTGTGGAATCTAATGCTATTTTCACGTAGGCAGTGTCAGAATTGAATTGGATTGTAGGACACCCAGTTGATGTCTGGAGCATTGCTCTATGGTGTAGGAAGAAACTCCATTCCCAACATTGTAATTAGGTGAAAAACCCAAAATACCGAGGTTCACCATCGCAGCACAATGAATCAAAAAGGTAAATCATTCAGAAGAATGTGGTAAAAGTCTTCTGAGAATCTTGGTGTCTAGGAGAGCTAATTGAATGTAAACACCTTGTGGGGGATGGAGGTCAATGAACTGGATTTACCGCATGTCCACACGGAGCCTTTGTCAAAAAGTTGGAGCAGCAGTTACAGGCAACTAAGAAAAAGCAATGACCTCTCGATGCAACCAAAGACATAGCTGTATTTTGCAACTCTTTGCCTCACTCCATCACTAAAGAAAGGGAAACTCTGTAAGGTTTCTCTCTCTCTCTCTCTCTCTCTCTCTCTCTCTCATCATAACTGGTGAAATTCACCAGATAGGTAGATATATAGGTAGATAAATATAAGAGATAAGATATATTCAACAAAGAGCAAGCAGAGAGTTCTCCAGCCTCAGATATGTATATATTTATATTTGTTTACATATTTATATATAGATAGAGCAAAATGATTATAAATCAACACTGCCTTCAAGCAGCTCACCATCTAGTAGAATAAGTCAATATAATTATTTTTAAATAAAATACTAAAAAGTCACCTGTATAATTACTTAGCAATTTGTTGAAATATACAGTCAACAGACCTGCTTCCATATGTTGCACCTATACAAACCATATATGTGCTAGTGTCTATTTCAACTCTGTTTCTTTAATAGGGCCTGGCCTAAGTGTGAGCTACATATCTGCTGGCCCTTGAAGACAAGCTGCAAACACCAAAAGCTGTTTGCAGTCCTCCTCACTTGTTGCTGATCTTTTGCTCCAGTTCAGTTCATCTTTTTATCCTGATTTTCAGCTTTGGTCTCATTTTTAAAACTTGCTGTTGTCATTTTAGATCTGGCTTTTACATCTGATCTCTTTGGCTCCTGGCTCATGGCTATGACTTGGATTCCTCAATCTGTTCTCTCTGGTTTTTAGCCCTGGTAGAATGCCAACAAAAACGGGCCCCTCTAGGCTTAACTACCAACTTCAGACACTCATCTAGACTTAAACATCTCAGACCAATTAGCACCCACAGAAAAATACTAATTATTTAAACTCCACGAATGTATCCATTTATAGTTTTATCACCCTTGAAGATCCTGATGAAATGAAAACGGCAGACACTAAAGGGTATTTCCAGTCTTCTAACCATTATTCTTAATCTAGAAAAGCACATCCTGTGACAATGCAAACTGAAAATGTAAAGGTTAAAGTAAATAATAAAGAGTCATGATAGCCACTTAAGTGTGCTGACACACAGCAGGCCTGATGCTCCACCATAACTACAGAGCCCACTGGTCTTCATTGGAACCAGTGGCTCTCAGCAGGTAGGTACTGTGCTGCAGCCATGGACCATTTTGAAGTATTATGTGGGATTTGGGGTTGTCAATGATTATAAGGTGCTATTGAGTTTAGGGGGCATGAGCCAAAGATTCAATGCATCGGATTGTCCAGAAAAATAAAGAATTGTCCGACACCCACATAATGTTACACCTGACGTTAACATAGGTGAAAACCCCATTTGTAATTTTCTGAGCCTAGACCTCTTCTCCTTATAAGAGAAATACATGAAGTATTTTACACAATTTTAATGATACCAAATTTTCCAGGAATGCTGCTATCATGCAAATTAAGGAACTGTTTTTTGTTTTCAGAAATTTAACAAGGGTTGTTCATTTCACAAGAAGACATCACAGACAGCAGTGTGGCTTGTGGTGGTTGAGTCACTAACACAACATGGTAGCTATTGTATTTTTAGTGAGGCTACATAAGTGAAATCAAATTACTTACTTGTTATATCTTTAAATATAGCCATTGCTGATTATTTGCTTATTAAAATAGATATTATTTATTATAAGCCACTTTCCTTTTATTTCTCATTTATAGTTTAGTTAAGATATTTTATTGATTGATTTTTTTAAATGTATACATTATCAATTATGAATAATAAAAGTGGTGTTGTAAGATACTTTTTTTTCTAAAAGGGACATTGGGACTGGTATAACTGAGAACCACTCAATTGGTTCCATTTCAAAGTTCCAAACACAGTTCCATTCTCTTACATGTCTACTATCAGTTCCTCTACCAAGTAAATACAAATTTATCTAAATATAATTGAGCCAGAGATAGAAAACAATATATTCTAAACATGAGAAGAGATTTAAAGAAATGGTTGATCAAATAATCAAAAACTAATTTTTCCCCCAAGATGAGGGAAAGCAGTCTGCTGGGTGCAAGCAGTCTCACTAGTGTTTGGAGTTGCATATACTACTAACGGGGAAAAAGCTCAGAAATCATAAGAATGTCAATTCTGAAGGTGACATATAAGTAAACAGAATAATAAAATTTTGCTTAGGAAGTGAAAATTTGCTTTCAAATTATTTCCTATATCCACATCAGTGTGTTTTTTCAGTATCCGTTGTGTTCACAAGAGCATCAGAAGAGAGAGTGCCTTCCAGGACCCCCACAAATCAGTTCCCCGCCTAAGTTAGCTAGAGTCACACAATCTAGCAATGGTGTAGAAAATAAGTTGGAGAAAAGTTCTGTGTGTCATATCAAGTGCTCTATTTCTTTGAGGGAAAACACCTTACATTGGACATAGTAGCAAAGATTGGCAAACCTGTTTTAGAGGATATTTATTAAAGTATTTCTATTTTACCAAAGATATGCCTTTTAGTATAACTAAGGGAATAAAAATTTTAACATTCTCATAAATGCTTTCTCACAAATAAGAACTGGGGAGACAAGTTTTGTTAACCTCTTTTCTTCCACACAGATGGAGGAATGTCCCCTCCCACATCAAGGCACTGAGGGGTTAATTCATATTGCCAAGCCATAGGTTAATTTCTCATCTCTTCTATTTGTTACAATTACTCCTAGAGCTGGGAGGAACATCTCAATTTTTGATGAACATTTAAAAAAAATATGTTCATTCTAATGTTTTGCCAAGTTTGTACAAATTAGCAAATTAAAATAAATATAATCATCATCTAGAGGTAGCTTTGAGAATAATCATTAATTAAATAAATTAGCTATTTTATTTTACTGAAGAGAAGAAAAACATTTTCCTAGAAAATAATTTTTTTAATTAATAAATTATTTTTCAAGCTCTAAGGTATTAGTATTCACATCTTGCTTCTGCTTTACAGCTAGACATCACTTTTGTCATTAAGAGAAGGAAATTATGACTAACTCAACAATAGGAACATTGCCTGGAAAAATGAGTGTTTATCTCATTAAGGCTTTCAAAATGACTTCTGAGATGATGATATATTATTTTACATTTCAGGAAAAGATGAGACAACTGTAACTATAGTTACCAAGTGTATCAAGGACCCCTGTTTTTCATAATAGTCTCCAGATTAAGTATTTATTCAAGAAAGTTGTCATGTGAACATGCTTAGGGGCAGAGGTTAAAGAAGACTTGAAATGCACCTGTCACAAACATTTTAATATGCAACATTTCTTATCTTCATTTCTTCCATAAAATGCTATGTACTTTGAAAACCTCTTTTAAGAGATAGCTTTCCTTGAGTTGTCTAAAACAAAAACAATTAAATGGCCTTATTCCTGTTACAAGAGGTATTTATTTTCCAGACGTCACATGCCCACGATGTTACGCACATGCCCAGGATGTCACCTCCTCTATTTACTTCAGGGGATGTGAAATTCCAGTGTGCCCGGTCCCTTCTGAAAGTAATAATGTCAATACTGGGGCTATGCTGTAGGCTGTATTATTTATTCTACATATTGGTAATCAATATATTTGGCTTATTCATAGTATATGAGAATGTAGTATCTAAAATCAGATACCTGAATTTGAATACTGCTGGATGTTTCACTTAGTATATTTGTGAGCATAACCAAGAAAATCTCTCTAAAACCCTATTTCCCCACCTATAAAATGGAGAAAATGGTAGTATCTTCCTTACAGGTCAGTTTAGAGGATTAAGTGAAGTAATTCAAGCATAGCACAAAGTATAGAAATAGCAAGCACTCAATAATGTTACCTATTGTTACTGTTGTTCATGATGTCACATATTCATATCATAGCACTCTGAAGTTAAATTTACATTAGTGAGTGGCTCCAAGTCAGATTAGCATGTCTGCTTTGCACGCAGAAGGTTCTGGGTTCACGCCCCAGGTGGAGTCACGAACCATACATACCCCAGGTGCACCGGCTCCAGGCTCCAGGCTCCAGGCTCCAGGATCCAGGCTCCAGGTGCACCAGGTCCCAGGTGCACACCATGAGCATGTGGGAGGGGATGCCCCACCTTCAGAGATCCAGTTCTTAAGGGGAAATGGCAACATCCATGGGTCAGAGGTGGAAGTGGGGGCATGCAGGGGAATTAAAGAGGGGGGAAATTACCTTAAAGAAGAAGATATTCATGAATGTTATGTAAACCAACTGCTAGCTTTTCCTGCTTCTCTGCTTTCTCTGGTGCATTTGGCAAATGGGGGTTGTCTCGTGTCCTCTCCTAAATCATCCTCTTAGCACTCTGTGTGCTCCTATGGGCTTCCCTTGCTTCACTGAGACTGCTGTTCTTGATGCAGTGTTAATGCCATGACCTGGACAAGACTGAACCTTCCTTGCCTCTCCATTATGTCACTGTCCACAGTGCTAACACGCAGGCTACAGAAGTATGCCAGAAAGGAGAAAGAGTTAAAGAAATTCAAACATTGGCAAAAAAAAATTAAAATCACATGGTAAATAAAAGGATGCCCATAGTCCACAGGAGGAGAAAAGTCATTTTTTCACAGATTACTTCTTTGTAGTGACAACCCAGTTGTTTTCTTTGCTTCTCTGTCTTGACAGCTAGCTGGCTTTCTTCCTTCTCCTCAAAGACTGTCTCTTCTTTTATGCTCTAATAGAGTCAGTATCTATCACCTTTTTAAAAAATCACACTTTCTTGTCCATAGAGGTTGTTTCTTCTAAGGATCTATCTCCCTTCTCCCTTCTTTTACTAGAATGATCCATAGGACACAATGTACTATGACACTTTCCCCAAAGACTTAGTTAATCAATTTGGAATGACACCTTGAGAGATAGCTAGTAGTTATGCACACAGACAGTAGAACAATCTAGGTTAAGCTTTACTTCACCAAGGTTTAGTATCATCTAAGATTTCTCTACCAGTATTAGGAAAAGAGAAGATAATCTTTCTTATTCTTCCAAGATAATCAACAGAAAATGATTCTTTACACACACACACACACACACCACCTCCAAAGGAAGGTGGTGAAATTCAGAGGCATTATAATATTGACGAAGTATTTTCCTAAAAAAAAAGTTCAGTCAAAGATGGCAGCCTGTTCTATTATTATGCAATAAATCATCAGTTCTCTTGTATTCATCTATTTGTCATATCTGGATTATAATCCTACCCTCAGGCTATTCATCTTTGTGGGGTTTCAACTCCCCTTGGAGAACTGCGATTATCTCTCCTGTGTTAGCTAGAGAGTTTAGTGGAGCCAAGGAACTATGCCTACACCTGCTATTGCTCCTCTTCCAGGAGCCAATAAGAGTCTTAGTATACAGGAAGACTCTTGATTTTATGGCTAAATTATTGAGTCACCTTGGTAGAGGCAATAAATTTCAATTGATTCCTTTAGATTTTCTAGGTGTAAATAATAGCACAGTAAATTATAGCTAAGATATTTCTTATCTAATATTTATGCCTCAATTTTCATGGCCAGTTTCCCAGAAGGAGCAATCTTATATATACTCTTTAATTACTGAAGTTGTTAGAAAAATATTCAAATTATTCAAAATATTTGCTTTTTGAAAATGACAACTAGTCTAATAGAAATAGAATGTAATTTAAAATAACCAAGAAAGAAGGAAAAAGCAGCAGCAGCAGCAGCAGCAGCAGAAGAAGAAGAAGAAGAAGAACAACAACAACAACAACAACAACAACAAGAACAAGAACAAGAAGAACAAGAACAAGAAAAAGAACAAGAAGAAGAAGAACAAGAAAAACAAGAAAAACAAGAACAAGAAGAACAAAAAGAACAAGAACAAGAACAAGAAAAACAAGACAAGAAAAAGAACAAGAAGAGCAACAACAAGAAGAGGAAGAGGAAGAAGAAGAGGAAGAAGGAGGAGGAGGAAATAAATTTATTCAGTCAAGCAAAAGTCAGAACAGAAAGAGAATATGGTGAAGAAAGCATAATAAAAAGTAAATGGGACTTCTGCTTCTGGACTTGACAGAGCAACTGGTGCATGTGTAGTTGCCCCTCATGCTCTAAAACAACAATAAACCTGGACAAAACATATGAAGTAACTGTTTCAGGTATCAAACAACAACCAGTGTATGATTGATTCTTCAGAGAATAAAATCACACAAGGTAAGCCCAATGACAGCCCTGCATTTGTGCCTGAAGGTTAATTTTCTGCTTTGGCAGAAAGTAGACTCTGAGAGGAGTGACAGAACTTAAAGGGGCAGACATTGGAGTTCCAAGGTGCTGAAGGGATTGGCATATGGAGGGAAGCTACCAGAGCTATATTGATGTAGGACAGGAAGAAATCTGCAGAGAAATTGAACATGGGTTATTGGCCTTGACTGAATATGTGTAAGATGAGACTTTGGGAAACTTAGCAGAGATTGTCTGCTGTAGGGCTGAGAACTAGGTTCAACAAATTCTGAAAGGCATTTTCCAAGCAGTTAACATTCATTTTAAGTTGAGCACAGGGGAGATTATTATTAGAAATTATCTTCATCCAACCTTATCAGAAAATATAAAAAAGCACAAAGGCTACTAGATAGAAAAACTAAATGAAAATGCAGTTAAATTGGCAAAATAATCCAGAGTACACAGCAATTAGAGTCAAGTGTAATATTACACATAAAGAGCTTCAATGAATTTCCTTAAACTTGTTTTCAGTATCATCTCTTAGTAACTTATGTCTAAAATATAGGTCTCAATTTCAGATATCTTTAGCTAGGAAATATAGTAGTTTGTGACTGATTTCTGATTTGCATGAGTCAGTTCTGGTTTTAATTTTGCTGGACTATTAGAGCAAGAAAAAACAAAATGTGCCAGCCCTGGTTTCTGATATGTAAACTAGAGGCAAATATCTGTAGGCTTCAAACATGAAAGATGCTGAATAAATACAATTTTATTACTTAGATTTATTCTCTCAAAGGGGGCTATAAGCCACGTAGAAGTCATAAGTTTGTTATATTTTCCTGATTAACTCATTCAGAAAATAATTTTTAATTATTAATATTATTAATATATGGCAAGTATTGTTTGGGGCACAGGAATTACAGAGTAAATAAAATCAACAAAAATCTTTGCCCTTAATGGAGCTTTAAAATAATCATAATGTAATTAAGTTGTCATGACCAAGAGGACTGCATTAGCTAATTTTATTTTTTCCTGGTTAATATTTTTCAGAATAAGTTACCTTTTCATTTTTTTAGTTTGTCTGGCTTGATTTCTTATCTTAATAGTTTAGACTCTTATTAAAGAAAAATTACATTTGATTTTTTTACAATAATCGAATATCAAGAAGTATTTTTTTAAACATGTATACTTGAAAATTGGTATACACTGGAAATTTATTTTAAATAATTCAAATGGAAAAAGAACTCCACTAAAAGGATTTTTATCATTTTTATTATAGAATGCCTTATTTTTAAAGTTTTCTTTACTCATATTTAAAATTTTCTACAATAATCATGTAGTGCTTTTATTAGAAAAAATATTGTCTACAGAAAATTAGGTCATAAATAAATAAATGTAAAACTTATTTTAAATTAATATTTTATTGAATAGGTATAGTTATAATTTAAGCAAATTGTGTAATTAGTTGAAACCTCTTTGGCTGAAAAATTAGGACATTACTTAAAGCAATGGACTGAAGAAAAGCCTTTTTGTGAAATATTTCTTAGGTAATCAAGCTTTAACTTAGTCTTTTCTGATGTGCATTACAATATATTTTTATATGAAGAAACAATAACCTGTAGGAAGCAAGCCTATCTATTGCTTAAATAGAAATGCCTTTACATCAGTGACAACTGTCCTGAGTTTCAGAATTGCCTTGGATGAACAGTCAAATATTTCAGCATTAATACTCTCCTGAAAGGGGCTGCTAACAAGTTTTTTCACATAAAGTCTGGTAGTACAAAGATAAAGATTTACATATACTCTCTTACTGTCTACTGCAGAAATTTAAAAGTAAACTAGAACTACTATTGAAATTTGAGCTAATATTTGTAGGTACAGATTTCTCTTTAAAAAAAAATAAGGAAAGAAAAAAACATAGAAAGGCGTAGCCATTTAAAACTGTCAATAAATCGGGCATGAAGTCAATCTTCCCTGACCCCTTTTTTGTGAGTACACTGCTCTGTGGATTGATACATATTAGGTTTGAGATTACTGGTAGGCAAGGGAGTAACAGAATACACCATGCTGACCTTCCAGTCAAGATGGCATAGTAAGTAGATGCTGTGCTTGCCTCCCTTCAAGGCCACATCAAAATTACAACTAAACTACATAACAGCCATCACTGAGAGTCACCTGAGGTTTGGCTGAATAGAAGTCCTACAACTGGGGATATATATAAGAGGCCACCTAGAGACTGGTAAGAGGAGCAGAGATGCAAAACAGGCTAGTCCCACAACTGTTTGTGGCAGTTGAGAATCTGGAGAGATATCTCAGCTGTGGATGTCCCCCCTGAGAAGTGAGGGGTCCTGGCCCCACACTGGACTCCCTAGCCCAGGGTTCCAGTGGCAAAAAGAGAAGTCCCTACAATTTCTGGCTATAAAAATCAGTAGAGATTGTGGCTGAGTGAGATGGAGAGCAGCTGGAGTTGCAGAAGTTCCTCTTAAGGGGCCTATGTGCAGACTTGGTGATGGACTCACTCTCTCTGAGCTCCAGCACTGGGACAGCTGGTCAAGGAGCACCAGGGACATATGGGGAGAAACTGAATTGTCTGGATTCAGGGAGAAGACTGGAGGGGCGGCTTTCTCCCAGAAAGAGGTGCCAGCAGAATCTATTGTTTCTTTGTTGACCGCCCCCTACCCTTCCTAGCATGCAGATACAGGTGGCTGCCATATCTGAGTCTCCATCAGCCTAGCTAACACAGGTCACCATATTCAGGTGAGTCACTGAGACCCTGTCCCTCCCAACTTGTGGGCCCACCCAAACCACCGCCAGTGGTTTTTCCATACAAATGGCCTATTTGGGTTCATGCTGTAGACTTTTCTAAAATCTCTCAAAGATTCACAAACCCCAAACATGCAGCATCTGGTCTCAGCATGCCTCACCTCTTGCTGAGCAGCCCCAAGCCTGGCAGTAGTGGCAGCTGGCCTCAGTTCCCAGCTTGACCTCTTGAAGCACCTTTAAGCCCAGCACAGGTAATGGCCATTTTCAGATTGTTTGGTGACTCTTGTCAGGTGGCTCTAGGCAGAGCATAGGTTGAAGCTAAATTTCACATGAGACGGGGCCTCTCCCAGGAGGCCTGAGGGGCTGGTGCACCCAGTAGACAGAGTTGGAGCACAACCTAGGACTGTGTCTAAGGAAAACACACCCAAAGAGCAAACTGGGCAGATACTAGAGCTCTGCTAAAGTGAATCTTGCTTTGTTGGGTCAGTCCCTCACCGGACAGTCCTTACAACCAATCAGCCTGAGGATCAATCCTTCCAACTGATGTGCAAAACAGCAACCAAGGCTCAAATACAACAGGAGGGCACACACAACCCATACAAGGGTCATACCTGGAGCACCTGGTTAAGGTGACCAGAGAGATTGTGGCATTGGGCCCCACAGCACACATACTATATAAAGCCACTCCACTAAGACCTGGAGACATAGCAACTTGACCTAATACACAGAATAAACACAGGGAGGCAGCCAAAATGGGGAGACAAAGAAACTTGTCCCAAATGAAAGCAAAGAATAAAGCTCCAGAAAAAGAACTAAACAAAATGGAGACTAGCAATCTACCTGATGTCGAGTTTAAAACAGTTGTTATAAGGATGCTCAATGAACTCAGTAAGAACATTAACAAAGAGATAGGAAACACAAAAATGGAGATAGAAAACATAAAAAGAACCAGACATGAAGAATACAATAATTGAAATAAATAATACATTAAAGGAAATCAAAGTAGATTGGATGAAGCAGAGGACTGAATCAGCGATTTATAAGATACAGTAGCAGAAAACACAATCAGAACAGCAGAAAAAAAATAATTTTTAAAAAATGGAAATAGTTTAAGGGGCCTTTGGGGCAACATCAAGCATAACAACATTCACTTCATAGAGGTACCAGAAAGAAAAAAAGAGAGAGCAAGGAATTGAAAACTTATTTCAAGAAATTATGATAAAATGCTTCCCTAACCTGGCAAAGGAAATAGACATACAAGCCCAAGAAGTGTAGAGAGTCCTAAACAAGATGAACCCAAAGAGACCCACACCAAGACACATCATAACTAAAATGCCAAGTTAAAGACAAAGAGAAAATCTTAAAAGCGGCAAGAGAACAGGAATTAGTTACCTATAAGAGCTCCTAAATCAAAATGTCAGCTGATTTCTCAACAGAGACTTTGCAGGCCAGGAGGAATTGGCACAATATATTCAAAATGATGAAAAGTATGGACCTACAACCAAGATCACTCTGCCCAGCAAAGATATCATTTAGAATTGAAGGATAGACAAAGAGCTTTCCAGACCAAATAAATAAATAAATAAATAAATAAATAAATAAATAAATAAATAAGCTAAAAGAGTTCATCGACACCAAACCAGTGTTACAAGAAATGTTAGAAGGACTTCTCTAAGGAGAAAAAAAAAAGATCAAATATAAATATTAACTACATATCTATCAATTACTTCAAATGAAAAAAAGATTAAATGTTCCAATCAAAAGACATAGGTGGCTGAACGGATAAAAAAACAACACCCTTACATATGCTGCCAAAAAAAGACTCATCCATTTCAGATTGAAAGGCACACACAGACTGAAAGTAAAGGGATGCAAAAAGATATTTAGTGAAAATAGAAATAAAAAAAAAATCTAGGGTAGCAATGCTTATACCGGGCAAAAAGACTTTAAAATGAAAGCTATAACAAGAGACAAAGAAGGACCTAGTAATTCATCTTCTAGGTATTTAACTGAACAAACCCAAAACACTACTTCAAAGGGACACGCGCATCCATATAGTCATTGCAGTATTATTTATAGCAGCCAAGTTATAGAGGCAACCCTGATGTCCATCAATGGATGAATGAATAAAGAAGGTGGTACATATATACAATGGAATATTACTCAGCCATAAAAAAATTTTTTTCCAAAGAATGAAGTCTTGCCATCTGCAACAATATGGATGGACATTGAGAGATAAATGCCATAAAATTTCACTTACATGTTGAATCTAAAGAACAAAATAAACAATCAAAACAAAAACAAACTTTTAGATACAGAGGACATTTTGATGGTTGCCAGATGGGAGGGTGGGTTGGGAGAGTGGGTGAAAATGGGAAGGGATTAAGAAGTACAAATTGGTAGTTACAAAATAGTCATGAGGATGCAAAATATAGCATAAGGAATATAGTCAATAATATTGTAATAACTACGGTGTCAAATGGGCACTAGACATTGTAGTGATCACTTTGTAAGTTATATAAATGTCTAATCAGTATGCTGTGCACCTGAAACTAATATAATATTGTATGGCAAGTAGAAAAAAAGAAAAAAAATGCTTCACAATGTGTCAGGCACTATGCTGGCCACCTTACAGGAACTTCTCATCTGAACCCCATGAGGCAGGTGCTGTCACACTTTACCCTCTCTGCAGATGAGGCATTTGAGGATTAGGGAGATTGAGTAAATTGCCTAAGGGCACACAGTTAAATAGCAATGTCAGGCTCAGCCCAGAGCTGGCTCCAAATCCATTTAATCACAGCCTCTGCTATATACCATATACCATATTATATATTATATATATAGTATATGATACCATATACCACATTATACATATTATATGTAATATATAATATATATTATATAATATGTTTATAATATGGTATATATTATATGTATAATATGGTATATAGTATATATAGATTATATATTATATAGTATATGATATATAATATATATATCATAGACTATATATTTGTGTTCCCCGCAAATTCATTTGTTGAAACTTGATGGTATTAGTAAGTAGAGCCTTTGGAACATCATGAGGGTAGAGCCCTCATAAATGAGATTAGTGTTTCTATAAAGGAGACCCTAAAGAACTCCCTCACCCCTTCTGCCATGTAAGGACATAGCGAGTTCTGTCTATGAACCAGGAAGCCAGCCCTCACCTAACACCCAACCTGCTGATGCCTTGATCTTGGACTTCCCAGCCTCTAGAACTGAGAAATGTCTGTTATTTAAGCCACCCAGTCTATGGAATTCTGTTATAGAAGCCCAAACGGTCTAAGACGCTCCTGTGACAATGCATACCTGAGATGATGACTACAATAAAATGGCTCAGGTAGAAGTAGCAATGAGCTCCCTTTCCCCAGACGACTAGTGGAGAGATTCCAAAATCTGAGCTCTGCCCCTCCTCTGCTCTGCACTCACCAAGTGACTTTGGGTCAACCATGTGTAACAACCATTTATTGAGGAACTACTATGTGCTCAACACTGATCAGTGCTGGATTGTAAGCCCCAAGATAGCAGAAACAGGGTCTGCCACACTTATCAATGTCTCCTCAGAGTCTAGCGCAGTGCCTGGGTCTAAGCAGGGGTTGAATAAATATTTGCAGGATGAATGAATGAATGAATGAATGAATGAATAGAAAGAAAATATTCTCTTTACTCTTTATAATCACTCAATAAAGTAAAATTTCAGTCCTCTGTACAGAGGGAAAAGGAGGTCATATCTTGTTCAAGATCACTCTGTTAATAAGTTACAGCTGGGATTCAAACCCAGCATCTCTATTTCCTAAATCATACTCTTTCCTTTGTATTTCTTTTTCTCAAAAAGAAACAATGCTACTTCCTACCTCAGAAAAAACTACTATAAAGAGCAAATGAGATAAGGTACATGAATGTGTTTTGCAAACTCTGCATTTGGAAAGGTTGATAATTGATTTTTAACACAGAATCAAAGTCTAAAGCCAAAACAGCAAAACTTAAGTGGAATTTTAAGCATTGTGAAGAAATTGAAGTATTTGCGGGACAAGGGGGCTGTCCTACCTTTGAAACCAAACCATACTGCCTGAAAAAAAAAATACATTGTGTTTCTACATGCCCAAAAATGTGGGCATTGGTAAAAAAAAATATTTGGGGTAATTCTATTTTTTTCAATTATATTAGATTGAAGAAAAACTTTCCTAATTTTCATTTCATTTTAGTGTTTGCTTCACTGGTTGCTGACATCTTGGTGTTTTAAAAATGGAACTTTAAGAAACTCTATTTTCTTTTGTAAAGGTAAATTAAGCTCTAATTATGGATACAGCCACTGATTTCATCAGCATAAATGGTTGTTAATGTAGTAGAAAAATTAATATCTGGAATGTCTTTTAGGATTATGATTCCACAAATCCAGTGCTCTTTAGATTCTTACCTCATGTTAGAGTGCATTCTCCATGTATTTAGTACTCAACAAATATTTCTTGAACATCTGTTATGTCTGAGCACTGTAGTAGGCACTTGGAATTTGAAAGAAAATAAGATAGACAAGATTCTTGCCTTCTGGGGAATAGATGAAAAAGAAATGAATTATATCTATACTGTCAATGAAAACTTTCTTCTGACATGCATTTACTCACACCAGATTAGCATGATCCCTAATCCAATGACTGGTGTCCCTATAAAAAGAGGAAAATTTGGACAAAAACAAATACAGGGAGAAAGTCATGTGAAGATGGAGGCAGAAATGGCAGTTATGTGTTCGTAAGGCAAGGAACACCAAGGGTTGCTGCTAACAACCTGAAGCAAGGAGAGGAGCATGGAACTGACACTCAGAACCTTCAGAGGTAACCATCCGGGCTGACGCTGATTTTGAACTTCTGGCTTTCTGAATCAAATTTCTGCTGTTTGAAGCTGCTGTTTGTGGCACTTTGTTGTGGTAAGCCATAGGAAACTAAAAAGGCTCTATACAAAGAAAGACCATACAGTATATGTTCTCTATTATAATATGCAGAATATCATTTTTTAAAAGAGAGAAGCCTTCTCCCTCCCCACAAAAAAAAAACCCACAAAACAAGTGTGCTTGACTTCATGAGAAGGCTAAAACCAGAGAATAGTCCCTTCAGTTCTTGAAATTCTGTAATTCTCTGACTCTTAAACCAGAAAAATTGTTTATCAAGCAATTATCCACACAGGTAGTCCTCATGAGAACCAACTGGCTAATGCAGAAGCCTGCTGAAATGCAAGCACTCTCGCCTTGCAGTCTGAGTTGGGAACCCTCGCTTGTGTTTCTTGGTGAAAAGTTATATTGATAATTCTTTATACCAAAGAAGAGTTTGGTCCTAAATTAACTATCCTGCCCATCCAAATCGAGTTCAACAAAAACATATGTATTGCATAAATGTGGTTTTAGTGTTCATATAATTGTGTTTTTTCAGAAGCTAAATACCTAAAATCCTTTAAACCAGGGAAATCTTCATTTTTCTTCTGAGATACATAGATTTCTACTGTACATTGTTTAAACAAAGGAAAACAACATATATCTTTTCAACAACCATAGTTTAACCTTGAACTAAATAAAAGCAATTTAGTAATTTCTTGGCGAGACATGTTCCTATAGTGCAGAAAAGGAAAAACAATAGAAATAGTTTAAAACAAAGAGCATGATTAAAGACAAATATAAACAAAGCAAAACAGAGGTCTCCCTCCCAAACACTATAGAAAATGTCAACATAACAGAAAATGTCAAAAAAAGAAAAAATTTAACCTTTTAAAATCATATTCATTTCCCACAAACTTTAAGAATCTTTCCTTTTTAAATGAACATTTTCTTCCTTTTTTCATTGCTGAAAATAATTTAAATCAACTTGGCACTGCTCTGTAAAAACCCAGACTTGCACTGAGCAGGAGCAGTGCTGCTTCTCCATCAAGGACCAGAGAACATTAATATCAAGGATTTACAGTTCAAGGTCATGCAATAGAGAACAAAGGGCTACCAATCACACAGCCCTAGGGATGCTCTTCCCATCACATACTCTATGTTTGCAGCACCTAGAATGGTTCAGAGCTGACCTCTGAAGTGACTGGGTGGGGGCTAATATGGCTTCATTACTTACTAGCCATGTCACCTTGGCAAGTTACTTAACTTCCTGAGCATTAAATTCCTTGCCCGTTAAGTAAAAAAAATAATATTCCTTACTTCATAGGGTTGTGAAGGGGCATAAAATAATGCAAGAACCTGGTATTACTAGAAGAAACTCAACAAATATATATATATATATATATATATATATATATAGTGTGTGTGTGTGTGTGTGTGTGTGTGTGTGTATTAAAGATATTAAAGATTAGGATGTGGAAAGTGAGAAAGTTTTAACCCTTCTTTCTAGGTCTCTCCTCTACAAGTATGTTCATATTTGTTCCCCACTCCACTTCTTGGCATTCTCATCTGTTTTGTTCTCACTTACATTAACACCTAAAGCTCCAGTTATGAGGTGATACACCCTTGATAAAAGAAATTTGTTGCCTCAGTTACTTAGGCTGATAGAGTTTTAGCTTCCAATTTCCAAAAAGCCAGGAGAGGTGTTCAGGACTCTGCATTCATGCTATATCAGTGGACTAGGGAAGTCACCAACACGAATGAGGACAGACTGAGTCAGATACATAACATAAATTGAACTTCCATGTATGCTCACCAGTAGATAACATCTGAGGAGTCAGTGACCAGACAAGCATTCTCTACCAAATACGTAATTTCTGACCAAAAAGCCAAGTCTCAGGCAGTCTACTCTCACCTCAACCATTAAGCCAAAAGGTGTGCACTGAATTGCCACTACATCAAATGTTTCACCTGACCTAAGAACCTGCCCAAAAAAAGCAAGTTGATTCTGGGTACCTCCCTTAAATGCCAAATGGTTTGCCAACAATGTTGGAATGAGCTTTTGAGCCAAATATAAGTTTTCCTTAGTACAAATAGTCCTCTGAGTTATGTGATTCATTAAAGCTATGTGAAGGCATCGACGATATGAGTTTCTTGAATTAAGTTGCAATAAATTTTTCAACTTTCAAAATTAATGGTTTGCTTTCATTCACTCAAAAGTAAGCCTGGTCTTAGTTTTGGTAGGAAAGAAACAAAAATTTAATGAGCTCATGAATATTTGGAATTATGTGTCTTTTGAGAAAATTCAATTGGTCATTTTTATAGTTTGTGTTTTGTATTCTAAGAAAAATGCCAGAAGATGAGTTTGGATAAAACTGCAAAGAAAAAGTATTTCATAATGACATTCTAATACTTGTTTTTCTCTATCAAACACAAGCTCATTAAGTGAGATTTCATTTGCTGGTCAAGTATTATTTTTACAATTTGGCTCTAAAATTATTTTTAAACCCACTGGAATATAACACTTTAAAGAGAAATAATTGATTAGATGTTACAAGATGCCTTGTGAAATATCTTGCCTTTACTGCATGAGCTGTCAATACTTTTTTTCCCCCAGCTTTATTGAAATGTAATCGACAATTCTTTTTAAAAAGACAAAAACTATTCAGTATAGGATAGCTCTGGTTATTAAAGAGAATGGTCTTCACAACTTATAAAATGGCAAAACAAATAAACAAAACAAAATACCAATTACAAATAAATAAAACAAAATAACAATATATCATTGACATTCTCTATGAAAGCTGGTCATAGAGACATGTTCCATTACTGCTTTGTTATATGTCTGTGAAAGGAAGGCTAGTGTTTCCATACTGAACTGCAAATAAACTAGTAATTATGCTTCTTTAGCTATTCCCAAAGTTGAAGATTTACTGTGACAAATAATAAAACACAGTTAATGCTATACTATGGTTCTCAGAAAAGAATTTATCTATAGAGACAATAATTAGCCAAAACCACTTTCACGAAAAGGTCCTCTAAAAAAAAAGTATAATTTCAAGTGTTTACTATCTCCCAATATATTTCAATTTATTTCTAATGTGTCTTTTCTACACTATCTTTTGAACTTTTAGAGAGGAATTTCAGAGAAAACGTTTTCTTTAAATTTTTTGTAGAAATGTATTCATGGACAAAATGATTTTTAAATGTCATTAAACAAATTGAAAATAAAAATTTTCACATTGTATTGGCCATCCTTTTCTAAATGCTAGACACTAGATTTAAAACTCACTTAACCCCATGGAAATTTTATTTAAGGAGTGAAAGGAATCAAAGGCTTATTCTGAAAGTTAAAATATTTCCCTGTAGTGAGAATAATAACATTAAGAATTACATTGAATGCTTACAAGGCACAAGACACAATGTCTAGTGTTTTATATAGCATTTTGATATCTCAATTTTGAAATTACAAAAAAAAAAAAAACAAACATGCAATACATTGAAGTAACCTCCCCTGTACCTAAACACTAAATGGTTTCTAATCTCTTGTTCTCCACTTAATTTTCTAATTAGTAGGCACAATAATTTTTCCAAAGAGCAGAACTATTCATGACCCTCTGCTTCATAAAACTCTCCCCAACTTCTCATTAACTATAGGATGAGATCCAAATTCCTATGCAAGGGTAACAAGACTTCACAACTTGGTTCTGACCCATAATTTTCCTGCAACCCTATCTCTCTACTGCACTATTTGCATTATACATCCTAGCCACATTGTTGCCCCAAACCAGATACTCCCATACCTATAAGTCTTCACATTTCCTCAGTCTAGAATACCCTTCTTTATCTCTGCCTAAAAATTTTCTTACTCTGTTTAATGACACCACTTTTTTGAAACTCTCCCATATCTTCCCATGCTGCGTGAAGAGTAATCTCCTCTGTGTTTACACAACTCTTTGTATGTTCTTTCCTATAGTTTTAATTATATTATTGTAATTATCTTCCAGTGTGTTTCTCTTGCTCTACTATGACTTTCTAAAAAGCAATAGCTATGTCTCAATTATCTTTGCACTCACGATATTTGTCAAATGAATAGTATACTTTGGGCAAAAGAAAAAATTCATGTTTTCATCAATTGATTAATTAATAATTTAAAGAACATTAATTAAACATACTCTAGACATCAAGCATTTTATTAGGCACATAAGACACTAAAAAAAAATTTGAAATGAATAAGATGCAGTGCCTGCCATTAAAAAGGTTAAAGAGATGATTAGTTAAGGACACAAGTACAGTGTAGTGCAATATAGTGTGGGGACAGCTTTGATAGTGGTAACGTGGATGCCCTGAGAATGCTGTGAGAATGGCAACCAGCCCAAGGAGTGGGTGAAAAGATGAACGAATCAGTTGATTTCCAAACTAAGTCTAGAAGAATGAGTATAGATTAATTAGGGGAAAAAAAAAAAAAACAGTGGGAAGAGGAGGACATCACAGGCAAAAAGAACAAGGAGTAACAATAGCCATTTTTGGAAGTGAGTTAGGTATCAGTATGGCTGGAAAATAGAGAGAAGGGCCGAGTGAGCGAGAATGTCCAGGTAGAGACCAATGGAAGACAGGAAGACAGGTGCTGAATCCAGACAGCTTTAAAGTCTTCTAGCATCGTCCTGAATGAGAGGGATCCAAGGATTTTTAGATGGTGAAAATTAAGTAAGATAACCTAGCAGGTGGCTTTGTTGAGGCTCTGGTCATACTTTTTAATAAAGTACTTACACATGCATATCACTTATGGGTCCGTTTCATTTCTTGTCTGCTAAAATGACTTGTATTTTTGAGTGATATTTTCTTATTATATAATGGTATGTGTGGTTTTATACATTAGCATATCTATGTTCAGCCTAAGGAAAGAATTACCTATTTCCAGGTTCCCTACTTTTGTTCATGCTGTTATCTTATGTTTATGAGGTAACCATATAATAAATGGAAGCTGAAAGGTGATGTCTCCTTATTAAATGGGAAGAGAGATAGGGAAGGATCTCTTGTCTCAATTGTACATAGTTTGCTTCCTCCGATAATTCACAACCTTAGGGAAGTTTAGTTCTGTCTTAGAGACATGAAGAGCAGCTCCTGCGAACAATGTGGGGAAAGCAGGGCCACCAGCAAAAGGAGGAAGCTGGTGTTTGTGGACCTTGGGAGGTAAGCATCAATTTGAGAGATCTCAGATTATAGCAGATCTTAGGATATACCTTGCATTCATTTAAAACCTAAATATATCAAAATGTAAACTTTGTCTAAACATTTCAATTTTGTTTTCTGAATCCTTATTAACAGATACCCCTAACTTAGTCTTCACTGAAAAAGAATTCATGGACCTATAAAGATTTTTTTAAATGCACTCAGCTAAATCAAAGCATGTTTAAGCATAGTTATTCTGATCTTTGAGAATCCACATATCCTAATATTTCTTTATTTTAAATAATTTAAATTTCAATAAATTTTAATAATATGTTGTGATTAAGTGTTAATAGGCTAACCATGTGTAAAATTATATCGTCATAGGAACAAGTGGAATAATTATCCATTTGGTAAATATTGATTGCATGCTGAATAAGTACACTGATCTCGGCACAGGAGGCACAGCACATAGGACCTTCTTTTGATTTCTTCTTGATGCTAAAGGGAAGATTCAGTTCCAAACCAATTTGTTCAAGACTCAAAGACTGATTGGAGAATTGTGGCAAGTTATGAAGTTCCATCAAGAAGACAGCCTGGGCCACAGAAATAGTTCTACTTTTCAGGTTTGTTTGTTTGTTTGTTTGTTTGTTTGTTTGTTTGTTTGTTCATTTGTTTGTTTTTTGATAAGTTACCTACTAACTATCTCAGTACCTTGGTCTGAAGGATCTGGATAGATTAAGCATCAGAGGAAATTTAGTCAAAGAATAATTTTAACTAGATTGCCAAAGCAATTAACTATGAAAAGTACAAACTAGTGAAAGTGTTCACCTCATGCCTTAAAGAAAACATTGCAAAGAAAATTGGTTTAACTCATGTTATCCTCATCTGCCCTTTTCTGGTTTAAAAGGCTTTGTCTCGCTTTTGATATTTTCTTGCCAAAGCATTGTTTTTGTCTGTTTGTTTTCTACTATACTGCTATTAGTTGGGTAGCAAACATTTCTTTTTTACCAAACCAGGGAGGAAAATTTACTAAGTAGATTCGATTTTTCTCTAGGTATTTCTGAAGTTTACTTAAGTGAAAGTTATCTCCACATTTATTTTAACTAATCCTTAATCAAGGATTTTTCTCTGAGCATATGACCACACCTTTTCCCAAAGATACCAACTCTGTCAGTCACAAAGCAAACCTTTCAAGCTGGCTCAGGTTGTACATTTATATAACTGTTTTATTCCAAGGATCCCTGGGACCTTTGCTGACATACACACCACTAAGCAAACACAATACATGGAGATACAGATTTACCTAAAAGATAAACTGAGGATATTTTTTATTTACAAAAGGATAGGTTTTGTCCTGCCAACTCTGATACATATCATCAAACACATTTTAAAAAAATTATTAAATACTACATATAATTTTATTCTGTGAGGTTCAATGGAGAATAATTGTTCCTAAAGAGTTTATAATGGGGGTGGGAGAGAGCTATATAAACAACTAAATGTAACTTAAAAACTTAAATCAATTAAAAGTAGAGGTTCAAGCAATGTGTTGTAAATATAGAGAGAAAAAATATATTTTGATTGAAATATTAATAAAAATTTTGGATTTAGCATATGAGCATTAACATACCAGGAACATTTTGATAAATGGTGCAATAAACTGTCTTGGTGGCCCACTTCGATCCCCTACCATCCCTTTTACTAGTTTGGTTGATGTGCTCAAACTCTAGTTTTTGTGGGGTTCATCAGCTAGCACCTCACACCTCCAGTCTTCTCTGGAGGAATGCTCATGGATGACTGGAGCTGTCTTGATGCCATCTGCCTTAATAATTGATAGCATGGGAGTACAAAAGCCTCACTTCCTGGTCTCAAGGTGAAACAACGTTTGTGGTGCAACTTCCATTCCAGAACTGCCCACGTTATTATGATGACACTAGCCTCTTCCTCAAACTACCAGGGATTGGATTCTTCCATAGCTCCTTTATCTTCTCTATGTTGTTCCTCTCCCTCCGATTTTATGTTTAAGGAGCAGTAGGCTCAGCTCTACCAGCTGGAACCAGGAGAACATGCCCAGGAAGATGCCAATGGCACTGGACCAAGGGTTGCAAAATGTAAAGATGGATAAAGCAGAGCTTTTCAATATGGGGGTGCTTTCCTGTGAGACTGAATCTAGTGTACTGGCAAGAGCCCCAGTCCTAAAGCACTACTGGGAAGGTTCTTACATGCATTGGAAAGTGTTAACTCCCTTTGAATAAACAGCAATACCAGAACTGCCCTGGCAGAGGTAAAAAGGGATTAAAGGTTCAGGGCATTGTGCTTGTTAGAATAGCTCTATTATGTAAGAACCCGAAGCTCACAATAGACTGGGTTTCTTGGAATAGCCAGAAGACTCTCCTTCACTTGGTGGCTCTAGTGACTGGTTTTGTGGCTAGGCAGGAAGGTGACAGCAGATGCTGAGGGCAGCAAGCCTTGTTCTACAAGGTGGATCTCTCCAGAGTGCATTATAAAGGGACACCTGCTGAGCATGGCCAGATGAATGGAGTCTGAAATATAGTGTAGATTGGCATTTATTTTAAAAAATAAAAATAAATGGTAAATAAGCAGAAAAAGGGTAGAAGGAAATTTTAATCCAAGAAAACCAGTGAGACTGGACAAATGATTCCAAATGAATTAGAAACACCCTCTCCTCCTCAGAGAAAGTGGCAACAACGGACATCAATCCAGTTCTGAGGCTGTGCCGGGGCCAAGTCCAGCCTACACCAAGTCCCTTCTCCGCTCAGCCCAGTGATATCGGAGTGGGAGGCTGGGGCCTTGGCATGTAAACACAAGACTCTAGGAGCTGCACAGAGCAGAACCTCTATGTGATCATGAAAGCTCTTTCCCATCAGGGATAAAAACACTGTAGATGGTACTGAATGTACCATAACAAGAGCAATTATAGCAAGAGCAGTTACAGCCTCGAGAATCACTGCTTCTGTTATTCTGCCACAGAAGGAGCATTTGGAGTCACTGACACATGGTATGCTGGGAAGAAACATAATGTTGGCCTAGAGAAAAGGTGTTCTGTAGCCATGAAAAATATAGCCCTCCTCCCAGCCACATCTGTCACCTTCACTATGCCCAAAGCGTTGTCACTGTTGCTTTTTTTCAGAATATATTTTAGATTTTTATTTTAGGCAAGATATCACACACACATCGCCCATAAACCCTATTACAACATTTGCTGAGACATATGGGAAGAAATGTGAAGAGTAGGATAGCATTGGAAAAAATGAAAAAGAACAGAGCCAAGATTGGTTCTTACTGTTACCCGGAGTTCACCCAGAACGGCATCCTGGGAGCGAGAATATTTGCAAAACATAAGTTATCTTTATAACATAAATCTCTTGAAGTAAACTCTGTCCAACTGCTGCCTGTGTTTAAAGATAATATAAATCAGTACCACGTGAACAAAATAAGATGCTCATCGCTTTGCACACACTAGCAGTTCTGCTCCAAGGACCACACGTGATCTGTATGCCTTTGGCTATTGTTAAACCTTTCATGTTTATAATTTCTACTTGAAATCTATGGGGTCTTTGTCGCTTAAGAAAATGTGCCAAAAATGAAATCTGGTTTGATTTAACCTCTGTTGTTCCTAGGTTTGCTTATTATAGCAAAGAAGACACAAGATAATATCACAGTCCTTTGTGATCATATGTCAATCATCTAGCGTCCCTGGGCTATAAATATGTCATCTGAAAGATGATTTTCTCTACTCATCATCTGTCTTCTAATCTAACATTTACCTTTCTCCATTCATTAATTCCAGCATGATGATGTTATCAGTGGGGGAAGCAGCAGCTCCTAAAGCTGTACCATCTCTCAGAGCTGTCAGTGATTATTCTTTTTTTTCTTCAGAAAAATTTTAAGTTAATTAAACTAAAAATTCCAATATTTTTCTCAGAAATTCATTTGCATACTTCTTTTGATCAAGGGCCAGTGCTTTTCTCCTTGAGTGTCCTTTGCCACAGCCGATTAGCCAGAGCCTGCCCTAATATAAAAGACAGCCTTAATGCTATATAGTTTGAAATCGCTACCAGCAGCTTTTAGAATTTATTTCCTTTAATGTCTCCTTTTAAGAGCTCATGATTCAGTTCAAATTTGCTCAAAACTAAGACAGTTACTTCTATTTTCAATAACAAGGAAAACTAGATAACCAGAAAAAAAATGCACAAGTTCAAAACAACTAAAAATGCTAGAAAAAATAACAAATATCATTTTAATGCATAGTTTGGCCAATGAGAAGGAAATTCAGAGGCCCAAAACCACACAAAAAAGCACAAATCTACAGTTGAGCATTTGCTCATGCTGGCGATTTCTCTGAGGACATGGATCAGGCCCTGAAGTCTTTGGTTTAATGAAGCATCGGAGGTTAGAGGAAAAAACCAAGCCCCATCATCACGTGGAGACTTGGATCAAAGACCAGAAAAACACAATGCCTCCAAAAGTCAACATTCTCCATGGGTAAAGTTAAAAACCAAATAAACAGGAACACCAGAGGGAGCAGGTGAGAAAATTAACAGATGAAAGGGCTTCGGTGGAAGAACTGCCTTGGAGAAATCCTGACCACAAGCCCCGCCCACGTGGGCCTTGGCCGCAGTTCGCACTTCAGGTAACACCCATTCCTCAGGACTACGGGTCCGATCCACAGCCATCTTGACCTGCAGTTCCTCCTGGCATTTGGCAGGACCAAAATGAAATCCCATGTTCTGAGAAGCAGTCTCCCCTAAGGCTGCTTAAAGTTCCCAAGATTAAATTCAGCCAAATGGGAACTGAAGATCCAGGATCTAGAATTTGGGGGATTGAATGTCAGTCTGTGTTGGAGCCAGAGACTGGGACCCTGGGTCTGGACAGAGTGAGGAGAAAAGAAAATGAACCTGAGACCCCCATTAAGAAACATAATTAAGAAATACTTTCAATCAAAGGATGGAAGAAAAATCTGCCTACTTGAGGCAAAATCTCAAAGGGAACTTAAAATAAAAACTCTGTGTCTACCATAGTTCTGAGTGGGTGAAAAAAATGTAATAATGTTTCCTCTTGAATTTCTAACCATAGACCTTCCTGGGATTGATGTATAAGTTATTTGCAAGGTCGTGAAACGCCTACGCCAATATATTGAATTAAAGTGGTCTTTTGCAGTTGGGTTCTTCAGAAGCCGGAGGACTGAGGTAAGGGACTGAGCGAATTGCTTATTAGGGGTCAGTGTTGAGAGGCCAGCGGAGACCACAGCTAGTGATGCAGGTGCAACACACCAGCCACAGTAGGGGAGAACTGGAGTGAGTACTGCCTGCTAGCGCCTCTGAGTTGGCCCATCCAGCCAGGCCATTATACCTGCTTTAGGATCTCGGCTGCAGGGGCTTCTCACAGCTGAGCAGAACCGAAGGACCTGAGAGCTGGAGGTTGTCCACTAGCGCACCTTCTGCAGTGCGGCAGCAAGTTCTCTCTGGAACGGGGGCTTCGTGCTGCATCCCCTCATCTAACGTAGTTCCAGATGGATGGTGCCTTCTGAATCCCAGAAGTAGAAAAGATTTTCTTGGGCAAATTTTCCTTAGTCCATGCCTCTTAGATTAAGTCAGCAAAGTAGTTCAAAAAAGGAGTTCAAAATAATAAATGAACAAACGTGGAAAAGCCAGTGTGAAAGAGAATCAGAAATAAATAATAAAGCATTTACACACCACACCAGACTTCCATACTTACCATAAAATGTTAGTTTAATATGAATTTTAATAGTAAAAATATATTGAAAATGATCAAAAAACAAAAGGCTATCAGTTTGATAAGGTAACTTCACATAATTCTATGGAACTAAATTTGAAATTCTAGTAGAAATCAGTAATCTTCTAGGAAAATAAAATTTAGCAAAATTGGCCCCAATCAAGAAAAAAGTCCAAATAGATTATCTGCCATCAAAGGATTAGTAAAATAACTCTCAGGCTAAAATGCACCAGGCCCATCTAGCTTCACGAAGGAATTTTATTGAAATTTTAAGATCAAGTAATCCTAGTACTTCAATTATTCTAAATCTCAGAAAAAAATAAAATGTACAAATTCTTTTTATGAAGCAGATTAACAATGTTAAAATATGTTTAAAATTGCATAAAAATTACAGATACCTCTTTTTAGAAAGCTGGCACAAAAATCTTAAATGACAGCAAAGAATGTTAAAAAGCACATTAAAAAACAATATATCATGACCAACTAGAGTTTATTACAGGAATCTAACGTGATTTGGTGTTGAGAGTCCATTAATATATTCATCATAATAAAAGTGGTATGGAGAAAACTATAATTTTTAATTTAAAAATAACAAAATTCAACTTTTATTTTAAAAAATGCAATAAAATAGGAATTGATGAATATTTCCTTTAAAAATACACACACGTGCATACCTCAGCACCAATACCAATAATTTTACACAATGAAAAATTACTAGAGACTTTTACAATAAAAACTTCAAATACTGAAATTTAACTAAGGGTTGGAGATATTAGTTAACACCATCAGATTAGGCTTAGTAAATAAAAGCATAAAATGAGAAAAGAGGAAGAAAAATATCACTATTTGCAGGGGATATAATTAAATGTCTGGAAAATCCAAAAGCATCCCTGGTAAAAAACTACTAAAAACTATAAAGGAGTTTAGTAAAGTAGCAGAATATAAAATTAAAATACAAAAATACTAAGCCTTTATGTATGCAGAGAAAATTTAGTCAGAAGAAATAATGGAAGAGCAGAAATTTATTTTGCAAAAAAAATAAAATATCTAAATATCAACTTTAAAAGAAGTGTAAAACTTACATGAGTAAAATTATAAAGCATTTTTAAAAATAATAAAAGTAGACAAGAATGAATGGAAAGACACATCAAGTTCTCAGATTAGAATATTCAATATCATAAAGATGTCAATTTTCCCTGGAGGAATTTATAAACTTAAAACTATCCTAATAAAATAGCATTATATTTTTTTTAAGCAACGAGTTGATTACTCAGCTTACTAGTAGACATGAATAAAAAGAAAAGCCTGGTGAATAAAAGCAGTGTGGGAAAGAGGTGAACAGACCAAATTTTGAAATATGCTATAAAGTCTAGAAATAAAGCAGTATGTTATTGGTTCATAAATTAACAGACTAATGAAACAATTTGGTATATCTAGATGTAGATCAAAGGAATATGAAATTTCAGTATACAAAAAAGGCATGGTGGAGGGCATGTGGCAGGAGGGGACTTTTTAATAAGTGTGAGCAACCATATAGTTAAATGGAAAGGTAAAACTGAATGCAGTCTTCATTCCATACACTAGGATAAACTGTAACTAGATCAGATATCTAAATATAAATAGCAATTCTAATATGGAGATATACATATATATAGAGAGAGATATGTATGTATATGTATATAGATACATTTTTCTTTGTTTTCTGTACAATATGGATATATATTAAGATTTCACTGGCAGCTTCTTTGTAAGCAAATTGGCCAACAAAATGAACCACTACAACGTTAAAATTCATCACCTACTAAAATACTTTTGTGATGGTGTGATTATATGAGTGTACATAAAATATTGCTAATTAACAATTTTAAACAATGAACCCTCCAATAATGAATGATGAGGTAAGGAGAATGATGAAAACTAGTCGTTTTGTTTTCTCAGTGATGGCTAGATATGTTCTCGGGATGCTTTCCCAAAAGCTGATCATAAGACACTGGAAATATGTATGTGAATGATATAACAAATTAGCACTTGACCTAAGTGACACACTAGAAGTCATGACACACAAAACACATCCCTGACAAGCAGTAGTCTCACAAGTAGTATAACAAATCAAAATTGCAAATCATTGCTGAGTACTAATTAGTGAAATTCCCAAATGCATTCTCTTTTAAATATTTAGACGCAAATACTATCACATATGGAAAAAAGCCACAAATATATTTCTTCAAAAATATTCTATAATCAGACTTTCATTATTTTAGAAAAAATTTCTCCTTTTCTTTGCCTTCTGCTCCTGAGAAAGTCAGTCCCAATTACTGATATTTTATAAATTGTACGACGGCTCCAAATACATCAGAGGTTTTAATAATCACTTTCCTATAACTTAAACTAGGCCTCAAATTAATCCAAAAGTACATTAGAGAGTGACTGGCCAGTGTTCCAAAGGGGCATTCAAGAAGAAAAAAAAATATTCAAATAGAATCCTCTTAACCAAATGAGACCCAAAGAAGTGAAAAAGGATAGGCCACTTTTTCTCATAGAATCTGCAGTAATTGGATATAGACAAATGCGTATGTACATTTTTCTATGTCAACAAAAAGATACAGCAAGCAACCAGTTTGTTGGGATTTTGAATAGCTTTCTACACCAAGATCAAAAAGACTTGTGTTTAAATGTTTTAAAGCTCATCTTGTCATTACTGGTAATGCCTTCATCTCAAAATCAAATTTTCTACTCTAATACAAGCCTGCTGTTGTCCCCCTATTTAGAACTGTAATTTCTTAACATTAGAATTGCTAAACCTTGAAATGAGAGTTTATAGACAATTCATCCACTAGGAGAAAATTTCTTGGCACACTCTTCTACCCTTCGCAAGTATATCCTCATACCTTTCTGAATTTCTATACTGTCCTCGCTTTGAGCTCCGGCAGGTGGAAAACCTCCCTGAAACTTGTGTGCCGCAGACTCCTGAGAGTGTGTGAAGGGGGCCTGGCGTACGCCTTTGCTTCAGTTAGGTTACTGCTCAGATACCTCTTCAAAGAGGACTTCATGACCACTGTAACCAACACAGCTTCTCTCTGTACCTTGACTGACTTTTCTTAATGACATTTACTTCTAGCTGATATGATGTACATATACTCATATTTAAATACTTTATGTAATTATACATGACACATCACTTATATCATATGCTTATACAGTGGCATATTACATATACATTATGTGACTCCCACACACACGAGGTAGGAACATTGCTTTATTCACTGCTGTGCCTCAGCACCCAGAACAGTCACATACGTGGCAGATACTCAATAATAACTCGCAAAATGAACTAGTAAATAACCGAATGAAGAAATGAATCGGAGGTAGGAAAAAAAGGTGAATATCTGGATAGAGTACTCTGGTGGGAAAACACGAGATGAGGGAATCGGGCTCTGTATCTGAGATCAGAAAAGTGCCAGAAGAACGAGTGCATACATAGGAGGGTGAGGGAGCTCCCGTCGCTTTTCCAAGTTCTGAATTTTGCCTAGCATTGGACCTTTAGCAAATCAATTTGGCTTTTAAATCCAATAGATTTAAATAGGAAGTGCTTCTGGAATCCTTATGAGACTTGCAAGCGGGGAACTGTACAGTCTCATTTCAAACTTGGGCCTAAAAAAATATTTTTAATGGAGTCATTTGCTTCCAAATACTGTAGCCAGAATAAATTACACTAAAGATAAAAATATCACAGAACTCTGGTTGAAAGACTAATTTGTGAAACCCCTGCCCATCCCCCCTTCCCAATCACTGTCTCCCACAATAAATTCAGAGAAATATGGAGATACATAGAGTGAACAAGTGATCAGTTCCACGGGAGAAAAAAAGAAAGGGGCGGCGGGGGGTGATAAAAATTAAAATGATGACAGGACAAGTAATGACAGGACAAGTAAAATTAACATCAGAAAGAGAAAAGAGCTTGGAATTGAAGTCAGCCTGGCAAGCACAAGTAGCAAAACTCCTCAAACAGCAGCTCCTTGGTATATATTGAGGGGGTCGGACACAGCTCTGCCCTTTCCTTCCTCAAGAACCTCTCCCAGGTGACCAAGCTTCCTTTTGCTCCTCCCCCGCCCTCACCCACCACACTCTTTCCCTCCCTCATCTCTCGGAACCCAGGCTTGTCTCCTCCTGACCTTGGAACCCAGGTTTGTTTTCCTTGGTGGCTTGCCAAGAAGATCAAGATTGTAAATTCAACCTAAATGTGAAGCAGGACACCAAAGCCCCTCCTCCATCTAAAGAGCTGGCTTTCCTGGCTGCTTAGTCAACAAGAACACTAGCACACAGGTTTTCTAAATTTATTTTAAAACGTGAGACACTTAACAGAGGACATCCGGCCACCTGGATTGGAAAGCAGGATACCCTCTGCCGCTCTGGTGGGGCTTCGTAAGTTCACTGGAACATAATACAAACAGCGTGTCTTGCTGTAACTATTATAATGATTAAATTATTTATATAGATAAGTACAGATAAAGTGAAATTAAAACAACTTTAATTAATCTCACCATGTTCTCTTTGGTTTGGTTTGGTTTTGCTGCACTTTAAAGCTTTTGAGAATAAAAAGGCATGGGGAGGAGGATGAAGGAAGTTTATTAAAACAGATGCATAACATAAATAAATTTTCTGGATCTAGTACAAGTTCTCCAATTCTCTACCTTTTTCCAAGTGAATGAGGGCACATAAAGCCAAAGAATTACCCCACTAATAGAGGTGCCACACTTAACAAATAAAATATAGTAAACAAACATTCAAATATAACATTCTATATTTTATCTGGCAACTCTGTCCTATAGGGCTCTTGCCTGATTCAGTGTCATGGTTAAGAGCATGGTTCTGGAGACAGTCAGCTCTGTAATCCTGGTAAATAATTTAACGTCAGTAAGCCTCTGTTTCCTCATTCTATTAGGATGAATTCATAATAGAATCTATTTCATAGAATTGTTTTGAGAATTAAACAATTCAGTCCATATAAAACCACACAAAATGAATGGTGTTTCATACAGAAAATAATTAACTTTTATTATTATTAAAGTGATGTTGAATTTTTTAATCAATGAATAAAATTACTATATTATTTGCAAGTAAAATTCAAAAAAGTTTCTGGTTTTGTTTTATTTAAAGTTAGAACAAGTCACCTATAAAATTATTACACAAATATTAAAAGTATCTCCGTTTCAGTTCTACATTGGCTACCTAGGGACGTTAGGAAAGGAAAAAGAATAGGGGTGAAAGACATAAATTAGACAGAAGAAAGATAAAAACAAGCAGATGTGCTTTGTTCGGCCTATACTATATTTTAAAATGTTTTAAATTATTTCCAATAGTTAAAGACTGGGAGAGTTCACATAAATATACATAATTCTGGCTCCTCTTGTCAAATCAGAACTTTAGGCCCCCAGAGCCTTGAATAGATGGAGCATGTGCATTTCAGTTCAGCCTCTACTGTCCACTAGACCCCAAAGCCTCGTGTTGGCTGCCATCACTCATGCACTTGCACTGTTGTTATATACCTGGTCAGCTTCACTCATTCACTTCACCTGCCTGGCACAGCAGTGGGGCCCAGGTGTGGTTTACAATTGCATTAACTCATCAAAATTATATCTAAGAGCAACCCCAAGCCCCCCAAATAAACCAGCTAAGTAAAGAAAGAGTGAACTTGGTGAGATAAAATGACTCAAAATAAGTCACCTAGACCAACAGACTTCAAATGTTTTTGCTCAAATACCTTCTAAAGAAATTTTGAAAACTTTGTACCTTTGTACATTTTTATGGTGAAATTTCAAATTTGCTATATGTTTAAACGAATGACATGATATAATTTCTAACATAATATAAGCACTAAATTTTAAAATAAAACTCATTACTCCATTAAAGGCATCTGATGGACTATAAATATGATAGTAAATTTTCAGCATTTTATATAGAAATAATTTTAGATTTGTAGATAAGATAAAAGATAGTAGAGAGTTCCCTTTCCCCAAGTTCTCCTAATGTTAATATCTTATATAACTGTGGTACAAGTAACAAAACCAAACAATTAACACTGCTACAATACTCTTAACTGATACTAACAATGACAGACTTATTTGGATTGCCTGTTTTTTTCAACTAATATCCCTTTCTATTCTAGGATTCTATCCAAGGTACCACATCACATTTAGTTATTATGTCTCCTTTAGTCTCCTGCAATCTATGAGGGTTCCTTGGTCTTACCTTATCTTTCGGTAACCTGACACTCTAGGGGAGTGCTGGTCAGGTATTTTCTGGAATGCCCCTTGATTTGGGTTGGTCTGCTCTTTTCTCATGTGAGACAGAGGTTATGGATTTTGTGGAAGGATCCACAGAGACGATGTGCCCGTTTCATTACATCACCTCAGGGGCTACGTGATATCAATATGTCTTATTATTGGTGATGTTAATCTTCATTGCTTCGTTAAGGTATTGTCTGTCCGCTTCCTCCACTCCAAAGTTACTATTCTTTCTTTGTAATTAATAAATGTATACTTTGAAAGAAACACTTTGAGATGATATCCTCTTTCACCCATTTAGTTCAGTATCCATGGATGGCTCTTGCTCTCAACTATTAATTACTCTGGTGTCCTAATGGTGATTTTCTGTTTCCTTTAACCCTCTTCATTTATTAATTGAAATTATTTTGTAAGGGATACTTATTTATTTAGGGATATTTATTTATTTATTTATTTAGCTATTTATATCAGTATGGACTCATAGATATTTATTTTATTCTTTGGGTTATATATTAGCCATGGCTCTCCAGAAAGACAGAACCAGCAGGATGTGTACATACACCTCAAGAGAGAAAGATTTATTCTGAGGAATTGACACACACTATTATGGAGGTACAATTCCAAACTCTGCAGGGGAGGCCAACAGGCTGGAGACCCAGGGAACAGTTGTAGTCCCAGTTCAAAGGCAGTTAGCTTGTACAACTCCTCATTGCTCAGGGGAGGTCATTTTTTGCTCTAGTTAAGCCTTCAACTGATTGGATGGGACCCACCCACATTATAGAAAGTAATATGCTTTACTCAAAATCTACCAATTTAAATGTTAATCCCATAAAAAAACCTTCCAATATGACCATTATATATATAAAACTTTTTTCAAATTGTTCCAGCTGTAGCCATTAGGAGCTTCTTCAGGTTGGCTCCTGTGTTCTTTTGATAAGCTTCTCTCTACCCTTTTGTCCTTCTCTACTTTCTGGAACTACAAAATATCCAGGCTCATCTTGCATTTTACCTTCCCTGGCCCTGGAATCAGTCACTTCTCAGATGATCCCTTATTCTTTTAGTGGAAAAAGATATTTAGAAACAGTTCCAGGCACTTAGTGTGCTCACTGCTTCTGGGACATGTAAGCCTCCACAGTGGACAGAGCTAAGAAACCTGTGTATGGACACTTACCTACACATATATATATTTATTCCTACATCTACCTCTTTGCATACTTTAAAATATGAGTTTCAACTAACATTTCTGACTCCAATTTAGCACCACAGGGTTCAATTCTAGCCTTCCCCCTTTTCTTATTTGTAATGTCTTTCTCTAATAGTGAGAAACCTTGCTGACATTATACATAATATTTTACCTTATTTGTTCAATCTTAGATTACACAGTAGTTTCAGTATTGCTAATCCATGCTCCTGTAGGAAATAAACTTACCAAACAAAGTACAGTGTTTGTGTATAGTTTGTCTTTAGCCTCACATTATCCAGTCAAAACTGCTTTTCGAGATTACTTGCGTCAGCCCATTTCATTCCTGCCCACTTCAGTGTGGTTGTGCCATGCATGTTAAATACAGTCAAAATCATTTCTCACAGTCCACCTTCCATCTTTAGTTTTTTCCACAGCATAGTTAAGTTTTCTTTGATTTACATAAAGTAAAATTCTCTCTTTGGTGCACAGTTCTGTGGGTTTTCACATAATCTTATATCCAATACCCCAGTTCCATCATCCCCATAACAGAATAATTCAATCATTCTCCAAATTCTCTTGTGCTGCCCCACTGTACTAACGATTTTTAATAAGTAGTATTCCTTCCACAGAGCAGTGATCCTTAGAAAGCAGTGAGGTACAGAAATTGGATTATAGAACATTAAAATATATATATAGCATTATGACAGGTACTGCCAATTGTTTTCCAATAACTATTTTTCCCATCTCTCATAGTCTAGGACCCCAAATTTTCAACAGGACACTCAGTCCTTTAGAATGAAATTTATACGTTCAGGCTCCTGTGTATTTACATTTGGCCCATGGCTAAGCTCTGGTCAACAGAGCAGAAGTGTCAAGTGGCAGCATCTTAGACCTTACCTTCAAGGTAGCTGCAGCATACCTTTTGTCCCTTTCTTCTTCATCCCTAGATGTACTGTCTTGAGACTGGGGCATGATGGTTTAGTATTTAATATTTAATACTGTTTTCCCAGAGGAGCAAATGAGATCATTCTATAACTTTAAGTTTGGCAGCAGATAACTAACTGGCTTCAAGCTTTTGGATTATCAAAAATGTCTTTCTCCCGTGGAAACATAGTTTTCACTCTTGTGGATATAAAAGTGAATAAATTCATCTTTAAAAATAAACTCAAGCAAAAATAAGCTATCTTTCAATTATCCAAGCTTATTTTAGGATCTCTGTGGTCCATATGTTGGTTCTAAAGATACTTTTCAAAAGCCATATCCATACATAAATTTACACTGGCAACATTGCCTTCTTCCTGCTGTAGTGCTTTAAAATTCAAATTCAAAGAGACCATCCTTAAATTATCTAGCCTTGCAAGTGACATCTTCCATTAAGGCCTAAATTTACCTCCAACCCACATAGATCCAGTGTTCACAGAGTTCACTGCTATGAATTTTAATAGCTGGAATGAAGGATAGCGGAACAGAGGTTTGATACATGACTTGTGTTGGAAAAACTTAGCTTCACATCAGCTTAGATATCCTTTCTGAACATTTCATTTCAGAAGAGAAGATTTACAGAGGAACCTATTGCAGACTTGGACCCAAGAAATAAGAGGCATATGTTGATAGAGCTATAGCAGATGGCCCACGTTTTTCACCTGAAATTAAGAATGACCAAGGGAAAAACTTCCTCCTCGCGCCTCCCACACATTAAAGCTGGAGTTAAACAAAGTGGGGTGAAACAAGATTTTTGTAGTATGTCCTTCGGAAAATAAATTTCAAAATTTTGATAATAACCTCTATGGAAATGAGAAATAAACATCAGGTGAAAAAGTTAACTGTGAAATGTCTAGGTATCAAACAGGAGGTTATTGTATAAAAAATGGTAGAAATGGGTTTCCATCTTCATTTAGGATGAACAGAAGACACAGGCCTGGTCTGTGACAGGAGAGAGGCTGGTTATGTAAAAGGAATTCCCCAATAGGGAAAACTGTGGAACGGTTAACAAGTGAAAGTGTTGGGATTTCCTAAGTGAAAGCGTTTTGGAAATCTATATTCACTTATACATTAGTTATTTCTTTTAGGGGGGTGGTTAGAGTGAAAAACAGGAATCCACTTCTCTAGCTCAGTGCCTATTTCCAGTGCTCTTCCCAGTAATCAACTCATTCCACAATTAAGGGACAGATAATAAGAATTTACCTCCATCGATTATGAAAAATAGACTCATCACAGAAATAGAAAACAAAGTAGACATAGATGGTAAATGTTATTGGAAAGAAACCTGAAATGAGAGGGGAAGACTGTGAGGTGATAAGCAGTATCTGGGAGCAAGCAGAGGACAGAAGAGAGAAAGACTAGAAGTAGCAATTTCTAGTGGAACAGACCGAGGACTGGACCAGGTGACCACTTTTCCTGAATGAGGCTTAGACAGATGAGAGGCAGAATCTTCAGGGCCATCTAGGTCCAGAGATGTTTATGAAGTGGACAAAGCTTGCTGTTAGCAACGTTCACCTCCCAGTTTCCGCTCTCATTTTGGCTGTGCTCCCAGGTCGTCCAGTCTCCCTAGCACCCTAGCACACCCATTTAAGCCTTTTTTCTATCCTCATAACACAAATTGAGGGAGGTCTGCATCCATTTGTGTCTCTTCTTGGTTCTTTCTTAAATATGCACCCAAAAGCAAGCTCTATCATTATTTTCTCATTTTCTAACTACTGCGAATTTTTTTTTAAAATTTCTTTCCTTCTCTGTCATCTTCCCTCAGTGTCCCCACTCAGGAAAATCATATTTCCAGTTTCCTGGACCTTGAAGGTATCTTGTGAGGGCACAATAATACACACAAACAATAAGTTGCTCAAGTGTTTCCAGATACTCAGGATTCTACCTCAGAAATCATGATTCAGCGGGTCTCGAAAAGGTCTCCATATTTGTTAAAGTTCACTTGGTGATTCTAAAGGATCCCCTACTTGGGAACAATGGGATCAATGAATATTTCAAAAGGAAGTTATAATTCACCCTAACATTCACATCAAAATGAAAAATAGTTAACCAAGTACTTTTAAAACTACTGAGCATGATATCTATTTTCTTACAGTTGATTCATCTTCTTCATTCATATTTTATTCGTTGTCTGTGTGTATGTAATCTTCTCCTTCTCCCTATAGATATATACTTTCATCTTTCCTTTTTCTCATTTCCCTTGCTTTAATCTCTTTTGTCTTTTTTTTCTGTCCTTCTCTCCTGCCTCCCTTGACTATACTGTAAATTTACAAGGTCAAATATCCACAGAACTTAAGCCAGTGATGGCTCTAGAATTTTTATACAAGAAGAATTAAGGGCTAGCAATGGTATGGAAAAGGAGGGCAGAGTCAGCAATCTTTAACTTGAAGAATGCATTGGCCCTGGGGTAAGGAGGGCACAGAAATTTCAAAGGAATTAAAGATACCAGTGGTTTTAAAGGAACCCATTTCTCCTACTCACAACATTCATTTGTACTCTTATCTGGCATCAGGTAGATTCTATTTTCCACCTCCCTTTTCATATAATCCCATCTCCTACTGTACATCACACATAGGCTTAGCCATTAGGAATCTCACTAAGGTATGTTGTTCAAAGGGGTAACAACTTCCATGGTAAGAAACCAAGGGGCAAGTACAATACTGAATGAGTAACCACTGAATGAATAATCAAAGCACCTCGAACCTATCTTAATAAAGCCAGTGTGTCTTCCTATGTCATAGCAATTTGAGGCAAGAATGAAGAAATTGGGCACTTTGGCACTTGTTGGGATGATCTAAAATCAGATATATTGTAGAAAGTGTTTAATTAGAGCAATGATTTTCCTTTTACAGATTTAATCTCTCCATCCTCAAAATATTATCAAAGAATTAATTACTCTATTTTTAAAGCAAATAGATAATATGAAAGAAAATATAAAGGCTGAAATAGACATTTTTTGCTTAACTGTGAACATTTCTTTTCCATTTTTCTCAATAGTCATTCACAGAATGAGTGATTAGGTAGAATGAAGCATCTCTAAATAACTAAAGAAGTAAAAGAAGTACCACATCATTATAATTAAAATAAATAAATAGTGAAAATGCAATTTATTTCATTTAAACTTGGTATAATTAAAGCATACAACAAAGTAATATAACTAAGAACTTATTTTGTCAAATTACATAAAAATGTATGTAGAGATATACCTACACATCTTATATATTATATATATTATATGTATATATAATGAAAGCTTCATTCCAAGTATATTCATTCTTATTTTTTATCTTATAAAATGTTTAATATTTACTATATTGTATTAATAACACATAAGAATACACAGTAACTGCTGGGTCAATTAGTTAACAGCATATACTTCCTTCTTTTGTTAAAAGAAGGCAAAGCTTTATCTTAATATCTAAAGAAATTAATAAAGTTATTTCTGAGTTTTCATTTTAATCTTGAATTTATACTGATTTCAGTAATCTTTTATGAGATACATTCTATAATTTATCTTAGGCATTTTTATTATATTCTGAAAAGTCATATTAACATGTTTATGTAAATTGAAAAAGAAAGCCAAGCTTTCTGACACAATGAAGTCTAATTTGGCTGATTGTGTTAACTCTGAGGATTGGCTTTGTTAATTATATTATAAGCCAGACATTATGCAGAAATTTATGTTACTTCAGGTCCTCCAAGAAGCACATGCCAAGACAGAATTAGACATGTGAGAGATTAGGGCAAAATCTCTATGAAGAATAAAAAGGAAGGAGAGGAGTCAGCAGGATAGCCTTTAGACTAGAATGCAGTTTTGACACCTACAGAAAAAATAGGAAAGAAGAAGAAAGGAGTAGAAAGAGCCTCAGACTGCAGTGGAGTTCTAAGCATTTTTACTATGGATACGGAGAGTCCCGAGCCTGAGTGGTCTGTTAGGGAAATCCCCTCCTCACAAGAACAGGCTGGCACTGTTATACCCATCACTGGCTGGGAGCAGCCTCACTGTAGACCGAGTGGTGGATCCTAAGAGCAGCAGCTGGGGCTCTCAGACAACTGTGCTATGCACAGCAAAACTCTGTGTGCTGTGTTCCAAGCTTGCGCTAACTGAATGAGTTAAATCTATAATCTGTAGTTTTAAGTTTTGAAAAGAATACAATTAAAATATGTAATATGATTAAAAGCATTTTTAACCAAAATATTGTATTGGCAAAGGTCTTCTGAAATGAATGTTTTAATTTTCAAAGACTTCTCTGGACATTTTGGATTAAAACATAAAAAAAAAACTTTAAAAATTTCTAAGTGAAAAGCTAATAGATAAATAATAGTCTTTTGATAAGTCTTATTCATTCTCAGAATTAGGAAAGTAAGTGATTATAATGTCTGAGTAACAAATTCTATTGCAAGCCAAGTGGTTTTTCGTTCTCTGCCTTGCACAAAATTAAAGAATCTAATTGAGTCACCAACTGATGTATCAATGAAAATAATTTTGAAGATAGGACACTATATGTTTTTTTGGCATATGATTCAGGAGTTTAAGGAATTAAATGACATAGCTAGAAATTTTAAATTCCAATGTATATGAATGTATTGTTGCAGAGAAGCATGACATGTGATCAATAAAAGATTTCAGGCATTAATATATTTACATCAAGAAAAATTCTGTGAGGGAAGCAGAATTGAGAAAATATGATGAACATACCATACCGTTGAAAAAATGTTCATTTAAGTGGATGATGAAGAGGATCAAATTACTACTGTATCAGTTTTACCTTGGAAACTGGAAAGAGCATCATTCCCACTCTTGCAACAAAAAACCCAGCTGGAATAACATCAAATTAACAAATTTCCTTTAACCAATCAAACAAATGAGGGCACAGGGCAAACAACTTACCAGAAGTCTTGGGGACAGGCACCTGCAGGGAGAAGCATTTGCTTATCCAAGGCAGATGCTATAAGACAACACAGGATCCAGTAAAGTCAGCTAAAAATTTGTAATAAATTACAACGGGATGAGTGTAGGCTAGTTTGACAGTGCGAAACTCTTGGAGGCCAAATATCTGGATATATGAGGTCCCCCAATCTCTTGTAGGCTTTTCCTCCATAAACCCTGCAAGGCACTCACAGAAATGATTGGGAGGAATCCAGAGAAAGTTGCCTTGTGGTGCCATTAGAGATGGGGATTGGCAACCGCTGGGAAAAACACTGACAAAGTGTTTCTGATGTTAACCCTCTCCTGAGTCTATCCAATTCTGGTTTGTGTTTATTGCAAACCTAGAATTCTGGAGGTGCAAGGCACCACAGAGATTTTAGGGGCCAAATGGTTCATTATAAAGATTTAAAAATTAAGTTACTTATGCAAAATTAAATACATAGTAAAATGCAGCCTCATGGATAAAACTCAAATCTCCTCAAATGTACCTCAGTATCTTTCAATAACACCTAATTCTTTAGTCGTGATGCGACTAAACACTATAGAATCAAATTTGATTTCTTGTTAAACCTGTGGAATCAGTCACATGACTTGGATAATATGTGTGTATATGAGTAATAAATATTAAAGTCAGAAATGTTTCATGAGCATTTCTGCACTAGCCAGGTGAAGTGTGGCCGCATTTCTTTCCATGAGCCATACTGGCAAATGAAAATACAGACCATTGCACAGAGTGCGTTATTTAGTTTCCTAATTGGAACTCCTTCCCAGAGATGTGGTAAAACTTTCTCAACAAATATGAAGTTATCTGAGGCATAATTAGCCTCCCTCACAATGCATTATCAGAACAATTCAGAGAACAGAAAAAGAAAGAGAGAGAGAAAACATCAATCTTAGAGTGATTTGATATTAAAAGTTGAAAACATTTATCATCTGGATTGTACAGGTGCATAAACTACTAAAATAAATTTATTTTGAGTGAACAATCATAGATTAAGTAGTTTTAAAAATTAATAAATTTAGTTGACATGATATACTTATATGTTATTTTAGAGAAAGTCATTTTTATGCCCAAAGTTGAATTATGCATTATACATGTAACTGCATATGAATAAAAATCTGCCTCAAACTTTTCTTCTCAAAAATATGCCTTAAGGTTATATGTAAACCTGAGAAATATAATATGCATAAAGTCAAATATGTAAAAGATATGTGACTGAATATTTATCTTGTAGAATATAGCTTTTATTAAAAGAATAATACTTGACTACTTTTCATTTTTTATAAAATAAAATGATATTGAAAATACAACCTATTATATTTGTTGAATAAGGCTAAAGTACTGCTTAGGGGGAAGTTTATAGTATGAAATATTTATATGAGAAAAGAAAAAATAATTTAAATCAATTATTTAAGGTTTAACGAAAGAGCAAATATCAATAAAACAGCAAACAGAGAAAATCAATTCAATTACCCATAAACAAAGGAAGAAAGAAAATTCTTTTTGACAAATGGTGCTAGAACAACTCTATAGCTATATATATTTTTTTAAAAAAAAGGAAGCTTTATTCACTATCTATCTCACATAATATACAGAAATTAATTAAAACTGAATCAAGGACCTAAATGTAAAGCTAAAACTACAAAGCACGTAGAAGGAAATAATATGTGCTCAGCTTTGGAGAAGGCAAACATTTCTCAGAGAAGACACAAAAAGCACTGACCACTGAAGGTTTAAACAAGTGATTAACTGGACTTTAACAAGTTAAAAACTGTTACTCATGAAAGGACACAAGAAAAGTAAACAGAGAGCCACAGACTGAGAGAAAATACCCACAATACATGTATCTGACAAAGGACTTGTATGAAAATATATAAAGACCACTTACACCTAAAGAATAAGAAAAACAACCCAATGAAAGAATGGTGAAAGCACTTGTAAAAGCACACACCAATAGAACACATTAGGATGATTGATATGAACATAAAATGTTGGTCAATATCGTTAATCATCAAGGAAATGCAAATTAAAACTGCAATGAGATGCCACTTTACACCCACGAAAATGACAAAAAGGCCTACATCACCAACTGCTGGTGAGGATGAAAAGCAAGTAAAATTATTATACATTGTTTGGAGTGTAAAATACTACAAACAACTCTGGAAAATTGTTTAGTACTTTCTGCTATATTAAAAGATATACCTCTCCTATTACCCAGCAATTTAATTCTTAATATTTACTCAATGGAAATGCAAGTATATGTCTGGGGAAAAAGCTTGTTGAAAAAAAAGTTCATAGCATGTTATATATAATAGACAAAAAAACTGGAAATAAACCAAATAAAATATCACTCAACAATAAATATCAATGAACTGCTGATGCATCCAACAACATCAGTGAATCTTGAAAATACAATATTGAGCAAAAGAAACCAGGCACAAAAGACTCCTTTATAAAATTCAAGAACTGCCAATGCTAACCTTTGATGATTAAAATAAGAATGGTGAGAGTCTATGGTGAGTAGGAATTGACTGTACAGGGTCACACAAGTACTTTCTGAGGTAATCTAAATGTTTTATAACTTGATTGTCATGTTGGCTATACAGGTCTACACATTTTTCAAAATCCACAGAATTATAGTTTTACAAATTTTATCTCAACAATAAAACAATGCAATAAAAATAAATTTCTTATATACACTTCAACCATTGCAAATAAAAATTGTAAATATAGGTATGAAAGAGAGTAAAATAGGCCACCCCAAAATGTGCTACTTTAGCATGTCGATTGTTTTGAGCTGAAGGCAATCAAGACCCAGCAGATTTAAGAAAAACTTTTACATTTCCATTAACTACCTAAAATAATTTAGATAGGGGGACTGGCCCAGAAAGAGAGCTATTAGAAGAGATAAATTTTCATCTGAATGATCTATCAGTATTACAGGGCAAATGACCAAATGTGTGCTCTTCTTATTGTCCTGTAAATTACCCTACTCCCCTTTAAAGTCTCAGGCCTATATCCCATTCCTTAACTCAGGATGGCATTTAAACTTCTATTGCATGATGCACCCTTGAGTCTCATGCCTTTGAGTTCCTGTACATACATAATTATATTTGTTTTTCTTCTATTAATCTTTCTTGGGTCAATTTAATTATTGGACCAGCCAAAGAACCTAGAAGGGAAGAAAGGAAAAGTTTTTCTCCTTTACAGGTATGCTGGGGGATTCGGGAATCCTTCTGAGACATAGATTGTCAAATTTATGTCTTATAAAGTATAGTTTTTAATAAAAGAATAACATGACTATTTTTGCTGTTTCTATCATAGTATTTTTATTAGTGTATGGATGTTTTTAAACCAAAGTATTGTTATTATTTATCAAATGCTCAAGGCTGCTTTCCTTTCCTGTACTTCCATATCTCTCAAAGGGAGAGATTTTGGCTTATATAATAAAGTTTTTCTTTAGGAGTTATTCACAAGGAAAAGATTGTTTAAAAGGCAGATAAAGATGAGTTAGGTCAAATAATAATGTAATTTTAAAAAAACTGGAAAAAAAACAGCACATGTTAAATTGTTCAAAAACTAATATCTCTGAAATTTTCTCCAAAGAAAATGATAAAAAAAAATATTGTTAATATAAAACATCTGGGGTTTTTGTTTAGCAAGTAAGAATTCTTTATTCTTTATTCAAAAGCAACTTAGAACTTTTTTTCAACTCAAGGATCTTTATCTGGTCCCTTGCTGTACATAATAGAGATTAAATAGTTTTTTCTTACAATGAAAGACCAACTCCAGTTAGTTTTGTTCATACCACTTAAAAACAGGTGAGAAGAATAGAGCTATCACAATACATAATGGTATTTTTTAATTCGAATAATTGGTATTTTTTAATCCTTAACATTGTTAGAGAACATTTATAAAATAATAAAGCTTAAAAAGTTTAAGACCACATACAGTTCTCTGTTTCGAAGCCAAATCAGTCTCCTAAAATTTGAGAGAATTACTGGCTTTATAAATTAGAAAAGAGAATTAGTGAGTTGTTGTCTTCCTAAAATTGGCCAGCTGCCTCTAATTTGGGAAAGATAAATACAGGTTAGGAAGACCATTGGAAGCTGCCAGACACAAGCATTAGCAGGAAGCCAAGCTGAGTGGGAGGAGAGATGGGGCAATCCATTTGCAGATAAAGCTTTTGTGAAGATCGGGGAGTTTTTGCTAAGTGCCACTGAAAGTTCATAATAACTTCCTGAACACTTGTAAACTTGAGAGCTGCAAAGTGTCAGCAGTAGTTGTTCACACTTTATACACCCAGAATCTTCACCTTTAGAAAGCAGAGTTCTGTCTCTTTTGAATAAAAGAAAACGGTAAAGATAAAGGATGACTCTTGGTCAAACTGAAATGCAGTGGCTATTGGACAAATTATCACAATACCACTTCACTATTCTACAGTTAACAACCATGTATGCCACTAGGAAAATGATCAGTAATTAGAGGGTAAAACTAATTCTAAGTGTATTCCATCAACATATTTCATATGAAATAATAAAGAAAATGTGTTGTCTTAACATGTAAAGCAAGCAAACATTAATCCTTCATTTAACAGATATTTAACACTTCCTGTGTCACATATATCTTACATATACATTAATTTTTAGCAATCCTGTAGCTGAACTATTGCCAACCTCACTTTTTAGATGAAGAGACACAGAAAGATTGTAATTATTTGTCAATTTCTCTACATCGGTTCCTTGAGAGCACAGACAATATTTTACTGGACATCATTGTTGCCCCAAGGCATAATAACTAATCCTTATTAAACTCAAAAATATGTGTCAACTAAATTAGTAACTAAATGAATAAGGTATAATTGGGCTGACAATGAAAAATACACAGATTGGAATAAGCAGGAGCAGGGGAGTGAAAGCAGGGGGAGGAAAAGGGTGATGAGGGATGAGGAAAATCTAGCATGTAAAAATGCATATTAACAATCTGAAGAGCTACTAAGAAAAAATAATCCAATCTCTTTTTATTAATTGGTCTTCCTCCTAATTCAATTCACAAATCCAATACTGATATAAAACACCAAACTCCAGTGTATTAGTTTGTTGGAGGGTCGGGAAAATGTAGACATCTAACTTGCGTAAAAAAACCTTTATACTCTGTTCAAGATCAGTTTGCTTCTGCATCCCCCATATTCATCTTCACACCAAGTCACTTGAATCAGCAATGATTAAACATTGCTGAATTTAATTTTGATACATTCTTAATTACAGTTTTAACATGATGTAAAAATGTCAGCTCTCTATAATCTAAGAACAATCACTTTTAGCATGAATCTGTTGGGACTCTAATTTAATTCTACATTGTATATGGGAGAGAAGAAATTAAAATTCAGTTTGTTTCACAAACATCTTGCAACACCTATCCACAAGATGCCTTGAAAAGCAGACATTGACTGTCATCACAAACTATTCATATTCATGAGGTTTATTGTTTAGTATTTATTTTCCTTTCCTAATTACATAATTGCATAACATTTATGGAGACTACAATGGAAATATTTTTTCCTGAATTATTAAGACTGAAAATTAAGTATATTTTTTAAAATTGACATTCCTTGATACCGTTTTAATCTGTATGTATTAGATGTGTAATATAAGATTTTTTAAAAATTTGCAGTGTATTGCATTTACATTTGTAAAAGGATTATTAGAATTCTCTCCAAGTCAAGAGCATCCAGAAGACTTCTGGTTTCCAGTCCAGCATGTAAAAAGCTTAGAAATCCCCATTCCATTCTAACAAATAAAAAGCTGAACAAATTGAAAAATCAACAACCCTTCATAGATCAACAAGTAGTGAGTGTGGTTCCAGGACAAATCTCTGCTTCCAATATTGAAGAGAATAATAGACAATTAGAAATGACAACCTACTGGAGCAGTACTTAAAAAAAAATGTTTTTAATTAATTTTATTGAGGTAACATTGGTTAATATAATTATATAATTTTTAGGTGTACATTATAATATGACGTCTCTATATTCTATTGTGTGATTACCACACAGAGTTCAGTTTCCTTCCCCTAACCCCCTTTATTTGCCCCTTTTATCCCATCTACCTCTCCCCTCAACCCCCACCCCCAACCCGCTACCCTCTAGTAATGAAGCACTATTCTTAACTGATCTAAGAGATAATAGTTTGTTCAAAATAATTATAGCAACAATGTATTCGATTGTGTGTATACACACGTATACATGCTCATATGTAAGTGAAATGAATGACAGCAGTGACACAAGGGATAGAAGAGAAGAATTAGGATTATTTTGTTACAGTTGAGGACTTCAAGCTCCCTCTATCAGAAACAGACAGATCCAGATCCAGCAGGCAGAATATTGGGAAGGACATAGTTGAACTCAATAACACCATCAGTCAACTAGATATATTGGGCACCTAGAGTACTCCATCCAACAAAAATACATATTCTTCTCAAGCCAAGAGCATTCAATACATTATTTTTTTAACTAAACTTTTTCAATTCTCTTTCTGAATGTGTTACACACACACACACACACACACACACAACATTACTGTTCTATAAAATATAATGTGTGATAGTTTTTAAAATCCAAAATGATGTTTCATAGTGCCCACTATGGAATGATACATTATTCCCATGAGGCAGCATGGTGCATGACATTTTAAGGCACCAACTGAAATAGCATTTGGATTTGCCAGGGATGCTTACTTGTGAGATTTGATGAGAATAAAATAATCTTATAACAAAAAAAAGAGGGGAGGGATGTTCCTTCTTAACCAGGTATTGGTAGCTCTCAACCTGGGAAAAATAGAAATTACAAACTGTTCACTTAGAAAGGAACAGTTACTTAACCATTTGAGCTCTCTGAAGAATTGTTCATGAATCTAAAATTTCAATTCAGTAGAAATATTACTGTGTTCCCTGGAAGTATTTCTCCCTTGTGCATTAAGACCTACAAACCCATTGAATCCAATGTGGAAGGATGAGAAGTAACAATTTTTTAAATATAAGTTATGTGGTATAATAATACAAGGGGCCACACTTAGCTTTATCCTTCTGTTCCTAATCCTGTGCTTTTTTAAGACAGGAGACACAGCAACATCCATTAGCCAGCTCTACCCATTGTTTCCTAACCTGTTCACTCTGACTGTGAGGGAACCACACCACATATTGCCACATGATGTAAGGCAAATACTGCATCTGGGAGGATAGCACTCCAACCTCTCAGGGTGTTGTCACCCAGATGGTGCCATAACTGACCATCCAGGAGACCATTCCAGAGTTTTACCAAACCAGATATTTTTAGGTAATAGGGGCATGGTAAGACCAGTAAATTCTGTGAGCATTAACCAACCATCTCACTTCCTCCTCTGTGAAGTGAGTTCCTTGGTTGAGGGTAATATAATATGTGATACCATGGTGATGAGTAAAGCTTTCTGTAGGTACATGAAAGACTATGTGGGCAGAAATACTGTAAGCAAGAAAGAGAAATTCACATACATACTAAATATATTATTGAGACTCAATGTCCTCTCAATGATTAAAAGGATCTGATATACTCAGCTACAAGGTGGCCACTTGGTTTCCCTGAGGAATACTGTTATCTTGTGGTTTATTACCATCCTCTGCTGTTGATATCTCAGCTGTGGTGGTAGCCACATCAGCCTTGGTGAGGGAACATGCCCGTTGTTAAGCCATAGATAAGTTTCATCCATACTGTCAACGTGACAGTAAATGAACCTATTGAGCAAGCACCAGAAAGCCTAGTGAAAGACTCTGACTAATTCTCACAGAAGGAATAAGCTTGTCCACCTGATTATTGACAGCAACATCTGCAGTGGGTACCATCTAGAGTGCACTTAACACAAGACACGTCTATCAACACACATCTTCCCCAAAACCTCATCACCAATTTTCCAATATTAATCTTTCTAAGTCTCTTTCCAGTTGATCAGCCTTTTAGCCACTGCTCCCCACCACACACTATAGGAACAGCATGAAAAAGCACATGGGAACCAGAAAAACAAGTCCCTCACTTCATCATCTCTCCAGCTCCCTCTACTGAAAATACTTAACATGGTGCCAGCTGACAAAGGAAAAATATTCAGAGTCTAGTTGCAGTACCACAAGTAGAGCTAAAAAGGCTTTGGAGCGGCAGGTTTAGAGCTGAGAGGAATAAAGAGAACTGGCAGAGCTGACCTTTGACTACTCAGCTCCTCCATGCAAACCATCTATCCGTATTTGAACTTCCTATATTTCCACCTAACAAGATAAATTATCCTTCATACAAATGAAGACTTTCTTAATCTTTCTCACAAATGAGGAGACTCATGTCCCAATAGTTACTGTATTTATCTTTGGTTACATTACCTACTTCTCAAATTGAGTCATAGTCTGACTGAATTCTGTCACGAAAGAATAAATTATAAAATCAACTTTCAATTTATATATATATATAAAGTAATTAGAAGAGTAATGAGAAGAAATGATTAACCTATACAAATAAACACCTACAAATAACAAGCAAAAAGAAAATATACAATGCTACTCAAATCCATATGTCTATGCCCTGTCCATAACCAAAGCTGCCACTAGCATCATGATCTGATTAACTTCATGATAATCCACAGCTTTCTTTTAAGATCTGAATTGGATTTGCACCAGCCTGAAGGGTAATTAAATGGCAATGTGGTAGAAATCATGACCATTCCAGTATTTGGTGGCATCAATTCCCCTAGGAATGCAGTATTGCTTTTGATTTATTTTTTTTTGGGGGGGGGGTGGGGGAGAATTAGGGGACAGTTTCAGAAACTTTAATTTGGCCCCTTCTACTATAATAATCCTCACTGCATGGGTGGGGAAATGTGTAGGGGAATCCTGACAGTTGCTAAGTATATGCATTGCTACTTACACTCCAGGCTTGGGGAAATGAGCACAGGATGGGTCTATGGTTGCAATGTACACATTACTGATTTAGGGCAAAAATCAATTTCCTAGCCGTCATAGACCTCCTCTCTAACCAGTGGACCATATTCTGAATCTCTGGGGATCAGAGTAATTTCAGAGCCAGTGTCTAAGAACCCCTTAGCAGGTCTGGAGATTTGTTTCTCCATAGGGCACTGGCCTCTGGTACATAACACTGGTCACCCTGCCCTGGTGATTTCCTGAGACCCTGTCCCACCCAACTTGCAGGTCCACCCAAGCCTGTCCAAAAAAGCCCCGTAGCTCTTCTATACAAATGACCTGCCTTGGCTCATGCTGTGAACTGTCTTAAAATCTCTCAAAGGTTTAAAAATTCCAAACAAGCAGCATCCAGCCTCAGTGTACCCCATACCTCTTGCTTAGAAGCCCCAAGCCCAGCACTAACAGCAGCCAGCCTCGGTTCATGGTTTAGCCTCTTGAGGCACCTCCAAGCCCAGCACAGGTGGAAGACATCTGCAGATTGCTTGGCGACTCCTGCCAGGTGGTCCTGGGGAGGGGCAAAGACTGTGGCTGAAATTGGCTGCTGCAGGGCCACAACCCAGCAGCTGGAGCCAGAGTACCCCCTGGGACCGCATCTGAGAACGACATGCACAAAGGGCAGACTGGGCAGACACCAGAGCCCTGATAAGGTGAATCCTGCTCTGTAGGGTAAACACCCCACTGGCTAGTCCTCACAGGCAATCAACCCAAGGGTCAATCCCTTCGAATGATATACAAACAGCAACAAAGACTCAATTATAACAGGAGATCACACACAACCCATACAAGGGACACACCTGGAGCACCCAGCTCAGGGAGACTGCACCACTAGGCCCCACAGGGCACTTACTACATAAGGCCACTCTGTTAAGACCTGGAGACATAGCAGCTCTCCCCAACACATATAAACAAACACAGGGAGGCAGCCAAAATGGGGAGACAAAAAAACATATTCCAAATGAAAGAAAAGAACAAAGTTCCAGAAAAAAAACTAAACAAAATGGAAACAAGCAATCTACCTGATGCAGAGTTCAAAACAGTTGTTAAATTTTTATATGGAAGCTCAATGAACTTAAGAGAAGAGTAGATGAACTCAGTGACAACTTTAACAAAGAGATTTAAAAAAAAAACATAAAAATGGCGATAGAAATAGAACCAGTCATAAATAAAGAATACAATAACTGAAATGACGAATATATTATAGGGAATCAACAATAGATTAGATAAAGCAGAGAGCTGAATCAGTGATTTAGAAGAGAAGGTAGCAGAAAACAGACAATTAGAAGAGCAACTAGAAAAAAACAATTCAAAAAAATCAGGATAATTTAAATGGTCTCTGGGTTAACATTGAATGTACCAATATTCACATCATAGGGGTACCAGATGGAGGAGAGAGAGAACAAGGAATTAAAAACTTATTTGAAAAAATGATGGAAAACTTCCTTAACTTGGTGAAAGAAATAGACATACAAGTCCAGGAAGTGCAAAGAATCCCAAACAAGATGAACCCAAACAGTCCACACCAAGACACACTATAATTAAAACCCAAAAGTTAGACAAAGAATCTTAAAAGCAGCAAGAGAAAAACAGTTACCTATAAGAGAGCTCCCTTAAGCCTGTCAGCTGATTTCTCCACAGAAACTTTGCAGGCCAAAGGGATTGGTAGGAAATATTCAAAGTGATGAAACGCAAGGACATACAACCAAGATTACTCTACCTAGCAAAGCTATCATTTAGAATTGAAGGACAGATAAAGAGCTTCCTAGACAAGAAAAAGCTAAAGGAGTTCATTACCGCCAATCCAGCAATTCAAGAAATGTTAAAGGGACTTCTTTAGGATGAAGGAAAAAAAAGAAAAAAGAAAAAAGATGAAAAATATGAATAATAAAATGGCAATAACTACATATCTAGCAACAATTACTGTAAATGTAAATGGATTATATGCGCCAGTCAAAAGACACAGGTTGGGTGAATGGATAACAAAACAAGACCTTACATATGCTTCCAACAAGAGACTCACATCAAATTGAAAGACGCACAGACTGAAAGTAAGGGATAGAAAAAAATATTTCATGAAAATGGAAACAAAAAAGCTGGTGTAGCAATACTTACATCAGACAAAACAGACTTTAATTAGAGACAAGAACTCAGTAATCCCACTTTTGGGTATTAACCTAAACGAACTCAAAATGCTACTTCAAAGGGACATGTGCATCTATATGTTCATTGCAGCATTATTTATAATAGATATGGAGGCAACCTGGTGTTCATTGATGGATGAATGGATAAAGAAGAGATGTTAAACATGTACAATGGACTGTTATTGAGTCATAAAAATAAATAAATAAATAAATATTGCATCTGTAACAACATGGATGAACCTAGAGGGTTTTGTGTGCTGACTGGCTTAAGTCAGACAGAGAAAAAATAAATGCCATGTGATTTCACTTATATGTAGAATCTAATGAACAAAATAAACAAACAAAAAGAAACACTCATAGATACAGAGAACTGATGGTTGCCAGATGAAAGGGTTTTGAGGTGATGGGTAAAGAAAGTAAAGAGATTAAGAAGTACAAATTTGTAATTATAAAATAGTCATGATGTGTAAGGTATAGCATAGGAAATATAGTCAACAATATTGTAATAACTAGGTACACTGTCAGATGGTACTAAATGTGTCAGAGTAATCACTTTGTAAGTTATATAAATGTCTAATAGCTATGTTGTACACCTGAATATAATATTGTGTGCCAATTATAACTGAAAATTTTTTTAAAATTTAAGAGAAAAAAAGAAAAAAATTGTATATGCCTGTTTCTTTTAACACCTGTGAAATGTTTTAAGTTTGAGAGCTTTTGTAAGAGACCATAATTTTTCACTACAGCACCTTGAGTAAATTTTTTCTGCCCTCCAGAGCTAGGATTTCTCTGCTCATATATATCAAGTAGAACTATAGTAGGCTGTAGTAGTGGATTGAATGGTGGCCCCCAAAAGATATGTTCACATCCTAATATCCGGACTCTGAGAATGACCTTATTTAGACAAAGGATATTTCCAGATGTGCTGAAGGATCTTGAAATGAAATCATCCTGGGTTTCTCAGGTGAGCCCTAAATCCGATAACAAAAGTCCTCATAAGAGACAGAAGAAGGCACACAGATACACAAATAGGAGGAAGCAACGTGACCAGAGGCGGAGATGGAGTGATGCAGCCAAAGAGGCCAGAAAACACCTGAAGCCACCAGAAGCCCGAAGCAGGATACGGGATCCTCCCGTAAGCGTCCAAAGGGAGTAAATCTTTGCTGATACCTTGATTTCAGACTTCTGGTCTCTAGAACTAGAGAAAAAAAATCCATGTTGTCTTAAGCCACCCAAGCTGTGGTAGTTTGTTAAGCAGCCCTAGGACACTAATGTAGCTGTCCATTTCGTTCCTGTGGATCTGATTGTCAGTTAACCATAGTTACAAATCCCCAAAAGGTCAAACCACTATGCCCCTAAAGCTTCTTCTTATAATTCTGTCATCTTTTCCTGTGATAGTTAAGCCTCACACTGACTCTAGCATTGCAGATCACATTACTCCCATTAAATCAGGTTAGTAATTTCTATTGCAGCATATCCACTGTTACCTCTAGACTACAGAGGACAGCCACCACAGAGGTTTTCAAGGATGCTGGTAATCCACTCACGGTTGCATTTTATAATGCCTTGCTGAAGACCCTCTTGTGGAGTACAGACACCTCCAAGAGGTACCCAAGAAAGGTGCAGATAACAGATCCACTCCAACAATCCATCTTCCTGAGTAATGTTGTCAAGACAAGTTTTGGCATTTTGAGCTCAATGAAATAAGTCACTTTTGAGTCCAGCTTTCACTTAAAACAGCTAACAGTTCTCAGGACCTCAAGCCAACCACACTAAACCCTTAGTTCCAGGCAAGAATATCAATCTAACTTGACACAATCTCGTTTTATCCTTTTTAGTCTAATACACTTAAAATAAACTCTTATCCATGCTTGATAAAAATTGACAAGATCCTACATCTCTTTCAATATATGGACTAACTCATACTAGACCACACCCATTCTTCTTCACCAATATCTTTACCTTAGCATGAGATCTAACCTGGGTGCACATTTAGTTGGAACACAACTCCATGAACTTTACAATCAGGTTCCAGACTTAATCCTCAGTTACATCTGTCATGTATATACAGGTGGTAATTTCTTTCAAGTCATCATAAAGGCTTTCTGAATTTCTGTCTGGGCCTTGTGTTGCACATGCAGGGCATTCAATTTATATCTTCCTTTATGAACCTTCTCTAGTGTAAGAAATAAAATCCTATGCCACAACCTTTGTCCTCAAAGTGACTGCCTCAGTTATTTGATCTCCCTATGTTTATCCTCCATCTACATCCCTTTCGATGCCACCACTCATGATATTTTAAGTAATCATGATGCTAGACATGCTGCAAATTATATCAGTGTCCCATGGCCCACTAGCAAGGTTATCCACATGCTCCTCAAATACGTAAGCAGCTCAAGTCTAGGATTCTATTTTAAAGTCCAATTTCTGGGGCCCACTCTGGTACCAATTACCATTTGGGACAGGGTCCAGCAGGAACCTGGTGACAGACTCAAACTGGTTAATTCAAGAAGATTTAGTAAAAGAACTGTTTACAATGGAGAGGTCACTGCTTAAGAAAATCAAAACGGAAAAGTGAATCACCTTAAAAAACCTAGCTACAAAAGAAAACCATTATCACTTATAAGCTGAAGCGAGAGGAAATGAGTCTCAGAATTCAAAGAGTGCTCTAAGTATGAGGGATGACCACACACCCAGAGATGTAGTCACCCAGGCAGGTGAATGCAGTCACCGACAACAGACCAAAAATCTGATGGGAGAAGCCAAGAGAATAAATACTCCCACCCCTGCCTTTCTTGCAGACCTCAAATTTCCTGCTGATGTTTCCTATTGACCAAATGCAACGAGGGGACATTACGAACTCACTGATGCAGTGAATAAAGATCAGCCTCCAACGGCACAAAGCAGAGAGAGGGGAAGGGTAGATGATAGATCAGAAAACACAAATGAAGAATATCTAGCAAAAGCCATGCTGTTTTACCTTTTAATATGTGCTTTTATTTGGTCTGGTAATATTTGTTTAGGGCTTTTGCATCTATAGTCATTGTGAAAATGGCCTATCATTTTCTTTCTTATACTATCCTTGCCAACATTTGCTACCAAGGGTATGCTGGCCTCATGAGTTGGGGAGTATGCACTCCTTTTCTGTTACTTAGAAAAATATCTATAGAATTAGAATTATTCATTCCTTCAATGCTCAAAAGTGACACCACACAATTTTACTTGCATTACATTGGGCAAAGCATCGTATATAATCCTGACTTACTTCAGGAGGGTGGAGAATTGCAAGCAATTACCCAGTGTTCCTGGAAAGAGAAGAGAAAACAGCATTTTCTAACTCTTAACTACATTTTTCATTTAGAAGGTTATATGTGTTGAGAACGATGAAGGGTCTGAGTTACTACCCTGATTGCAAACTAACAAGTTAATCTGCAATAATTTCATGGATGATAGAAGACATGAGACTTCTGGATCAGAGATGAAGTACAATTTATTGTTCACAGAAATAGCAGCAGCCAGAATATCAACATATCATCCTAATTCCCTCAGGGTGACATAAAGTCCAGGTGACACATACAGACAATGAGTTACAGTACAGGATAGGAATCTTGGGCTTAGAGACTCTGAATCTTTTATAGTGGTCAGTAAACACTATCTCTATCTTCCAAGACTGCTTGCTATACAAACATCCTTAAAAATGAGTCTCAAAAAAGTCTAGTGCCTCTAATCAAAAGATCTGCAGGAACATGAGAAGCCTGCAGAAAATTCTCAGCTTATTTTTTTAAACCTACTTTTGTACCTAACAGATTTTTTCATTTTTATTGTGAATTATAATTTATCAAGATAATTTCTGTTGCTCTATTTTTCTTCCCAAATTCATTCTTGATATTATTGCCACCAATTTTTTGTTGTTGTCTGTTTCATATGACTGATATAGTTTTATTTTTAAACTTTATATGTCATTTTATTTGGGGTATGTATCTGGTACACAGCATATAGCTTACTCTTTTGATACAAGAATCACTATCCTTAACGAGAGAATTTTAACCTATTTAAATTTATGCCCTGCAATATTTTGAATCTTGTTTTTCTCTTATATGTACTTCCTTGCTATTAACCTTAAATACACACATATATGTAATTATGCTGCATGTGTGTGAATTATAGATCTTCTTGAATTATAAATCTACTTGAATTACAGATCTCCACTTTCTATTCTTTCTCTCTAGCTGGGTATCTTCAATTTAGCTATCCAGATCCACTCTTCCCCTTTTCTACTCTGATCTTTGTCCTGAATTATCAACAGACTTCTATTTCTTCTGCTTTCTTCTTTTTTTTTCAGGGCAGGGGGAGGAGGCAGGGGTTTCTGCCAATGAGAAACAGAAGCAGGAGACTGGAGGAAGAAAGTGTGAGATCAGAGTATTGATTTCTCTAGTTCATGAGATAACCTAGGACTGGCTGTTCCCTTGAAAGCTAGTTATCGACCTCTCAGTTATCTTCTTTATACTCTCTTTCTGGGTTTCCAGAACTCTCCCTCCTCAGGTTCATTCAAGACTAGGGGTGGAGACAACTTATCTGGGTTCTTGCACTATTCCTTTAGTTTCCCTACACACTGCCCACACTTTATCATAGATCTCTTCGTAAACAAACTCTCCTTGAATTTTGAGTGTGCCATCTACTTTCCTGTAAAGACTGACTCATGCACCTGTGCTCATCATTGTAGGTCTCTGACAAGCAAGTGGTCAAGGTTTATTGGAGAAAAGGATTGTCATAGTTTACTTGATTAAGTTTATTCTTCCTGCAGAATTTCCTTCATTGCCTCACTAGAAGTTTTTCTCCCATGAGATAAAAGATAGTTCTACTGTTTACCTGATTCCAGCATGGAATGTACCTTTTACTTGTTTGTATATAGACAGTTTCATTTATTTTGAGATTTTGAGAAGGATGGAAGGTGAAAGTAAAAAATAAAAAGTGAAAATTCAAATCCCTATATTAAAACATAGTGTCTTTTATTCTACCTGTAAAGATTTTCAAGAAAGGTAATTCTGTTTCCTCTCACCCATATACTGACTTTTCTTCTATAAATACATTTTATCAAAAATAAATTTGTTTTGAAAGCTAAGCTTAGCTTGTGTTTGTCAGTTCATTTTAACTATAATGCACCTAAAGTTAAAAAAATTAATGTAAAATATATAAAATGTTCTCTTTAAAATATTAATTTTAGTAACAAAATTATATTTCAATTTAACATTAATTGTATACAATAAAGCATGTATATAAGAATGTTTTCTCTTCACACAATTTGCAACACTATGAAAAACAATTAAAATCAATAAAAAAGATAAAATTCCATTTCCATATTGTGTGACCTTGGTATTACTCTATTAGCAGTGGACAAAACTGCCAATCATCAAATAATCCCAGGTCCTCTAAGGAAAAGGACTCTGGGATTTTATTATCTTAGGTGTTGTTTCTGTGTGATGTTTCTTTCTGATCTCATTTATTTCATCATCATCAACCATAAATGAAGCCAGCAGTGGAATTTGAGAAAAATAATTCTTAGCCAGGATATGTTTGTGTTTGATCTTGTGAATAAACAAGGGTTCATATCCCTGAAAAGAAAAAAAAGAAGTCAAATTCTATTAAATGTCACAGATATATTTTCACAAGTAAAAACACTTTCATGCCTCAGTGCCTTTGCTTATCAGTTCTTTCAGCCCAGAATACATTGTTTCCCACTTTGTCTATCATCTTTCGGGGCTCGGCTCCTATGACACTTTCACCTACAAGCCTTTCCAATTCTCCTTCTGACTTCTGAGTCCACACAACCCCTCCTTCCCCTGTACTTGCAAATACTTTTATGTATTTTAATTATAATATTTAGTTCATTCTGCCTTGAATTTCACTATTTTCTTGAGAATCTCTTCCATGGTACAGAAAATATGAAGGCTCAAAATGGGTCTATTTCATAAATTGTCTCTTGGCACCATAATGTAAATTCTTAATTAATATTTTTGAATGAATGCACTTGTGTAAATTTGGTTCTCTCTTTAAGTCTGTTTCAACACTGATCAAAAATTGGTCTTTCCTTCCGTATCTCCAGAGTTCAAAATAAAGATCATACCAGTGTTATGACAATGTAAACTTCTTTAGTCACTTATTTAAAAAAAAAATTACCTTATTTTTAGTACCGAGTATACAGTACACCGGTTAGACATTTATATAGTTTATAAAATGATCTCCCTAATTTCTCCTTCTCTCCTCTGACTCTCCACCTAGCCATTACATTAATGCCAACTGCATTCCCTATGCCGTGCTCCCCATCGCCATGACCATTTATCAACTATTAATTTGTACTTTTTAAATCCTTCATCCCATTCTCCCACCCCTCTGGCCATCATTTGGTCACCCTTTTAATTGCCTCAGATTCCCACCTTATGAGTCCCTGCACTGTTTCTCTTCTGGTTTCTAAACAGAAAACATTATCATATCAAGTCTTTGTGCCTCTCCATTTTTGCTTGTTCGTAATAAATTATGAGGCTTTTTATCTCTCCACACTATAACAGCACTGTGACCTTTCTGTCATGTGGCAATACCGTATTGCTCTAAGACAGTCTGTTTTCTAATGAGAGTAGCAGACGACTAGCTGCTAACCCAATTTGCATTCTTTCTTCCATTTACATTTAGAGGTCTGATTTTGTGTTTTGTGACATGTGCAGCTTTCCTACTCTTTATGCAAGCTGGGGGTGTCCATGTGACAAGTTTCTGGCCATTATACAAATATATATGTGGTGGAAGTTACTGGACAGCACTTAGAGGAAAGCACTTCAGGACTGGAAGGAGTCTCCTGTCAAGCACCTTTAGGCTTTTTACATACCTGGGAGGTGGACAGAGTACGGACAATGAAGGAGCTATCTTAAGAGTCCTCAAGCGTGAGACAAAAGCTAAAGGTTAAATATGGCTAAGGGGAAAGATAGAGAGCCTGGGTTTGTGAGACCACCACAGAGACACTAGTCCCACAAAGCCAACCTCTGAACTTCTTGTTCTGTAAGAAAACTAATCCCACATTTCTTTAAGTCATTATAAACTGCTTAGTCTATTACTGGCAGCTGAACTAGAATGCAACTCAAACAATAAAGAATTGTTTTTTCTCTAAGCACTTAGCACAGTATCTGGCATATTCCAAAGTAAATTCTGGTTGAATTAATAAATACCACTTATTATCTTTATTAATATTAATTGACTCTTCTTTTCAACCAAATCACAAATACTGCCTGTACGTCCTCCTAAAATTTATTTTCTGAGAGTAAGACATCCCCTCACTGAAGATCCCTCCATAGTGTCAAATCAAAGGTAAAGAAAGCCCTGGAGAAGAGGAGCCAAAATGTAGGATATTCTTGCAGAAAATGGTAGGTAGGACTATTCTGGGCTTATTTTAGAGTTTCCTCTGCACAGACAAATTTACCAGACCAAAAGTCTCACCCTTTGCATTAATCTAACTTTGTTCCATCACTTCTTAGCCCATATTTACTCAAGAAAAATGAACAATTTCTGTTATGCAACATTCAATTGTAGAGTACAGGACTTTATAAATTTCAAAGTACTTCTACAGAGCCAAAACGTAATCCTTAGAGATGAGATATTATGGACATATAATTAAAGGAATGATAAGCAACTCTTAAAGAATAATATAATATAAAAAGACAGCCAAGACCTATCTTCTGTTTTTTATAGATGAGAAAACCAGAGCACCGAGACACTAACAAACCTGCCCAGTTTCTCCCAGCTCATAAGTGATAGAGCCAGAATTCAAAACCAGGGCTGCTCCTACCTTCCATACTGATTTCATGTTTTTAGCTAACCTTTATAAAAATGTATGAAGCAAAGAGGGCAGGCCTTACTGTCATTCAGATTGTTGGTGACAGCAATGGGGAACCACTGGGTCAGGCCTCTTGACTGTAATTCCACTTTTGTTCCCATTCTGGCCAGTGTGCACACTATGAGAAATCGCCTCATTAAAGTTCAGAACGGAAGTCTTTTTCCATGCTTTTCTGATAACTGTGTTGTGACTGCAGGCAGTCAACCTTATTTTAAGTATTTTTTTTTACTTACTGAAAAAACAAATATCTCTGTTTACTAAGGAAAGTCTGGAAATGCTTTAACTTGCTGCAAAACATAAACTATTCTTTAGGCTGAATATTAATAATTAAGAGAGTACACCAGGCTGAATATTAATGCCTTTAAAGATTACACCAGCCCATAACCATAGAGAAGGCCATGTTGTTTTGAGTTTGTCTGTTTGAGAACCTTGGCTCTATTTACAGAAATTCAATAAGCTCAGCATCCTGAATGTGAATAGAACATTTAATTTGGTATTGCAGTAATTTGATTAAATACACAAAGGGAGTTGTAGGGATTAATTGAAGAAGCAGTGGAATATCAGCTTTGGGAATGAACTTCAATTCCACTATGGGTGCTAGATGAAATGATATTGCTAGTATTGGCTATGCTTCCAGTGATTAAATATTTATGAGGCAGCTTAGTTTACTAAATACAATATTTAACACAGTTTCAATTTCTTGCTGCTGTTTCTCTCAATACTTAAAGTGAAATTTTTCTGAGCTTGGCTTCTATTGGAAGATTATTCAAAAAAGCTAAAAATTTAACCAGTCTCTCCACTTTACACCTTTTCTCTCCCCAATAAAGGCACAGGCAGGGCATAGCACTATTCAAAATGGCTGTTGCATTTGAATTCGTTTATTTTCTCTTAGCTTATGTCCTACATGGATTAAATACAGCAATTTAATCAGCAGAAGGCAGAGAATCAGTATCAGCAGTAGAGAGACTAGGCTACTAATGTAAATTAAGCTCTCTGGGAATTCATCAGGGACCACTCACTTCTGTTCATCAGGATGTTTTACAGATCACATCTTGTAAGTTACTGAAATTAAAAAGTATTTAATTTTTATAATGCTTTCCCCACTCTAGTTAGTTGGAAGTAAATGAAAAATGAAGCCTCAAAACTACATCCCATCAGTATGACTGCCACTTAGAGCACGAAATTATGAACAAAATTTACTTGAGAATTTAGTGTGCTTTTAAACAGATTCATGATAATTAATCAAAGAAGGACAGATTTTAAATTCCATAAAACCAACATGTTGGTAATATTTATTTATTCATTCAGCAAATATTTATTAAACTCCTAGTCTGTGACAGGTACTGTTAGAGATATTAGAGATAAGGACAAAATAAGCTAAACAATATCCCTGCCCTGTGGAACTTCCTGTAGAACCAATTACGCTTGAATTTGCTAGTATCAGGGGAGAGTAGTATCGTGTTAGGTACTTGTACAGACTTCCGGATCTCTTATCCTTGCCTTTTATGTGCCTTAGCTTCTTTCTAATTTTAACCTCTGCCATAGATAACATCCATATATTTTGTTACTGTTATCTATGAGTTCTCTCTTTCTTAATTCAATGAGAATATTTAAATTATGCATGAGATGTATTAAAAAGCAGTCAAGTTATTCTAATAATTCCAATGATTAATTTCCCCCCAAAAGTTCAACTTCTTTACCTCTTCAATACTTGTTAGTCTGAGATGAGCAGCGCCTTCATCTTTGGTAAGAAGAATGCAGTTCCACGGGGACCACTCAAAGGCTTTGTCCCACCTCACCATGACAAGGTCATTAAGGTCATTCCAGGCACTGAGGACCGACTGGGATGACCAGATGTTCTCTGTTAGGTACTGAATATCTTGCAGCTGCATGTCAAAATGAGTTTGAAAAATAACGTTTTCTTCTAAACATAGAAATTCTTCATACATTACTTAAGGAAATAATTAAATTATACTGAGTATATTTTTAAAAGAGAAACACTACTTGTGAGGTTTTCAGGGGGCACATAGCGCCTCATTTGTCACCAAATCTCTGTTCATTCAGTCCAAACTATGTTATCAGTCTCAGAGTCATGACTACATCTTTGATCCTGAGTAAACTCGATATGTTTCTTCCAGTTTGCTGATTTTACTTTACATTTATATGGTATTAAGTAACTTTCAAAATGTATTGGTAACCATCATCTTAGGGTTACTGTATGTCACTTTATTCCCATTTTACAAATCAGGAACTTGAGATTTAATTTTAAAAAGCAATTCACTTAGTGTTATTAAAATACTTTTTTGTCATAAAAAAAGAGGGAAGGGGAAATAAAATAACTGTTTAAAAACTCTTTATTTAAGCTATATTAGCTAAAAATACTTGAAACAACTTTTAAATTTGTCTATATATAACCTTTCAAGAGTTCTTTATATAAAATCAACAACAAAAAGATAAACAATCCAATTAAAAAATGGGCAGAAGACCTGTATAGATATTTCTCCAAAGAAGAAATACAGATAGCCAATAGTCATATGAAAAGATGCTCAAGGTCACTAATCATAATATGCAAATTAAGACTACAATGAAATATCACCTCACAACTGTCAGACTGGCTATCATCAATAAACCATAGAACAAGTGTTGGTGAGGATGTGGAGAAAAGGGAACCCTCGTACTTTGTTGATGGGCTTGCAAATTGGTACAACCACTATGGAAAACAGTCTAGAGGTTCCTCAAAAAAACTTAAAAAATGGATATACCTTTTGACCCAGCAATTGTACTTCTGTTTATTTATCCAAAGAAAACCAAAACAATAATTTGTAATGATCTATGCACCCACCCTTATATTCATTACAGCACAATTTACAATAGCCAAAGTATAGAAACAACCTAAATGCCCATCAACAGATGATTGGATAAGAAGTTATGGTTCATTTATATAACAGAATATTACTCAGCCATTAAAAAAATGAAATCCTACCATTTGCAATGATATAGATAGACCTAGGGGTTATTATGCTGAGTGAAATAAGTCAGACAGAGAAAAATAAATACCGTATGATTTTACTTATATGGATAACTAAGGAATAAAAAGAACAAACTAATCAAAAACTGACTCACAAATATATAGAGGACAATCTGGTAACGGCCAGAGGTGAGGGGGGTTCGGGAGGCTGGGAGAATGGGGTGTAGGGTTAAAGAAGAGCAAATTAGTAGTTGATAGATGGTCACAGGGATGGGGAGCATGGCATAGGGAATGCATAAATGTAATGGCTAGGTGGATAACAGGAGGAGAGAAAGAGCGATCAGGGATCATTTTATAAACTATATAAAATGTCTAACCAATGTATTGTTAAAAAAGAAAAAAAAAAGAGGTCTGTATGTATAAACTTAGAATTGCCAGAAGGGTAAGTTTCACAAAATATAAGAATGGGGGAGAGGAGGATTCATTATTTTAAAAGGTTTGAGTGGGAAAACAAATCTTTTCTTGAAATCAGTGGACAAATTTCATCAATGATTGGCTACCTTTATTGATCATACCTGCATCAGGAAAGCAATTTTTGAATCGTCTTCATAATTAGCTTCTGAATAGTAGAGCCGTCGAAGTAAAGATTTGTACTTCAAAAATGATTCTCGTTGTCGAGTCTCGTTGTCAAGGCTAATGCAGTTACGACACCGGACTATGCGATGTGAGGTAGATGATATAGGAAACTCTGTAGAAGGCAAGTAGAGCTGGCAACTGTAGCAAAAATAAATCTTCTTATAAAACTTCAATGGATCTTGAGGGACCTAAATAGTTTTTAAAAGTTATATATATATAACATATAGCGAGATAAAAATATATATATTTATATTACATATATGCACATGCACACATGCACATGCACACATGCGCGCACGCGCGCGCGCACACACACACACACACACACACACACACACACGCCTATATATAATTGAGAGAGAAAAGTACAAAAGCCCAGCCAAATACTAACCAACATAAGTACCTAGGGCTAACTTATCTTAGAATGAGATAAAAAGTTGATTAATTTTTAAAGTCATATTTTTTGTGTAACTTCCTATTCCATACAAAATTTAAATTTCAAGCAGTATTCACTTACCCAACCAAAATATTAAAAATCTACATTATTCATCAACACTTAGATATAGTGATATCATTTAGAAGATTAATTGATCGAAAAAAATAGTAAGTAAAGACTTTGAGCTACAAAACAGTAAGAAAAACCTCCAAGTATTTTGGTGCTTATATTTAAGAATTTAGACTTCAACTGCTAATTATTCTCATAGGCAATAGCTAGATTAACATATAATAAAAGCCCACTAAACTAAGTGTTCTTCTCATTCATTCATCTAAACTATAAGTTTGTATTACGGTATTTGATCATCAATTTTCAAAATTTGAAATTTGGTATCATATGGTAGTTGTATTTTTAATTTTGAAGGAATCTCCATGCTATTTACCATAATGGCCATACTAATTTACATGTCCACCAACAGTGCATTAAGACTTCCCTTTTCTTCACATCCTGGCTAACCACTTATCTTTTGTCTTTTTGGTAATAGCCAAATATTTGTGAAGTGTTATCTCTGTAGTTTAGATTTTCGTTTCCCTGATGATTAGTGATGTTGAGCACTTTTTCATGTACATGTTGGCCATTTGTCTATTCTTTCAGAAAATGTCTATTCATATCTTTTGCGTGTTTTTAAACAAGGTTAAAATTATTTTGTTATTGAGTTGTAAGAGTTCTTTATAATTTTTTTGGATATTAATTCACAAGATATATGGTTTAAAAATATTTTTCTCTCATTTTGTAGGTGGTCTTTCATTTTATTGATTGTTTCTTTTGCTTGGCAGAAGCTTTTTAGTTTCGTGCAATCCCATTTGTCTATTTTTGCTTTTGTTGCCTTTGCTTTTAATGTCATAACTAAAAAGTCATTTTCAAGACCAATCTCAAAAAGCTTTTTTCCCTTCTAGAAGTTTTACAGTTTCAGGTCCTGCATTTAAATTGTTGACTCATTTTAAGTTGATTTTTGTATGTCTTGGGTCCAATTTCATTTAAGGGTCCAATTTCATTTTTTTGCATTTAGTTATTCAGTTTTCCTAGCTCCATTTATTGAGGAGATTATCATTTCCCTATTACATGTTTTTGACTCCTTTGTAAAATATTAGTTGATCATATGTGTGGGAGTTTATTTCTGGGTCCTCTACTCTGTCCCATTAATCTATGTCTCTTTTTATGCTCAAAACATACTGCTTTGATTATTATAGCTGTGTAACATAGTTTTAAATCAGGATGCATGATGCCTCCAACTTTGTTCTTTCTCAAGATTGCTTTGGCTATTAAGGATCTTTAGTAGTTCCATAAAAATTTTAGGATTTTTTTTCTATTTCTGTGAAAAATGTCTTTGCACTTCTGACAGGGATTACACTGAATCTGTAGGTCAGTTGGGGTAGTATGGACATTTTAACAATATTAATGCATACAAAAAAATTTCTTAAATACAAAGCAAATACCAAAAGCATGATCTATTTTCAAAATGCATAAATTCAACTTTATCAAAATCAAAAACTTCTGATCTGTTAATGATATTGTTAAGAGAAAAGACAACCCACAAACTCAGAGAAAATATTTATAAATTATATATATGTATATATATATATTTATATATATATAATTTGTAAATATATATATATAATTTGTAAATATATATATAAACATATATGTATTCACTTATATATATATTTCACTTATATATATATATAAGTGAAATATATAAAGAATTCTCAGAATTAAATGAGAAAATAAGTAATCCAAATAACTAAAAAAGAGGCATGGGTGGTAGCAAAAGATATGTACAGATAATTCACCGAAAGGATATATGTATGGCTAAACAAAGTGCATAAAAGGATGCTTATTAGTCATTGGGAAGATGGAAATTAAAATATAATGGAATACTGCTAAACACCTATTAGAATTCCAAAATTAAAATAAAACCTGTCAATACCAAATACTGACAAGGATGCGGAGCAACTGGAACTCTCATACATTGCAGATAGGAATGCAATATGGTACAGCCAGTTTGGGGAAAAAGTTTGGCAACATCTTATAAAGGTAAATGCATTTACCATATGACTCAAAAATCTTACTTCCTAGGTATTTAACTGAAAACAATCAATTTACATAAAAATTGATTATTTAGTGTTTGTGGTGACTTTATTCATAAAAAAACAAAACTCTAAACAACTCAATGTTCTATAATTGTGAATGGATAAATAAACTCTGATATTTCCAGACATTAAAAATACAAACTACTGTTACACTCAGAAACATGATGAATCTCAAATGCAATATGATAAATGAAGAAAGACGGTCTCAAAAGACTACATATAGTATGAGTCCATTTATATGGCATTCTGGATTAGGTAAAACTATACAAAGAAAATGAAGATTAGTGTTTGCCAAAACTTAGGGGGCCAAAGGAAGGGTTGACTACAAATTAGCAGCATGAGGGAGGTAATAAGACCTTTTTATCTTGATTGCGCTATTAGTTACATGACTCTCTGCATTTGTCAAACCTCACCAAAAAGAGTGAATTTTACCAATGTAAATGTAAAAGGTGAATAAAATGGTATAATGTTCTGTGAATGTGTAAAATATAAAATTTGATTATATTACTGCAAACATATAAAAACTGAATAAATCTAAAGAGAAGTATTAGAAGGTACCCTGAACAAATGAAAAATTGAGTTGAATAAGAAATAATATAATAGGCAACTTCTCTTTTGGACTTTTGTTATAGTTTACTATTCTCCTGCAATACAATTAAGCTTTAAAAATTCATTAAAAAAAGACTATAAAAATTAAACAATTTTTATTTTTCTAAAAGTTTTGACCAAATATTGAAATTTTTGTTTGTAAAAAAAGCAAGATGCTTAGTCAGCTTCTTAAATACATTATAACTGAAAGTAATCACTAGAATAAAACACTATTTAAAATTCTTTACTAAACCACCCCTCCAAACTTTTATACTAAAAGTACTTAAAATGGTTTTTCACAGTAAGAATGTAATAAGGCACTTATCTTGGCTTTAGAGAGCAAAATCCTCACTGAAGCCTAAACATGTTGGAGTTGGAGAAGGTAGTTTAGTTCAAATGCAAGCTACCTTTGACGCTCTCTCAGGATATCTACATAGATCTGTTCAGTGATAATTATAACTATGTGATTAGTATTCTAAGGAAACACAAACAAGGTGCATGTAGAGTCTCAGAGATGCAGAAATGAACTCTCTCTGAGGTCTCATGAAGGAAGGCACATGTGAATCAAGTCAGAAAATGAACAGAAGTTAGCTGTGTGAAGTAGGGGACAGCATTCCAGGTGGAAGCAACAGTACGTGCAAAAGCATGAAGGTCTGAGATCATGATGCATTCAACACAGTGCAATATTCAATTGGAAATTTGGTTCAGAGATTAGGAAAGAACTCAAGGTTAGAAATACAGATGCAAAAGTTAAATAAATTTAATTTATCAACATAAAAAATGATCATTCAAAAGAAATTTCACCATTTGGGGTCCTTCACATGGACCCCAAGTAAAGTGTTCAAGCAAAATTCAAATATATTTCCATTAACTATAGCACACCTTTGAATTTTGAGAAAAGAAATACAGGGGAAAAAAAGAGTACCTTAAGGTGTCTCATAGCTTCTGGATTAAACAGAGGTGTTTTGATGTAATGAAAAAAAAGTGTTGCAATTCTTTTTCTGAGTCCTTCAAGGTTATAATGTTTGACTCCTCTCATCATAAGGTCAACCTCTCTGTCAATCAATTCTAAAATTTCCTGAGTCAGTTTACATTCATGTTCCTATAAAAACAAAAATATTCAGTATAGAGTTTTTAAAAATCACTTAGTTTTTGAAATGACCACACAAAGAAAATGAAACTAGATTCTAGAAGAAACGAGACATCACTGACAGTATAAATTGGCACAACTAATTTGGAAAAAAGTTGACATTATCCCATAGCATTTAAGATATGCATAATACACAACCCAGTGATTCTACTCTTAAGTGCTTTAAAGAAATGTACATGTGGAGTCATTGTTCACAGTTGCCCTAAATTAGAAACTACCAAATAACCATAAATTGACTACATAAATAAGTGATGACTTAGTCATATAGTAGAATAGTATTTAATATAAGGAAATTAATGAACTACAGCTCTATACAATAACAAGTTTAAATCTTACAAATTAATGAACAAAAGAAGCAAGGCACAAAATAATATAGCTAGTGCTATTCTATTTAAATAAAACTCCCAAATAAGCAACATCAACCAAATTATTTAGAGGTGTATACAGAAGTAGTAAAACTCAAGAAAAAAATCAAAGAAATGACCACCATGAAAGTCAGTATGGTAGTTACTTTTGGGGATGACAGGCCATTACGAGGAGAAAGTGAGACGATGGCAATGCTGGCAATATCCTGCTTTGGAGCCAGAGGGTGGTCACATGATTGCTGGCTTTATACTTGCTAAAGTGTACATATATATTTTATACATAGTGAATGCATGTCTCTATAACTCAATACTTTTAATAAGTAATAGAAATGAGTATGGTTGAACAAGAAAGCCCCAGGTAAGAGGTAATTGATTAGGTAGAAGGATTTATAAGTAGTAAAATAGAAGCTGGCCCAACTGCCCCAGAGAGGACCAAAAGAAACATAGTTTGAATGAATGAGTCAGTAGGTAAAGTCAGTAACTGTAAAATATTGCTCTTCTGTACTTTCTAATACATACTTGGAATAGCTAATACATTAGTCCGTATCAGTGGCCCTTGACCCTGAAGGCACACTAGAAGGACCTCGGGGAGATTTTAAAAGATTTTAACATTGTCCTCACACTTGAAGATCTAATTTGACTGGTCTGAAATGGGGCCTAGATATTATTTCTATTCATGTATTCCCATATTCTCTGTGTGTGTGTTGTGTGCTTATCTGTCTGTCTCTCAACCTCTCCGTATGATGATTCTAATGCGTACTCAGGTTTATGATTCACTGGTCTATATTAGTAATTGTCATGAAAATAATACCTAGTATTAACTGAGGGCTCCCTATTTGTAAGCACTGAGATGTATAAATTATATTTTGTATTTTATGTACACACATATATATACATACATATATTTTTATCATCAAAGCGACTAATTTCACAAACTAATTGAAACTGATTTTCAAAAATATTAAATACCTTATCTAAGGTCACACAGTCATAAATGAACAGAGCCAGAATGTGTCATGCTGAAGGCCTTAACTCTAGAACAAAATATTTTTAAGTAAATGTACATGTGGATATATTAAACATTTTGTTTAAGAGATGCACAGCTTATTTTTTATGAGCCACTCTTTGGCTTTTTTAATGAACCAGATAATGGTCCTAATTAGGTCTGTAAGAGGATCTCTACTGTATTCCCTAACTGCACTCAGTTCTTTTTTCCAATTAGTCTTTTTATTTCCCTTTATGCCTCTCATGCTTATTTCCTACCTCTGGATCCATGGCTTCTCCATCAATTCCTAACTATCTTTATCTTCCAAAGCTAGTCACTATATAAATATCTTTGAACAATGGCACTCAATGCCTCTGCTCTCAAGATGGGCTGAAATGTGAGACCTATGGAAATTTATATCCCATCAGGAACCATTTACTTAACTGCTTAATGTGTCTTAATAAATTTCTGTGTCTTCCTCTTGCTTCTTCTCAATAGGATAGGAATTCTTTGCAATTAGGAAGCAAAGAATGCACATGAGGTGTTAAGAGTTATACTGGTGTAATTCTTAGGTTATAATCACATGGCTTACCTAGATGGATCTAAATATAGCTCACATTTTTTTCAATTGTTATTTATAGTGAACCACTGATTATCATTTGGATATCTACATGTATGTGCTCTGGCATTTTGGCTCATATTGATGACCAAAATAGACTAGCCATGTAGTTATCCAATCTATTGCCTATATACAAATTTTAAAATAGTTGAGACAGATGACTATTCAGAATCGACTTATTTCTTTATCCCAAAATTAGAAGGTAGAATCTTGCAAGTGTCTTATAAATTCAGTGAACTCAAAATCATTTTTCAGAAGCCAACTATTTTAGCTGAATTGCCCATTTATCTATGTTGACAATACTACATGCCCAATATGACCTTCAATATGAACTATGAAACACAAGAGCGATACCAATGTTACTAATGATACTTGGGTTTCCCCTTTAATTAGAAATATAGAAAACATACCCATTATAGTGAATGCTGTGAGGTGCTGCCCAGATTACCCCCACTTCAGAACTGAAGCAGTTCAGTCTCCCAGCTGCTGAGAGGGCTGGCAGCTGGCAACTCCCAGCTGAGCATCTCTCCGGACTGCCCTCAGCTGAAGCAAGCCATATTGGCTGAAAATAGCTGCCACAGACTTAAAAGAACTGCCTCATTCAAGGTCATACTTTCTTTCCAGGAACATCCTGAATCAAAGGACTAATCAATGTGGGTATATAAAGGCTCATGACCCTGAGTGAAGGTATATGGAAACGAAATTAATAAATAAATGGAGTCCCGACCCAGGCCCAGTTCACAGTGAGTCCACTGGGTTCACAGACCCACTCAGTGTTCATTTCCCTGGTCCTTGAATATGTCACTGGAATGGAATACTTGATAGTTGGCACAGATCCCCTACCCTTGGTTTCTTGAGCTAATGTGATTGGGAAGACTAGGTAGAAGCCCCTGAAACTACCCTGAAAACCAAGGTCGGGGTGGGGAGAACAGGCCCACTCACTAATTGGGGAATTTTTGCTTCCTGCCCCTGTGACTCTGTGCTCTGAGTCCTAATTCCTGGAGGGAAAGCGCTTCTAGCAATGGACACAGCAAGAGTCCTGTTAAACTCTGATCTACAACTAAGGCCTAAGCGTTCTTCAGGCCAATGACCTGGGGCCAGGAAAGTGCTTGTGGAGGTAACTGACTTTGATATTTGAAAGGCAGTAGGGCTCTTATTACCCAATGGGGACAAGGTAGTGTATGTTTGGCACCCAGGTCATGGGCGTTTCCTGGCATACCCCTTTGTCCACTTTTGAAGGAAATCAAAGTCTAGAAGCCTCAGCCTGAGAAGAGCATGGTGACCTGTGGTCCAAACCTCTCAAGATGTGGGTCTACCCAACAGATAGGCCACCTGGATCAGTCAAGGTGCCAGGTGAGGATGAGGAAATCTAAAATGATAGTACTGTGTGGCCTTAAAGATAATAACAATAGGTGCTGCATTATTTCGGCAACCTTGCTCTTATAATTTTCCCCAGGAAAAGGTGGCCTGTCTGATTCCAGATACCATGAAGCCAGTGGGTCCAAGAAGCAGCACGTGGAGTGTGTGCTGTGTCCAGACCTGAAGCACTCATTCCCCCACTCCTGATACACTGCTGGTTGCTGCTCTCGCCTGAGTTCCTTTCTGAGAACTGACTTCTGAAAGACAGATGCCTCACCCAAAGTCACATCTTTCTGAGGGCAACTCACATCTAGTAAATGGTCAATCAACGTGGGAGTAAAATCTCACAGCCTCTTGCCTCAAACCGTGACAACTCAAAAGCCTTCCCAGTTACAGGGTTCCCTATGAGATTGGATGAAATCACTGTTGAGACTTGAACAGAGTTTAGTTTCTCCACCTGACCATCCTTTATCTCCTCACAAGAGTTAACCCTGAGAGCACTCTCCAATAAACTTCCTGCACACAAATCCCCATATCTCAGAGTTTGTTTCTTGGGAACTTTACCTGTGACACTGGCTTCATTTTCATTAAAAGCAAAACTAAAACACAGACAATCAATATAATGAGAAAAAAAGACAAAAATACTTACACTGATGCTGCTTTAAAATTGCTGAAAATACAATTTTCATTGAAGTGTCAAAATGTACAGACAATAGGTGCTGTTTTATTGAACTCAGGCTTAAGTCCATGCTATATATTTGCATATACTTGTTTCATTGCAAAGATAAGGCTGTCTTTGCATTTAGAATATTCATTGTGCTATATTTACATTTATTTTGTGTCATAATATATAATTTGAGAACTTACAAATATTAATGCATAACCATGTCCTCTCAAAATTATACCAAAACAATAATTGTTAACAAAATAAAATTCATATATAAACATTAATCATCTTTATAATTACTTAATACAAAACATCTTGCTTATTTTAGTATTCAACACTTTTATTGATAGTGATAGTGATACCCCAAAACTAAGAGAAAGTTAACATACCTTCACAGTATGTTTAAGTGTTAAGAGTATGTCCAGCCTCTCATCTTGAGAGATATTTTTCAGCATAATGCATTTGTAGATGTTTTGCAGCTCTCTGGCTCTGATGGTGAACTGTGTATCCATCTCAACTATTTTGCCATCAAATCTTCTCCATATCTTAGGAGCTGAACACTTAAAAATATATATTTATAATTATCAGTTAATTAAAGTCTAAAAAATAATTTTGTTCCTTCTACCGAAAGTTTATTTTATCACGTGTTATATGAATAAAAGTATCACTAAAACTTAAGAAAATTAATTGAAGAATTTGTAGACCATGAAAAAGTAAGACATTTTAGGGGGAAAAATATGAGAGAACTGTTTAGTCTATATAAATAATAGCTAGCAAACTGAATGGCTTGCAGGGTACATGAAATAACTCATTACTCCCTTGGGGGGAAAAACATGCTATTTAGAATGTTTTTAAAATTATCTGCTTGGTTCAATTAAATGAGTTATATAAATGTGTCTTAATCATGCCTTGCCAATTGAAGACAACTTTGTGGAGCAGTTGTTGTAAACCTCAGTGTTAGACCTAAAGACACAGCAAAAAGGGACTCTGTGAGCTATGGTTTTGTTTCCTATAAAAATAAATCCATAACTAGTTCATAGTCCTTCACAAAGCAGAGATGTCCACAATGAAACAGCTTTATTTAGCTATCTTAGCTGTGCTGTGGACCCTGCTTCCATGATGATGGCTAAGATTCTCAGCTATTCCAAAATCTTGCATGGTACCTCCCAACCTAGCCCACCTCCTGAAAAGGGTTATAAATGGAGTTCACTTGCCTGAAGCTCATCTGAGTATTCCCAGGCTAAGAATTCAGACACAGGAGATGGAGCAAGAAGCCCTCTGCAGGCTCAGGACACAAGCACAATTTTCAATGACAATTATTAAGTTTGTGTTTGCCACTGCTTCTGTTCCCTCCTTTAAGATGCACTCACCTGGAAATTTCACAGCAACAACTCACTATTTGCTCTTCTATTTTATGATATAAAGTAGATCAGTGTCTCTCCCTGATCTATCAGAAACAAGGCTAAGTTATCATGAGTAATAACTGTTCAAGCATAGGAATTTTTGCAGGCTGCTTGGTAATTGCTTTGGAGATCTGTAATCCAATTTATGCCATACATACTTGCAACCATTTAAATCTTAGATTTCATATAATTTAAAGTTTGAATAGAAGCCCACATATTGGAACAAATAATCAGAAAAGCAGATTAGTAATACTAAGAAATAGTATGTCTGTATTTATTATGACAGCTTATGAGGAATTTTTAGAGTGTCAATTTACTCATAATTATTTTACATTTCATATTAGCTGAATTATATTAAGAACTACAAAGTTACCTTTAAAAACAACTATATTTGATATGCTTTCAAAGATATGGCATCATCTTCTGATCAAAGCCAAAATGATGAGAAACTTTAGATTCTCAGTCCTAGTTTTGATTCAGCAAATGAGAAGCTGCAGCCCTATAATTCATTTATGTTTTAGAACATAAGTCTAACAATATATTTTTAATTAGTGGGCTGATAGAATTAAGTAAATTTTATTAAGGATTATAAAAGGGAAATATCTCAATAACAAAGTATTTTATAGAAAGACCAAGTGCTGTAGGCGTAAAAACTAAAAAAATCAGGGATTGTAAGCTGACAAGGTCCTTGCATTCTGTGAGGTCAACCAAGAACTGCCTCACCTAGAAAAAAAAATTATAAAAAATAAAATAAATAAATTATTTTATCATTTAATTTTTATCATTTAGAAATTTAAAAAATATTTGTTTTAAATAAATACAGCCTTGTTTGGGGTAGGCCTCAGAGTGCTTTTTAAGTTTAATGCTTGCTTCAAAGTTCTTTTTAAAAGTTTTAAAGAATAAGCCATTTTAAGCTAAGTTTCATGTTGCAATATTCTAAAGCCTAACTAATTTACCATGCAATTTTTCTCATGGTGGCTCCATTAAATGTAATTTCCTTTCCTCCAGTAATGTGGACAATACCTTTTGCTCTCCAGACTGGTAACTTATTTCATTTGTAATAATCCAAGTATAATAACCTTTTAATAAAATGCTTAGTTAATCTTCATTGTGTTTTTTTCAGATAATGGGTTGATTTAACTCTACCTTCCCTCCAAGTTTTTAGCCCTATCTAATATAGTATGCTATGGTAATATCTTGGATGTTTCCAAATATATTTAACATCTTAAACCTTACCATTCTTTAATTTTTAATTTAAACTCTACCTTTTCCATTAAGATTCCTAACAACTATGGTTTGAACCAATAAAATCACTAGCATGTGAAATCCTGTTGTATTTGTAAACACGCAGACACACGCACGCGCGCACACACATACACACACACACACACACACACACACATGCAGTGTTTCTATTTCAATCACTCATAACAATAAAATTTCGGTTCAAGTTGTTCTATAATTATTTCATGTTTGTTAATTCTACTTCTCCCAAAAGATTATAAGAATCAATTTCTCAAGTAGTTCTGTATATTTAACAGGGCATACAGTACTCATTCATTCAGTCAACTATTTACTGTGTTTACTACATATTAGTTAGCATACTAGGTATCATGCAGATAAAATGCTATCCTGATTTCAAGAATCTCAAATCAACTGGGGTGTAAATATAAGAAAATAAGTAACTAAAATAAGGGTGATCATGCTTGATGATTGCTGATAAATAGGTAACAGCAGCTTGCTAGTAAGCACTGGTGAAAAGAGAACACTATCTAAAATGAAACCTGCAGAGAAACTAGGAGTTAGCCAGATTAAAGGGAACTGAGCGATACAAAGAATCCTAGATTTGAAGTTAAAGTTCCCTAGTGTTGGCACTGAGAAGATATTAAAATTCTGTTTGGCAAAGCTTTTTTATATTTGTATATATTTCTTTCAACACTGATAATTCGGTCTCCAAACCTAGGATTCTTTGATTTCAGGCCTGAAGGTGTTTTTTTTATTCTGATGGAAAATGTCAACTTTGCTGATCTCTTTTTATTTCCTATTTTCTTTGAATGCTCTAGCTGTACTAAGAGATGTACAACAATCATGTTCTTAAAGTGGTTCAGAAAACGGGAGCGTAATAAATTCCATTTAGCTGCCAACAAATGAGGCAGCACGGAGTCTGGAGGAGAGAAACAGAAGAACAGCAGGAGGAAACATTTCGGGGAGGGAAGGTGGAGAGATAAAATCCTGGAGAGCAGCAGGCTTCCGAAAAGAGAAGAAATGACTGTACTCAGAGAGGAGGCCTTTTCTTCCTCCCAACTTCATTCTCAAGTCCCTAAGGGTACAAATTAAGAATAACCTCAACTCTCCAAAAGCTACTGGGTAGTGAATATATTTTCGTTTACACAGCAAAGGGGTTTTGTTCGTCCCCAGAGTACTGTGGTGCATGGAGAGAGGCAAGAGTTGGTTGCATTTTTCTGTCTCATTAGCTGTTTGCCACTTGAGTACTGAGAAAAAAAAAAAAAAAACATTTAAATGACACAGCAAACATGGGTTCTAGGTTTTAAGCTTGTGATTATAAGAAGGGTGTGCAAATCAAAGAGAATCAAAGAAATAAATGGCCTTGACTCCAGGGAAAGCTTCTTACAGAAATTCAAATGGTCTCTTTACATAGTTTGGGTAAAAAACACCCAAGATATATTAGAAAATGGCTAATGATATTTTCTTTCAAATCTCTTGACCTGAATTTCTTCACCTGTTAACTTTTAATTTTTTAACATTTGATAACGTGTGGAAGTCAATGTTTGATGTGTTAAAAATACAAATTATTTAACTAATGTTTCAACAAAGCCTTTTAGGGAGAATAAAGGCTTAGTATAGAATATATAATAACTAATTGGTTTAATGCCTTGATTAGACAAATATAAAATCATATCATTCATTACTCAGAGAAATTCTATATTCAGGAATAAAAGATTAAAAAAAATTTAGTTCAGTAATCCACATAATATTTAGATTCAATGTACTTAAACTAAAACATAAAATTTTATTCTATAAAGTTATTTCTATGTGACAGGAAAGTAAATATTCTCTTTACGTAGCTATATATTATGGTGCTAAATGTGGGCCTTCAAGTCTGCATCATGGCTCTGGTTGTTGGTCCATTCTAAGCTATTTCTCTCCTAGCAATCAGAAAAACTAGATTAATAAGTTAATTCAAGTTTTATAAAATCAACACTGACTCCTCCTGAATATTAGAGACAATGCTAGCCGTGGGGGCGGGGTGGAGAGGAAGGTGGACAAGCATAAGGAGGAATAGATACTGTAAAAGTATTTACAACAAAAGACTATAAAGTCTATCTTAATTGTTTTCTATGGCATTTAGTATGTTATCATATACAAAAAAAGGTGATGAAAATGATTTTTGTATTCAATGAACAAAGATTTTATAATTTACTGTAACAGGTTAAAATCAGGCCAAAAGTCATTATTAGTCAATATTTTTGAAAAGGGGACCAATTAGGCTATGCAAGGGACTAGGGATTGACCTCAAGTGTAATTACTCCATTCTGTGGTTGTGTTTTCCTTGCCCTACACGACACTTCTGTCAAAATGGAGCTAAAATGCCCTCATATCAGCTAAAATATCCACTTCCTCTAAATCTCAGCCTGGGGATTGGTGAGATTAACGGTTCTATCAGCTGGGGTAACTGCAGATTTAAAACTCCAATTCTAAAACCTATGACCTACGAAACGCCTCTTCCTTGACAGCTGCCAGTTCCTATAGCTCACTTTCCCGCCTGCCTTCAATCTTCTGATCTTGCACCTTTGTGTGCTGCCCTGGACATGAAGGCTCAGGCGTTTCTCTCACTTCCTCTCCTCTTACCCCCAACATAACCCCTGGTACTTAATATTTCATTTATCTAGTAATAAATATACTAAAGAAGTTACAAGAAGCCTCATGACACCTAACTGCCTCCCAACTGTCTCCTCACTCTGCTTTCTTTCTCTCTCAGCCATAGTCAGAAATGTCCACTTTATTGGCACAGAGCAACTCCTCCTTCACTGAGATCCATCAGGGTCTCCAATCCAATCCCAACAACCTACCAGAGTATTGACCAAAAAAAAAAAAAAAAATTCCTCCCTCATCGAAATTCTCATGAACAAAATTTGCTCATCTCACCTTTTGTTGGTGAGATTTAAAGACGTCTTAGAATGCTATGCTTCATGAGAGAGTACTGGTCTTCAATGGGCTCCAGTGTCGCTATTACATGAGGGGACTTCATCTACTTTTGGACTCTTTACATTTCAAAAAATGTTTAGAGATGATGCTAGAGATGAAACCTGGGGTGGGGGTGGCAGGGCGAGTGTAAAGGTATAAAAAATAGATACTGTATAAGTATTTCCCAGAAGAATTTTAAATAGTTTATAGGAAACATAGCAGCAGAGAAAGCCCAAGTGGGAAATCCTACAGAAGGTGCAGCCCACCTTCCCTGTCCACTGGCACCTCAGGGGCCACTGGCTCTTCCAAACACTCACGCTCTGCGCTGTCCTCTTTGGTAAGGTTAACAATCAGACAGAGAACGAACACAGTTCCCAGTCATGAAGCTAGATTCAAGATAAAGTAACTTGCTAATGGAAGAAGTTTGTTCGAAATATGACTCTAGAAACATATGAATATTATGGCTTCCATACAGTAGACTCACTTTTTCTAAAATGTAGATACTCAAGATTTTGAGAGAACAGCATCTACATTGCATAGTTTATTGATAATATCTAAAATATAAAATTACACAACAATTACTTTTGTCCCTTATTTTTCCTCCTTGCCTTCTTCCACATGCATTCACTGATACTCTATGGTAAGTGTTCTGCTAAGATATGCAGATCCAGAGATAAAGACAGCTCTTGCCTTTGGAAGCTCAGAATCTAGGAAAAATTCAGACATGTAACTACATATAATAAAAATGACCCCGATGTACTCTGAGAGAAAAAAACAATCTCATGAAAGCATACGGTACAGCCGCAAGTAGGAGGATCAGTGGATCCTTTCTGGAACAAGGGCATCTGAGTTTCTTTAAAGAGTGAGTAGCTGGCTACTGAGGAAGGAAGGAAAGGGTGTTCCAAGTAGAGGCAACACCAGATGCAAAAGCAGCAAGAGCACGTGACCTTTCTGAAGATGTACAAGTAATTGAGATGGCGAGAGCGATGTGGCTGTAGTATGTGAGGAGAGATGACAGTTGGGTGAGGTGTGCTGACAGTCAATTATGAAAATCCTTGTTCTCTGAAGGCAGTGAGGAGGGGCAGGGACAGGGTGATGTTTAACAAGGTCACTATGGCAACAGTAGTGCTATGGATGATGGAGGAGGAAATTGAAGAGTGAGACTGGAGGCCGAGAGCCTAATTTGGAGACATAAAGTAAGCCAGATAAGGAGGAAATCCAGATTCAATTAAATCAGAGTTAAGCACACACACAAATGCAAGATAAGACCTGTCTCATGACAGCCTCCCAGGGGAGAAAGGGAAGCAAGAAAGAGGAACCTCCCACAGCATCTCCTCAGAAGCCTCTTACTCTTCCGTGTTTCCGCAGGATCACAGGCATTTCATCGAGACTGAGATAAGCTGCAGTTAAGTCTTTGCCTACATGGCCTATTTGGATAATACATGCACGGTCATCAGGATGCTGTGACACACCAATTTCCCCACAGAACCTGATGGTGAGTTTGAAATGCAGAAGTAAAGAACTGAGGAGATTTTATTAAAGTAATAGAACAAACAGGTTGGTGGCTGAATGGGATGTCAAGAATAATCCCAGGTTTCTGCCTGAAGCAACTGAGTAGGTGATAAAACAGTCATAGAGGTAAATTATGTGATTGTTACAGAAAAGAATCAGTTTGGAGATGAGGGGTGAAGGAATGGAGAGATGACATGACTTAGGGGTTGGCCTGTCAATTCGAGATGGACTCTTGGGACAACTGAAGAGCAATGACAGGAAGCGAATGAGTATGTGATTTTGGGAGCTCCTAAGAGAGATCTGTCCTGGAACTGCAGGGAATTCCAGGATTCAGGTGGTAGTTAGAGCCACAAGAAAAACTGACATCAAACAGGAGAATGTACAAGAAAATAAAAGGAGGGCATTTATACCATAAAAAAAATATATAGTTTTTGAGACAAACATTCTCAAATAACAAGAACCACACAACTGGAATCACTACAGGTAAATATCTTGAAGAAGTCCATCTTTTCTGTTTGTGGCTGGTTGCCTTTTAATTATTCGAAAAGATCAGGTTTATAAAAGGAAATTGGTCACTATGGAAACAAGCTCTTCAATATCAAACAGGCATTTTCACCACGTAAGGGTAATTATTTTAGTTTTTCCCTTAATTGTATGTTGCCATGGTTTTCAATAATCATATATCCTTTTGGTCAGAAACTTCCAGTTAATGACTGATGAACAAGAGCAAAAACTCTAGTCTATAGCTATTTTCCCCAGGTAGCTTACTGTGCGGGCACCCCAGACTAGACTTTTTGTGACTTCACTACTCCACTTAATCAGTATGTGTAATTCATCTGTAGTCAGCCTAAATCTGAACCGAGTCATAAGTGACTCCATTTTTTCCTTCATGGCCAAATTCTTTTCGGTAAGAGCATGTTAATTTCATGTTACTTGTCAATCATTATTCTAGAATGCAGTTAAAATATAAAGCTGTATCAGAAGAAAGGAAATACAGAGAATTTAAAGAAATATGTCACACCAAAATGGTAAATGAAATTCATGCAAATTCTAATATGTAAATTTCTTTTAATTCATTATTTTACATTTTTAAACTCAGGAGACATTCATATTTAAATAATTGTTACTTCACTGACCTTATCCAAAAAAGCTTGTATTAATGCTTCCTGGTTTGCCATGTAAGCGATGTATCTATGTCTCCCAATGGAAGCAATTAATTGAGTCTCTTTTTCCAGAAGTTCACACAAAGCAGCTTTCCTTTCAGCTCCAGTGAAAGTCTGGTTAATGTGTGCCTGTTCCTCTTGCCGCCAGACTAGAGGAATAACATGAAAGACTCTTGAGTTTTTAAAATCCAACATCTTAAGAGTATTTTTACCATCATATCCTGACAAACAGCATTTTATTTTTGCATCAATTTAAATAAAATTATACATGAATAGAATCATTCATATTGTACACTTGATATATGAAAAAAAATAGGAAAAAATAGAAGCTGAGAGACTTAAAGCAATAAAAGTAGTCAAACAAACAGAAGCCAAAGGAAATCAGTACAGATAATGTCAACTTATGCCTCTGAGTAAGCATGCTTGTGGATTCCTCTTTACAGGCAGCAGGCCCGTCTTCGAGCAGGCAGGTTTACAGCTTCAGCTTCATTCAAGATGCCCTCATGCCAGAATTTGCTGACTGCTCTGGCCCCACTACATCAGCCTTTTCTTACAGACTCACTCTCTTCTCTCCTGAGACAGAGGAACCATGGTTTCAAGGTATAGCTAGATCTTTTTTAACTTCCTTTCTGTTCTTACAGCTGTACTGAAAAAAAAATCTTTATTTTTAACCATACTATTTACTTCATCTCCTGTTTTCCTCCCAATTCTTAGTCCCCTCTAATTAAACAAGACCAAAACAATGACGGCTGACACCATGCAATACTGCTTACCACATGCCAGGCTCTGTCCTAAGTGCTACATGCATATGAGCTCATTTAATCTCCTGACAAACCATTGTATGCATGCTGCTATTATTGACTATTTTACGGAAAAGGAAACAAGAAGAGACTGTGTGACTTGCCCATTGTGCAGCCATGGCCCAGGCCCGTAACTGCTCTCCGCCTCAAAAACGTGTCATCCTTTCAGTTGTACACAGTCCTTTTCAATGAGAATTTATTAGCTGGTTTAGTCTAGAGAGCCTCATTTACTTAATCAGCCATCTGATTCCTTCCTCTTATGTGGAGATAACTTATGAGTACATTATTATAGAATGATGAAGTTTCATAGTCTCATGAATGGTATTCTGGCCATAGTATCAAAACTATTTTTCCTCTGAACTTTAAAAAACCTGATTCATTGATCTGGTAATTATACCTGCCAAAACCCTATTACTTCTTTGCCAGTTCAAAACACTTAACAACAATTTTGGAGCAAGTATTATGTGAAAGAAACTCTCTAAGTTTTATTGTACATACAAAAGTGAGAAAGACAGGAAAATCCTTCTACAAGAACAGTATTTCTGCTTCTCTTTCCATTTGTCTTTACCCAAATGCCTCACACTTTTGATCATTAGGTTTAAAGACTTCCTTTGGGTAGACCTCTTCTTGACATAAGATTACTTCCTCTTATCTTCTATTAGGTATGATTCAATGAAGTAAAATGTACTCTTCCTTTGTTATGTTTCAGACATGATCACTTTCCTCACTGTGTTACAGGAATATTGCAGAACATATTACATGTACGTATAATTAGAAATTATATTTTCCTTCTTCCAGTCAAATGTCAAGTTTACTTTAACACCAGTCTCTATACTGAAATAAAAACATCTGAAATGTTATTTCTGATCCTCTTCCGTTAGTTTTACAGTTTTATCAGACTATTTCTTCTTCCTCTTAAATTTCAATTTGAAATCATCCTGATCAGATCAAGAACTTGCCAGTCATGTTCTTTGTAAGAATCCACTTTGTCCCTTATCAGGAATGCATTATTTAGACACTGTATAACTTGGTCAGTCCAAAAAGATTTGTAAATTTAAGAACTAAATTATATTATGAACGTTCAGGAAATCCATGATTGATGTGTTTATCATTTAAGAGAAGTTTTACAAACTGAAAGAACTTTCAAAAATTTAATAAGATTCATATACCAAAAGGTAGAATATGAATGAAAATAAAAATTGTTTGCTTGTGGAAATAATAACTGAGAATATTTATCTCATGATACTATATAGATGTTTCCAGAAAACAAATAAAAATTGAATGATATCAGTAAGCCTATTTTATTTCCCAGTTTTATATTAGAAACCTTCAAGACTAGTAATAAATTTAGGCTATCAGGATATTATTAAACTAGTCTGCCAATCTCAAAGAGCAATATATTGCCTTCTTAGATTAATAATAAATACTAAGTGAATCTGGATATATCCATATGTGCTTTCAAATACACATATTTATGTATTTTCAAGTTTTACATTTTGCTTAAATTGTGACTTTTAAAATAAGAACGTACCAAAGAAGCTAATTAGAAATGAAAATAATGGGCCTTAATTCCAATTAAATTCTCCATCAGATGAACAACCTCCCCATAGATCTATAATAAGGGATTGAACATGAGAAAAATACCATGTCTCAACTACTAATAGGAAATAGAAAAACACAGGAATCAAAAACAGCTGGACAAAACAAATTTTATATCTGATTTGACAGTTTTCAGAACTATTTATAGAAGACATTGAGGAGAACAAGCGAGATTCTGCCCCTTTCATAAAATATATGTTCCCTACAGATGATTAAAAAAAAATAGGGATGCTATATTGGTTTGCTAGGGCTGCTATGACAAAGTACCATAGAATGTGGTACTTATTTCCTCACAGTTCTAAAGGCTAGAAGTTGAAGATTAAGGTGATTGTGGGGCTAATTTCCTCTGAGGACCACTCTCCTGGGCTTATAGATGATCATCTTTCTCTGGTCTTCACATAATCTTCCCTCTGTGCATGTCTGAGTCCTAATCTCTTCTTCTTATAAGAACACCAGTCATACTGGCTTATGTCCCACTCATAGGACTTCACTTCTTCTTAATTACTTCTCTAAAGGCTCTATCACTATATTCAGTCACATTCTAAGGTAGTGGAGATTGGAAATTCAACATTTGAATTTGGGGGGAACACAATTCAGCCTATAACAGATGTCAACAGACACCAATATTTTAAAAGAAAAAGATATTAAGGGAATTGGTTCATTTGAAAGAATACATTTATCTCCTTAATTAACTTACCTTCTTGGACAAATAACTTAACATCCAGAGTCTAAACTTTAACTATAAAATGAAGAGACAGGTCTGGTATCTAAAGTCCATATAAATTCAAAAATTTCTGAGATCTAAACTTACAATTTCCAAACAAGAAATAGCAAAACATACAATATTTTTTCTGCCACTGGCAGTTTATAAGCATCTACTTTTTAAAATCCTCATCCCAGACTGGAAGCTTGAATGGTGAGAACCAAGAAGAATTCAGACTGAAAGCCTAGGGCCAGATATGTCAATGAACTTGGCCCAGGGCGTCTCCAGAAGTTAGACGTCAAGGTACTTTGAGGTTAAGAGGTAATAATTAGAGATGAGTCAGAAAACACAGTTAACATAAGTCAAAACAAAGCAAAGGGTTATAAGATTCAATTCAACAAACACTAGATGTACTGAGCAAGGTCCTATCAAGTGCCATAGGTACAAAGGTGGGCAATTAAGAGAGTAGTAAGTATAGAAAAGTATGGGGCAAAGAAAAAAGGTTCTGGACTCGATCCATACCATCAAAAGAGGTTTCATAAAGATGATAACCCCTGTGTTGAGTCTAAAATAAGAGTGACAATTTAGATCAACGAAGGAAGTTTCCATAAATACACTGCTAATAAATTTTTTGAAAGACATAAAAGTCAAACACTGTTGACATACCATATTATCTCATATAGTTAAATTCATTTTCTTAAGTTGATATAATTGTGCTTTTATTACTGAGGGACAGATTATCCAGAGGAAAAGTTAAACTTTGTATTAGGAGCTGTAATTCAAGCTATACAGTTATCACTATGAGCCACAAGAGGGCAGCAGTTTCCAATACTGGTGTTAAGAAAATGGACTGAAAAACTACATTAAATAGAAGAGTGATATAAAGTATTAAGCATGTGACCAGAAATGTTAACTACAACAAAAGAAGCTTGATAATAATCATTCTAATAGTTTAAGTTTAGAATTTTAGAACTAAAAGAAAACTTAGAGATGTCATTTTTATGTAAGAAATTTCATTTTCATTTTCTTTCATATAAAACGTATAGACATATAAATATATATTTTTTCTATTTTAATACAGGAAAGCCATATAAAATTATTCACCATATAACAATAATGTATATATGCATTGGTCTTTGCACTTTTTAAAGTACTTTCATAAATGTAATATTTTGCATTTTTCACTTTATAAAGTCCTCTGAAGTAGATGTGCCAGAAATGAAGTCCTTTTATAGATTAAAAAACTGAGGCTTAGGAAAAGTGGGTAATTTGTATAAGTTAACATCACTAATAAATAGACAAGGTAGAACCTCTTTCAGCATATTTCATATTATTTTGCACAGCTGCCTGTTAACCCAACAGACCAACAATAGTATCCTTTGGTTTATTCACATAAGAATTTGAAATATTATTTGAATAGAGTTCTGCTCTAACAGAACTTTAGTTTTACACTTGTCAGTAAGATCTTTCACAGACACCTTGCTAACAGTGTTCTTATTTAACTACTGACACTTAGAAATAACCTTTTTTCATCTGACAGAGAAAATAAAAATAGAAGTAAAAATAAAGTAAAACAAAGTATTTGCAGAGCTCAACAATTAGAAGAAAGGGGAAGCAGACATACAAGCCTAGGGATCATGCTCAACGTTACCTCAAACACTGCTAAAGCCACTCAATTTTAATGTTACCAAGGAGGCACATTTATTGGTTGTTGGACTTAGTGTTCAATAGCATCATCTTCAGTAATAGCATATTATCACAAAGCTATTTGATACCTAAAATTGTATTCAATTAGACAGGAAACAATGACTTGAGTAACAGAACACATAATAATATCCACGAATAGTATATAAAGAAACAAAGTTATGGGAAAAAATTGCTTAAAGTTAATGTTATGAATCATCATAGAGAAGTCGAGGGCTGTTATGTTATTTCTTTGGATAAAAAGATCCTGTTTGACTGAAAAAATATATTAAGGCTATTTTTAATTTTTAAAATTCTTCTATACCATCACAAGAGCCCAACTTCACTTTCTGGCATCCAAGGTAATAAAAAAACTCTTCTGTGCCAGTTACTTCCACTTTAGCAGGTACTCCTGGGAAAGTAGAAGCTAGAGGTAGCTGCATTACTATATCCCTAGGTTTCCCCTTCATTCATTTTCTCATTCTGTCTATCAATATTTGTTGAGATAAGCACAGAAAAAGAGATCATTAAAGAATATCAGTTATTCTCTCTCGGAGCTTACAATCCAGTGGTGAAAATTAATGTTAAACAAAAGATGTATTACAAACTATAGTGATATATGTGAAAAGTCTGGGGTGCAATGAGAACTAATGAGATGACAATAGGATATACAAGTTGTATTGTCAGTCACAAAAACCTCTGAGCAGGTGACATTTAAACTGAGATTAGAAAGTGAGCAATGAGAAAAGACTACAACAACAGAGTCAGAGGACAAACTGGTGATTGCAAGATGGGAGGGGGTTGGGGGCTGGGTGAAAAAAGTGAAGGGATAAGGAAGTACAAATTATTAGTTGCAAAACAGTAACAGGGACGTGAAGTACAGCAAGTACAGTTCATAATATTATAATAACTATGTGTAGTACCAGGTGGGTACTGGACTAATTGGGCAAAGATCACTTCATAAATTATATAAATGTCTAACCATTATGCTGTACACCTGAAACTAATATAAAATAATGCTGAATGTCAACTTAATTAAAAAATAAAAAGTTTAAAAAAAAAGAACAATGTATCTACCGCCCTAAGTGCTTGGCTTATTTGAGAAACAAACTTTTAATTGTGTTGAAGACTAGCACACATCCTAAGGAAGAATGGAGACATAAAAGTCAAATGTATAGACAAGTTACGCATACTATCCTTAACGGAAGGTAATTAAACGGTATTGCCAAGGCCTCCTCTGAGGAGCAGAGACAGAAAGCTGGACCGGGAAACTGGTGAGAGCTCAGCTCTGAGTCCACGAATTCTCAAGGCCACCGGGGAACCATGCTGGACGACACTCTCCGTATCTCATAGGGATGAGGGTCAAATTAGATGATATACTAAAACTGAATAATTTACCCACTGTTAACATAAAAGCATTTCCAATTTTATTCCAGCTTTAATTCCTGTGTCATCTTTTTAAATTGTCTAGATTTAAAAGGATTGCCAAGACATTCTCCTAAAATAATGTCTTCCTTTTATCTTTAGTAAACTTGTTTTTCCTACTAATAAAATTATAAAATTAATATTTTATGCAAGGCCTATTTCAAACTTACGCTCTAGTGCATTATAAAGAAGTTCAAAATCTTCTTTTGTTTGAGGATTATGTCTCCGGTAAAAGTCCAATTTCATCCATTCTTCTTTTTCTCTTATCTTTCTTAGTTCTTCCTGTTCTTCCCACTGCAACCTTATCATTTTTTGTCTTCTTAAATTCTCTACCACAATTTTAGCATGCCATTGTCTGTAGTAAGTCTGTAACACTATTACCTATAGTTAAAAGGAAATACAAAGTGTCTATCATCAACTTTATCGGACAATAATGAAAGACAATGGTGGTTATTTCTATTCTAATTCAATAACTACCAAAAAATACTAAGTCTAGTTTTAGCTCTATGCCACATATTTTCACATATAACATAAAAGTCATGGATAATGCATGTCAGCTATTTGTCTTTGAAATCAGAAAATATACCTTTACAGGAGGCAGTTAGTACGATGCTTAAGAGCACAGGCTCTGGAGTAAAATTTAGTTTAAATCTTCCCTCTGCACCTCACATCTTGTTTGGTTTTTGAGTAAGCTACTTGCCATCTTTGTGCTTTGGTACCCTCATCTATAAAACAGTGATAATAACACTATGCATATAAAGTGCCTAGCTTCAACCCGGTACATCGCAAGTCTTCAATAAATATTATTATTGTTATGAATATTAATTATCTCTAGTTCCTCTTGTCATTAGCTTAGGCTAATATTTAAAACAAAAATTTATTTCCTACACATACAGCAGGTAGGTTACGTGGTAGAAACCACTAAAGGTGGGTTACATAAAAGCGGAGACTTAAACAAGTATTAAATTATGAGAAATATAAATATGTCTGAGGGCACTATAGTACTAGGTCATCAAAAAACTTGCAATATAGCTGAGAGAGTTTATATTTTTATTTACCAAATTCATAAATAAAAATAAAACGTAGAAAGTTTGGATCAAGATTGAGGACAGAAAATATGCTGACACATCTTTTCCTTCATTCTAATCTCTGATAATTAAAGAAAATTATACAAGCAGAAATCAGAAAAGACACTGGATCATACTGAAGGAGTTCTCCAAAAGAAGAGACTTTGAAGAATCTCCTCAAGAAAGAAGAGAGGTGGAATAAGTTGAAGAAGAAATCTATCACCTAATCATGCACTGGTGAGGCAAGCTAGAAAAAACTGAAGTGACTCTAAATCTGCTTCCAGCCCAAAAAACCAGTAGGTTTTCGGGCAACTATCAAGGTGATTGCTTAAAAAATACCAATGGGACAGACTCCTCTAAAACAATTTAGGTAAAGAGCAATAGAGGTACTCGCCTCCAAGCAAGAGTAGTTCATGTCCCAGAAGGCTAGTGACACCCAGGACGAATAGAGACCTCCTCTCCAGAAAACTAGCTTTCTCCCAGAACCAAGCCTGACCTATCCTCTAAAAACTCTGGGATAATGCTGTAGTAAATAAATATGCTGCAACACAATGAACATCAGAAATCTCAAACGCTCTGAGGACACACCCAAGAATAATCAAACAATTGAGAAAAGCAAATAAAAGGTGGCTCATTCAGCAAAGAAGAATTTACATTTGTGCGAAACAGAATTACTAAGCCAGTGGTTCTCAGAGCGTGATGGCTAGACCAGCAGCATCAGCGTCATCTGTAGAACTGTTAGAAATGCAAATTCTCAGGCTCCACCCAGAGCTACTGAATGAGAAATTCTGACGTGGAACGTGGATTCTATAGATTTACAAGTTCTTCAGGTATTTCTGATAAATGTTAAAGTTTTTGAACCACTGTGCTAGAATAAAGCAAAACACAACAAAACAAAAAATAGGACTAGACTAGATAGAGTCAGAGAGAAAGGAAAAGCTATTGAATCTATGTAAAATAACCAACCAAGACTGTGACAATAGTTTTTTAAATATATAAAAATAAAACAGAATGTGTTTAGCTTGGGTGCTCTTAAATTTGTTAAACTTATTAAAGACATTAAAATGCAGGTGTTTGAACAGTGTAGAAGATTTTTCTTTCTCATATCATAATCCAAAGATGGGCAAGCAGTTTAGGACTGGTAGGAAGCTCTGCCATATTCAACAAATAGCTTCCCATGTGTGTCCTGAGTGGCTGGTCTATTTCTCATCACCTTCTAGTCAGTAAAATGGGGGGAAAGAACAAAAGAATTGCAATCCAGTCACTTAAGAGCAATATCCAGCAGTAGCACACTTCATTTCCCCTCACACTTCATTTTCCATGCCTTCAAGTCAGTTACTTGGTTCACCAACATACGAAAGAGTTAATGAAACGTGGTCTTCAGTGGCAACCATAAGCCCAGCTAAAGCTCTACAACAATGGGGAGAATGGATATTGGCCAAGAACCAGTAGTTTATTGTAAGATGAACTGCAAAATGTGCAGTGCTTATGAGGGAATTAGTAAGCAAGAAACTTAGGCAAGAAAATCTTTTATAATGCAGGGTAAAAGGTTATAAAAATTACAAAGAATGAAGAAACATGGAAGATAAATACAAACATTCCAAAAATATATGATGTAAGTCCCAGACAGAAGGAAAATGGCTGATTAAAGAAATTACTCAAAATATAGAAGATGAATGGATCTAGAGGATATTATGCTAAGTGAAATGAGTTAGAGAAAGACAAATACCATATAATTTGACTTGCATGTGGATCTAAAATTAAAACAAAACAAAACAGATTCATAAATAACAAAGAATAAACTGATGGGGGAGGGGAATGAGTGAAAAAGGTAAAAGAAATAAAAGGTACAAACTTCCAGTTATAAAATAAATAAGCCATGAGGATGTAATGTACAGCACAGGGAACATAGTCAATAATATCACAGTGACCTTGCAGATGGTTACTAGACTTATCATAAGTGATCATCACACTGTAAGATATATAAATTTTGAATCACTATGTTGTACATTCCAAACTAATATATTGTATTTCAACTATACTTCAATAAAAAAATTTTTAATAGAAGAACATTTTCAAAATTAATGAAGACATGGGCTCTCAGATAGAAAGGGTCCAGCACATCATAGTAAGATTACTAAGGATAAAGTGAAAATCCTAAAAGCTGCCAGAAAGAATACAAAAAACTGAGAATCCAATTAACATCAGACTTCTAATCAAAAACAGCTTGAAGTTACAAAAGAAAATAAGTTTGAACCTAACCTATATCTACTCAAACTAGAACCCAAAAATGAGTTCATTCCATAAGAATCAGATGGTTTATCTCCCATGCATACTCTGAAATAATTACTAGAGAATGTTTTCCAGCAAGAACAATAATTTAAAGGGGGAAAATTAAAGAAGTGAACAAAAACTTCCAAAAAAAGGACTAAGTTAAATATATCTTACTCAAAAAATTCATATATTATATATTTACATATATAAAACCAATAATCTGAGTTATAATTATATATATTTATATAAAATTGTATTCTAGATCCAATCCCCAGTGGATAAGAGTAATAAAAAAGGAGTAGAAGGAAATGAAGAAAGGCCTGCTAAGGTCCTTGACTTGTTAATAGAAAAGATATAAAGCCTGATTAAATAGGCACTTGGTATTAAAAAATTTAGGTACATTAAAAATTTTTATGAGTAACCGCTAAAAAAAAAATAGAAAAGTACCTATTTCTGAACTATAAAAAAAAAAGAAGAAAAAAGAAAAATTTAGTCAAACCAACAAAAAGAAGCAAAGGTTAGTAAAAGAATAAGTAAATAATAAGAATAAATAATAAATGAAAAAACAAAATGAGATGACAGGTAGGTGTACAAAAATATCAGTAGTCACATGTAACATAATCTTGCTTTAAGACAAGAAAGATTTTAAATAAATATTAATCATTAAACTCAAAAAGCTCAAGAATAAAAGAAACATGATACAAGTAGAAAGGAATCAATGAAGATAAAAAAAACTTATTAAATGGAAATTACTCCTTATACTGGCTTTTAACCAATCCATGTCTATAGCTCACCTCTCACTTTCATCTCCCACAAAACCTCCAACTCACTTTCCAAGATTCTATGAGGTTCTTAACATCATGCCCCTTGGTAAGTATTTTGATTTTCATGTCTTCTGCTCAAGAAAATCAAGTTAACACTTCTCCATCTGCTTTATAATTTTAAAGAAATCGACTGACATTTACACTTCTCTCTTACATATTCCTAGTTCTTATCAGTTTATACTTTTTTTATTCCTTTAATATCATTTTATCGAAGCTTGGAAAGTACTGTAGAGACTTTCATTTCTCCGCCTAATTATCAATTCTCTCCTACTTCCCCATTAAGCAAACCTCAATCTTATTAAGAAGCAACCATATAAAACTTTAAACGTGTATTTATCACACACTCGCAGCAGGGATAGTCATGTGACACAGTTCAGGTCAATGAGATGTGAACAGAAGTCACTAGGAGGGGTTTTCAGGGAAAACACCTGAAGGTGGCATACCTGGGACATGCTCCTTTGACTTCTCCCTTCTTCCTACATGAGATGCAGACATTATGCTAAAGGCTATTTAACCATTTTTATCATCAAATGATAACAAGTTCATGATAAGATTAATGGAATGAAAGGGTCAAAGGAGCTCAGGTCCCTGATGAGATCACAGAGCCTCCATCCAAACCCTGTATGGTAATGAAGTAAAAATCAGTTTGGACTGAGAAAATAAAAATCTATCAGGCTGGAGCAACAGGCACTAACAAAGTCAGCTACAAAGTTAACAGGAAACAAACAAAATGAATTTGCCTGAACTTTGAACGTGTCTTCCAATACACATATGGATCCATTAGCAAAGAGTGGAAGCTTTACTGGCTCAAGGAATTTGAGCAGAACTTCTGATCCATCCTGTCTGACCATTAAGCTATGCTAACTTAGGAACAACGCTTAGAAAACCAAACTTACAAAACAAAAGAAAACAACAACAATCAAAATATTTAAAAATGAGCAGAGACATAAGTGGCTACACGCTGTGAAAGAGACTGGCTCTAAAGCAGGGTTTCTCTGCAATGGCACTATGGATATTTTGGACCAGATAATTCTTTGTTGCAGTGGGGGAGGTGGTTCCTATGCATTGTAGGATACAGAAGATAGCATTCCTGTCATCTACCACGAGACAACAGAAGTGCCACCCCTCAAGTTACTAAATCAAAAATGTCTCTGGACAATGCAAATGTGCTCTTGGGGGCAAAATCACTACCAGTTGAGAACCACTGCTCTAATTAATTAATCCAAAGAAGTCATTAAAAAATACACAAACATTAAAAAGATATAATACCAATCCTTGGAGTGAATAGGGACAGGATAAGTATAAACATATAAGAACTATGAACATGTAAGAGAGAAGAGTAAATGTCAGTCAATTTCTTTAAAGTTATAAAGCAGATGGAGAAGTATTAACTTGATTTCCCTGAGCAGAGGATGTGAAAATAAAAAGGCACAAAATAAAGAGTTACCACAATATACTATCTAAAATGTTCAATTTTTGACAACAACAAAATTATGAGACATGCAAAGAAAGAAGACAGCATAACCAATATAGGAGAAAAAAAAGAATAGAAATTGCCTCTGAGGTGTCCCAGATATTGGACTTACCAAACAAAGATTCAAAGAACTAAAGGAAACAATATGTAAGAGTTAAAAGAAAGTAAGATGACAATGATTCATCAAATAACGAGCATCAATAAAGAGACAGAGATGATAAAAAGAGAACAAAATGGAAATTTGGGGATTTAATAGTAGAAACTGAGATGAAAAATCACTAGACAGGCTCAACGGCAGATGTGGACTGGTAAAAGAAAAAATGCTAGGTGATAGATCATTAGAAATTTTCCACTCTGAAGAAGAAGAGGAAAAAAAGCACATAAATGAACAGACTCAAAGACCTTCATCACACCATTAAGCAAACAAGCGCACATAACAAATAATAAACAGAGTTCTTCAGACTAAAAAAAAATGACAGTAGATGTTCATTTTAATCCAAATGAGGAAATAAACGGCACCAAAATATCTAATTATGTAGGTAGATACAAAAGACTGTATTTTCCTTTTCTACTCTTAATTTATTTAAAAGACAATTGCATAAAACAATAATTATAAAATGAATTATAGGGTTTACAACATAGAAAGAATATATAAATTTCTATGACAATGAGCACAAAGGAGGAAGGATGAAATTGGAGTTCTATTGGAGCAAGATTTCAATAATCGGTGGCTTTCAGTTAGCATAACTGTAAAGTATATTATAAATTGAGATGTATATTGTAATTCCTAGATTATACTTAGAGCAACCACTTAGAAAATGACTCAAAAATAATTTTAAAAATAAAGCAACAATAAAGAAGACAACCCAATTAAAAATGGGCAAAGGATCTAAAACTACATTTCTCCTAAGAATATATATTGGTTGCCAATAAGCACATGTAGAGATATTCAATATCATTAGCCATTAGGGTACGCAACTCAAAACCACAATAAGATGCCGCTGCCTCACACTCACTAGACTGACTATAATCAAAAAGACAATAATGAGTGTTGATGAGGATGTGGAGAAATTAGAATCCTCACATGCCGCTGGTGGGACATAAAATAGTGCAGTTGCTTTGGAAAACAGTCTGGCAGTTCTTCAGAAAGGTTAAACATAGGCTTACCATATGAACTAGCAATTATACTCCTGGGCACATACCCAAGAGAAATGAAAACATATGTATACAAAATTTGTATACAAATTTTTATAGCAGCTCTAATCTTAATAGCCGATAAGTGGAAACAGCCCAAATGTACATCAACTGATAAATGGACAAACTATAGTACATACATTGGCATATATACAATAGGTATATACAATTGAGTTATACAATATTATTCTGTAACACAAAGAAATAAAATATTGCTACATGTCACAATATGAATGAGCCTCGAAAACATTATGCTAAGTAAAAGAAGTTGGTATGTAACAAAAGACTACATACTGTATGATTTCATGTATAAAAAATGAACAGGCAAATCTATAGAGGCAGAAAGTAGATTAGTGGTTGTCTAAGGCAGAAAGGATTGACAGAAATAGGGAGTGGCTGCTACTGGGTGCAGAATTTCTTTCTAAGATGATGATAATGTTCTAAAATTGTGGTAATGGTTGCATAACTCTACATAGTAAAATCTTTGAATTGCACACTTTAAGAAAAGCATACATTGTACTGAAAATAAAGGTTTTAAATTGAAAAGGAAACAACAAAATAATTAAAATGGCACACTAGACAATATTTAACATAAAAGAAGGCAGTAAAAAACAGAGGAACAAGAAGAGACACACACATATAGAAAACGATAGCAAAATGGCTGAACCTTATCAATACTCATTAAATATAAATGTATTAAACACTCCAGTCAAAAGACAGAGTTTGTTAGACTGGATAATAAGACAAGATCCAATTATATGCTATCCACAAGAGATACACTCAAGATTCAAAGTCTCAAATATGTTATAAATAAAAGGATAGAAAAAGATAGATCATGCAAACAAAAGCATAGAAGAGTTGGTGTGGCTATAATAGTATCAGAGAAAATAGACTTTAATCACCTTTTGGTTTCAATTAGTCTGGAGACCTCCCTAGGTGATTCTGCTGCCACAAGTATTAATTAAGGCCAAGAGACAGATGTGGTTAAGGCCAAGGGACAGAGGGGACAAAGCAAATAATGGCCAGAGGTAACACACAAAGCTTCTGGGATTGATTCCCTGTGAGAAAGGACAGAACTGAAAGCATTAGGATTCTGGTTCCTTAAAGTGGGGGGCATTGGAGACAGGCTGCTTCTACTATGAATAAAATGTGACTCACACTGACAAAAACTCTCTCCTTGACCAAACTCTAAGCAGGCTTCTCTGAACTCTTTTTCAACTACAACTCAACATTTGGTTTTCTGTGCTCCTTTTTGCATTGTTCAGTTTGGGTAAGAATCCTGGTAACCTAGTTTAATTAGAATCTCCAACCTCAATATCTGATCACCCTTAATATTTGATCAGGTTCCTCATCTTCCACCATTCCCCAGATAATGCCTATACCCTGGCCTGCCTTCAGCAAAAATCTTGTTAGGTTTGTTTGGCCAGAATCCCTCTTTACCCCTGATGTTTTCTCTTAGTAATTTTCCTTTCACTGACTCCCATCCTGCTTTGGCTATAAATTCCCACTTTTCCTTTTGTACTCAGAGTTGAGCGCAATCTCACTCCCCTACCACAACACCATTGTAGCAGCCCACCTTGAATCACCTGCCTTCCCATTTTTAACAAGTGTTATGAATAGTTTTCTTAACAACATTCATGTGGGTTATACACCTCAAGCTAGTGTGGCTTAGGGAAACATACACAGCTATACACAGAACTGACTCAGATATTTAATTTTTGTTACACCCATAATAAAAATTATCTTACCGCTGCTAATCTTTGAGCATGGTATTCTGCTGCTGTGAAATATCTTTCTGGTTTTATCAGTTTATCAGTCATATTTGATACATACACACCAATTTTAGTCATCTGTGTGGATGTTGTATTTGTAGTCTGTTGAAGTTTTTTCCTCTGAAAAACTGTCTAAAATAAAAATTAAAAAACTAAATATCTACTATATACATATAAGTGGGTAAAGAGTATATTTTCCTATATATTTAAGTTAATTCTCTTTTATTATTTTAATAGCCAAATAATTCCTTAGAAGATTTTTACTTTAGAGAGGTCTACAGCACAACATTTGCTGATTTTATAGCTTCAAACACCCATATTAAAAGATAAAATATTACCTGGGTATCCCTACAAAACAAATTGCTTTTTTCAAGAATCTTTTTAGGTACAGTTTGTGTTCCAGCATTGTGATATTCTACTCCTGTTATTTTATGTCTGAATCCACCAAGAAATGGTTTGTGAAAGTCAGATTTTATAACCTCAACCGCTACTTCCTGGTACTGATCAATGCCTGAGGAGACAAAGCCAACAGTGAATGGAAGCTCAACTACGAAATGACTCAAAGACTTTAACTAAAAGAACTGAATAACTAACCAGTTTCCACTCTGACCGTTAAGACTTGAGAGGCATCGCTTAATCTGCCTATTCTTCTGACTGGATATAGATCTGGAAGTGAAGAGAAGATTTCCACTTGCACGACATCCTGTGCCTTAACTCCATGCTGTAGGAGAGTCTCATTATTTTTAGAAATCGTTCCTAAAAATGAGATAAAATTATAAGAAGTCTTGTGACAAAGAAATGACTACATGTACTCATTTTAAGGGGATGAAAACATCAAAGGTGCTTATATAAACACGTTGTTTAATTTTCAAATATTGATTGGAATCAAATACCAAGTATCGATGGAGTCCACTGCTTGCTGTAATGTTAGTAAGCTCCATAGTGGGAGAAGTTAGGTGGGACTCCTGAGCAAGACACCAGCATTACACGTAAAGCTACAACTCTCAACTCATCAGAAATTCAAACACATAAGAACCATGCAACTCTATTAACATTTAAGAATTAAAAATATTCTATAATATGAGAAAAATTATATTCTAAACACCAACTCTCTTAAAAATGACATGTTATACAAGCACAGGACATATCCGCATCAGGGAAAATCTGATTATTTTAATACCCACCCCTCCCTCCAGCAGAAAGTTTTTATACTCAGAATTCCAAAGAATCCCTTCTTTCTGTTTCTTAGCTCCACCATGCCAGGGTGGATTAAGCCTCAGTTTTGTGCTGGAAAAAGTGTCCATCACTTTATTTTTGTGTTGTATTGCTTCAAGTTCTACACCCTCACCATTGGCTTGTTCTATAATTTGACTCTGATTTTATTTCTCTACTTTAAAGCTTACAAAAATATATGTGTTACTGGCTACTGTTTGTGTCATGGGAACTTTATTGATAGACTCTATATCAATCTTCTAATGTATGGTCTTTCTAAATTACAATTAAGTATTAGAACATAACAAAGGTTTTGTTATTCTCATTCTTAGAAATGTGTCAGGTACCACTAGCTTTTTTTTTAGCTATGTTCAAGAAAATACAAAGACCTTGGAGTTTCAATTTCACACCCTAAATTCTTTTATTTTTCTGTTTTGTTCATTTATTTTGTTCTTTAGATTCCATATATATATATATGTAAGATCATATGGTATTTGTCTTTCTCTAATCTATTTCACTTATCATAATACCCTCCAGGTCCATCCATGTTCATATCCTACATTCTTAATTTAAAAAAATAACATGTTATATGGGTTTTGTGATAGGCTGAAATAATGGCCCCAAATTATGTTCATGTCCTAATCCCCAGAACCTATGAATGTTATCTAATATGGCATAAGTAACTGTAGATTTTAGTAAGGATTTTAAGATGGAGAGAGTATCTTGCATTACCCAGGTGGGCCCTAACTATAATCACAAGTGCCCTTATAAAAGAAAGGAAGAGGGAGATTTGACTACAGAGGAGAAGATATGACAAGAGCACAGATATGAAGATGGAGGAAGGAGCCACAAGCCAACGAATACAAAGACTGCAACTCTAGAAGCTAGCAAAAGCAAGGAAGCAGATTCCGCCCATAATCTTCAGAAAAATAGCCCTGTTGACACCTTGACTTTGTCCAAGTGAAAATGACTTAGGACTTCTTGCCTCCAAAATTGTAAGAAATAATGTGTTGCTTTAAGCTACTAAATGTGTGGTTAATTGTTACAACAGCCGGAGGAACCTAACACAGATTCCCAGAGTTCTCTTCATTCCTCTACTTGTTTCTCTACTAGGCTTAGACCCACCAAACTTGAACTCCAGTTCTAATACCAGAAGAAAGCACCTGTTCAAGAGAGTGGTGAACATAGCATCCACCTTTTTTATTATCACTACTGACATAAGCAAGCCTCTTGCCCAGTGGTGATGCCTTGTACTTACACACAAAGAAGAAAGATCATGAAGTGCAAAGAAAGAGATTCTCAGGTACCACTGACAAGCTACTCCAGTCGTAACGTGTTCTCTCCTCCAGTTTTGAACTTCGCCTTACAGTTAATGCCAAGCAGTCTCACATTCCCTTCTTGAAGTCACACTTGTATTTAAGTTCAGACTCTGCCACTCATTAGCTATGTGAATTTGCACAAGTTCCCTGCACTTTGGTTTCCTTCTCTCAAAAAAAGTTAATAAAAATAGTATCTACCTCAAAAGGTTGTTACATGGATTGAATGATAATGTGATAATGCAGGCGGAACATTTTGTAGAAGGAATAACACACAGTATATGCTCAATAAGTTATCATTATTACTATTTAAATTTCAGCTTTGTTTCCCTAATGAAGATTTAATAATAAGTTGTTTGAGTACACAAACATTATTACAGCATATTCATTACAATAGTTTTCAGAAAATAATTTTGAAACTGAACTGCTTGTTTTTCTCAGATTTGGCAAGGAGGAGGAACTAAGTAAGTGTGGCTTACTACTTTTTACTGCTTAGGATTTCCTCATACCAAAAAAAAAGTTATTTCCCTGGAAACTTTCTGTGGCACCTTTATAAATTTAATATGAGAGCTTCTTAAACTAAAATATTAGAATTTGTGCAAACATACTCGATAGAATTTTATTTAGCTATGTTAGTCCAGTTAATTCCATCACAAAGACTACATCTTCTCATATATGCACATCAATTCATAAAGCTAATATAAAATGGGCTACTTAATACTGCCCACAAAATATAAATAAACTTGAGTATCATGGGAATGTGAATTGACGTGAATGTATGACAATTGGTAGATAAACCATTTTCAGTCCTCATTTTATTCTGTCCATGCTTGTTCATCCTCACTCCCCACACACAGTTTTCTTCCAGCCACAATTAATTTCTTACAACTTCCCAAGAGTCTCAGTTTTTCTCACCTTTCTGGGACTTAGGACAAACACTACCACTTTTCTTAGATGAAGCTTTCTAGGATCTCCCAGTTTCTTTCCGCCCTGTTCACACAGTTTTTTGTCTATCTACATTAAAACATTTACACATTATGTGGAACTGTCACATGTATCTTTACTAGTCAGTAAACAACTTGAGAACAGGGATTTTTGCTTCATGTTTCTTTACATCTTCAGTTCTTAGCAAAGTATTAAAAACAAAGTGTGTCCTCAATAAAAATGAATTGAATGAATGAACGCATAACCACGATATCATGTGCAAACAGTAAATGTCAAGACAATTTAACAAATCAAAGATCTTGATTATTTACATGTAAAACTAAAGAAGTCTTGATAAGTTTTATGAACCTCCAAACTTACCTGCATATCTTATCTGAAGTATATCAGGTGGGATATTTAATAGGTTTGAAAAATGATCCTTGAGGTATTTAAAAGTGCTGTCAGTTTTAAAAGACATTACAACTTCCTGGCCCACGGGAAGAAGTACAGCTTTTACTACAGATTAAAAAAAAGAAAGAAAGAAAGAATCAGTCAAAAAGTAAGGGTCAGCAACCCACAGTCCACAAGCAGATAGAAAATTATGGAACAATTTTTAATGACATAGAATGCAGTTGCTTCTGCCATGTTCCCCCACTGCACCTCCAGGATGAGAGTTACTTTTCATTTTCTATGAGAAGTGAAAAGCATTCAGTTGTGATCTTTTCCTCTGAAACTGCTTTAGAATCTCAGGAGTTGGCATCAATGGTGAATACCTGCTGCCCCAACTCCAGCTCGAAGTCCAGATCTCCCTTCCATTCTCTGGCATGGGGATCAGTGCATACTCAGGATCACCTCCTCATGCAGAATGCCACAAGAAATGGAAAATAAAACTAAGCTGCTCTGAAAGATTCCCAATATGTGCTACATATTACTCAGCTCTAAACATAGAAAATGTCTCAGAAAACCAAGCACTTTCTGTAGGATTAGAAAGGGAGAGCCTGAGTGCCCGAGGGTGTCCTTGAACTTAGAAATGCATACTTTGTTCACATACCACTATTATCCATCAGTAAATCAGTGCGTGGCTGTGAAGTTAAGAAAAACCAATCGAGACATTTTCAAAGAAAATTTTCTTTTACCTTGCAACCACAAGAGATATCTAATACTAAGTCCATTCTTTTTCCTATAATTATTTATGTCTATAGTTACCAAAATGCAAAACAGGAAAATCATTGTTTTATAAATATCTAGAATAACTATTCACAAATCTACTTTTCAAAAGAATGGACATTATGTGGCTCATTCCCAACTTTATAAAATAGGAAATCAAGACATTAAAAATAAAGAAAAACTTTATATTTTTATTAGTTACATTGTATTTTAACATTATATATTATATACTATATATTATGCATTATGTTATATATAATTTATGTTACTATAAAATGATTATCTGTTCACACATTATAGTAATGAAATATAGTATTTAAAAACAATTATTATGGGGTCAACTTTTTTTTATATCCAGACTTTATATTTTAATGGAGATGTAATAACTAAGATGGAGTACAGAGTGCACCCTATAGGCCAAAAAAGTTGTGTATGTTTAGATGCCTGTCACAAGTTTTCATAATGTCAAATCAGACATTTATCAGTAACCTAGGATGAAATTCAGCTAGGCACTGTTGATGCTAAGGTTCTTAGAACTTGTTAAAATTTGTTTTCAGAGTTCTCTGTCAATAAAGAGAACACTTGCACGTATGTTAAATTATCAAAAGGCTCTTTTAATTATTTTGTGAATTCAAAATTCAATGATAAATTTAAAAATTTTCATATCTGTAGCTTCTTAAGCTTTGGGGGAGGGGAGGTGTGTTAAAGAGTTGTGAGCCTCAGGAACTACAGGGCCAAGACAACTTTTTAAAAAATCACCATGTGTTTGTTATAAACTACAATATCAGGGAATCACAGAAATATCAAAAATAGAGCCCAAATTTATACTGAATAATGAAATGGAAGAATAACAGCTTTAATTAGGTATAATTGGGCTTGATTAATTTCTTCTCCTTCTACCTTGTCATTCTTTACTTATGTGGACACACCATACAAGGGTAAACTACCCCACTGGAACCGATGCTACATTTTACCAGCCAAACTAAGCTGCTGTTATTGTTAACTGATGGTCCATGTTCTCCATCTTGTGGATGGAAACTCTCTCAAAACTTGTGGACAAGGGGAAGAAGGAGCAGTCGCTTAACCATACCAGTAGAATGGTTCTCTGTGTAACCATCTCTTTGTGGCTCCCCCTGTGCCTTGTTACCAACAATGCAGTAATAACTTCCATATGCCATCAACATTATATCTTTAAAATTAACTTATAAGAAAAGACAATGATTTTTATGAAGCTAAGTATAAGGTAGCATTACACAGAAATTTGGAAAGATGTAAAAGCACCATGAACTGCGTACTGAGCACTGGATATGAAACTAGGAAACATGGACTCAATTTCCCATCCCACCAACTGCTAGCTCTGTACAATTAAATCCAAACTGCATGCAAAAAAATTACAATTATACTCAAGAATCTGCCTACCATTTTTCAAGATCATCAAACATTTTTAAAACCTACTTTATTTGGGAAAAGCAGATAAACATCCATTTAAAATTTAAAGATGTTCATTAATTTAGAGAGAGTAGATACTGCAGAATAGACAAGCTTCCCACATAATTAAGAGATTCAAGTGGTACAGCTGGAGAAGGTTGATGGACAGAGAAAGGGAAAGTAACATCAAGTATAAAACAAATCTTCAAGCAAAAACAAACAAGAAAAAGCCGCTATTCTTCAAAATGAGGAAAGCAAAGAGCCTGTCTTCCCTAGGTAATACCTGTTGCTAAAGAATCTTGCATTGATGTTTTCAGGGACTCCTTTACAGCCTTTATTTTATCCAGAAATTTCAGATAAGGATCACTTGAATACTGTTTGGTTGACTGCACTGCACTATCAAATTCAGATGGATACTGCTGTTCTTCGTGTGTTGGAGAATCCAAAACTTGTTCGGGTGATATAATCTCTTCCACGGGTTGTTCTTCATTGTTTGGTTCCAGGTTTGAAGTGCTCTTGTCATTCTGATCTTCGACAAGTGTTTCATGGTCGCCATCAGAAGGTTCCAGTACAGATTCATTTTCCTCAATTTGATCTGCCTCTTGTGAGGGAGCTGGAATGTTGATCGTCTCATATGTACCATCACCTTCTGATGCATCGAGAGCATTCTGAGCATCAAATTCTTCCTCCTCTTCAGACATTTTCCTGAATTGAGAAAAATAAACATGTTTACTATATGCCAAATATCAAAAACCTACACCAAATATCAAATTCATTGCTTGAATGCTATAATGTTCATAATGTACTATAATTTTGCTCATTTTTAAAAAATACTATCTTAGTAATGTCATCAGGTAAAAACGTCAGTGAATTTTTAACAAAAATACCATTGAAAGTAAAAATGCATACAAAAAACAGAACCTCAAAGGACAATTAATTTGAGAGATATCTTCTGTGATGAATATATTAAAAATATTTTAAATAATTTTTAAAATGTTTATCCCTCTGGTGACCAAATCAAAGTTGTGATGGAAACAAGGAGCAAATAGCAAGGAAAAAATCACCTGGGATCTTGATGAACAAACCATACAACTAGGGAGAAATCTAAGGAATCACCCTGCAACAGCAGAAGGTAGGAAAGGGCGAGGATGTGGGGCTGCCCGGTCCCATGTTCTCGCCCCAAAAAATCACCCTGCAATGGCAGAAGGTAGGATGAGTGGCTGAGTGAGACAGAGTCTACTGCAGCGGCAGATGCCTCTTAAAGGGGTTAAATCCGCGAGTGGATTTTCAAGGTGACGGACCTGCTTGCTCTGAGCACCAGTACTGACTCGGCTCTGCAGGGGACACCAGGGACTTACAGGGAGACACTGTCGGAGTGAGGGCCGAGGTGAGACTCACTCGTATATACAGAAGTGCTGGCGGTATCCATTGTTCCCTGTTGAGCTCTTCCCACACCCAGTGCACCAGACACAGCGCCACCATAGCTGTGCCTTCAAGCTGGATAAGAGGTTGCTCTGCCCAGAAGATTCCCCCTCCCCCAACTCACCTCCCTACCCAAGCCACATCCAGGTGTATTCTCAGGGAGTCAGGTGCTCCTTGCTGAGCAGCACCTAGACTCACACTGGAGGCAGCTGGCCTCGGTTTCTGGTGTGGCCTTTTGAGGCAACTATAAGCACAGCATCTGTGGATTGCCTGCTGAATCTTAATAGGTGGCCCTGGAGGGGCAGAGGCTTGGGCTAAGTTTGGCCTGTGGCTGAACTCCTCTCAGGATTGTGCCACTGGAAAGACACCTACTTCACAAATCGTCACTAATAAGACTGGGAGACTTAGGCGCTTTGCTTAGCACATAGGAACAGACATGGGGAGACAGCTGAAATGGGAAGACAAAGAAGCAGAAACCATATGACAGAACAGAATGGAGATCCAGATATAATGGAGTCAAGTAATCTAACAGATGCAGAGTTCAAAATAGTAAATTTTGGAAAATGTAGAGAACTTCAACAGAACTTTAAAGAGATAAAAAAAACATAAAAATGGAAATGGAAATTATAAAAGGAAACCAGTCAGAAATGAAGAACACATTATCTGACATGAGAAGTATATTAAATGGAATAATCAAAGTGCATAAAGTATCAAATACCCTATCTAAAGGATGGAAAAGCCAAGGGCACTAAATCAGAATGGCAAGAGATAAGATGCCAAGACTATAAAAATAATTTAAGGAACATATGGGACACTATTAAGGGTTTAAATAGCTAATCTGTGTAACTGAAGAAAATCAAGATGTTGAACAACTGTTTGAAGAAATAATGATGGAAAACTTCTCTAACCTGGTGAAGGAAATGGACATAAAACTCAGGAAGCTCAGAGAATTCCAAAAATCAGGGATCCAAAGAGGCCTACACCAAGATTCATCGAAACTAAAATGTCAAAGGTTAAATACAAAGAAAGAATATTAAAGGCAGCAAGAGAAAAACAAATAATTACATTTAAGGAAACACTCATAAGACTAGCAGCTGAATTCTCAAAAGAAACTATGCAAGGTAAAGGGCTTGCCAAAAAATATTCGACAAGATGAAGACCCAGGATCTACAACTAAAAATACTTTATTCAGCAAAGCTATCATTTAGAGTTGAAGGACAGATAAAGAGCTTCCCAGACAAAATAAGCTTAAAGGAACAAATCACCACCAAGCCAGTATTACTGGAAATGTTGGAGGGACTTCTTTAAGAAGAAAAAATACAAAAGATTCACTTCAGATTAAAAGACACACACAGACTAAAAGGAAGGGGATGGGAAAAGATACTGTTTTGATAGACCTAGAAGGTATTTAAGTCACACAGAGAAAGATAAAAAAGTGTATAATTTCACTTATATGCAGAATCTAGGAATAAAAAGAACAAACTAATCAAAAACAGATTCACAAATATAGTGGACAATTTGATGACAAACAGAGGGGAGAGGGATATGGGGGCTGAAATAAGGGTGAAGGGTTAAAGAAATACAAATTAGTAGCTGATGGATGGTCACGGGGATGGAGAACATGGCACAGGGAATGCAGTTAGCATTAATGCATTGGCTAAGTGAAGGGCCAGAAGAGAGAGGGAGCTATTGGGAGAATTGTTTTATGAACTATATAGATGTCTAACAAATGTACTGTATACTTGAAACTAAAATAAGATAAGGATATGAAAAATATAAGAGATTAAGAGCCATGGAAAAGAGAAAGTGTAGCATATTTTTCTGCTAAGTATATATCTTGCTGTGAGCTAAGAATGCATTTGTATTGCTAAAATAAAAATAAATAAATAAAGAATATGCAACAGAGATTGCATGTGACCTGTGAAACTCTTTTCAAAAAAAGTCTGCCAGCCCCTGATCTAGCATATGGCAAACTGGAGTCCCTGAAGAAAACAGAAAGGTGAAAGAAAGAAAATATTTTAAAAGGTAGTAACTGAGAATTTCTTCAAACTGATGAAAAATATGGAGCCACAGATCCAGGAAATACAATATGAATATATACCTAACAAGATAAATAAAAATAATTCATAGTCATATAGATGGTAATTAAATTACAGAATAACAAGGACAGATAAGGTCTGGAAAGCAAACGGTGATATGGGACATACATATCTACTGCTCTGAATCATATTAATTTGCTGACATTAATACAAAGGGAAGAAACGTAAAGAAACTGCAGATTTCTCATCAAAGAATAGAAACCAAGGCAACAACAAGATAGCTATCAACCTAGAATTGTGCATCCAGCAAAACTATCTTTTAAGAAAGATAGAGAAGCATTTAGAAATAAGTTAACATCAAGATATCTTTTCTAAAGGAACTTCTAAAGGATACATTTGAAGGAAGAAATGGACCCAAGGAAGTCCAAAGTGCAAGAAGTGATCGAATAAATCATAAACATAAGGGTAGACTCAAATAAATACTGTCAACACAAAATAACAGAAAATTGAAATATTAGACAAAATATGTAACAGAGAAGAGAAATATGAGAATAAACTATTCTCAAAAACTTATACTGTTTACAAAATTGAAGAATGTGATATTCTTAACCTTCAACATTATTATATTAAATATGCATAGTTAAATTTCAAGTTCAACAAATAAAAAAAACTAAAATTAAGTTTTGACATGTAATACAAAAGGACAGAAAGTAAAATGAGATAAAACTGAACGGAAACTCAATTTTTAAAAAATTCAAGAAACCTAAGCTCTCATTCACATAAAAAAGAAACCTTTTTGGTTATTTTCTCCCATAACAGAGTTTAATGGCCTGATCAGAGAGAAAGTATCATAAAGTAGCCCTAACTCCTAGCAATTTACTCATCTGCCCTTTTTGGAGAGTCTGAGGTAATGCTCTTATTTTTATCTGGTTGGTCATCTTCCAAATCAGCAATGGCAACAAAATCTAGAACATCTGCTCTTCAAAAAACAAAAAGAATAAAAAGACAAACCATAGAGTAGGAGATAATATTTTTACAAAATTCATATCTGATCAAAGATTTGTATCCAGAATACAAAGATTTGTATCTAGAACTCTCAAAATTCAATAAGAAAAAAAATCAGTAAAAAAAATGAGTAAGAGAGTTCAATAGATATGTCACCAAAGAATATATCCAGAAGTCAAAATAAGCATGGCCAGGACTAGGCTAAGACAAGTCTGGTGTCTGCACTGCTCAACACACACTCTTGAGACTGAGAATAAATGCCTCCTAAAATTTTGGACTTAGCTGTCTCAATTGCCTCACTACTCCTGACCTTGAGAACAAGTACATGAAATGATGGGCAGTGTTATTAGTCATTAGAGAAATGCAACTTCAAATCACAATGAAAATCCACTATACACCTATTGAAATAGTTAATATATTATTTTAGCCCAACAATATTAAGATCCAGTGAGAATGAAAACAAGTAGCTTTTAGAGTTGATGGTGAAAATGAAAATTGGTACAGAATTTGGAATAATTATTGGGCAGTTTTCTGACAAAATTAAATACATATTTATCCTAGGATCCAGCAGCAATCTGTGTCCTTTACCCAAGTAGGATGAAAAACTACATTTACAAAAAACCTGTACACGAAAGTTCAGAAAGTCTCTATTCTTAATCACCAAAGGTCTGAAACAACACAAATGTTCCTTAGCTGATGAATGGATACACATACTGTGATACATTCATAAAATAGAATACTACTCATCAATAAAAAGGAATAAACTTAATACACACAACAATATGGATGAATCTCGAATTACGCTAAGTGAAGAAGCCAAATCTACAGGCTACATACTGTCTGGTAAGTGAAAAAGTAAAGCTGTTGGTGCATAAATTCAGGAGTTCCCAGGTGAAATCCGAAACTGCCCGCCTGCCCCTACACGGAGGGAGAGACTGAAAAAAAAGTGGCAGACCATTCCAGATAGTAGCATCTAGTACAGTGAGCAACCTCCAACGAGAGAGAAGGTAAGGATACTCTGATTACCCAGTCCAGTTCGAGGGTCAACACAAGGTCACACCCTCTACCTCCAAAAGCACAGACCATTAGGTACAATGTTTCAGGTACTACTACATATTTGCACATGTACAGAATATCTCTCGAAGGTGAACTGGAGAACGGGGCAGTGGGGGAGTAAATGGGTGGAAGGCAGATTTTCAGTTTATTCTTTTACTGTTTAGATTTTTTAAATTTATATTCATGTATTATCTAACCAAAATTAAATGTTTTAATCTTAAAATTCGTTTTAAAAGAAATAGCAGTTTCTATTATGATTGCATGCAAAAAAAAAAATCCCCCTTTCACTACAAATGCATTATTTTCTTGATAGATATAAAATGTTAGTGTAGGTAGTAAGGAAGGATCCAGTTTTGTCTTCTACCAAATAGACATGTTATTTTAAAGTTTTTTAAGAAGCAAAGGCCATGGGTGGAGAGGCGAGTGCCAGTGAGGAAAGACAATGGTTACCACAGACTACTAAATGTTTTCTACTGCCATACATCTTGTTTCTATACTATTACCGTGAAAAGCACGGCGGGTGGGGGGCTGCGGGGAGCGGGGGGAGGTGTGCCTCCTAGTTCGATGCTGCTGTTTCTGAATCCCAAATCAGAGATTCGGAGCCAGAAATGGAACCAAGAAAGAAGGGAAGCTTTGCACGGCTTTGAAAGTAAAGGTAGAACATTCCCGACCGCCAAGCAGCCCACAGAGCCCAGGAGGCATAAGCGCCTGGCACATAGTCCTCCAAGTCCAACGCTGTAGAGTCACTGGCTCAAGGCCGGTCCAAGGGTTGGGCCAGAACCTGTCCTCCTACCTAAGAAATGCAGCGACTCAGGTCGAAGTGGTTCCTTAGGCTCCCAGAAAGTAGCATCCGCGCTTGCTGCTGTTGCCGGCAGTATCCTAGCAACGACCACAGCATCGCCTCCTCCAGCCTCAACACCGCTCCCGCGAGAGGAGGCGGTTTCCGCGCTGGAAAGGAAGGCCAAGGAGGGGAGGAGCGGAGCCTGGGGGATCGAGGGGGCGGGGCGATCTGAGGGGCGGGGCGAAGCAAGGGGCGCGGAGAGTTGTTACCTACTCGTTAGATCTTAAGGTGACTGGACTCTAACCACTCTCCAAGGTTCCTTTTACACTTGTGAAAGGGAACAGTTCTCCAAACCAAACACTGAAAGCAATTTACTCCTATAGATATGAAAAAACAGGGTTATAGAAAATATAACTGAAATGAACAGTGACAAAGGAGAACGTCGTACAACAGTAGGTACCTACTGACTTTTGTTAAATTTATAACGGCTCCCAACTTCCTGGCATATAAAGAGAATAGGGGGACAGGAGCTATTAAATAAGACCTTTTTTAAGGGAGGAGAAGAAAGCTTTTAATCATTGAATTATAAGGGTGGGTTTTTTTTCTATCACTACAAATTCTCAAATTGAGAGGGTTTTTAAAGAATGGGGGGAAAGGATCATTTCTGTTCCTATTGCAAATGTGGTAACAATGTGTCTATCTCATAATATTAGCTAATTTACTAAGTATTATGTTACTAAGCACTATATATTTCTAATTTAATCCTTTGGTAATTTTATTAAGGAAAAACTGATTAGCTCCATTTTACTAACCAGGAAAGTAAGGTCTAGAGAGGTTTAGTAAGGGATCCAGGATTAAATCCAGCAGTCTGACTCCAGAACCTCAATTTTAAACCACTATTCTACACTTCATTGTTTGATTTAATACACTTAGCTATTTAAAAATGGTGTAAGATTAATAAAATTAAAATTTTTGTTATATATACTACAGGTCCACTCCTTCATAATGCTGTCTTCATTTCTTTATATCATTCTTCTGACATTGTGTTATCTCTCAATAACTTCCTGTCTACTTTTTCAGTTTTCATCCTATTTTAAAAAGTATATTTATGACTAGAACAATATAAAATATATCTCTCCAGATAAAAGTCTTTAATAATGGCTTTAAAATAAAGCAAATGCATTTAAATCACTGCATGAATCCACATATTTATAAAGAGCAGAGAAAAAAGAGAAAAAGGAACATTCAGATAAACATTAGGGTTAGTCTTTCATGGGTAAATCAGGTACAATAGGAGGTGTGAAGACACGTGCTTCCAAACACTCCCCACTCCCATCTCCAAAATCATAATGTATCTTAATTTTATTAGTAATGAGAATTACACTGGTTTTAAACACTCACCTTTCTGGGTCTCTCTCTGCTTTAAAATTTATCATCCACAGCCCTCCACATTAGGAACAGTAAGAAAAAAAACTGGGTTTAGATATGACCAGAGATGGAAGAAAGAAAATCTGATGGTAGAGAACTTCATAGTGTAAAATGTGACTAGAAACCTAGTATTATTCATGTTTCACTTATAGTGTGCTGTGAAGATGATCTTATACAACCATATAAGCCTAACTTAATTGGTAGGCTTCCCAGGTAATCCATTCTGGTTATTAGCACATCAAAATTACACACACACACACATTGTCGTTATTTGGTTAAAGATAAATGCAAGCTGAAAACAACCAATAGGAAAGACTCCATTCTAAAAATGGAAAAGTAATTTTACATTTTCTATTTATTTTTCACAATAAACCTATACATTTTCTCATGACTTATTGCCCAAAATGAGTTATCTTTATTCATGAAACATCTACCTTTATTTCAGCCTTTATTTATAAAGATTTCTTTGAATGTTTTTATTTTTACAAAGATGCCACCTAGTGGCTTTACGAAATCAAGCATTTCAAAGTATTTCTCGTTATTTCAGGCTACAATGTGTTTTGATATAAATGAATGAATTAGAAAAAAAATAGAATAATTTAGAAGAACAAGGATTTAAAATTATGCTTTGGTAATTATCTATGTGGATTAAATTTGGATCATAATACCTCATAAAGAAAATGGAAATACAGATAGTATTTCCAGTCTCTTTTCTATAACTATAGGGGACTGATGTTATTGAAATTCAGGATTTTCCCATTTTTGAAAGGTGATATGGGTGAAGACTGTATATTCTGTGACACTTTCAGTGGGTTTGGAGAAGTAGAATCAGAGAAGCATAATCAAATAAATTAATGTTTGCAGCAAAATAGATTCACATTCACATTAAAGTGGGATAAAGGCCACTAATAGTCTTTTGTCAATTCTGGTCAGATTTTACTTCATTTACTTAAGTCATGAAAAAAAATTCTGTTTTCAAACACTTTTGGAGTTTGTAATTTAGATAGGAAATTTTGAATGTTTTACCTCGAGGAAATGAAGTAACCCTTACGTTAAAAATAAATAAAATGAAATATTGTCATAAAATAGTAATGTTTATCTTTAGAAACGCCTACAAGGTTCACTTGAAAAAAAATATTTCAAGATCATGAGAAATCCCTCCCAAAAATCTCTGCAACGTTTTCATTTATAGTTATATTCAGAAAGAAGCTATTCTACCATAAATTATATTTAAGTACATTGCAAAAAATTAGCTAATGTAAACCTAAGGATCTGTTTGAAAATGCATTATTAGCAATGCTTGGCAAGATAAATTTAAATTCTCCAGCACACTCATAAAAAAAATTTTTAACCTTTTCTTTTTTTTTTCATTTCTATGTAAAATGTGTCATGTCCCCTTTCCTGTCCCTGTGTTTACGGAAGCATGGGTTGAGATGGCACCATTCAACCGAGATCCTGTGTTTGACTCTTTTGAGCACTGTCAAACCTAATTAGACATTTAATATGAATAAGAAACAAACTTTCATTAAGACTTTGGGATTTTGGAGTAGCCTATGCTAATTCACTACTTTTCTCACTACTTTCTTTCACTAACTGGTTTTAGCTTCTCTCTAAATACATACTTTTGAATAAGTTTCTTCAGTACCCACTAATAATTCAAATCCCATATCATACCCCCACTTTGATTTCTTGTAAATTCTATTTAAAATAAACCTCTTCATGTTCCTCTAAACCAAACTCTTATCTTCTCATTTACCTTTTTTTTTTTCAGAGTATTACTATTATGATAGATTGCAATCCCATTGAGTACTGAGTTTTAAAGGAAATTCTGCCCTCAGATGCAGAACACTCAGGGTTCAGAACTTGGAACTTTACTCAAGACTCCAGAACACGTTTGCATACCTTTTTTTTAACTTCTGTTTCTCTACATAACTATGGAGGCTGGGAAGAAAAATAAAAACTGATATTAGCCTACAAGCAAGAGTTTTCTTATGCAGAATGCTGTTATTTTCTCTCTTTGAAAAAAGAAACTTGAAGGCTGATATAAATGACTGGGGAACTGCAACAAGAGCTCCAAAGTCTACTTTGCAATGGGAGAACATTAAGGACTTGCAAGAACAGAAGATCTTGGCTTCTGAGAATAGTGAAACCAAACTCTTAAGACTTCATAGGGAAGTTCCTGGATAAATGGAAGAACACAGACTATCTGGAACACCATCTTGACGTCCAAAGTAATTAGAAAAACTGGCCCCACGGGAATTCTGCCTGGAAAGCCCGCTGAAGCATCAGGTGAAGAGATTTAACTTCTTGAGGCAAAATAGCAAGTCTTCCAATTGTGGTAGTTCCAGGCCAGAATCTTGACCTCCATTTGACAGAAGATAGGCTTTCCTTTTTATCTAGGAACCTCATCTTCGTTGTTGTGCTTGAAAATAAAAATGCTTTGCATTATAATAACAACAAAAAAAGTTCAATTAGCTTCACCTCTCTAACTACACTTTAAGATTAGAAAAGGAAATAATCAGAATAAGCTTCTTTCATCCCCCAGTTCTAAAGAAAATGCTGGGGGAGGGAGAGAAAAACAGAGAGTGAAGGGACACAGTGAAACCTGAGGCCTGGTGGCCCATGCATGCCACTAATGGCATCATGTTCTTTCTATTCAGATGACAGACTACTTCAACTTCTCCTGGTGTAAAAAGGATGGCGACTCTCAGAGCTGAGCAAATTGGTACAAGTTGGTGCTACATATCGCATTTGCCCAGGACAGTCACGGTTTATCAGTTATCCTTATGAAATTATAAATACTTCCTTTCACTCTTAAAATCATTACGGGTTGAATAAAAAAAATCATATGGTTATCCAGATATAAAACATTTTCACACCAAAGGAAAGAATGCCCAGAAATTTGAAAATTCTGCACTCCATCCAGATAGGTGAAACTGAGCATCGATTTGCCATTTTTTTTTTTTTTACAAAGTTCAAATTGATTAGCTACTTTTTCTTTTGAAAAGTCTGGAGTATGATAATTAATTTGAATAAAACATATGAGGAGCCTAGGGAGAATTGAAATGGGCCATTTTGAAAATAATTCAAATTAGTCTGGAAGCCATTCAGCAATGCTGAAGATCTTTTAATAGAATTTAATTTCCAATTGATCAGGAAAGCTTAATCTGAAAGTTTATAGGGAGCAACTGGTAAACATTGATGGGGTAAAGAAAATTGAGTGTAAGGTTGTTTTGGGCAGTTAGAATGGCAGTAAATGTAAACGAATGATGGACCACATTGCAATGCCTTTTAGACACCTACCCCATTAGCTTCCTGTGATCCACGTGAATATTTTCACAAGAAATGAAATCTTGTTTACTACTTCTGTTCATATTCGTTCTTTATTGGTACTTTGACAGAAAAAGTCAAGAAAGCGGGATCTAGGTTCTTTTGGTGCAGCCCATACAGTACATGCAGGAATGACAGCGTCATATGCATTCATAAGGAAAAATATAATGGTTAGGAGCCTGAGTTCTGGAGCAAGGCTGTCTGGGTTCAAAATGTAGCTCCACATCTTACTAGTTAGGTTACCCTGGGTATGTTTATTATGCCATTTTTTTTGCCTCTCTTTCTCAGGATCCCCATATTGTACAATTGCAGCATAGCACTACTCACTGGTTTCTGGTTTCTGGTTTCCTTCTCTGGAAAATGGAGATAATTTGCAGGATCTCCCTCTTAGAGTTGTAGTGCAGATATAACGAGTGAAATTAGCCAAGTACTTAGAACAGTACCTGGCAAACATTAACAAACATTACCTATTATTATTATCATTACTTTATGACTAAGACCCTGCCAGAACCTGCAGCTGGGGAAAACCACCTTGAGCCACATCCTCCAGCCTATAGAAACAATGAAGCAGACAGAACCATAGTTGCAGGAGATAAGCAGGCCCAGGGAGTTTCTAAAGTCATGCATGCGCATTAGTTAAAAAAGGTGTCCTATAGTCATTTCCCTCATTATCATAGTAAGAAACACTCTCCCCTAAGTGGAGATTAAGATGCTAATGAGACATGCTACCCAGGATACAGCATATTCATACAAGGAAAGACCAGTCTCAACATACTTTGGGAGAGAAAAAGAAAAGAGTAAGGGGTGGTCCCCAACCCCAAAAGCCTATACAACTCCTGGGGAATCACATCCATTCTCTTTCAGAGTGACTCCCTTAGTGCATCAAGTTTTCACTTTAATAAACTTTTCTCTCTGCAAAAGTTTTACCCACTCTCTTGATTTCCTGAGAGGGGCAAGGACCCCTGTGCCGGAAACACTGTTACTATTCCACAACTAGTATTTATAATGCAGACATTAATAAGGTCCCCTTTTATTAAGAGCCACAGGAGCTCTGTTGGTGAAATACATACAATGCCCAAGAACAATGGGAGAAGTGGGGCTGAGAGTATGACAGAGGCACATCAAACCAGCTTTCTGTTTCTATGTGCCCAAAGGACTGAAAAAAAAATGGTTGGTCAGTAAATTAGTTTGAAAGCATCTATGCAAACATGCTTTAGGATCATATTATTTTCTTACTAAATCTGATGTATTATATAGTAAAGCAAATGTTTAGAACTGAAAAAGAAGTTATAAATCACAAATTCTACTTCTTTTACAGAGAAGAAAATAGGCCATCCTGAGAGGCCTCCCCTAGTCACTGAGTTCATGATGGCACTAGAACCATGGGAATGAGAACCCCTGGACTTCTGACTTTCCCACTTCCCCCACAGCTTTCTCTTAGGCTGACTACTAAAAGTTAACTAAACCCACCTCATTAATATTTACTTAGCTTTCAATTTACAGCTCTGTAAGAGGAAAAATATATTGGAAAAAGGAAAAATACAATTTTTTTCTCATTCTGAAAATTCTAAGATTCTGCTTTGCCACAAGAAATACACACACACACACACACACACACACACACACACACACACCCACAAAAGTACTATCTTTGAAGTTAAGAAATATCAAATTTAACAGAGTATTTAGAAATAACAGAGGCTAGGAAGAAAAGATGAGGACACACGAAAAGTAATTTTATTTTGTTTAACCTTAAGCTTGTCAACTGCTTCTTTGCTTAAACAGCACTTATCTTTGTTTGATACCCTTCTGCACTCACACTAGAAACTCGGTGAAGACTACTTAGTGATTCCACTTTGAAATTATAACTATACAACTAAAAAGATGTCTGCTAGATATACCTTAGGAATTTTTATCTCTTCGTTTACAAAAATTCTCTTTCCTGATGTAGTTTAGTTAATCAAGAAAACTAAAGGCTAAGGGCCAGAAAGCCAACTGCCTTAAATGAGACCAAAAAAGAGTTTTTCCAACTACCACTATAAGAAATCCTTTCAAATATCAAGTCAATTTCCTCAACTATACAATGAATTCTAATTTAATGGTTTTTACTGTTACTTCATTTTAAAACAATAACCTATAAATTTGTTTAAGCAATAACAATGATTAAGGACCTTTTCTAGGTTTATCAGAATTAAAAACAATTAAATAATATGAAGATACAACTAAAAATATTTCACCTATCAAACATGGCCTCTTCATTGAAATCTATAGAAATTTTTCCAATTAACTTTCAAATTGTCCCACAATTGCCATCTAAAAAAAATCTTCTAAATAATTTGAATGCTTTACAAACCAAAACTGATTCAGAAGTCTCCACTACATAACTGCCAATTTTAAAAAGTCTCCTAAAATATGTTCTATGTCAGTTTTCTTGATAAGATATAAATAATATGGAAATTTTTGATATAATAAAACATTTAATTACATCAGTTTCCTGTCAACACACAAGTCATTTAATGATGATTATATCGGCCATTTCCACTGGTTGGCAGGAGGCTCTTCCACTAAAGGCTCCCATGGTTTCCATTGTACCATTTTTCTTGCCAGACTTAGTTCATTTTCAGCCTGTTAATAAAATTTTTAAAAAATATCATGATTATACTGTTTAATAGATATTATCATGGCTAATAACCGAACTACAACTCAACAGAACTACTGTTTTCATATTAATACCTAACAAGCTGCTCTACTATCAAATGTTGAACATTATTAATTAAATTACCTTACTTCTCACAGCTACACAATCTCCATGACTCAGAAAGGATAGCATTTGATTTCTTCTATTTGGTTAAAACTTAATATTAGAGTGTTCAAAAGCTTAGTTGGTGAGTTTTCAATATTGTGTTTCACTATTAGACTACAAATTCTTTGAGGATCAGAAGTGTGTCTTCTTCATCTACTGTCAACAGCTTTCAAACTTTATCTTACCATGCATGGCCCACAGTAAAAAAAAATAATAATTACTAAGGGATCCACTATATACACATATAACTCAAACAAAACTAAAAATATCATTACCTTTACTAGCTGTGATACACTCTATTTTCTATTGTAATAATAATAATTATTATTATTATTTTTTTTATATAATGCCTACAGCACCTGGTCTTCCTAGGTGGTCTCCAATCCAAGTACTAACCAGGCCTGACCCTCCTTAGCTTCCAAGATCAGACGAGATTGGGCACATTCAGGGTGGCATGGCCATAGCCGCTACTGTAGTTTTTTAATACTAGTTATAACTCACCTGATTTCATGACCCACAATCACTTCAAACCACAGTTTATAAAAGTTTTCTATGTAATGTAAAATATAATAGGTGCAAAAAAAATTTTATTGGTTGAGTTGTTTCCTTAATCAGATTATGTTACATTTAATTTTTCCTTTCAAACACAATTTACAACATATTTAACAAATATATTTTAGGTATCTTTTTATTTCACTTTTCTTCTACAACAAAAAGACCTATGACAACTCTGGCCAATTTAGACACTGTTGAACACTTGTCAGGATGTCAGGGAGAAATTCAAAGACAAAATAAATGCTTAGGTTCTATCAGAATCTATAATCATAAAATTAAAAGGCAATGCCTCATTTATTTCAGTGGCGCAAAACAGCCAATTTACGTTTAGCAGTAACAGTCTAAACATAAACAATAAGTTAAAGAGTAGATTAATGGAAATCTGGGAGTAGAGTTACTTATTAATGCTGACATGAGAAAACTGTATAAATACTAATTTAAAATACCCCTTATGGTGGCCATCTCTCTGACTGCCCTTTGGCCTTGATCTTTTGACAATCCATGCTTTCTTTATGCCCCAAGGCATCATTCAATGTGGGGAGGGTATCTACATTGAATATCATGAAGTCAGTTTTATTTTAAAAAGCTGGACCCAGTTGACCATTCCCTCTTCTTTGGCTTATAACACACTGTCCTTTCCTCATTTCTTTTAGTATCCCTCTAGAAATGGACTATCCAACATGGTAACCGCTACCTACACTTGAAATGTAGCTAGTTTAAAATCACTTGTACTGCAAGTATAAAATATACACCAGGTTTTAAAGACAATATAAAAAATAATGGAAAATATCTCAATATTTTTTATATTGTTTCAATTATAAAATCTTAGTTACATAATTGCATGATATATTAATGTATCAACTAAAGTAAAGTCATGATCAAAGTAAAAACAGGTAGAAAAGAAAGAAAAATAGGAAGAGGACAATAATAAGTCTGCAGCAAGTTCCCGTAACACTACATCTAGTACCATAGTCGAATAGAAAGGCTAGGAAAATAGCCCTTTGAACAGCATACATTAACTGAAAGCTGTTTGAATGCACCATTCCTTTTTTAAATTTATATTTTTATTTTTCCAATTATGGTTAGCATATGGTATTATATTAGTTTCAGATATACAACACAATTATTAGACATTTGTATAACTTACACAGTGATCACTCTGATAAATCCAGTACCATCTGACACCACATAGGTATTATAATATTACTGACTATATTCCCCATGCTATACGTCCCCATGACTATATATTTTCTAATTAACATTCTGTACCTCTTAATCCCCTCCCCGCTTTATCCATCTCCCCACCCCTGATTCCTCCTTTAACAGAGCCATCTAAAAATGTTTTTGCATGTTACATCTGTTGGTGAAATACCTCCCTAATTCCCAATACTATATATTTCCTTTCATTTGTCCTTTGATAAAAGGCAAGAAAACTTAAGAAGACTGACATGAAAAAGTGTAAAAATTAAATAAAATATAACTGAATATTCATAAGACCCACATAAGGGGAAGACATGGAGAGAGTGCAGGGGGAGGTGACTTTACCAAATAAAAAAACTAAAAACCTCTATATATGGGAGAAGATATTCAATTGAAGTCAAAAGGCAAAAAATGGACTAAAAGAAAAAAATGTAAGAACAACAAAGCAAAAGTTTAAGGTTAATATCTTTTATTTTTAAAAACAGTTGAAAATCTGAGAAAAACACTTGAAACAAATGAAGAGTAAAAATATTAATAATTAATAAAACATGAAAACTAAAAACATATTTTAAAAGTTTTACCTTACTAGTAATTCAGGAAAAAAAAATGTACAACTAAAAAAAAAGAAAGCGGGGGCATCACTTCCCCCAATTTAATTAAAAATTATAGATACGAAAACGTAAAAGTATTTGTAAAATTTTTCAAATAACAGTGATATTGTGTTACCAATTTGAACTATATTAAGGCCAACAAGAACATGATGATTAAATTCAAAGGGTATCAAACCTACCAACGGAAGCCTCATAAATTCAAATTATAATCAATGATATTTAACTGACATATACATTAGAAGTATTTTCTATCTGTGATTACTCTTAAGAGTTGATGAGTTGATACAAACAAAGAAACTGAGTTTTCCTGTCTTTCTGGAATGCCCCTTTTGTGCCTCTAAATATTGTACCTCTGAAGCCAAACATCTAAAAATTCAACTTTTTCTTTACCTGAAGAATCACCTCTTCTATTTGGCCACCCTGAAGTTGGTCTTCTAATCTTTTAACATCTGATTCCTATAATTTAAGATGAAAAAAAAGAAAGAAAAACATATTTAAACACAGGAATTCAACATCTGAATGCTTCAGTATTCTCTATTTTAAAAACCCATATGTAAAAAAAGCACTTAATATAACAAACATAACTAATTTTTCGTTAATTGTACCCTTACTAATATTTACCAAATATCTGGCAGAAACCCATTTCATCTCTCTACTATTTTATTACTTTCTGTCTTAATATTAAAAAATATTAAGTGTTTATTGACATGCTTATCAGGGATAAGAAATAGAATATCTAATTCAATCTTTTTAAAATACAGACTTTCAGTTTCTTTGTTTTTTTAGGTAATTTATTGTTTTATTATTTTTTAAATTAACAGATTATTTTTTGAAACACTTTATTTTTCCCCTTCTCCTCTCCCCTCTGAAAACACAGATTTTAAAATAGCATTCTATTTTCTTAGTATTTCCTATATTTCCTCTGACTGCATTAGCATTAAAAATAATTGCTATCCTAGGACCCAAAATTCCACTCCTAGGTATAAGCCAAACAGAAATGCATAAAAAGTTAATCATGATATGTTCAAGAATGTTCACAGCATCAAAAAGTATAGCCCCAAACTAGAAACAATCCAAATGACCATATGTAATAAACTGTATTTGAGTATAATTTGAGTATTTGAGTATAATAAAATATTATGCAATAAAGAGAATGAACAAACTACAATTAAACACAACAGATGATTCTCTCAAACATAATATTTAGCAAAAGAAACCAGAATACAAACTGATACCATTTATAAAGAGTTCAAAAACAAGGTAAAATGAATGTGGTGGTTAAGAGGTCAGAAGAGTGGTCATCTTCAGGACAGCAGTAACTTAGAGGGAAACAAGAGAGGATTTTGTTGTTCCGGAAATGTCCTCTCTCTTGATTTGGTGTCATCTTGGGTGTGATTACTTTGTGAAAATTCATTAAGCTCTATATTTATGATTTCAGCACAGTCTTTGTATACATTATTCTTCAAAAAATTTTTTAAAAAATGTTAATGTACTACCCAGAACATTCAATGACATACATTTATTTTCTAATACATTGAGCTTTTTGAGAAGCAAAAACCATGTCCTATACTTACACATGCATAAGCAAATAAGTATAAACAGGGTAGTTTTTTTGTTTTTGTTTTGCTATTAATAGAATGAAAAGAGGGAGGAAAAAAAAGAATATTCTCTACAGAAATTAGCATGTTTCTGCCTCAGGACATCTTCTGGCTGACCCAAGGTATGTTTGGCTTGTTCCCTCACCTCCATCCAAGTCTTCACTTGCACATCATCTCAGCAGGGAGGACCACTTAAACTGTGGTAGAATAAACAATGCCCCACAAGACGTGCATGAAGTAATCCCTGGGATCTGTGAATGTTACTTTACAAGGCAAAGACTCTGCAGGTGTGATTATTAAGAATCTTGAGAAAGGGAGATTATTCTAGATTATCTTAGAGAGCCCTATATACAAATGTCCTTAAAAAAAATAAAAGTACTTAAAAAAAAAAACCTAACTAAAATAAATTCAAGTGTCCTTATAAGACAGAGGCAGAAGAAAATTATACATAGAAGAGGAGAAAGTAATATTGGAAGACAGCAAGGAAGTTGTTGATCTCTACTTAGGGTGGTAAGAAAAGGTTGCACAAAGGAAGTGATAATCTTGAGGGTTATGTAAGAACAGTAAGACAGACAAGGTAAGGACATTTCAGGAAAAGGGAAGAGAAAATACAAAAGAATACAAAAATAAAATTGCATGGAATTCACATAAATGTCAGCAGTTTGGCATTGCTGAAAATAGGGTACAACACAGAAAATGACAAGATAAGCTAGAACCAGACCTTGGGGCCTTGATCCATGCTAAGGACTTTATCCTGTACATCAGTGGTTCTCAAATCTGATGTACATAAAAATCATGCAAATAAACATAGCTAGGTGAGTTTCACACATTCAGCTCAGCATAAATCCTTAAACTCAGTCTTTGAGAAATACTGAACAGGAAACCATGGTAAGGTTTTTAAGCAGAAAGACATTATAATTTATATATTGAAAAAGATCACTCTATTGGCAGTGAGGGGCTTATAATGAAGTATGAGGAAACTATTGTAGACTAGTCCATTACAAGGCAATTGAAATAGCTCAGGTCAGAGAAAAAGACTTTAGAACTAATAAGTGAAAGTAATGACAGTGAACTATTCTTTGGATGACATTGGCTGTGAGAAAAAAGAGACATAGGGCAAAAGGAAAGGAAGAAAATATAAAGATACAATTTTCTTTTTAAGATAGAAACACGCTAAATACATTTTGAGACAATCTAAAAGATAATAATAAAATGGGAGGCAAAAAAAGAAATAGAGAAGAAGTGATTAAAGGGGAACAAGATTATGGATAAAAAAAGCAGAGAAAGAATCAAAGACACAGTTGAATAGATTGAATAGGGAAATTTCTTACTCTGTGATGAGAAAAAATGCATAAGCCCATTTTAATTAAGGAAAACATATTTTAAAAAAATGTTCCCCTTTAGAGACTTTAATCTGTAAATTACTTCCAGAACTGCCAAGTTAAGAATAAAGGCATCAAATCAAATTTCATTGCTTTGTTGTATACATAAGGAAAAGACAAGAATTCTCTTTGGACTATAGTTTGGTAATCTTAAGATAAATACAATAGACCACTTATTGCATATATGTCAATTACTTTTGAAGTTCATAAATACTATTTTGGAGAATCATAAAACTCAATAAAATAACTGCTAGTGTGGAAATTTAACAACAGTGCAATATAGTTTAGTATAAAACAATCAGCAGCAGTCGACTGTGTGCCTGTCTAGGACCTTTGATTTAGAAGCTGTAAAATGCTTTTATAGTCTGCTTGGGCTGCCTTAACAAAATACCACAGACTGGGTGGCTTAAACAAAAGAAATGTATTTTCTCACAGTTCTGGACACTGGAAGTCCAAGATCAAGGTCTGGCAGAGTAGGTTTCTGGTGACAGCTATCTTTCTGGATTGCAAACAGCCATCTTCTCACTGTATCCTCATATGGCAGAGAAAGCATTAGCTCTCTGGTGTCTCTTCTTATAAGGACACTAATCCTACTGGATCAGGGTACCACTCAAATGACCTCATTCACCTTAACTACTTCCATAGAGGTTCCGACCACACTAGGGGCTTTAAGTTATAAATTCTGGGAGGACACATTCAGTCCTTAACAATGCTCAATAAAATTTTTCATAGTTAAGTGACAAATTTGGTCCTTTTATGTTTGCAACAAAGCACTTTTTAAGTTATTTCTGACAGTTTTCTTAAAACACACATTTTTTGTTGTTGTTTTACTTTCTTACTTCTCTACTCTGAAACTAGAGAAACGAGATAAAGATTGATAAAAAGTAGAAGATAAAAAGTAGAAGACCAACAAAGGATGGGGATAGGAAAGAGAGGTAAAAGAAATAGCTGCAATAGTAACTCAGGGAACAGATGATCTTATTCTTTCACTCCAGTATTTTTATAGTGCCTTGCATATAGAAGCACTCAGTAAACAGGAGTCTGCTGAATGATAGGAATAAAGGATGAAGAAAAGCATGGAAGGAAGGAGAACAGAAATAAAAAGAAGTGTTCAGAATACATAAAAAAAAAATTTTTTTTGGTAAATGTTGCACTGGATGCCATGAATTTAAGAAAACAAAATCAAGTCAGCTACTTACCGCTTTAACCATAGCCAGTTTCTCATTTGTAATCTGTTCCGTATACCTTCTATATGCTGCATTTTTAGGGATTTGCTCAAGAACATCAAGAATCTTTGTGTACAATATTCTTAGCCTCTGTAAAGACAAATCATGCAAATTTCCATTTTAAAATATCACCAAATATTTAATGAAACATTTTAAAAGTGACACAGGTTAAAAAATAAAAAAGACTCACAAACTATTTCTTCAAAAAGCATTAACCTCCTCCTTGCTGTAATTTCTTCAGGTTTACGCTCTTTTACAACTTAGAAAAGATGAAATTTTTCCTTATTATTTCTTTCTATTTAATTTGAAATTTGTTTAGTTTAATGGTATAAAATTGAGAGGCACTAATACCTAGTTTCATTCATATACAATAACTATATAGATATATATGAATAAACAAACCTACTTTGAGGACCTGTAGGAATCATTGTACTTAAAAGCAGTCTGCATAGTTAGACAATTATGTATTTGAATATGACTTCCATAATAGAGGGTATTTTACTATACTAATTTAGAGCATATCAGAGTATATATATTCCAAATAGTGTAAGGTTTTTTAACCTCATTTTTTTCTTAATTTTAGCAAAAGGTATAATAGAAATGCCTCTTTCTAAAATTGGGATATTAATATTTGCTTCATATGATATCATATAACTTACGATAGTACTTGGCACACATCATCAATAAATGTTAGCATTATTATTCCATAGGAGAAGGAGCTACTTCAGCAGATATCAGAGAATGGGTCACAGAAAAGGCAGCATCTGAACTAGACTTTGAGGGATGATAGGACTTAGACAATTAAAGATGTTGGAAAAAGCAATTTATACCTAGAATATATGTATAGGATTGAATGGCAGAAAATGCAGGGAACATAAATTAATCAGTATATAGTGTTATTTCCCTTTAAATGTGTTATCCTATATAGGAGCCACTAGCCAAATCTGGCTATTAAGCACTTGAAATATGGCTAGTCTAAACTGAGATGTGCTATAAGTGTCAATACACACTGGATTTTGAATATTTAGTTATGAAAAAAGACTATAAAATATCATTAATTTTTATGCAAATTATATATGAGAATAATATTTTGGATATTTTAGATAAAATAACTTTTACCTTCTTTATTGAAAAAAAGTGATTCCTAGAAAATCTAAAATTACAATGTGGCTTACATTTATGACTTGTATTATATTTTTATTGGACAGCATATGGCTAGAACATAGAACACATAGGAGATGGTTATGAAATAAAGGCTGGAGAAAAACTGAGTCAAATTAAATTGCATGCAATTTAAAGCATTTGGGTTATAGTCTGTGGGCAACGAAAAGATTTAGGGAAATTGTGTGATGTAGGGAAACTGTGTGATTTAGGGAAATTGTGTGCTTCAAGAAAATTAACCAGCAGTAGTGAGTTAAAAGTACTGGGTGGAAAAGCCAGCAGAAAGGCCATTAATAAGGTTGCTGCAATTCTCTCAACAAGAGCATGGGACTAAACTGTGATAATAATAGTAGGAAAAGAAGAGAGAGATCTGGAGAGCTGTTACAGAAAAGGATCAACAGAACTCACTACTGGAATGAACATGAAGATACAAGAGTAAGAGAAGGATCAAAAATGATGTACAAATTCACAGCCTGGGGAGTAGAAAGACTCTCTGATACTCTCAGTAGACATCAAGCGCACAGTGAAAGAAACGGAGTTAGAAAGGAAAACCCTGAGTTCGGTTTTAGACAATAATAAATCTAAAGTCATTATGAACTCATGATATACAACATTCACTCAACAAACATTATTTACTGAGCACATACCATGTGCTAGTCATAATTCTAGCAGTGAATAAACAAATAAAAAATCCTTGCCTTCATGGAAACCTACATGCTAAACAAGAGACAAGATAAATCAGTAGAATATATTCTGTTGAATAGTGACCTGAAGGGCCATAGTAAGGTCTCTTATTTAATGAAATGGAAGACCACAGGAGGGTTTTACAAGAAAGGAATGACATGACTTGACTTACTTTTTAGCAGGCTGACTCTAGTTTGATTTAAAAATGAGCAAACAGAGGCAGGGATAAGAAGGGAGAGGCAATTAGGAAGCAAATGCAATTATCCATAGCAGTGATAATGGTGGCTGAGAACAATGTAGCAGCAGAGAAGGTGGTGAGAAGTAGTGAAAATCAGGATATATTTTGAAGGCAGAATGCAGAGGATTTACTGAAGTACCAAATGTGGGGTGTGAGAGGAAGAAAGGAATTAAAGATAATTTCAAGGTTTTTGACCTAGCAATTAGAAGAATGGAACTGTCATTCACTGAGATGAGAAAGAAAGTGGGTTTTAGGAAGATCAAGAACCCAATTTTGGACATGTTAAGTTTGGGCTGCCTGTCTGACATCCAAGTGGAGATGTCCACAAGCCATTAACTTCACAAGAGGTAAGTGCTCGATATGGAAATCTAAGTTATCAGTGTAAAATGTGGTACTTTAAACCATCGGACTGCATCCAGACACCAAGAGAGCAAATATAGAGAAAAAGTGGAAGAATCAAGTCTTAGCTCTCCAAAATTTAGAAGTAGAGATATGAGGGAAAAAAAAAAAAAACAGGAAAAGAGAAGGCAAAAATAGCAGGAGAAAAAATGAACAGACTGGAGTGTCCTGAAGCTTAGTAAAAAAAATGAATGCTTGATGGAGACAGTGTGACAGGTTTCAAATGCTGCCACTGGGTCAGTTAAGATGAGAAATGTGAGATGACCAGTGAACTTAGCAGCACCGAGATCATGGTGACCTTGAAAAGAAAAGAGCAGTCTGGCAAAGCCTGACTGGAGTGGGATCAAAGAGGAATAAAAGAAACTAAGACAGTTAAGTACAGATAACTCTTTCGAGTTCTCTATATAGGGAAGGAGAGAAATGATGTAGCAGTTGGAGGGAGGAGAAAGATCAAAGTAAGCTTTTTGTTTTTTTTTTTTTTTAGATGAACCCACACCTGAACACTAATGGGAAAAACATACTAGAAGGGAAAATAGATAACAAAAGGGGCAATTGCTAGAGCAGTATCTACTGTAAGCCAAAGTGTATAAGGAATCTAGGGAACCTAGGCAGAAAAGGTGAGGCGGGGGTAAAAGGTGGGAAATAGAGATATAGATTTGGGAGGGTACTCACAAAAGTACGGGTGAAGCGACGAGAATGCCAGGGAAAATGTCATCAAAAAAAGCAACTAAAGAAAAAGGCCACGACACACAGACAGACACCGGATCACAAAGTAGATACTGCACTCATCTCAAGAGCTCACGCTGAGTTGGAATTCTGGACTGGAAATATCCGTAAAGGTTGTTAACCTTTCAACAAACACGGTGAATGGAAGCGCAGGAATGAAAAAAGAAGAGGTACATACCTCGTGTGGGGTCTCACATACAGCCAACCCCACAAGGCCAGTAGTCTGTTGAAAAACAAAACGTGATTCGTGCTGTTTACAAATCGGTGCGTCCACCTAGCTAAGGAAAAGCAAAACCACCAATCCTTTAGCTAAAACTGGCCCCAAACCAGCTACCGGTCTCCATGACGCTTGTGCGGAGCTGCTTCTGCCTCTCCGAGCGGAGCCACCAAACTGACCACCCCTGAGCGCAGAGCCGCACCAGTGCCCAAAGGCCCCGCCAAGCACACGCCAGTTCCGGCCACCAGCCGCGGGATGAGGGCCTATCGGGCTGCCTCTACCCCCACAGTCTCAACCCTATCAGTGACCTCCACTCGCCTCACCTTCTTCAGCAAGCTCGCCATGACAGCGTCCACTCGCCGAGTTCGCGCAGCCCTCTGGGAAATTCGCTCAGACCCGCTCAATCCACTACCGAGGCCGCGCTCCGTCGCCATGGAAACCGCGTGGCTCCTCCCACTCAAGACGTAGCAAAGACTCTACCCCGCCCATGCCCAAAGGGAAAATGATGCATGCGCAGTGAGTATACAGCCCTGCAAACCAGACCCTTGGGGAAAGAGTTTTTTATTAAGTGTTTTATATGTAGATTCCTGTTCCTTCCACCAATGGCGGATTGCCCAAAGGTTAGGGGAAATACTTCAAGCTACCAAAAACTCCAACCTCGTGGTTCTAGGAACCTGCACTCTGGTTAACCTGCCTTCCATTGTCTAATCTATAATAAAAACGGTGGTCCTGGTGCCATCATCTTTGTCAGCGGTCCCCACTGTTTTTGGCACCAGGGACCCGGTGCTCCTATGAGAATCTAATGCCTGATGGTGTGAGGTGGAGCTGAAGCAGTGATGCTCGTCCTGGGGAGCTCTGCGAAGCTCTGACTAGGCAGCTGCTCACCTCCTGCTGTGCAGCTCTGGTTCCTAACAGGCTCTTAACTTCCTGTGGCCCGGGGGTTGGAGACCCCTGATCTAAGTGATCTCTTTGCTGCGAAGGTTAATTTGTACCACAAGGTATTCTCAGTCTTATGAGCCAAAGCAGTATACAGTTGCATTTCCCATGCATTTCTTTTATTTTCCATTTGACTCACTGAAGTACATCATCCATTTTCTCATTTTCCCAGGCAAATTGATGCCAAACCATATCACTCTTGTCCGCTTACCTTACCTACATTTATCGAGCACCCATTATGTATTAGTTACTGGAACATAATTTATAAGACAGGATCTACATTCTGGAATTCTCAGAACAAGGATAAAGACATGCGATAATAAGTAATTTGTTAAGTGTTGTAAAAGAGATTTGTGCCAAGTGCAGTGGTAGCAGGGAAGAGGGAATAACTAACCAAAACTCATGGATGACTAGAGTTAAAATCATTTACTAAAAAGTCCACAGTAGAAAAGTACAAGAAATTAAAAGAACAAACACACTTATATAATACATATGTGTATATATGTACACATATATGTGTGTATGTGTATATATATTTATTTTTTTAATTTTTTACATAGCAAAAGGCATCACTTAAATAGTAAAACCCACAGAATGGAAGAAGATCTTTGCAACCATATATTATCACCCAAAGGTAAGTGGTGCCTAATACACAAGGAACTTCTATAAACTAGTTAGAAAAGAACTAATAGCCAGAACAGGTGTCTTGCTTCCATTCTTGCCTCCCTCTCTGGAATATATGAAATGAGTTAATATATGTAAAGTGCCTGGGTCAATGCATGGAACATAGCACCATCACACACTTGATGGTTATTAATTTTTAATTTTACTATTATTATTTTCAACCTAGTAGCTAGAATGATACTTTAGAAAGTACTTTGCTCAAATTTTTTCTTTATTTTTCACTTGAGGTATAAAAGTCAAAGTCCTTACATCTGCCTATAAGGTCCCGCCCCCTCAGTCCTCACCTCTCAGACCTAACCTCCTATTCCCCTCTACCTGAGCTCAAATAGCTGCTGTTCTAACTCTTTTCTTGGAAAATCCTTCCACCATATAGGCACATAGATGGCTCTTTCACCTCTTTCAAGCATTTGTGCAAATATTACCTCCTCAATGTGGCCTGCCCTGGCTGTGAAATTTAAAATTGCAAGTCACTGTAAGGATACTCCTTACCCTCTTCTTTGCCTCAGTTTTCTTCATAGTTCTTATTACTTTCTAACATGTTATCTAATTATCTTACCAGAATATAAGAGTCATTTAGAATATAAGCCACATGTAGATGGAAATTTTTTTCCTACTATATCTCAAGTGCCTAAAATAGTACTTTGTACATAATAGGTGTCAATAAATATATGTTTAGTGAATACAATACAAAAATAAGCAAAATAAATTAATAGGCAATTGACAGAAAGTCTATAAATATCAAAAGGACTCAACCTCCATAATACATCAAGGAAATGCAAATTAATTAAAATTTTAATGCCATCTTATAGACAAAAGTAAAGGACTGACAATACCAAGTGTTAGCAAGGGTGTGGAGCAACAGAAATATTCCAACACTGCTGGTGGGAGTGAATTGGTATCACTTTGGAAAATAGTTTTACAGTAGTTAGCTGAAAATACCTGTAACCATTATGTGTTAAATTATGTAACCCCCAAGTCATATGTTGAAGTCTTAATCCCCATTACCTTAGAATGTGACCTTAAATAGAAATAGGGTCATTACAGTTGTAATTAGTTAAGGCGAGGTCATTAGAGTAACCCTTGTCCAATATGACCAATGTCCTTATAAAAGGAGAAATTTAGACACAGAGAGATGCACACAGGGAGAATGCCATGCAAAGATGAAGGCAGAGATTAAGATGATGCTTCTACAAGACAAGGAACACCAAAAACTGCCAGAAAAACACTAGCAGTTAGGGGAGAGGCATGGAGCAGATTCTCTGTTTTAGCCCTTAGGAAAAAATCAACCCTGCTAACACCGTAATCTCAGACTTCTAGCCTCTTTAAGCCACTCAATTTGTGCTCTTTAAGCCACTCAGTTTGTGGTGTTTTGTTACAGCAATCCTAAAATCTAATGCCGAGTCATAGGTTAGTTTGATTATACACTCCTCTCTTTCATTAGGATAGCTGTCCCTGGAAACATGAGCCATTAGATATAATCTTTCCAGATGAGTTTACTCAAGAATTAGGCTTACCATAACTTTCATTATAATTTCTAACTTCTAGTGTTTAAATCACCCACAGTTACAATTCAAGACAAAGTATATATATTATAACAAATATGCATGTATTAATGGCATTTTAAAGACACACATACATGTAAGTGTTGAATAAACATACATAAATATAAAGAAACTCTTAAATTTGAACAAACCATCTGATGCATCCATTTGCTCCTACAAAGGTGACATACTTATTTGGACACATTGGATTAAATTCAGAAAACCAGATTAAGATTGGGAGCAAATATCTTTATTTTTCAAGCCAGAAAATGCAGAAATAGTCACTGGAACTTAGATGAATGGAAGTTTATGGGGTCACAGTTTGTTCTCTGTCCCTCCAGATTCTAAGAATTTTCATCATTGTGGGGTGTGTTCTAGAACATAGAATCATGTGATCATAAAAGATGCATGTGTTTTCATTTTGTGTAACTTTGGGTTCAGGCTTCTGCCGTACTGTATTTGATAAAGACACCATGGCTGACAGACTTAGCTGATCGTGGCTAAGGTACTGCATAGCTAACCAGTTCTATGTGGTGGGAAAATGTGTAGGTTTTCTGAACCAATCCTTTTGCAGAGGTGTGGGGCTATGTATGGAGGGGGCTAGATAGTGACATCTTATGGTTGGTGACAGTAGAACTAGCCACAAAGGGAAGTCAACCTTGGCATCTCTGATATCAGAAGGGAATTGGGGAATGTCTTATGTGAGTAGCACGGCCATCAAATGCACTGTGCTCTCAATTGGAAGAGATTTCTCTGACGGGTAAATGTTCAAATTGTTCATAAAGAGATAGATGTTGGGAAGTTCTGTAAAGTTAGCAGGCCAGGAGACTTAGAGCTAAAGTCTGGATCTCATATTTCACACAATTTGCTCTGCAGGACCTCTAGGCTATCCAGTCAAAGGGGTTGTGTTTCTCCTAAATGAAGGAACTGGAAGAATTAAAACGTCCTACAATGCTTCTTTTATTTTATTTTTTTTTATTTTTTTAATTTTTTATTTTTTTGGTGAAGGGCTGAATGTTACCAAAGTTAGCAGTTAAAATGTTTCCCTGGACTACAGCCATGCCACCTTGAACATGCCCCATCTTGTCTGATCTTGGAAGCTCAGCAGGGTGGAACCTGGTTAGCTCTTGGATAGGAGACCACCTAGGAAGACCAGGTGCTGTAGGCGGGGAAAAAAAAAAATGTTTCCCTGCAATGTGATGCTCTGGAGCTATGCTGAGGAGCTTTTACCTGAGATGCATCCGACCAAATAACTGAAAAGGAAGAAAGTTTCAGGGCATGAGAGGCTCATTCCTGAAAATCTCGAGGGGAAAAGTACTGCCTTGGCCAGTTTCTCCGTAGTTTTCATGATCAGGGGGCAGAGGGGATAATAATCTTCACTCAGGGATTATTCTTTCCTCTCCCAAATTTGGCAACACGTTTTGCTTGTTAGTTTTTAGAACAAACTGATATGTTAAAGTTATAATAGTTTTGTGTGTTATCCATCTCTTGTGCCTCTGTTTATATCAGGCATGTTCAAAACAAACTGAATTTTCCCGTCTTCTCTCTATGCTGCAGATACTTCAAAAACCTGTCCATAACCAGATTATTATGTGTTTCCGACATGCTGCTTTTTAGAACCTCATTTTTAATTGGACTACACCTCAGAAAAAAGCCATTACATAGTTTTATCTTACTCTTCATTGGTTTCCATATATTTGAGTTATTTAATGTTTAAAATGGGGATATCCACTACTGTGACCCAGATTTGGGTTAAGTTTAACATAGAGGTTAAACATAGGTTGCTCTATTAAAAAACGGAGAAAACCTATGAGAGGATGGAATGATACAGATGCCGGCAGGGGCACATCTAACTCCTTGTCTGTGTACCAAATGCCACTGCTCCCCATTTGAAAGCAAGAAAGAAAAGAAGTGATGAAAGGCAGGAAGTCTGATTAAGAAAATTAAAACTATTTTGCGATTAAAATAAATATTTAGTAATATAAATGGTAGTAACAATATTCTATTAAAATGGTGATAAAACAATAATTACTTTTAAAATGAATACTATAATAGAATTTAAACATAGGAAGATAAAATAAGTATAAGAAAAGTTAAAAATGGGCAAAGATATCATAAATGTCAATATTGTTTTTTTAACTAGTCTCATCCAACATAAAATGACAAAATAAGTGAAATAAAATAACAGAATTAGGGGGTGGGGGAAGCAATAGCTAAAGTTTAGAAGGAACTTTGGAAATGTAAAACGAAACATATTTTAAAAAACTAGATAGCAGCAGGAAAACTAAAATAATCATTCATGAAGCAAATGTATATTGATTGCTTACTTTGTATCAATACTAGGTGTATGTCAGTGAACCGGTTTGACAGGTCTCAGTCATCAAGGGGTTTTCTTCTAGTGGATGGACATGTAGTAAACAACTAAACCAATTAATAAATGAAATTACCAAATGAGATTATTTTCAAAAGGGAATGAGTAATATGCCATGATAGGCAGGTACCTAGTTGAGAATGCAAGAAAATATTTCTGAGAAGGTGACATTTATTCTGAGACATGGAGAAGAGAAACATCCAGTCATAGCAAAACTAGTTAACAAGTGTTCCAGGCAAAGGGAATAGTAGGGGCAAAAGTATGAGCAGGAAAAGTTCTGTGACAGGAATGTGGCTGAAGTAGAAGGACAAATAGGGTGATGAGGACCAAGTTGAAAAGATAGTGCAATGGGAGTGGTTTACATACGGCACAGTATGATCTGAGGTATGGTTTTAAAAGGCTACTCTAGTTGATACTGGGAGAATGGATTAGAGCAGGAAAAGAAAAGAAGGAAGATTCTGAGACTATTGCTGTAATCTGGACAAGAATGATAATCGTTTGAATTAAATCGTTGGCAGTGGAAGTGGTCAGATTCTTCGTGTAATTTGAAAATACAACCAACATGATCTGCAGCTAGATTGGATGTGAGAGGTAACAAAAAGGAGAGAATGAAAGACTGGCTCCTAGGTTTCTGGCTTTAGTGACAAGGCAGGTAAAAATTCATTCAGAAGAATTAAAACTATATGCGTTTCAAAAGTTTAAAGTAAACAAATAAATATCACCCAAATCATAGACCAGAGAAAGAAGATAGCAAATCCAGAAAATGAAATTAAAAAAAAATAAGCAATTACTGGAAGTCATGGCACCTGATATCTAACACCCTCACACAAAGTGAAAGATATTTGGGCTAAAGCAGCTACTGGCACCAAACAGATATCCCCTTTGCTATCTTACCAAGAATAGGGTTCACTGTATGAAGATACATGGGAACTAAGGTCCTTGGGTAATTTCAAGACTAAAACCATTTGACCAGAGGAGGCCTTTATTAATAATTATAAAGCAAAAGACTGCCAGGTTGTTCCAGGTGCTTTTCCCTCCCACCCTCAAATTCTGCAAAGCCCACTTATATGAAAAATCTCTCCAGGGGAAGCAAAATAGAAAAAAGTCATGTTTTACTGGAAGAACTGGGCAAGACTCTCAGAAATAAAAGAGGGTAATGAAGGGATATGTTTAAAGAGACGCTCACACTCAGTACTGACAGAAGGGAAGTGAACATCACAACTATAGTAATTATTGCAGAGAGAAAAATTAGCAGGAACTTCCAAAAATTCTGATCAAAACCATAGAAGTTATTATAAAGGTATCACAGTGGACTTTTTAAAAGTATTTTAGTTGATAAATTTCAAACCTTCCTTTAAATATTCTGTTATGGCCCTGCATATGAAACAATATGTTTCAAAAAGCTGGAAAAATACTATAATTATGAAAACTTTTAATCTAAATTTAATGGTCATAGCTTTAATTCCCAAATCTCCTTTATTTGCATTATTTAGTATTACATAATATAAAACATGTAATATATAATATAGTAAAAAATAGTCTCAGGGATCTTATATATTTAGGCAACTTGCCCTTTCTCCATTATGTAATCCTATAATATAGAGATATTATAAAATATCTCAAATTGCCATAGAAAGCCAGTTAAGACAACTTCATAAGCCATGCAGTCAGCCCATCGGGAGGTGGTAATAGAGAGACAGATGTTAATGGCAATCTTTGCAACCTGGTACTGTTGAGGGCACAGAGAACTTTATTTCTTTTAGATATTATGGCAAATTCACGTGGTAAGAAACATAATAAACAGTATAGCATAAAGAAGTTTATCTCAGATACATGTAGACAGTAGGAAAAAAAATAGTCTAGGAATGACCAGGACCCAGAAGAGCCAACCTGCCATTTAAAAAGTCACTACAAGCAACAATAAATAGCAGGATATGGAGGCCTTGATTATGCGGCCTTACATGACATCAAAATGCTATTGCATGCATTTTAATAGTTGGAGGGTGTCTGAGACTTACCTAAGAGGCAGTAAAAGAAGGAAGGAAGGGGTAGTCAGTATGTTGCTTTGTCAGCACCAAAGAAAGGAGAATAGGCGGGAAAATTGGATAGGCTGAAGAAAGGTGGATACAGTTAAAAATCCAACTGAACAAGCAGTGAAACCAGCACACCACAGAAAACAAGGTGGAAAATGAAAGCTAAAGGGAAATCACATAATACTCTAAAAGCACAGTGTAGCTGTGATAGTTGTTGATGGACATGGTGGGAACTCGTGAGGAAACTGAGCCAAGTGCATTAAATATAATTGATTTATTTGGTACATTACAAGAAAGAAGATGCAGAAGAGAACTAGAGTGTGATGGAAATGTCTTACTTGGGTAACTTAGACAAGTAGAAATGAGTAGCAAATAATGATTTGCACTCATGTCCTTGCTTCCTTCTGCAGTTATGCCTTTTCACCTTCTCCGGTAGGCTTGAACCCACCCGCCTTGACAGATTATGGTTTAATTAGATTAGCCCTAAAGAGTCCTTTGGTAGAGCAGCTTTTAGTTGCCATGGATGCACTGCAAGGAAGATACCAAGCAATTTCTCTTTCCTTATTCTTAATTTGTAGATTTATATATCTTTGCTTCTTTGGCTCTATCCATTTCTCACTGCCATTTAAATTTGTACTTTCCTTCCTCTGTCATATATACCCACCCATACGGCTTTTTCTTCAACATCATTATGAACTCTCAGCAGGAATACAGTTCCACACTTACCAGCTGTATAGCTTGGGCAGATCCTTCAAATTCTCTGGATCTTCGCCAGTATCTCCATCTATAAAGCTCACAATGTTTGGATTAGGTCATCATTTCCTGACAGGTGGTTCAAGAGCCCCTAGTTGTTCAAGACTGTGTTTCAGGGCATTCAGGTCAATGTAAGTTGTAATGGTATTTCTTTCCATTTATATTTTTAAGTAATAAATAAAAATTATTTTATACTTTCCATTAAAGCAATAATATTTGATAGTCTCCAACTGCATGGCAGGTGAATAATATACATGGTGTGGTTAGTGGAGATCAAATGAGATTGAGAGCAATTTGTCACACGTGTACATGGAAAACCCCAACTGTTTTTACTGATTTCAGTATTAAGTTGTTTTTAATTTCAGTCAGGATGTTGACATTTATATAGTCAAGATAGAAAACACTTCCCTTACCATAAGGATCTCTCATGTTCCCTTTTGATACCTACTTCCACTTCCCTTTCATTCACTCCAGTTAACCCATAGCAACTACTAATCTGTTTTCTATTTTAAGAATGTTCTATAAATGAAATCATACAGTATGTAACAACTGGGATTCACTTTTTTCACTCAGTATAAGTCTCTGGAGAGTCATCCAGATTGTTTGATGTATCAATAGTTCATTCCTCTTTATTGCTGAGTATTATTCCAGGATATTGATGTATCATAGTTTGTTTAACCAATCACCTGGGTTTTTCCAGTTTTTGGCTATTACAAACAAAGGTGCTATGAACATTCATGTTCAGATTTTTGAGTGAACGTGTTTTCAATTATCTGGCATAAATGCTTAGGAATGCAATTGCTGAGTAGTTTCCTGTTTATGTTTTGAAGAGACTATCATCTGTTTTCCTGGATGGCTGTACCCTTTTACATTCCTATCAGCAATACATGAATGGTACAGTTTCCCACATCCTTGCCAGTATTTGATGTTGTCACTATTTTCTTTTATTAAATTTTAGTCATTCTAACAGATATGTCTCTTTTTGGTTGTAATTTGCATTTCCAATAGCTTATTAATGTGAACATCTTTAATATGTTTATTTAACATTTGTATATGCTTTTCTCACCAAAACAAACAAACTAAAAAGTTGAGGTGGTGAGTGATAGATGTGTTAATTAACTTGATTGTGGTAATCATTTCATAATATATAAATATATCAAGTCATCACATTGTATACTTTAAATATAAACAATTTTATCAATTACACCTCAATAAAACAAGCAAACAAAAAAATTATTACCAGCACACCACTAACTTTAGCTCACCCATTTCTCATTTCTCTGGTTTCTTTAGTACTTTAAGTACCACAGAGCTTAGAAATAGTTTAATTTCTGCTTCTTTGCTAATTTGGAAAGCAGAAAATATGATTTTTACTTCTTGTACTTTCCCACAGTACTTTCTACAGAACTAGTCATAAAGTAGGTAAATCTAACAAATATACCTAAATGAACTGATAGATTGTTACAGCATTGAGAGAATCATCAGAAATTATAAGCAATGGAAAAAACTTGGGTTTAAGAACCATAAAACTTTTACTTACATTTTTTTTTTTACCACCGATATTTTGTTTTTAAACCAGTATTTCAGGCTTAAAGATTACTAGAGGAAAAATTCAAGCTTCAGTACTAAAGAAGTCTTCAGGAGATTGTGCATAAGCTATTCTCTAGTCTTCACACACGTATTTTCTTCTTTGGATCTGATAGCCTGAGGCCATACTGTTTTATTTTTAAAAATAATCTCTACTTACTGCAGCCTAAATTCATACTCACAGTTATACAGTTAATTCCTTAATCCACTGTACTTTGTTCAAAAGATCTTGTATCAATATTTTTTCTTGATGAATGAATTCATTACTTATTCAGTAATAATCAGTCGATAACGTGTTTAAAGAACTTCCAGTCTCCTTTTCCTCCATAGTACTCTTTTTTATTTTAATTTTCTATTTCAGTTTTGAAGATTTTGTTGGATATGCATTATACTCTATTAAATTCCAGTTTCCTTGGGCTCCTTTGAAGTCACAGAAGGAGAAAATACAGAGAGGAAGGTAAGAGTCCACCATGAATACGTCAAACTGTTCCTTTTCCTTAACTAGTGAGTTAGGCTTTTTAATATTTAATGATATGATAGGTTTTCTGATTTTTGTAGTTTTAAAAACTTCTTTATACTGTCTGTTTTTATTTTTATGTAGTTTTTACATATTTAGAAAGGTTTTTATTTTTTAAATTAGTGGTTAATTTTGTATTTATATTACATAACTATCTTGGTTTCCAATTTTATCATATTTCTTTTTTCTCCTTCCCTCTTCTGCATTTCCTCTCACATCCAATTATTGTAAGAAAAAAAAGAAGAAAGAAAATACTATTTTTAATATGTTAAATATTTTTATACTTCCATTATTTGGTATGTCAGATTTACTTTTTATTGTTTTACTCTGATTTCCAGCATATGAGGAAATCAATACTACTTACCTTATTTTCCTTTCTGTCCCAAATTTATGTTAGTTGTATCATTTCTATGTTGTCAAGGCATATGACATCAACGCTCCATTTGGTAACCCAATTCCTATATTTCTTTTATTATTAGTTTTATTGTAAATACTATTTCAATGTTCTCTGCTAATTCATTTGTCATAATTACTTTAGTCATTAATTGTTTGCCTGAATTAATCCTATGGCAGTTTCTTTAAGGAGGTCTCATAGGAACAATATATCTTGAGTTTTACAAATTAATCCTTGAAAGACAGCTTGACTAGTTATAAAATTATTGGCTCATATTTTCTTTTCTTAGTGTTTGTAGGTGTTGCTTTGGAGAAATATTATGTCAGATTGCTTATTTCCCTTAATGATTTTATTTTATTTTTTACCCTGGTGGCACAAAGTTTTTTTTATATTTAAAATCCAATGACGTTACTAGGTAATATCTCTGCATTGACTTTTTATGTCATTTTCTCCTGGTTCATAGTGTGTACTGTAGCTATTTAGATTTAAATCTGATTTTATTTCAGGAATTTTAAAAAATTTATGTCTTTCAGTTCTTGCTTGCTTCTATTTTTTTAGCTTCCTTCTGTAGGATCTTCAACCATGCATTTTGGGGCCTTATTTGACTGTTTTATAAATTGGTAAAGATATATAGACATATAGGTATATAGTCCACTATCCTTTTTAATGTTTTCTTTTTCTTCATTCCATTTTGTTTGCTTTTCTCATTTTTATCTCTATTTTTTTTTTTACTGTGTCTTCTTCAAGGTCTGTTCTCTCTTAAGCAGTCTTTCAAATTTGATCTTTATTTTTGTGACATTTTTTCTCTTTCACTTGTTTCCTGAATTCTGCATGTTTTTGTTTCATCTCCTATTCTACTTGCATCTCTTCACCAAGTTCTTGATATCTTTTGCATTTGCCCTTCTGATACCTGAGCTCATGAGAGAGATTGCTGTGAATCACAGTGATTTCTTTGGGTGCATCACTCTTTTCTTTCTTAGTGAAACCTTTGTGTCAGTGTTTAGAATCTTATGTCCTATAGCCTACCCCCTCCCTCTCTTAGAAATTCAGGCAGCTGAATCATTGCCATCAGTAAACTTTATGAAGTCTTATTTCTCCTATTTCCTGTCTGAAATATCCAGTTTTGTTTTTCTTAATATTAATCTATGACTACATAATTTATATGCATGAAATTTTATATGCAAAAGTAAAAATCAAGTAACAATATATATGGTAAATGTTATCCAATATATAAAAATTGGGGCATATATATTTTACCAATTATATCTAAATACATTTATTTCATAGTAACAACATTTTCCCTTCATAATTTCAAAGTTTAATTGGGAAAAATCGTACGTAAAAATATCTTCTTAGGATTGAAGAGTAAGGATCTTAAATTTATTTTTTAAAAAGAATATTTATTATTGAATTTCTATATTGCTATATACTCACTGCAGAGGTTATAATAGTTGTTTGTTCTCTGATTCTTTTTTATTACTGATTCACTTATGTGCAGAATAAACTTTATATTCTCAGAAGTATCCTAAATGTCTTTTCTAGTTTTTTTCATTCTATTTAATCTCTGCTTGACTTTAGCCTGAGGGCTTAATAGATAATCATAGCCAAAAAGAAAGTTAAAAATTAACTCAAAACTAGTTTGCAATCAGCCTGGTACCAAGGGATTTGCAAATCTCTAATTCATTCAGCTCCTGGGAGCTGAATTAATTATGGCAAATCACATTAATTTAATTATTCACTAAGCCTTTATTAAAAACAAATCTATTATGTCACATAGAACACATTGTGAATTTGCCTGAAGACTCCAGCTTGTCTTTCCATGTATTATGAAATTCCTGTTTAGACATTTAGTTTAGGTAAGAACATGAATCACGTGGTGAAGCAGTAGTTTTCTCTTGCTGTCATTTAGGTCCATAGACCTTCAATTCAGTTCACACTTACTGAATGTCTGCATTGTGCATATACCATAGGTTATGTTTCATTTCCTCAGAAGTTACAGATAAAACCCTGATGTAAGAAATGTAAATGAATAATTACAATACACAGCGAACAGAAAATATATAATTGGTAAAAAAAAAAAAAAAAAAAGGAGAAAAAGATGGGCTCTGATCAGATTAGAAAAACTTCACAGATGGAAAAGGAAGTTGTTTAATCAAGGTCTTAGAGGAGCAAAAGGACATTGAAAGGCAGAAATGGGAAGTGGCAAGGAAGACACTTGAAACAGGAGATAGTTGACAAGACACAGAGAAAAGAATGTGCACAGCCTGTTCAGAGAGCAAACAAGTTACGCTGAGATAGTAGGTGAAGTTTTGAGATGCCTGGTAACCCCCAATTCAGTCTGACTGGGTTAAAATCTTAGTATTGCTTCTCATTCAATATGTGACCTTTGGCAGTTTTCTAAACCCCATAAGCCTTCCTTCCTCCTTGAAAAATGGCCATGATAACATCACATCTACTTTGCAGGGATGTTGTGAGAATTAAATGTGCATTCATGCATGTAGAGGACCAGGACTACATTACACAACAACGCTGTGCAATTTAGAAAGTTTTGACCCTATCTCTCCCAGAGATACAACCCTTCACCAGGGCTCTCATATCAGTAAGTGGAAATGAAGATGGATTTGAGTCCCCTTGCCCCTTCACCCAAGCATCTTTGTGCAGGACACAACCTGCACAACTGTACACAAAAACCCTGAAGAAACGGTTTAGCATAGTGCTTGATTTAACAAGAACTCAGTAACTACTGGCCATCATTATAATTATTAGATGGCAATCCATGCCAAAGCACAGAGCTGAGGCTCAGTTGGAGACTTATGGTTAAGTCCGTTATGAAAAGAGATCGGTGTATTCACGATGCACACCTAAGTCTTAAAAAAGAGTTCAGAATTGGAAAGCGACCAGATGGGCGTCCATTTCTGACTGACCCTTCTCCCACTAGATGGTGCTGTCTTTCACGTAGGCACAGCTTCGGCTTGTTTTTGTAAAGCTGACCTCCGGTTAGAAATGGCTTTTATTTACTAATAACTCGATCAATAGCCAGGTGGTATCTGTCACCCACAGGCTTCCTTCAGCTCTCTGTGAGAGAGGAGACGTTTCTTCGCTCTCAGAGCATGTGTGTTGCTCAATATACTTAACCACTGCTCTAAGAAATGATTCTTAGGGGACAGCAGAGGTCAGTCAGTAAGCCACAACGGTGAAACTCCATTAACTTCCTAACACTTTAAATTCAAAACCAGAATATCATCAATAATTAATTTACCAGATAACAGCGTCACTTCATTATTTGTCCTCTTTTGGCATTGTTAGAGTAAAAGTTATTCTCCAGACACGTAGTCTCCTTGCCAGAGGAAGAGGATCCTGCCCAATCCGATCCTAAGGCTGTATTTTTGTTATTTCTGTCTTCATCTTTTTTGATTTATCTGGTTCTACAGAACTTGTGAGCTTTGATACACAAAAGATAGTTTTCTGAGTCTTTTAATTAACTTCACATATCAAATGATAAGGATAACTTGCTATTAATGAAATTATATAATAAATTTAAGTTCAGTTGTGAGTATATCATACATATTTACATATTTTCTACTTTAGTCACTCTTTGAGGAGAAAATATGAGACCTCAAGGGTATTTTTTAAAAGATTGCTGCAAACCATTTCAAACAATATATATGAACATTTTAGGCAATGCAAATGGCTTGATTACAAACTATAAAGAACTTTTTGTTGCTCCACCCATGTATTCTGGAAAATAGAGGGCAGAAATTGTGCTGCTGCTTCTCCATTTTCCTTTGTGAACAGAGCACTTCCTATTACTTTGGAACAAAGTCTACATCTTGATGTTAATGGTAAAAACAGCAGCAAAATGAGGAGAGAGGAAAAACTGTTCAATTGGATCATGACATTTTCCTGCCTAACATGCTCCTGTGATTTCCTCCCATGTCCCCTTTTGCTTCTCAGGGGCAGAACACTTGAGGGACAGACTCATTCACAGTCTTCGAAGGTTACATCTTTGTGAAAGGAAGGAGGAGTGAGCATAGGAGATGGGGTGATATTAGAACACTCTAAGGGAGCCATGTTCAGAATATTCAGACTATACACACAGCCTTTAGAAATTCTGAAGGTAGACACCACTGACCCTTGGTCACCCCAAGGGGAAAGCTTTTTCTCACCTCTGCTCACCTAAAAGAAGAAATAAAATAAAATCCTGAGTTCCCCAGTTCAATGTATAATGTCTTCCATATTATGACTCCTGCCTAAATCTCCTGCTAATTTACTGCAGTCTCCCCAGTGCATTCTGTGACCAGATATAGTAAATGTTTATAATTCCCCCCACATGTACCATTTTCCCCTCAGATCTTTGTGCATCTTCTTTGCCTGGAATGCCTGTTCCTTTTTAGATTATCCAAAGAAGTTCTTATCATCCTCAGCTCATGCCTTTATCTTCACTGTGATATAGTCTTTGTCACACCCTCCTGGTAACTAACTATTGCCTTCTTTTAGTCATCTCTTCATCTCTTCCATTGACTGGGAGTATGAACTGCCTTGTTTAATATTATCATTGTACCTGGCACGTAGTTGCTAATAAATCCATGCCTGGAAGTGAGTGAATGCAGTTCTCATAGGGGAATACATTTCATTTCGGTGGCTCAGAAATAACAATTGTGAAAGAAGCTGATATGAGGCTTATTTAAGAATTAATCTATTAGCCTTTATTTTAAAATCTAAAATAAAAGACAAACAAGATGACAAGCATTGCAAACAAATTTTAAAAGTAGGGAATGTTCAGGCCATAGAACATTAAAATTGAAAGGGACATCAGAGTTCATCTCATTCCAGGCTGAATTGAAATATTTCAGCTGAAAAAGGGGGAACCAGAGAGGTAAGAGACTATTTCTTGGAACTTTTCTTTCTGTTGATTTTATGTCATAGGAAGAGTACCGTGGGAAAGCACGCTCTAAGGAGAAGCTAGAATTGAGAACCACATAGTGAAGCAGAATTCTCAACCACTCCCAAGGCGTCTCTGACAGTGGTTATGCCATAGTCCTGCCCTCCAGCACCTCAACCACTTTGTGTGTGTGTGTGTGTGTGTGTGTGTGTGATGATTGTCTAAGGAATTATACCAGAACAATTTTAAATTCTACCTAAGTTTCTGTTATATGATATTCTTTTTATTCTAAAATGGTTGTTAATATAAACTTCAAATTTACGGATTTGTGTACATCAGTGGCTCTTATTCATAAAATAAAGCAAACAAAGGGAGCTAAGAGAGACTTTTCAGACAGAGAAGGCATAGGAAAAGGAAGTAACATTCCTACACTTAAGGAAGTTGTATATGGGTCTTATAATCCCCTAAACATAAGAACTCTGGGTCTCTCTTCTCCTCACTGAGAAGCAAGGGAGAAGGGGAGAAAGAAGGGAAACAACTGAAAAGAAGCCTAACAGTTGGTGAGATGATTCTGGAACAGAAAACAAACCTAAAGTTTGCTAAATCCAATTGTCAGTTCTTAGTCTTCATCATACCTGACCTAGCAGTAGAATTTGATACAGTCAATCACCTCCTTCTGCTGCAAATATTTTTCTTCCCTTAGCCTGCTTTCTGTCTCAGACCTCTGGATACCCTAGAGCTCACCCTTGAATGTCTTTAAAGCTGAGCTCCTATTTCTCCTCTCGAAGCTTCACTTTCTAGAAACTTTTTCATCTTAATTAATGGCAACACTATCCTTCAGTTTGCTTAAGCTCCATCCTGCTCTCTCCTCTCAGAAACCCAACATCTAACCCTAGATAAATGCTGTAAATTTTACCTTCAAGCAAAGGAAAACCCTTGCATGTTAGATGGTGACATGTTGTATTCACTGCTGCATCCTGAGTATCCAGAACAGTGTGACTGGCATGTAACACTATTTAGAAAATACTTCTTAAATAAGAGAAGGAATGATTTTGAGAATAAGAATGAATACATGTTAAAAAATATGTGTTTTTCTTTAAAATCAAGAGTAAGAAAAATCAAAGGGAAAAGTTAACAATTAGGAATGAAAGAAATAGATTTTTGTATGATGGCAAAATTTTCATTTTAGATCACTCTGTGGGTATGGCGTTAAGCTTGGGACACTTTAGAGTTTCAGTGTCCTCAGCCCAGGAACTAAATTAGAGTACCTGGGCTGGGGCCCACCCATAGAGTTTTCTGCAGATCTCCAGGTGATTCCAATAAGAGCCAAGCCTGACAACCGCTGCTCCATGCCTAGAGTTAGTGTTTACATACTAATTATTCGTTCGAAAATTTTCAAAGTAGAATCTCTCTGTTTCCTCCTTCCCAAGCTAGTGTAATATTTCCCATAAGGTTTCCAACCACTCGGAATGCTGGGACTGTACAAAAAGTAGAGAATGCAAGAAAATCAACCTAAAATCATTAGAACAAATAAGAGTTCTGAAAGGTAGCTGAATCAAAATAACTAGCAAAGAGAAATAACCAATTCAAATATACTGAGGAAAAACAATTCTATTCGCGAGGAAATAAAAGTTACAAAATACTGAGGAATAAATATTTAAGAAATATTCAGTTAAAAACTATGATACTTTATATAAGTTCAAAAAAAAAGTTTTGAATAAATTGAGACATACCAGTCACAATTCCATTTTGACAAGATGAGTCTAAAAGTCATCTAAAAGAGATAATGTGTGAAATAAAAATGTTTTAAAAGAAAAAATTATGAGGAAAGACTTGCCTTCCCAAATATCAGTTCATGAAGCTGTAAATTTCTTAAAGGCTAAAATTGCCTTTCTCATCCATCTTGGCATACACGCCCTGATGTGGTCCAGCACCACATTCTACATGTACTAAAATGTCTGCATGTGTAGAATAGACAACCAAACAAGATAGTTAATTTTGTGCCCATTTTATGTCCTAGGAGTATGACACTATGAGTAAGTTCTATTTATGTATAGTGATTACTATTTTTTTTACAAAGAACTTTCATAATTATGTTTATTATATTCTCTAATAATGTGAAATAAGGTGAGCAGTATTATTACGTAGGCAGTAACGAGGACACAGATATGTAAATGATTTACCTTAATTCACAGAGACATAGACAAGTTTGAAACTAAAATACAGGTTTCCTACATTTGAAATGTCTCTCACAGTAGTGAAAATTAAAAGTTTTGTTCTTAAAGAAAGAAAGAAAGAAAGAAAGAAAGAAAGAAAGAAAGAAAGAAAGAAGAGAATTTTTCTTTCTTAAAATTTACTAAGACGGTTTCAATTGAGTTAACCTTTAATTAAATAGGAAATAACGGGTTAAGCTAAATAAGCAAGTCACCAGTGTTTAGGAAAATATTTGGCACATATACGATGTGTGCCTTCTACGTGGCTAGTTATCAGACACTGGTGGTGAAGTGGTAAATGTAACTGAGTGCCAGCACTGAATACTCCCAACATTTTGCTCGTCACTGGTTAAGTGTGCTATCTACAGCACTGCCTTACTGAAATGTACCTTCTAGTCACTTGCCTTTGTGCTGCTGCAGGAAAACAAAATGGCAGGAGAGATGTCAACAATGCAGATTCTTCCAGGGGCCTGTGACATCATTGCTCCAGACAGAGTGTGGTGCGAATTCATCTGACTTACTGTTTCAGTTTGGTTTTCAGTCTGAAGGAAGACAAAAAACAAAAAACAAACAAACAAACAAAAAACACAACAGTAGAAGGGACAGTATTAAAGTGCTGGGAGGTATACTAGAAATAAAGGATTTTTTTTTCTTTATTCACATTTTTCTACTGTTTTATACACAACTGAAATAAAATGCTCATTTTCTTTTTTTTTTTTATCATAATCCCCAAAGCCAAAATTGTGAACAGGTGCAGAAAGAGGAAAAAGGAGGAGAAAAATCTGAAATATTTAAAGATGAAGCCAAGTGAGTTGTCTGTAGGTATTGCTTACTAAACAATTAAATCATAGGACAAAACAAGGTAGTATTCTCCAAAGTATTGAACAATACCATTTTGCTCAGAAGGCAAGTATAAAGCTGCAATTCTGATCAGGCTTTTCAAAAAATAGGCTGGATCAGAGAGGAATGTGATAGATGGCTTTGGGGGTTAAGGGGGGTGGTGGAAGTGATTGTAAGGCTAATCATAGCAATAACTATATTTTTAATTTGCAAAGGAAGGCCTGCCCAAAGATTACCCGTGGGCAAGTGAGGAGTGTAGTAGCAACAGCTGCCTTAAAACATAAAAGTGTGACCAAAACAAAGGGGAGTGAGGGTCCTGTGGAAAGTAGCCTCACAGGACGATCTGATCATAAATTCCTAGCAGGGCAGGTCATGGTTGATAGTTATGTCTCAGGCCTATGACTTCTTTAGTGAAAGGTTTTAAGCCAGCCCTGCTGCCCATCCTTGTGCATGTAGGTTAACATACCTTTGAAATGCCAGAAGTAATACTTCCAAGGGGAATATTAACCCTCAAGAGACACAGAATCTCGTTAACTGTTCTAAAATCCAGTCCCCCACCTTGCTTTTGCCAGTCTTCCTTAGGTCTCCTCCATTTTAAATGAATAAAATAAGCTGCAAAACTGCTATTCTCTGGAGCATTTGAGATCTTGCTCCCCAGCATATGTTGTCAGTTTGAGTAAAATTTAAGTCCTATAAAAATTTCTTACAGGTTTAAGTATTTCTTACATCGACCAGATCAGGAAGCCTTATTTCTCCCTGGCAGTTTCCATTCAGTGCTACCTGAATGCCTTGTTCCTAAAATAAAAATTGGTGGTTACAGGGATAGTCTCTCTAACCCCATGCTCAAGCCATTTCAACCTAAGACTCTTCATATCAGTTGCTATAATTATCATCTTGAAATAGAACTTGCATTTCTTGCTATATAAAGATAGAAAGGACATGTATTTGGATGTCAGTGTCATTATACGTACCTTTCTCAGAACGACAGTAGTCCTTAACTGCTGATCACCTTTCTCTGAAACTCACCCTCACCAGAGGGTACCTGACAAAACCACATGCACACGCTGTGCAAGAATCTGATCCACTTTGTTTCCATCTTGAGAAAATCAGCAGGAAAAGTCAACGTCCAAAAAGGCAAATGTGGAAGTGATTATTAGCATTATAAACAGATTATTCTTTTAAATATTTGAATTACTCAAAGCATATTTTATTGTATGTGTTTAGATGATTAACTGCTTGAGGAATAGACCTCATAATAATGGTGGGTACCATTGTCATTGCATTATTATTATTTTCATCTTTATTATTATTACTCATGATTACAGATGAATAAATTGAGTATTGGAAGATTTAAATAGCAAATCTAAGGTGAGAGACAGTTAAGTGGTAAGACAAGACTTGTCTGTAGGTCTGTGCATCAGTAACAATCTCATTTATTCACCACAGTCTTTTTTCAACCTGTTATTTTAAGCATTATTTTAAATATTGTACAATGTAAGGAAATGTATAAGAACTATTATAATACAGGCATAAATAGATTGGTATAAGAGCAGAAATGTCCCCGAAATGTGCCAAACCACATTTTAAAATGTTAGTTATAGATTTTTCATAAACTGCATTATACTCTAAATCTTCATATGAATTTTTAATATTATAGGTTAAAAAAGGATTGTGTAAAATTCAGAGTTTCGCAATACTAGGGGTTTTTTTTGTAAGAATTCTTTATTGAAAAAATCCAAGTTAGATTAATAATTATAAAATGCTCACAATATTCCCACCTTCAACCTTCACTATTCCAAAACACGGTTAATAATGGTAGTCATACAAAATATTTTTTGAGGTTTGCTCCAAGGATGACTGAAATTCAACTTCTTTTTATCACGAGAGGAGTTAGTTCCCCTGAATGAGGTTTTCTAAATTTTGAAATAAAACTGGAAAATCTATGTGTTTATTCATTAACACCAAGTAGAAAGAATGGATCAGAGGTATAAGAAGAAAACCAAAAGCATACACTGCTCCTCTAGGCCTAGGGAGTAGAGAGTTTCAGGAAATAGGAAAGGGATCAGCGGCAGCAAATACAACAGAAGGCCTGAAAAATAAGAAATGAAAAATGTCAATCAACCTTAGACACTAGGTCACTGAGACACTTAAGAAGAGTTGTTTTAGTGGAGTGGTGGGGACAGAAGCCAGATGGCTTTCTGAGCGCTGACAGAGGGCAGAGTTAAGCCGAGGATTACCATGTCAAAACAAATTTAAGGCAGATTATTTTTATTAGAAAACCAGTAAGACACTGAACTTTAACTGAGTTTTTAAAATAGAAAACAACCGTCCCAATTAAAAACCTAATTTTCTGCTGGCTTTATATCTGTGGCTCACATTTTTTTAGACTATTTATATTCTATAACTTGACCTAAAGATTCTTGATCAGATTAGATTTCACTGACTGTCATATCTACATCTGTGTATCAGATTGGCAGCTATTAAACATAAATCAAATAAAAGACAGTAAATTCATACAAGATTGTATTTAATGAGATTTGACATGAATCTAAAAGATAAAGAATGAGAAATGGTGTGTGTTAAAATTGATTAAAGGTGGTTTTGAATCTACAGATTTGTCTCCTGAACAACTAATTTAAAAATATTCCTCGATCATATTTAAGTCGTTTTGCTTTGTCCCTTCAGCAGGACCCTTCTCTGCAGCTGAGCTGGCAGATCTTTTGTTTTCAGGAGAGCTCTTTGAACCAATCAGAACACAGTTAATCTTATTATACCTTTGTGGGCTTGTGTTTCTTTTGATGAGAGTCTAGAGAAGTCATGGGTAATACTTTACCATGTGCCAGGAACCACTTATGTTTCAGTTGTACAAGGTCAGATCTTAATTTAGCCACCAACTGGGCACTTAATTTTAGATACGCAGAGGAACACATGGGCTCCGAAGCATTTCCTCTACTTTAGGAAGGCAAGGCCCTGGATAAAAATGACAAGATGATCATTCCAAAAGGTGAGATTATGAAATATTTGATCTGTCTCTCACCAACCAGCTTATTAAGTATTTAGGATTGGGACTATTTTAAACAGATTGAAGTACGTATTATGGTAGCATCTCATTACTTTCTTTCCAATTGATCAACTGTGGGTTTGCCTGTCTAGGGCCTTTCTAATTACAGAGTTGTTTTGTTTGTTTATAGAATGTTAACTCCTTTGCATACTTTTTAAACATAATGAAAAATAATATCATGAGAAAAACAGATCAAGAATAGATATGTTTATAGGAGGTGTCAATATACACACTGTGGAATCCCAAAGGGGTCTTAGTTTGCCTTGCTTTCTGACACAAAAAATTAAATTATTTTTGTCAATAATTAAGATAAATTTGTATCAAGGCCTTTTCATCACTTGTAGCAAAAGATGAATGCTTGATAATAAGATCAAAAAGTTCTTTTAATCTTCTTTAAATAAGACAAAGGAACTCAATAGAATTGAAAATTCACTTCTGCAAATTATGTCATAGAATCTTGAAGTTGTCAAGTCTTTAGAATTTATCTGATACCATTGCTTATCTGGTTGTTAAATGAAGAGATAATTTCTAAGGAAACTTCTGCAACTGAAATGAAATGATTTCTATGAAATAGCAGTGATGTAGACAAGTCCTAACACTGACTTGTGCTGAGAACATTAGGTTATTATCGTAAAATATAATTTTAGATTTCTGTTGTTTTTATGGGAATACCTTGTTTTCAAATGAAAATTTACCTAAAATATGTTTCCACTGAAGTTGTTTGATAGGTTTGCTAGTTGTTTGCTAAAACCCTTTTCAAAAACTTTTTCTGAGGCTTATGAATATTAGGATTACCCTCTGTTCATTAATTCCATGAGAGTAGCTGAGTCATTAATTAGAGCATATTGTAGTGGTTAAGCCTATGTGGATTTAGTGTCAAATGACTATATTTATATCTGCATCTCTACCACTCACTGCTTGTGCTGGTTGGGCAAATTACCTAACTACTTTGTGCCTCAATTTCCTCATCTGTAAAATGGGGAAGAAGTATGTTGTAGAAATTGAATAACATAATCTATTTAATGTACTTAGTGTGATGCATGTCACAGGTAAGCACTCAATAGATGTTACTTATAATAATTATTAAATTCAATATAACAAATATTTATTAAGGACCTTGCTTTGTGTTTGGGTGTCTGCAAAACCTTAGAAGAAAAGGGATAGATGGATGTTGTTTCTGGGGAAAAGTCTAGAATGCACTATTTAAAGGCAGCAAACTTCCTGAGGGCACAGACCTTATTGTCTTATGTCTAGTGCTATGACTGCAACAGAGCAGACATTGAATACCTATTTTTGAATGAGTGAATAGGATGTTCTGAAACCCCTTAAGGAAACAATAATAATCACTGAGAACTAGTATATCAACTCTTTCTTGTCTTTTTGACTTAGTGAAAAATGGAAATGTACTAGATATTGTGCCTCTGTATTTCAACAAGGTATATCACAGTATGTCTTGAGGATGGTCTTGTTATCTAAAAGGAGACCTTAATACTAGATGTTGGTGTCTTTGGGAAGATTTGTAGCTGAATAAATATATTTTCTTGACGGGTGCTAAGTAATAGATCGATATCAACCTGAAGGCCTCAGTCCTGTGCCAATTTCTGATAAACATTTATCATTATTAATGGAGCAGATGGACATATAGAAGACATGGAGATAGAACTGCAACTAGAACAATACTTGGAGGGGTAGAAAATGCATTAGATCTTAGCAAGCTGAAATGAAGATCAAATTTAAAATAAATAAATAAATAAAATGTAAGAAAATTAGAGTCCGGCACAAAATTGCACAGCAATTCTGTAGAATTTGGGAAAACAGGGATCTGAATCAAGTGTGTAACATGATAGCCCCCCAATTCATATGCTTTTGGAATAAATTAACAGGCAATAGTGTCAAGAAAAAGTGAGGTGGTCATAGCTGCTTAATGTTGTGTTTGTCTGACTGCAGCTGTTGTGCTACAATCAGAGCCCATGGTCCAGGGCCACGTTCAGAAATAGATGGATAAAAGGGTGTGTTTACAGGAAAGCAATCAAGATAGTGGAGAGAGGTGAACCCACATCACAGGAAGAATGATGGTGCAGCCTTGGGAGGAGAAGACTCAGTGGAGACCTGACAGCCTTCCTGGGCAGAGGAACCACATTTTCTCAGGGTGACTCTGAGGGATGGAATTAACTAAAATATTTCTCCTAATTGTTAAGACTGGCTAAAGAAGAAGGGGAGTGTGTAAGGTGATATAGTAAGCTTCTTGTCACTTTGGTGTGCAAGCCGAGATTGGAAAATTACTTGTTGGGCATACTGGAAATGGAATTTGCAGGTGGGGCTACCTAATGGTCTTTAATCTTCAAGTCCGGTGATTCCGTAGAAAAGGGAGGAGAAGGAAATAATGAATGTGTCAGAGTGCCTGCTTAAGGGTGAGGAATAGAGCTAAAAATGCCAAACAATCTTTAAAATTCTACTTCCCCATTCCGGAGGAGTTCAATCACAGACTAATAACAGGTGATGTTTATTGACCACCTGCAGTACGTCAGACACAGCTAATGAGGCAGCTAATCCAGGAGGGCAGGATTTGAATGAAGTATCAACTACTCAATTGTCTCCAGCAGAAATAAATCAATGGCTTGTATATAATTTCAAAATAAGATATGAAGAAATACAATGACTCATTATTGTTTGAGTGATTTTCAAATGGAAAAAGATTTGACTTGATAGGGACTTTGGCCATGTCAAACAAAATACACATGTAAATATATTATTTAATTGTTATTATTATTATAGCTAATGGATGTAGTCAAAACACTTTTACTCACCCTATAACTCAGTTGTATAAACTAAATGTAGCTATTTTATTATCTGTAACTTGCGTCGCCTTCCTCAGGGGCTGCCATTCACTAATTAGTGGAAAATAAACTTTTGGTCTCTTGCACACAGACACAATAACTTAAATAATGAAGTCATGGCTTGGATGACTCAGGCAAATAGAGGCGTCTTTCAGATTTCTGTACGTCCCCAAGCCAAGAAACTCTCTCCACCAGGTTTCACCTGCTTGACTGTAAATTTGGGCAATTTTGTGTCTTCTCAATGTCACCAAGGTCCCTGACTTGCCAGGAAGTGACCTATCTCACCACCTGTAAGACTCAGCCTGGGAGTCAGATGCTAGGCTGGTTTTCCGGAAGGCTTTTTGAGCTTTGGCTCTATAAAATCAGTCTTAGTTCCTTCAAAGTGGCTGGTCATATCTGATTAAATAAATATTATTCTTATACATTATATTTAATCCATGGCATTAAATATTCTTCAAGGATATGAATTTTAACTGTATAGTTTCCCATTGCTTGAGTATACAATAATGTCTTATGCAAATTTCCTCTTGCTGGACATTTTATATTGTGTCTAATGTTTTGGCAGTTTAAATATGGCTGAGATGAACATTTTCATCTAAAAGTATTTTTCTACGCATCTAATTATTTTTATAAAATAGATTCCTAGAGTTCGAATTATAGGCTAAAGGTAGAACTTTTCGAAAATCATATTATCTTACTAGCTTGTGATAAGGGCACATCTATTAACACATTACATTTTTATGGACCATGCTTGCTCTATTTTTTTCTATTCTATGTTTATATTCCCCTAGAAATCCACATACTTGTGAACCTAAAGCTCCTTCCAGTTCTGCATGTGTCATTTTCAAAAGCTTTCATGCATCTTCCTACATCTCTGTCATAATTGAATTTGACTTGGAAATCAGTAACAGAAGGTAAAAATGTCTGATTTTATAATCTGAAACTAGAGACAAGCAAAACTAGTATGACAGTTTTTGTCTCTAGTATATTTACCTAGAAATGAAACCTCAGTTAGTACAATCCCAAAATTGGAAGTGAACTTGGAAAAAAAACATATGTATGACATAAAGAGAAAACACAAGGTTACTTTATTATTTTGCTAACTTTATAATTTTAAAATATATGTATGACATAAAGAGAAAACACAAGGTTATTTTATCATTTTACTAATTTTATGAGTAATTTATATGTGATCATCCATTAATTCATTTAAAGAATACTTATCACATGCCAGATATCATACTTAGTATCTAGAGATCAATATGTCCATTTTTGCTTTTTATATCAGTTCTAAAATGTTGAGTTGCATCTCTTTGAGGTAACATAAAAGTAGCATTCATTTTCTGCACTAAGATTGCGTGTGTGTGTGTGTCTGTGTGTGTGTGTGTGTGTCAGCAGAACAAGTTGTGCTGTTAAGGAAGATGCTGATCTAGTTCTTCCTGTCATCTATAGGATTTCTCTCTAATTTAAAGGCAAATTCGACAAAAAGGGAATTGCTGTAATTTATGTCTTGTAAATAAAAGTTATATTTGTCTGTAGGGTGGAACCTAATTCTGACAGAGATTTACCTCCCTCTAAAATCTCTTGGGAATGCATCGACTCTGTTACTGAAATCAGCCTAATGAAGCCATTTATCTGATTTGCCACTTTGTGCTAGAGGATACAGGGAAAAAAAAGTGCATGGCCACCAAATAAAAACCAAAGTTATAACAAAATTTTATTTATATGGATTTCAATATATCTTTGAAAATACACATATGAATGATCAAAATGCAGAAAAATGAGAATGAGTATTGTTTTGTATATAATAACTATTTTCTTAACAAAATCAAAAAAATGAAAATGTTCTTTAACCATTGCCATTCCTCTGATAGGTCAGGCACTGATGATTCTCTCAGGGACCTCAAGCAGATGAGCGCATCACTTAAGGATCGTAGCAGTTTCAAGGTAAAAGAAATTTCCTTGGGGTATCGGGGTTCCCTCACCTTCCTTCAGAACTTCACCTCCTTCAGAACTTCAGGGTTTTCATTTGGGCTAGCCTTATGTAAAACTGTGACTCGAACGAAATTTTACTGTATCGCTCTTTTCTTATACCCTCTCATTACCTACCACCAGACTCAGTCTTAGACCCTCTGCCATATTTCCTACCCCATGCCACCTTCAGAACCTACTCCAAGAGATTCTGGTTCTCGCTGGGGACCAATATGGGACTATTGGTTTTTTAAAAGGGACACTGAAAGATGGAATAATAAAGAAGAGATTCTAAAGAACAGAATCTCTCACTGATGTAACAGAATTACACTGAAGTGTAATTACACTGGTGCTGGGGACAGTGAGATATGGACACAAAGCCCTTCTTTGCTCCATGGAAGCACCTCTGGGAACTCTTAGGGCCAGCTTCGTTTAAGACCCACAGAGATGGTTTCAATTTTGTTTTGCCAAGACAATGTGAGGGTGAGTGGGATGAACAGACTTGGATGTCGTTGGAAGTAAGCCGAACTAACAGTTAATGGGGAACAAAGTTATATTCGCCCTGGTTCAGGGAAAAGGAGGACCTTAGTCGGTCCTGTGCTGTGGGGGCGCCCATGTTTCAAGAGATGCTCTGAGGAGCCTCACAGACTTATCAGCAGCACAGTGTTTAGCATGGATCACTGACTGAAGGTAATTTTAGAGAGCCTGACTCAGAGAGGTACCCTGTAGCCGGGTTCACTCCTGCATCATATCTTGCAACATCGCCTCAGCCCCCGCAGTCAGGCACCAACTGGTATGTTGATCCTAAATTGTAACAGTAATGTTTAGACTCCAAAACAAAAAGAACAGAATGCAGGCAAGTCTAGGACATGTGAGGCAGTCCTAAGCAACACAAAGCCTTATTGCACAAAGCTGAAGATAAAGATTTATGTGTCCCTGGAAGCTATTTTTTTATTTTTGGAAGTTATTGTCATTGAGAGTTGGCTGTTAGATCAGAGTTAGATCAGAGTGTGTTCCTTTAAGGACAACAGACTGTGGGTTTTTTTTTTTTTCCTGCAGCTTCAGAAAAACCTTCAAAAATGAAAGCACCCATCTTTTGTCTAGACTACTTATTAGCTCTGTGACACTGGATGGGTTTTTTTAACCTCTGGAAGCCTAAATTTCCACTTATGCACAATGCGTCTATAATGCAAGGCAGTGTATGTAAAGTGCTTTGCACAGTGCCAGAAACAAAGTGATTGTTCAATAATTTATGGCTATTATTGTTATTAACAAAGATGATCTAAAACTTACCTGATCACCAAACTTTCCTTTTCCCATTGCCTGATCTAAAGTTTTATTCAGCCCATCTGTAAATGGAACTAAAAAATTATTGATATCTGAATAATACATTTAGCATTTGAAAATCCTTAAAGTAACAATTATTTACCTGCGGTACACGTGGAGGCCTCAGAGGATCCAGGAATTCTCTAAAATTTTATGAAAAATTTTGAGTGGGCCTGCATTCCTTTGGAGAGAGAATCTATTGTTTTCATTAAATATGTTCCTGGCCCAAAACGAAGTTAACCAGTGGTTTAAATGAAAGGGCTTTAAACTGTCCAATGTGATTGTCCCAATTATTTTGTAAATCAGCTACCTATGGAGAATAAATAAATCTTACTAGTGGGTTTCTTCAGAATAAAATTGGCAAACTATTACTTAGAAAAGGTCACCTAATCTTTCTAGGCTAAGAATTGGGGCACCTGTGAATGGGTCCTAAAAGATGTCAAAATAACATTTGGACTTCCTCAGATACCTGGTTGGTGCTTTACTTAAAAATAATTTCAGATAAAGGCTGGCAATAGACTGTTGCCAGCCTTCAGTTGAGATTGAATCCTGGTCATTTTAACATTGAGGTACAGATAAATAATTCTCTTCTAGTTCTTTTCATTGCATCTTGATGTCTCTAGATCTATTCCAATGATGCTCTTTTGATTGTCTGTCCGTGGAGCACCTGTACACAGAACTTCACTTCATCCCAATCTTTCAGAAAAAAGCTGGCGACAGCTTGTATCAAGTAGATGTTGTTCAATGTAGTAAGAGTTTTCTCACCATTTATACCCAGCTGTCATTAGAGATACAAAACAGTTAAGAGTCTTAGATGACTTCCTTCTGGATGACAGTTAAAAGGACATTTAAAAAAAAATTCTAACAGATTAACTCAGTTCTCCAAGGAGTCTGTGGTATCTCATATATTGGAAGCCTACATTTCAAACAGGGTTATAGTTAAACTGGTGATTTAAATAGGTGAAAGGCTCTGTATCTCGTTACTAATCCTAGAGCCATGCAATCCCCTATCATCACAGTGATATTAGTGAGCAAGGCAACAGGCAATGCCACAGGTTTAACTTCATCATCTAATTGTACTGTCTGAAGGACTCAGTGCTTTTCCATTACTAATGAGTCAACAAATTTTTTCCAGTGACCACTGAGAATAGCCATTTGCTATTGTTGATGAAGAATGAAAGGAGAGAGAGAAGACATAAAGAAAAAGAAAGTGTTTTTTTTCCACTCAGAGTGTTCCTAGGCCTAGAGTATCTCTACTAATAGACTGAGAATACAAAAGCAAATATGTGTAAAACTTGCAGAGCACACGACATGAGCATAAATCCAGATGTTGGAAAAATATTATATAAGAGGAGATAATCATAAATAAAGATGGCCAGAGAGGAATTGGAGGATTTCAGCTAGGGCTTCTATAGAAAAAAACAACTTGAGCCAGGTTTGAGGCTGTGTAGGCCATCGGTATGGAATTGCTGGAAGGGCCTGGTGAATGAGGAGGAAGAAGATATAGAAGCACAAAAGTGAGAAAAAGGAAGCCAAACACAGAAGGAGCAATCAAATTTGTTTAGTAATAATCAGTACTAAGAATAAAGCAGAGCCTAGATTATGTTAGTGTTCATTTATCGATTCAGTCGTTGATTAATTCATTCAAAATACATTTAAAGACCGCGAACCATGAGATCTAGGCACTGGTGATACAGACAAACTCTCTGTTCTTATACAATAAAAAAGTAAAATAAAGTACACTTAAATCTGTTTGTGGAATAGAATCCCTAGGCCACATGTTGGCCTTTTGAGTAGAGTGAGATATCATGGTGTGAGGAGACATGCTCCATGGAATGCTGTTACTATCTCATTGGCAGTCTCCAAACAGTGTCACTCTTCTCTCCTTTCTGTTTCAAGGCCACTGGAGCAGAACAATAAAATCATAATGATGCCATTGAGTTTGTGTGCAGTCTGTGCACAGGTCAGGGACCTTGGCTATAAGCATGTATAGAACTGTCCTTAAAGTTTGAACTTAATCTAACCTTGAACAGTGAGAAGAAGTAAAGCAAGTGTCAACTGTGTTTTGGAAATTGTCCACAAGATACAGGTTTTGTTTTGTTTCCCCTTGAAAAGATATACCACACAATGTAAAATTACAGGTAAATAATACATTTTGGCTAGAAAAGTACCACTAATCAAAAATAATTTCATATTGGTCAGTCAGCCTAGCTGTAGAATTATTTGCATTTCTACACTTATTAAATTTTCTAAGATAGAATAATTGATGCAATAGTAATGAGAGACACTCACTCTTCTAATTTTATATTTGAAAGCAATAAGACAACATGAAATAATTTATATTTTGTGTATTATCTTCAGAGGAGATGGGCGGGTCTAGAGCCATAGCTTATAATGGATATAATTGTGCCAAGGGAAGAATGGAAAACCTGTAGGAGGCCTGGTCTCTGGTCTGGAGATAAAGTTAAGATAGTCCTTATCCTAACTCTTCAAATTTCCCGAGGGTAAGGCTACGCCCCTACATGTGACTTTCTCCTTTTCTCTCTAGTTTAATTCAACAAATTTATTCATTGAAAAGCTTACCTGTGCCAAACACCCTTCAGAGTAGAAGGGGATGCAGAGTAGAGATAGGTAAGGTAGAGACTTTTACCTCAAAAAGCATAAAAGTTAAACACAACACAGAAACAACTGCATTTCAAGGCAGCCAACTCAAATTATTGCTGGTGTAGAAAAGGAATTAATCAGCAAATAAGTAAATACAGCAGACCTAGAATAAAGAGTAAAGAATGTGAAAGGCTCACTGTTCTCTATTCCTGCCACTGTCTCACTTCCTTCAGGTTAGGATTGTAAACTTCTAAAGTGCTGTGTAAACAATGTCTGGAGGAAACATGGGCCAAAATTATTTTAAGTCAGAAGTGTGGAAAAAGTGAATTGTTATGAACCCAACAGTAGCCACTGCTGAAAAGGAAATCAAAATTAGAAAATACAGACACCCAAAGGGCAGATAGTTAAAGTTTTCAAAAGTAGAATGGGTTTCATATGTAATATGAATTAAAATGTTAACTGCATTTTTCTTTGTTAAATAAAGAGAGGTGAATGAATTTTAGTTTTTCATTTTGCGTCTTGCGTGTTAACTGTATTGTGTTCTGTGCCTTTTGTTAATAATAAGAAATTGCTTCTTTCAAAATTTTATTTAGTCATGGATTCTAATGATGACCCTGAAGAAGATCATCTTACAAGTTACGACATTCAGCTCAGTATTCAAGAATCCATTGAAGCCAACAAGACTGTATTTTATCCTGAAAGGTAAAGATCAAATTGACTGTCCTCAACAAAATTTCTTTATGGTATTCATTTTGGCGTAAGATGAAATGAATGACATTTCCCAACTCCGCCAGGAAAATGTTCACCCTTCTTTTCTGGCAGAGAATCGAACAGTTTTACGAAGGCCACTGCGCATGGGGTTAGCAGTCTGATCTTCCACACATCCCCAGCTCAAGAGCAAGATGGAAATAGCCTAGAGGGGAAATCACTAGTTGAATTCAATGGCACAGGCTTGCCTATTTTCTAAATTAATATAGAATCAAAAGGATAATAAATTTTAACAAATTTGCATGTACAGTTTATACAACTGATATATAAATAAGTATACAGAGATCTGTTCTGTGTTTTCTAGAGCCCATTCTGCTACTGACTCAGGCAACTTTAACAAGTAATATATTTCATTTTTGAATCTTTAAATATGAAGAATAATGCTAACCCACCTAGTCCATAAGTTCAATGAATGAGAAAAGAGTTGAGTGCTTTATTATTTATGACAAAGTAATATATAAACCAGAGCCTATTTCATGATCTACTATTCAAATGACAGAAGTTAACAAATTACACATAAAATTGATGTTTTGTGTTAGCAGTGGCAACAGAGTCTAAAATTGCAAAAGTAAATTTCCCAAGCAACACACATTATTCTTCTGACAAAAATAAATTTTAGTTTACCCTTACATTCTATTATAATATTTACAATTCTGCATTCTGAAATTTAGTACTAAATCTTTTTAGCACTAAATATTTTGAATAGATTAAGTGCTGAAAAAATTATTGCTTTTGAGCTTTAAAATATGGACATGTTGCATTTAAATTTCTGGTCTTTTTAATTTTTTCCTTATCTTCGACAGATTTTAGAAGTTTAGAGGCATTTACAACCCAAGAACACCAGCAAATGTTTCCGCTTGGTAGAGTCAAGTCCGTTTGTTATGAAATACCTTGTTTCCTTTAAATAAACACACATGTCAAAGAATTGCCTTGAGAGGTGACATCATGGCTTACTGGGCTGGTACTAGAAGTTGTTCAGTAAATGCTCAGCCTGTTTTCACTTGTGGATGAGTTGATTAAGACTAACACGCAGTGTGGTTCATAAGCTCTCAAATAAGCTATCACTAATTGGTAGTTATTGAGTTCAAAGTGAGAAACAGTACTGAACATAGAATTTTTGAAGTGGGAAGAAGCCTTAGTGATCTTCTTTGTCAATCCCATCATATTACAGATGAGGAGTGATGACTCAGACAAGCTCACTAGCCTCCCTGAGATCATAAAATTACAAAACATGAACCCAGCTCTTCTTACTCTGACTCCAGATTTTTACTCCTTTTTCCTTGCTTAGCACTCATTTCAGAGAAAGCGTTATAATCCTGTATTTTTCCATTTTCACTAATGTTCCTAGGTCTAGTGTATCATAAATATACTCTGTATCTGACATTTTTACAGGGGATAAAATCAGTTGTGTACATTTCCTCTAGATCTTGATTAAGATTATATACAAAAGTTCAATATAAATGAAAATTTTTGGTTCCTTGGAGTATACCACTTTTATAAATATGGCTCATTTTTCTTTTCTCTGGCAGATTTGTACCACTAAGTGATCAAAACAGAAAACTTGTAGAGGCCATAAAACAAGGTAAATGAGTGTGTTGCCCACACTGGGATAAATTGGAGATTCTATCTTGCCAAGACGGAGATTTGTTATCAGTTCATGTGTTTAATTTAGGTCACATTGTTGAGCTCCAGGAGTATGTGAAATATAGATATGCATTAGATGAAGCTGATGAAAAAGGATGGTTTCCATTGCATGAAGCTGTTGTTCAACCCTTTCAGCAAGTACTTGAAATTGTTCTGGATGGTAAGAGAACTGAAACAAGAATGTAGAAGTGGGGTGTTTTCTCAGTGAGCATCAAAAGAAAAAAAAAGAAAGAAAAGAGAGAAAGGAAAGAATGAGAATGAAAGTTTATTTGAAATTGAGAAAAGGCAATACCTATGTTTTAAACTTAGTTTATAAAATTCGGCACATTTTATGAAGTTCAAGTTCACCCTTTGTATCCTTCTAAGAATATAACACAGGTTGGTGGGAAGATGTGGTTATTACATAAAAGTGATAAAAGTATGTATATGTATCACATGTTAATTTATTTGATTATAAGTCTTTTTGCTTTGGAAATTATTAATTTTTCATGTTGAAATATGTCTTAACAATTTCCAAAAAGTTATTATATAGTACAAGTAGTACTTACTATATTTGTCCTTATAGTAAATTAACTTTTTATAATGTATACATAAATAAATATCATAATAATTTGACCCTGGGTTAAATATTAATAATAGTTTTCATGTTCTGAAACAGTATTTTTCATACCTCAACATCTTATAAAACACTTTGAGAGTGCCCTATCTTTCAAACTTTAATCTTGCCCCTAATTCTATGTCCTAGATGATGATAGATACTTGATAATTAACCACCCAGCCAGCTAGACAGCTCAAGAGGCAAATAGACAGATATAAAAAGTGATATCAAATACAGTATTTCAAACACATTCTCACAGGATATATTCATTTAAATACATTCTCATTCCCACATTCACAGACTTCATTTGGCAAAAACCAATTTCAAATGCAATTTGAAGAACAATATTAAAGATTGGGAAGCTGTTTTACAACTTATCAAGAAATGCAAATTTACAACCCATTTTTTTAAAAAAGAGCACCTTGAAACAGATGTTGGCTTTCCAGCGGTCAACTTTATTAGCAAGTCCATGTTCATCTATTTATACTGACCATCGTTTGATAAACTTTACTCACATCTCCTTTAGTCTTTCCTTTTCATCGATTCACTTTGTTCAGTTTAATATAGATGATATTGCATTATTCTGATCTATGCGATATCCTTTAAGTAAGTATTTTTAACTTTATACAACACTTTCCCATCTCAGCATCCTATAAGACACTCTGGGAGTTCAAGACTGCCGATGGAGAAACGCCCTTGACTTTGGCAATCAAAGCTGGTCTGGTGGAAAATGTAAAGGCTTTACTAGAAAAAGGAATATGGCCAAACACCAAAAATGACAAAGGAGAGACACCCCTTCTGATTGGTAAATAACCTTTTTTCTAGAACCTTTATAGTTTGAGACAAATAAATATTTAATAAATATTTATTGCACACCACTATGTATTGACTAAAATTATGTGACCTCATCTCCTTCCATTCCCTGAGTTCCTCCCCTAACTTTCATCTCACCTGTCCTATAATTTTGTTTTTTTATCCCACAAAGAGATCAAATGGGAAAAATCTTTTAACACCCACTAACCAGGATGGATCTGAACTAGGAGTTTTATGAGACCAGAAATGCCAATTCTAAAGGAATATTCTCTAAATAGGGTGCAGCTGTGAGGAAGGATGCATGTGTGGTATGTAGCCAAAGGAAAGAGGCAGAAAGGGAAGTCCAAAGAGAGACACCGGGTTCGCATCAGAGCAATGAAGCCACACTAGAAAGAGGGGCAGCCAGCAGATTCCACATACTCAGTTGCAGCACTGGGTACCTATAAAGGATTCGCCACTGTGACACAACAAAGAAATAATGATAAATAGACCTAAAAGTGTCATTTGTCAGCTTCTTCTCAGTCTTGCATATCCTGATGTTTGTTGACCAATAAGAACAGCAGGTCTGTTTGCAGAAGCAGAGAGATGAGATTAACTACAAATGACCAGACATAACATTTTTTTTCTCTCAGGGACAGAGGGTTATGGAGTAAGAATTTGGGCTTTGGTACCTGAGATCTGTGGATTTATTTTTTCTCAGTTTTTTTGAGATGCAATTGACATATAACATTGTATCAGTTTAAGGTACATGACATGATTTATATATGTATATATTGCAAAATGATCACCACAATACGTTTAGTTAACTTACATCACCTCACAGCTACAAATTTTTTTCTTATGATAACTTTTAAGATCTATTTTCTTAGCAACTTTCAAACATACAGTACAGTATTGTTTTGTGGATTTAAATCCTAGCTATGTGATTGCAATCATGGGCCTCAGTTTCCTCATGTGTAAAATGGAAGTATACCACCTACCGTGCAGAATTGTTATAAAATTAGATAAATTATAAATATATTAAACCTCTGCCACATGATAGATGCTCAGGAAAGGAAAATCATTATGAAATTGTGTGTGTGTGTATGTATGTTTGCGCATATGCCAGGAGGAGGAGGAGGAAATCTAAGATAATTTATCAGCAATCACAGAGAAAGAGAATAAAGCACTGTGAGCTGTGGTCAGAGCTAGTTAACACTGCCACAGCTCCTATCCACAGAGAAATTACTAATTTTTTAAAAAACAACCTGAATATTGTTAACAGAAAACTTAGATAAGTCATGAACATTAGTAAAATATTTACATTCAACAACATTAATTCAACAATATCAATGCAACCAACATTTATTGAGAAGTCACATTAAGCCGGATGCTGTGATGGGCAGCATGGATATAAAGATGAATAGAATAATCTTCCTCCTCTCAAAGAGTCTAGGAGGAGAGCTAGATAGGATTTAAATGAAAAATTAGGGTTACAAATACTATAATAAAGTTATATATTCAAAGTAAATTAGAGAAATAAGAAAGCAATGAATCTGTGAAGCTTTTAAAGCAACAATTGCTCTTGAGTTGTGACTTGGGGGATATAGAGGGGTCATAAGTAGACAGGGCAAGTATATCCAGGCGGGCATTCTGCCCCTGGACATAACTTGTTAAATGAATGGTGTCACCACTGATTGGGGTTGTTCGATCTGATTCTTTCTTGCTTACTCTTGTTTCATGTCAGAGCTTTCTGCCTTCCCACATTCAAATCAGATTGAACAAACAACCTAATCATTATAGATAGGATACAGGCAAAGCTTCTGTAACGAAACAACAACAACAACAACAAAAATATACACAAAGCAAACAAACAACAATAACTTCAAAAGAAAGAAGTTTATTTCTCTCTCACATAAAGTTTCAGAGTGAGTGGCCCAGGGATGGCAGGGTGGGTGGCCTTGCCACCATTACACAGAGCTTTCAGATGTCACCATTTGCCAGCCAGCAGGAAGGAGTAAAGAGGCAGCCTTGGAAAAGCTTCTTCACCCTTAAGAACATGACCTAGATGTCCCACACAGCATTTCCGCTCATATACTATTAGTGCAGCCACACTTAGGTACAGGGCAGTCTCTACCTAGATAGACCATGACCAGTTAAACCCTGGGGCTTCTGTTGCTAAAAGGAAAAGGGGAAACATGAGTACAGAGGAACAGAGAATTGTCTCTGCACACACGTTAACAAGCCTTTATGGCATCATAGCATGATGCTTTTCATAAATAAACCCGAGCTCTCTTCCTGAGCTGGCACTGCAGACACTGAATAGAATATTCTCCTGTGGGTTACTGCACCACTAGTAATGTGATCTATATTATTTTTGTAAAGGCATATACCATGGAATGTCTGCAACAGCATCCATGTGTGTGTTGCTTGTATAGACAGTCTTTGATTTCTTTAAAAAAAGAAAGACACTTTTCCAGAGTTTGAATACTATCTCACTTTGCAAATATAGAGTTAATCTTTACTTGCTGTTCTCAGCCTATTTATTTCTTAAGAGACATAAGTCATGATTGTCACTCGTTTGTTTTCTTTCTGCTTTATTTAAAATTTTATTTAATGCTTAATGCCCACAACAGAGCATTAAGCATTTCAAAGTTTCATTTGTTGGTTTCTCTTCTCTAGCAGTATCTGACATGAAAGGAAAGAGACTTGATCATTGAGTTGTCAGAATTAAAATATAATTAACATTTGGAAATAATATATTTTAAAAACCAAATGGTAATATCAAAGAGAAGACAAAAATCTCATGAAGGAAATATTCTGGAGGTGTTCACTTCTGTCTCTATCACCCACATTTCTGGAGATTAAGAATTTTTCTTGGGTTATCTTCTTCAGGACTTTCTTTGTGGAAAACATATCAAGTCTTTTTAGGTTCATAGGAGAATGGGTCATCATGGAATTTTCTCAGTTTTCTTTCTGATTCTACAGGCTAATTTGAAATTTGCTACTCACAATCCATTAGTTTATAATAAAGAGTGATAAAGAGAAAAAATGCTATTATTTTTATTTTTCTGTGCAATTTTTCTGTGTCATTTTGAATTTTCTTAACCCAGTCCCATCATCCTTGTCTTTATTTATGGAATATCCTTAGATGGCAAAAAAAAAAAAATTACACTTTTTGTTCCTACAGGCCTCTCTTTCCCATCAACCGTCTGGCCCTCGTTATGGCACTTTGATGTATTACAGCCATGTTGCCCAGTTACTTGCTGAGTGGTAGATATCTCATTTGTGATGATCTAAGGGTTTTTTACACTCCGACTCCCTCTCTGCCCACCCTCTGTAGTTGGTGTCACCTTTGTTCAGTTAGATAGCCATAAGATTGTCCTGGCCAGTGGGGCCCAAGGTACAGAAGAATCCAGTTAATTTTACATCACACTTTTTCTTTCTCACAGATCAATATACATCCTCTTTACTCCATCTTCTCTTTCAATCTTCCAATCCCTGTCAAGATATCTCAGAAAACCCTTCTTTATTTGTATGTCATATGAGTCAGAAAATAATTCACTGCTGATAAGGAAATTACATGTGCAAAATACATACACCCAGAAAGAAAACAAGAGAAATTTAAAATAAAAAGTGCCAGCAGACTACAAAGTCTTCAAAAGTACCTATAACCTATGCAAAGGTCTCTAATTCCCTAACTCAACTGAAACTTGGTTTTCTTTGAGCATTATTATTGAAGATTTTCTCTCTATATATATTTTTTCATAAAGTATATAAATATTTCGTAAATTATTTAAACATTTAAATAAATATTACATATATTATTTTAACATATTTCATAAATTACTTCATTTGTATTTTAGTTATGTTACACAAGTACTACGTCTTATTAGTTTTCATTATTTCAACCTTTTATTGATTAAGAATGTCTTTGTAGGTTAGCTTGGGAGGGGCTCCCCACAATGTACATTAATATTTTATGGGAAATAAAACATTATTAGTCCCGACAAAATTCAGATAGTTTTAGTTTTTAAATTATTTTAAGTTGAATAGACCTATATATGCTATTATTTTCATGAAGACAGACTAATAATACCTCTAATCAATATGTTCTCTGAGTCAGACTAAAGGAAAACAGGTCATGAGGGAAAAGGTTCATGATTTTTATACATTTTTATCTAAGAAAAAAATACAGTAGGAGGAACAAGAAGATAATTAAGGACACACCTCTTAGTTTGTTTAAATTACTGATGTTTGCTCTGTAGTAAAACCAGCTGGAATGAGGTAGTTCACAGTAATTAGAGCTGCCAGTGGCAGGTGGGTGATTCAGAGAAAGGCATTTGTCAACAGACTCTATTTAGACAGTGAGTAGGAGAAAAGCAAATCTCACTGCAATAATGGCTTGTCTGCCTCCAAATGTGGTAGGCAAACTTTGTCTTTCGTTTATGGTTTTTGGAGCCCTCTCCTTTGCCTTGACCTCAGACACTTTTTGCATTCTGCCTCCTGACTGCCCAGGATGGTCTGTGTGCCCCCTCCTGCCTTTCCCAGAAAACACCCAGATTCTGAGTCTCTCTTCAAACAGAAGACAATATAGGTTTCCCTAGAACTGTAAATTCCATAGGTGAAAATTATATCTGCCTTTTCCTATTTTCCACAGTGCCTTTCATATAGCTGGTGCATATTGATTGAATGACCGAATGAATGAATTACTATAACTGTATTTCCATTTGCAGAGAGTAGCATTCATCCTGCTCTGTTTCTTAATAAGATTTTACTTATTGATTAAAAAAATGCATTATAACTTTCAGAAATATTTATATCTAAACTGGGACAATCTCTTAATAATCTAATGGAGGAAACACTTTTAAAAGTATAATTTCAATTATTAGAAACAAACAGAGAGAGAGAGAAATCTGAGTTAATACAGCTCTGAAATTCTGAAACTGTAGTACATTAGCTGTCATATACTTCATCTGTTTAGAACTGGCCTATCTAGATTCAAAACATTTCTATTGCTACCCTCCCAATAAGAGCATGGGAAAGAGAAGTTCATACTTCTATTTTTGGTGGGGGAAAAAAGCTCTTCTTTGAGGGAAAAAGCTTGATAAACATTTACACATGTGGTCCTAGGACCCTAGAAGTGATGAACTGATGTTAATGATAAGTTACCTTTTACTGAGCTCCTAGTATATACTAAGTATTTTACATACATAATTTAATTTGTACAACCCAACAGTGGATGTTTTCATTTTGCTAATGAACAAATTAAAGTGTACCTAGATTATACACAACATCCTATCTTAGTGGTGTGCACTATTTTCCCTGAAACTCTGAATCTCCTAAGGTCAGAGTCTTAAAAAAAAAAAAAAAAAAAAAGAGTATCACCTTGCATGCTTACAGTCTACAATAGGAATTTAAATGTAAGAAATAAAAGGGGTATGAAAAATCCAATATTCTCTTGTAGAAGGGCACAACCAACATCTCTTTTGATATTAAATGTAGTAACTTATTTAATACCATCTAAGAAATTCGAGTTAATGTGCCTACTCTCGATTGTTCTTTTTAAAATCATCTTCAAGCTGTAAAAAAGGGCTCCTATGACATGGTGTCCACTTTGCTCAAATACAACGCCAGCCTTGACCAGCCCTGCATCAAGCGATGGTCGGCAATGCATGAAGCAGCCAAACAAGGCCGCAAAGACCTCATAGCTCTGCTCCTGAAGCACGGCGGCAACGTCCACCTGAGAGACGGCTTTGGCGTCACACCATTAGGTGTTGCTGCTGAGTACGGTCACTGCGATGTGCTGGAACACCTCATCCACAAAGGTACGTAAAGAGGAACTGCACAATCCTGACTTGCTCCTGCCTCTCGGATTTCTTCCTCTTCATTCCTCTCTGGCTCCTCTTCCTCTCCTGAATATGACTGGGCACCAGGCTTTGGTACCATGCCTTTGATAACCTCCTCGGTAGCCACCTAGGCCAGAGCTCAGTCAAACCCTGCACCTGATGACCTACCTGCACATCTCCATGCCCAGCCCTGATCCCTGATTGCTCTCTCTAGAGACAGCCCAATTTTCACATAGACACCTGGCTCACCAGAGTCTCATATGCATCTTCAAAACTAAATTCCTCTACTTTTACTCTTTTGATTTAATAATTTCTCTGAACCAAGACTGAAAGTTCAGATTTATTTCTAATTCTTCTGTCACCTTCTTCTGCAAATTCAGCCAGTTGCCAAGTGCTGCGCTGTCTCACCTTTTCTCCCCTGTTCTCACCTTGGCAGTCTCTCTGGTTTGCACCCTCTCACATCTTCCCTGGATCAATGCAGTCGTTTCTTACTGTTCTCCAGGTTTCTAGTCTCCCCATAAGAGGACATATACGACATAGTGAACTCGTCTCCCCTTTCTGAAGGATAACTATAACACTGTAAGCTATGCAAAAAATCCTCAGTGCCTCCCCACTGCCCACTGAATCATGCAAAGGTCCCCACTGCATCATCCTGAATGTTTTACCGAGTGTACTCCTCACCACTCCCAACTTGTATCCTGCACTCCAGGAAAATTAGATGAGCAGTATCCCAAACATACCTCATACCCCCATCGTCAGGGGTTGGCTCAGGTCTTTGCCCTCATTTAGAATTCCGTTCAACCTAATTCAAAGTCAATTTCTTGAGACACCTTCTCCCCAAAGTTTTCCCTAATTCTGCCCAATGGATTGTGATGTCACCTCTCCTTTGACATCTCCAAGTGCTCTATACAACTACAAAACCAGGAATTAAAGGACCAAATTCTGAAACTGGGTTCTGCCACCTACTTATTGTCTGATGACCCTAGTCTGGTTACTTAAACATCTGGTCCTCAGTTTTCTCATCTGTAAATAAAAGCTAGGATTACATGACACCTAAACATCCTCTATGGGGAAAAGATGAACATTTTCAAGGTCCACAAAGTGCAACCTTATTTAATTAACAAATAAGCCCTATGACATAAGCTGTATCACCCTAGTTTATAGATGAGGAAATGGGGCTTATAGATGAAAATAGCTTGCCCCAAACTTAGCGGTGAGCTCAAAGCCACCTGTTTCCCCTACATCATGCCTCCTGGTCCTGGTATAGCGTAAATGTTACACAGTTTGTGTTCTTTGAGGATATTTTGTTTCATTGTCTCTTTGAGCTGCTTAAAATAGTCAGATTTATTCGTTTTAGGATCTTCTGTAGAGTCACACACAGTGTTTGCACAAAAAGGGCAGTTGATAATAATTATTTGTTGAAATGAAAGCGTTAACTGTTGTCTTAAAACTTAGAAGTCTAACTATTCATTTTCCTGAGAGCATTTGTCTGTCATGATAATTGACTTGCTGATTTCACAGATGTTCTTGTGATATAAAGATCTTCTAATAAAATGAAATATGCTGCATAATTGTTTATTAAAATAGTGAAAACATAGATATTCTTAATTTTATGCTTTTAATGTTAAGTCCTAACCAAAAAGGAAAATAAGGGGTTATTTTTAAGGAGACTTTCTTGACAGTTTATCCAGTTATCACTATGCCATGTGTTTACTACTGGCAGGTGGTGATGTGTTTGCTTTGGCGGATGATGGGGCGTCAGTGTTGTTTGAGGCAGCAGGAGGGGGCAATCCTGACTGCATTTCCCTCCTGCTGGAATATGGAGGAAGCGGAAATGTACCTAACAGAGCAGGGCATCTTCCTATACATCGAGCTGCCTACGAGGGACATTATCTGTAAGTAGTAAACCATGGGATGATCACTTTTAAGTTGAAAAATACAAAATTATATATACAGTATAATCATGTCTCTCTATGTAATAACCCCCCAAATCCAAAAAAGAAATAGGCAAAATGCTTACAAGTTTTGTTTTTTGAATATTTGTGTGATGTCCCCTTCTTTTTATATTCTTGTACTTTATAAAGTTTCCACATTGAATGTATACTATATTTATAATGAAAAGAGTTTTTCTTTTAGGAGGAAGTTACATGTGAAGCCACCCACATGTTTAAAAAAAAATTAACAAAAGGCTACAGAGTTTTAAAAAAATCTTGCCTTTGGGAAAGAATTCAAATTTGTAAAAATACTATCAGTATTACTCCACTTATTTACCAATATGTATGGATATTATAGTAGATGTCAAATATATTATTGAGTAGAAAAGTTTGATTATAAGTTTGGATTTCTTTATTTCAAAAAAAAATGGTTGGATAGATTCCTAAATCACAAAATATGCCACAATTGACACATCAATAGAAGTCTATAATCACTATATTACACTATCTGCCATGAGAGGATGGTTTTAGGCAATTAAATATTTTTTATATAAGTTCAAAAACTTTGAAACAGTTAGACTTTATTACTTTCAGTGGCCACATTGACTAAGTTAAGTGGCCAATGACACATAATTGACGCTAAGTGACATGTTGTTAAAGTTTACCTGGATTTATTCCCAGTGTCATAAATTCACACGTGGTAGCTCTGAATTAGGCACAAGAGATCAAGTTATCCTTGCTGGTGGCTCTCATCATGTCTAGTTGTTAGTCAAGTGTGAAATTTGCAACTATCACAGGTTCTTAGAAACGTAAGCTGTGGTTAGTTATCTCAATTGGCTAATGTGAGGCTGCTAAAATCATAAAGACTCTTCTTGTGGCTAATAATTCAATTTCAAGTTATACTGAAGAGAACAGGGCACATGTGGCCGATATTAAAATATAGATTGCTCAGGAAGCCGTGAAAGAGGGGTGATGAATGAAAACTCGAGAAGACTAAATTCTAGTCCTTGCTCCACATCTGCATGACTTTGGACAAGTCAGTTCACTTCTGCAGACTTTATATTGCCCTTTGGTTAAATGAAGGGGTTGGACTAAGTGATGTGCAAGGTCATTTCCAGCCCTAACTTCCTGTAACTTCATGATTCTAATGGTCAAGATTATGAAGCATTCCTCTATGGCATCAGATGGGCTTTTCTTTTACACTTTTCATTAAGTAGCATAGGTTATTGATAAATATTACATTGTTCGGAGAAGAACTGGAAGTTTGGGAGGATTCCCGAGGGATCACAATTCTAGGGCAAACATAAAAGATCCAGCATGATCCCCAGGAATATTTAGAATGGGAAGCCAAATTAAAACTAAACTAAACTATACTAAATTAAATAGTAGTAAGTCAATGGACAAAGGTTAAATGTCTTTGTATAATGTTATCTATCAAAAATAAAGGAAAGTAAATAAACAGCATTCATTTGTCTAGTGAGTAAGCTCATTTATTTCATTTCTTGATTTTCTTCATGCAATGTGTATTTGTTTTAGTGCACTGAAATATCTCATCCCAGTAACATCCAAAAATGCAATCCGGAAAAGTGGGCTGACACCAGTTCACTCAGCAGCAGATGGACAAAATGTACAGTGCCTAGAACTGCTCATTGAAAGTGGTTTTGACGTCAATACCCTGCTTGCTGACCACATCTCTGAGAGCTATGACGACGAGAGGAAGACGGCGCTATATTTTGCTGTTTCTAATAACGATATCCACTGTACAGAAGTCCTTCTGAATGCAGGCGCAAACCCAAACTTAGATCCTCTCAACTGTCTGCTTGTGGCTGTGAGGGCCAACAATCACGAAATCGTCCGGCTGCTTCTCTCCCACGGCGCAAATGTCAATTGTTATTTTATGCGTGTAAATGATACTCGTTTCCCCAGCGCCATTCAGTATGCCCTGAACGACGAGGTGATGCTGAGGCTGCTGCTGAACAACGGCTACCAAGTGGAGATGTGCTTCGAGTGCATGCACGGTGACATCTTTGGAAATTCGTTTGTGTGGTCAGAGATAGAGGAAGAGGTACTGCCGGGATGGACGTCTTGCGTGATAAAAGATAGCCCGGTGAGTTACGTCCTTTCGTCCTGCGCATTGGGTCATCCTCCTTAACTCCCGCTCATTTAGAGATGCAACAGGATAAGAAAAATCAACTCTAAGTTTTATGTTGTTCTCCTTGAATCTTTGTTGCCAATAATATGGGCATATAAACATAAAACTAGGCCAAAAAAAGATGGTGTTTATTTTTCTTTAATGGCAAACTGGATGTAAAAGAATACTAAAATGTGTGCAGTTATAACATGCTTATTCGGTGGTATATTTGGGCTAGAAGCACGGAAAGAAGAATCATAAAAAGAAGCATGAGCCTTCCACACTGTTGACTACAATTATATTATTAGTAGTAGTAGTAGTATTAATTAATTTATAATGACATTGGTTAACGAAATCCAGTAAGTTTCATCTGTGCATTTTAACAGTAAGGCATATACATACATACATATATATATATATATATATATATATATATATATATATATGTATTTAAACTGTGTGTTCACCTCCCATAGTTAGATTTTTTTCCTGTCACCACATGTTTTATCCCTTTCACCCCGTCTACTTGCCCCCTCCCCCTTCCTGCTACCCTCTGGTGACTGCTAGAGTCCATGTCCACGAGTCTCTGTTTGTTTGTCCTTTTCATTTGTTGCTTTTAGGTTTATATCCCACATATAAGTGATATCATGTGGTTTTCAACTTTTTCTTTCTGGCTTGTTTCACTTAGCATGATGACTACAACTACATTAGAGCCAAGCTTGCGGCTTCAGAGCTCATCACTTCACCGAAACAAGCTAACTCCCTTTTTTATTGTTCATTACAAAGAGAGATCTTCTATTTCTTGTCAAAAGACAAAGATAGTAATTTTCATAACAAAATTAAGTGTTTATACATATGGTATATTTAATGTACTGCTAAATTAAATTGTATCAATTCTCTCAGTTCTGTGAGTTTATTACAGTTCCCTGGATGAAACACTTGGTAGGAAGCGTTATCCGTATATTACTGGATTACATGGATTATATCCCTCTGTGTGCTAAACTGAAGTCTGCACTGGAAGTACAGAGAGAATGGCCAGAAATCCGTCAAATACTAGGTAAAAACAAAAATTTTGCCTACAAAATTTTTACGAAGTGTCTTCATGTCGTCCTGATACTTTTTCAGTGCTCCTTTATTTTCAGAATTATCTTTTGTTAAAAATCATTGTTAATACTTTCTCTGATTTAAGATACTACTTTCTTGCTTTTTTTGATACTTTACAACTCATTAATGTATATGGGTAAAATTATAACTATATCTGAATAGAACTCGTTATTTTAAAGTTAACTTCTATAATATCATAAAGTACGTAGACCATAGTCTCCACATAGACAAGGATTTATTTTGTTTACTTTTGTAACCTCAAGGCTTACCGTAATGTGTAGTAAGTGGTAAATAATAAATACCAAGTAAATGAATGAATGGATGAATTAGGATTATCTTTTTTGATATGCTCTCTCTCTCAGGTCTTTCTTATTCTTGCCATCAAAAGTTTGTATTACAGGCAGGATATTTTGCATTCTACAGGCTAATGTTTGGTTATAAACATAAAAGTGAATCATATTACAAAAGTTTCAATAAACTGAATCTAAAATTACTCCAAGTACAAATAGGAACTAGAAAAAAACCATAGATTGAAGAGGCTTTCCCTTTCAAAATATAAATTTGGAAAAATGAATTTGCAAAACCTACTTGGACGTCAATTTTATGAAACCTAAAGAAGCATCATAGGACTTTACATTACATTTAAATATCCTGGCACTCTTAATACAGCTAAATCATAATTGAATGGGATAGCAAAACCTCAACAACCTATTCTTTGAGATCAGGCAAATTTTATGCAAATTAGGTAGATTACATTGTATAGTCGAAAGATGAAACTGAAATGTTGAGCTGTTTCACATACCAAATTCATTAGGTATAAAGTTCTATAAAAAGAAATGAGCAATATAGTGGTTTTCATTTAAGCATTTGATTTTAATCAGAGTCTCATACATTAGATTAATCCATCTGAATTTGGACTATTTTGATAATGGTAACAAGAGAGGCAGGTTAGTGGGAAGGAGAGAGACTGACTGGCTAGAAAGAGGGATAGTTCATCCCAATGCAGATTTGGAGATAAGCTTGACATTTCCTCAAATGGCTCTTTTCCTGGAATGGGTTCTGTAAGAGAAGAAACTTCATGACAAATAAAACAAAAACTTAGAGAACCTGATGAATATTGGTAGCTTAGACATTGACCTCTGGAATCAGACAGACCTATGGTGGGATGGAATTCTGGCCTTACCTAGGAGTTGGATTGCTGGGTTTATGCAGCTCATGTCTCATTTTTGTTTTATTGAGGAGAGGGGAAATTTTATTCCCTGAAAAAAAGACCAAGATATAGTCCTCCTAGCTGTGTGACTTTGAGAAAGTTTCTTACCCTTTTTATGCCCAGGTTTTCCCACTGTGGAATAGGGCTCGGACCCATAGTTACTTCATATGGTCATTGTGGGAATTTAAAGAGGTGATACATGTAAGGTGCTTAGCATACTACCTAGAACATTAAAAACACCTAATAAATTTAGCTATTTTAAAAACTAAATATTAGTGTTTTCATATTATTTTTATTACATGGTAATTTTATGAGAAGTATGAAATGCACATGTAAAGTAGGTCATGAAATTCTCACAACTTGTAGAGTTGTGTGTTATCATGCTAATTTTTGTAAATAAAAAACTATGGAAAGGGGAATTAAAAACAGTGTGAACGCTATGAATTCATGAAACTGGCCTATCAGGCCTCTCTTTCTGAACTGAGGCTCACGTTGGGAGTGAAATCAAAATTAAGCAGGACAGAGACAAGGGAGAGTCCATGTAAAAGTGGAGCTGGCAAACGAAACCAGGATCCCTCAGGGAGCCAGACACCTTATTTCGAAACATTGTGAAAAGACAACAGAAAGGAAGCTCTGTAAACTTAGAAGAGCTATCTTGAAACTTGCTTCCTGCTAGAAATTCGGGAAAACTAAATTAATATAAAAATGAACCACAGAAAAGTATCAGTCAAATCCCATATAAATTTATTATAAGAAAAAATAGAAATAAGCGTATCAAATTAAAAAATATATTGTTAATACCATAGTGTAGAGATAGCACTCTGAGATGATGAAGCTTGAAAGAAGTGAATACTATAAAAGTTGGAATAGTAGTTCCTTATGGGGAGGAAAAAATGAAGCTTGAGATGGATTGTACAGAGAATTCTGGGGTAGCTGAGAAAGATGTGAAAGGTGTTCACCTAATAATCACTTTAGATACTATACATTTGTGTAGTTACTCTATTTATATTTTATTTTATAATAAAAAGGTTAAAACATTTTGGAGATAATAAGGGCAGAAGACCTAAAACTGAGTTAAATTAATTTCCCAAAGCTATAGGCATAGAAAATAACAAAGCAAGGATTTGAACCCTTGTCTATCTCACGTCAAAACAAAGGCTCTTTCTATAAAATCACTCTGCTTCCTGTCATAGGACAGATTTTTCTACTAATTGGTAATTAATTGCCCATGTGTTTCTACTACAAAAGAATGATCAATTTTTATGACTTTAGAAAGGCAATCCAAGAATGAAAGGAGGAAGATTTTTTGTTGTTTCAGTCATACATTGTTTCAACTGGTGCGTCAACTGATTGCTATGAGCGTGGTTAACCACTGGATGTCAGGATTCTTCCAGGTATATGTAAGGCAGTCTATTTGTTAGGGAAGAAAATCAAATGGTATTTTTTTTTTTTTAAAGATGGGTTTGTTCTGCCTCTTTTGGTAACAATATTTTGCCTTGATAATTTTTGAAAACTATTGTTTTTATATTGAAAAAATATTATTTGAATGTTTATAATCTCAATTGTAACAGAAATGTGATTTTTTTTTAAATTACTGAATTGACTGATATAGTTCACATTATAGAATGGTTACAAGATACAAACCACTTTTCTAATACTTTTTATAAATTAATTTGTTTGATCTTCAAGCAACCATTAGAGGTAGGTCCCATTCTTATTCACATTTCACAGGTGAGAATACTGAGCTCACAGAGGTTAAGTAACTCATTCAAGGTCACACAAATGCTAAGTGGCAGAGCCAGGATTTTAATTCAAGCTGACCAAGTCCAAAGCTTACAGCTGAGCCTGTGTGCTATGCTACCCTTTAGCTAATTTACATTCCTGAGATAATGCATCAGAATTATAACTGTAATATAGATAAAGTGAGGGTTGAAAATAGACTAAATCAGATATTTAAGTAAGCTTTAAAGATTTTGGGGAAAATATAAACTGTTTGGGTATCAGACACTGAAATAAACCTAGGAATGAATAATGGGCATATGGAAACATTTGCATCAGATGTTTCCTGGATAATTATTCTTCAGAAAGATTTGTAGACTAGAAAGTAAAGAAATATATCTCTGTGATACTCCATTCTAAAAAATAAGTGGAAGGAGATGTGAGTACTTACTTTCTTAAATGAAGGAAATGCATTCATTTAATATATCCTAGATGAACAACCCCAATGAGCCAGACTGTCTTCCAGACACAGAGACAGACTAAATGTCTACCTTCCTGGAGCTTCCATTCTAGAGGAATGGTCTGGAAGGCTTAATTACAATTTGAATTTGAATTTTCACCAGTTGCTAATGTGTGAATACCTGTTTTTCAGAAAGACACTATTAATGTTATTCTAAACAGTCTATATCTTACAGGTCAGTCCACTAATGTTTTATTTTTTGTTGCTTTTCCTATTCATCTTAGAAAATCCTTGCTCATTAAAGCATTTGTGTCGGTTAAAAATTCGAAGACTTATGGGACTCCAGCGACTCTGCCAGCCAGCCTCAGTGGAGCAGCTTCCTCTACCACCATCTATTCAAAGATACATATTATTTAAAGAATATGATCTCTATGGACAAGAGCTAAAATTGCCATAATTTGAAAATTATACTTAAAAATGTGATTTTAAAATGTTTTTAAATGGGATTCTCTCAAAGAATTTCTTGAAATTATTTTACATCCTTAAGTGTATTTAAATCCATTGACAATTTTGTAACGAGATCCTGTATTCTTATGGGAATGCCACATTTTATATCTTTAAAGACCTTTACATTGTGATTTTTAAAGTTTAAGTATAGTTAGTATACATTATTATATTATTTGTATTAGTTTCAGGTGTACAATATAGTGATTCGAGGTTTTATGCCTTATGATGCAATCACTCCACTAATTCTACTAACCATCTGTCACAGGGCAAACTTATCACAACATTATTAACTATATTTCCCTTCACTGTTTCCACCCATCACCCTCATAACTATCTCTTTGTTTACACTGTAATTTTTTTAAGCAAGTCAGCACATTGTTTTTGCATTTCTGTCGATTATCTTGCAACAAGTCTTCAAACTCCCTATCAAGTGGTTCCTACAATATCTATGAACAAGTCTCTCCTATTTTTATAAAACAAAGAACCACTTTCTCAAACCCACATCTTTAGCCTATTGCTGGCCTGTTCTTCCTTTCTTTCACAGCCACACTGGATGAAAGAGGTCCTTCCTGCCTGCAGATTCACACACTATAATCTACTCCCTCCTTGAAAAGCTTTTCCCTTGCTTTTCATGGCACCTTGCTCTCTGAGCTCTCCTCTCAGCTCCAGAATGCTCTGTCTCTGACTTCTTTTTGCATTTCCAATCTCCTACCAGCCTTAGTAATATGTCTTAAGCCCTATTCTCTTCTTATGCTATATTCTTTGGGAAATCTCATCCATGTCCATGGTTTCAATTACTTTCTATACACTGTTGACTACAAAATTTATATTCGAATTTTCTCATGTGCTTGAGACCTGTGTAGACAATTGGCCTTATGCACATTTGAACACAAAGACATCTCAAATTCAGCATGTCCCAAATGAACTCACTGTCACCCTCCACTAAAAGCCTCCTCCTCTTGCATTCTCTGACTCAAGAGTTAGCACAATTTCCAATTCAGTTTCCCAAATCAAAAGCCTGGACATCAGCCTTGACCATCCCATTTTCCTTACCCATTATAACAGGTCACCAAATCCTGGTAAGTTTATCTCTTGATGTCATCATCTATTCAGTCTCACTAGTTTGGTCCTAATTCCAGCTATTCTTCTTTTTTTTTTTTACTGTAGTGCCACCTAACTGGCCTCCCTTCCTAATGTCTTGCCCCATCCAACATGTATTCTACACACAACATCCCAGAGTGATCTTTTACAAGTATAAGTACAGCTTCACTCCCCTGCTTAAAATCAGTCTCATTGCTCTTTGAATAAAGTCCAAAATTCTCCCATGGCCCTTCATGATCTCACTCCCTGCCTTTCTCTTTGTCTCCCTCATCCCTCTGCTTTAACCATACTAAACACCTTTTAGAAATATATTCTTTGATCAGTGATTCCCAGACTTATATAAAATCTATAGACCAGTAGTTTTTGTTTTTCTAATTTTAAAATAGTCATTTATTAATATATATACATATGTATATACATATACATACATATATATGTGTGTGTGTATATATATATATATATAATTGACTATCACCATCATTTTATAAAAGGAAGGCCTTTTAATGCCAGAAAAATAAGGCAGCCTTAAACTCAGTTATCAAAATTGAATGACTTCAGCTTTGAAAAGGCTTACCACGCTGCTCTTATTTCCCCATTGATGGATGAAAATTTCATTCTGGCCCAACAAGTATCTGAAGTTCTTTGTTTCGGGACCACTGCTGTAGGATACATCATGCTCTCTTATACCTTAGGGTCTTTGCATTTTCTTTTCCCTCTGCTTGGAATCCTCTTCCATCTCTTTCTTTCCCACTCTACCCCTTTATCCTACAGATCTCAGCATGGTTGTTGCTTCCTCTAGGATGGGAGGCCCCAGCAAAGCACTTGTGTTGTATTATAGATGCTTATGTTTTTGTTTTGTCTGCTCCATGAGACTGTTAGCTCTGTGAGGGCAGGGTCAGCTTTGTTTTCCAATGTTTTCTTAGGGCCAAATACATTCCCTAGAGCAAAGAGAGAGTTCAAAAATTATTTGTTGAATATATTGAATGAGTGAATGTTATACAAGACCCAGATAAAAATAACCAGTGACCTCATGGTAAAATGATAGTTTTTAATCTCTGGATGGGTTATATAATCTTAATAATGTAATTATTTAGATTTATTTTTCTTAGATTTTAATTTGTTTTTCTTAAATTTATTTTTATCTTAAGAGTTCCTGTATTCTTTTGATAGTAATACCTCACTGGTTTGTGACTTTTTCCAATTGTATTTAGCTTTAGTTATCTTTGAGAGATAAATACGTATAAAAAAAATACCTGTACAATTAAAACCATCGTTTTAACCCCTTGTATTCCCTAAAGGATATATTTTTATATAAATTAAACTGCAATGTATAGGATTATGTATAGGATTTCATGATTCCTCTGTTGCTTTCCTTCTTGTGGCCAAAATGCATTGTTACCAGTAAATAGTACATTAAGTACATACAAAATGAAGATGTAAGTTTGCTATATGATACTTCAGATATTGACTAAAGCATTGACATTTTCTTTAATGTACTTTTGCGTAAGTACATTTAAAATACTTTAGATAATAAATAATTTCTAGTACACTAAAACTTTGACATTGTCTTTAATGCATTTTATGTAAACATATTTAAGAAATACTCAAATATAAAGGTATGAACTCACTGTACATGCTATAGGTTTTAAAAATGGTCTCTTAGTATTATAAAGCAGAAGAAAATGTATTCTAAGAAACTGAGGCAATCACTGTATCTAAAACAAACTCCATCTTTTTCTTATCACATTTTGAAATGTCCTAGCAATATTATTGTTTTTGAATGGGCTGGATGGAAGGGGGGGATTCATTTCTACCTAAGTAGGACTCTTCTTCTCCTATAACATGTCACTTTATCTGGGAGAAAGCAACAGCTGTTCTTCCCCAGTGTGCCTTTGGAGAGGCCAAACATTCTGCAGTGGTGCCTGTTTAACCACTGTGGAATCAACATGATAGAGTTTTGATGACATTTTCCCATGCTGCCAAGATGTCATAGCTGTTTTAGTCACCAGAAGTCTATTTTGCATTGTACAGAGAGCCTGGATGGAAAGAAGCTGATCTGACCTCTCTTTTGAGTATGTTTTGTTTAGTTTTTCATTTGTTTAGTATTTCCGTTTCTGACTTAAAATAATTTCATAAGCACATTGAAACTAAGTGCCTTTTGAAGGACATGGTTTGATCATTTTAGTTAGTCTCAGGACACAGTTCCAGGAACAGGATGACAGTACAAAAGATGTGAAAACAATTTTATAAATGTTGTGCAGCAAATATTCATCTGTAATACAGGCTTTTGAAAAATCAGTACACGTGGGTTAGACAGCATGGAAACTAAAAATGATGGAGTATTTTGTGAGAGAACACATTTAGACCTTGTTGTTGACCTTTTACCAGACATTCCTATTCAAATTTTGGTTTCAAGTCACATTATTCTTACGTATATTGTCACCTTCCAAATCAGAAATTATTCAAAACATATAAAAACTTTGTTTGAAGATATTTATGAGACACAATAAAATCCTACATGCACATATAAATACTTACATACACAGTACATATGTGTGGCATATAATACACATACATGCATCCTAGTGTGGCATATTGGCAGTGCAATATAATGCAGTAGGTAAGAACATTCTTTGCAGTCAAACAGACCTGACTTTGAACCAGTTTCCACCAATCATTAGCTGCTTAAATTTGAGAAAGACATGCGATAAATATATAAACATGTTATCTAACATAGAGTAAGTGCCTGTGAAACTCAAGCTCTCATTATTACACAGTGACAGTGCTGGTGCCAGAGTTGCAAAAGTCAGGAACCTTGGTCTCATGGCACGAGTCTGCAGATTATCATGCTTAGATGTGAAAACATGAAAAACGGTGTTAGAGGTGTAGATGGTATCTCACTATCACCTATACATACCTTGACAAAATTCACAGAATGAAACCAGAAGAGAATTGTTCCAAGCACGTAACCTATCACATTCGCTGATCAAAAGGGGGAAGAAAGGGCTTCTCAGGGGAGAAGATGTGTAGAAGGAACAGACTTATTTGACCTTAGTGGCCTGTGTTTTGTAACCTCAGGGAATGCTAGAGATGTCTGGGGATTTGCTGTTTTTGGAATGAGACAGCTTAGTAATTTGAATCTGGGCACTGGGAGCTTTTGAGTTCTAATGTTGGGTAGGCCAGCAATTGCACCAGAAGCGCTTGATGTGTACTAACCTTCTGTGCCTCGGATTCCAGTACACTGGGAACAGCCATTTCTCTTGCCTTGCTATTCTTCCATCCCAGATCTCCCAACGAGATTTAGGATAAAACTTCTTGGAAGCAGTCCATAGTGTAGGGTAAGGTGAAAGGTGTGGAGGGCGCTAAATGTGATACTTACCTTGCTATTAAATGGGTGTAAGATTCCAGTATTGGGTTCTTTCTATATGATGCAAAGTCTGCACTGGTTTTCCAAGGAAGCTACTTTTTTTAATGCTTTGTGGAAGTCAAATAACCAGACATGACATTCAGAGATCAAAGATCCATGCTTATGAATTCTAACTATCCCAAAGATCTAGTTATCCCAATTGGTTTAAAACTGTTTCAATAAAGTGACAACTTGAATCACCTTTGACTGGACAATGGTTAATACTTGCATAGGCTTGACTCCTTGACAGCCCCTCAACCAGAATTCAACTCTGCCCCGCAACCTTTCATCGAGGGGTTTGCCCTTCATGATCACCTGGGGTACCCAAGAGGCTAAAGTGAATCTCTGGGTTGGAAGATGCCCTGATTGAATTTGAACTTCAGCTTTACTGAGTCTGACTTCCTACAGTGATTCTAAGATATCTGAAGACCGTTTCTTCAACACAAAACAAAGCTTTTTATGTGACAATTAAAAGTAAGGTTTAGAATGCAAGTAAATTTAAGAATGGTAGAATGATATTAAAGCCTTTCTAAATACCAAGCTTTAGTAAGAAAAGCATGGTGAGAACCCCAAGTTTACAAAAAAAATGGTAGATAGTTCCTATAACTCAAAGGCTTGATTATTTGTTCTATGAGTGTGGAAAGAATTTTGAGAAATATCTAGTTTACTTTAATGCACTCTGGAAAAACTACTTCAATAACACTGCCTTTCATTTGTCTTGTGTTTTATAGTTCACAAGGCATTCCACGAAATACATCATCTCATTTAATTCTTATAACTACTCTAGGAGCAAGACAGGGAAGGGGTTAATTATGTCTACTCGGTAAGTAAGGAAATCAGTCTTACAGTTAACTAAGCTAAGACTCAACCTGGGGCTCCCGATTCCAAATCTCAGACTCTTTCCACCCTCACATATTTCATTCAGATTTGGACATTATTCATAATAGCCAAAAGGTGGAAATAGTCCAAATGTCTATCAACCGATGAATGGATAAACACATTATGGCATATCTATATGATGGAATAGTATTCAGCGATACGCTACAACATGGATAAACCTCAAAACCTTCAGATTAAGTGAAAAAAGCCAGACACAAAAGAACACTATGATTCCATTTATATAAAATGTCCAGACGAAGCAAATATATAGAGACAGGAAACAGATTAGTGGTTGTCTGGGTCTAGGGGGTAGGAACAAAGGTTGACGGCAAATGAACACAGGGAATTTTGAGGGTACTGGAAACATTCTAAAATTGGATTGTGGTGATGGTCGCACAACTTGGTAAATTTACTGCAAAATATCTTTTAACTTTATACTTAAGGTGGGTATGTTTTATGGTATGTAAATTACATCTGAATAAATCTCTTTTAAAAAAAGGATGAAGTGTGTCTCTCATCATGGACAGTTGATGCCATGCTTACACCCTCACTAAGACAGCCCAACTAAAAAATGGAACCATCTGTCTCAGAGGAAAGCGCTTGGTTGTGTTGCTAACAGCACATGATTTATTGGTTTTGCTCTGCTGATAAGACCACTAAAAGCAGATGAGGAGACAGCATTCAAGGGCGGCACAATCCTTGTTGCTTTTGCCAGTCTTACTGGCTTTCGACCCAGACAAAATCAGCCTGCTCTGCCAACCTCTAACATTTTTATGCTGTCTATAATATGACTTTCCCATATTATTATTATTTATAACCACACAGAAACATACAAATTAAATACTAAAAATGAAGGTTTCTTGTTTTAGTAAGGGCATGAATTGGCAAAGAATCATGTTACCAGTGGCATGGCCTTTTTTAACACCTTTGACAACCAGCTCTGATTCCCTGGGTGCAGAAGAAAGAACAAGTGGGGGGCTGCAATCAGAAATGAGTGCCAAGGAAAAATCAGAGAAGGTGAGTATTCAAAAGGCTACAGGTTTCAAGAACACGGGGGGACCATGGAAGCAAATGTCAGTGATGAACTGCGAGTCTGTGAGAAAAGACAGGGCCTTCGATTTTCAGGATGAACCTACCAATGGAAAAGCTCAAGCACTCACTGTCTGTCCCATGATTGGGCACACAGAGTCCCTCGATTCCTGTGCTTCGACACCAAATTTACCTGTCTAGCCCCTCTTCACAACAAGATCTCTGCTTTTCTCCCTGTATGCTACCTGTCCCCTGAAGGACTTGGAGTTTTCTATCGTGACAGTTGCTTTGAACATGAGTAGAAAAACTTCCTGGGGTAAAGACCAATGTTCTAGTTGCTCCCCCTCCACAACATTCTTCCTCGTACCACAGTGAGCTAATCTATCCAAAAACTGATATCAATACTCGGGGTTACAAGGAAACCAGTTGCAGAAATGAATGACCACCTCAGATCTTCCATATGCCCTACGTAACATTTCCTCATTATAACTTCAGATGATGTCTATCAAATCTGCTCCCTGTTTAAGTGGAATTTCACATAGATGATCAGCAGCAGAAGGTGAAAGATCTGATTGGTGAAATTCAGCTATTCTTTCCTTGCTTTTGAATTTTTTCCAGAAATCATTTTTTTTTCATCTTTATAGTTCTATCATTATCGGTTTATCTTTTTATTCATTTGCATGGGACTAATTTTTATATGTTTGAATTAGTTCAACAAAGGAAATTTGAATCCAATAAACATAAAGCAAAGCATTAGACACTCTATTAAAAATATCTGTCCTTCAGACCATCTGTTTTTCATTTTGGTGCATTTTGAAATGACAAACTAGTAAATCTCAACATGAGAAGCAGTTTGGACCTATAAAACATAACTCCAATTACCACTTACTAGCTGGGTATACTAAAAGAGATTTTTTTCAACCCCTTGCAACCTCAGAACCCATTTTCATCCTTTGTAAAATGAGAGAAATAGTGTCTATTACATGAAGTGTCGCCTCACACATGGCAAGTGGTGGCTATACACAAATGTTAGACAGAGAGCATATTACTATGTTAGATTGCTTGGCACATTGTATATAAAAACATTTTGTAAACTAAATGTGATACAATGACAAAAATTGTTGTTATAAATAGCCCTAATAATTTTAAATTTGACTCATGCTCACTACCACCAGCTGGCATAGCTGGGAGATTTGCTTGGCTGCCAAGCCTGAGAGTGAAGACTTGATAAAGGTATTGCCAGTTCTCATCTGATCCCAGTGGTCTGTTTGGTTGTTGTCTGTCCAGGGCCTGACCTCAGCCTGACATTCCCCCTGGGACTCTCTCCAGCTAGCAGAAGCTCCCTCAGACAGACTGAGTGAAGTCGGAAGCTTAACTTCCTGAAGAATCATTACCTTAGTTCAGTAGCCTTATGACAAACCGTCATAGGAAATGTTGAAAACCCAAATCCTCCTGTTTAAGTGGGAAATATGTTAGATCTAGTCGTGTACCTGTACAGTGAGAGAGATTATATAAGCCTTAAAAAAAAAAGTTAGGAAAGCTTGTTAACATTAGATAAAGTTTTTACATTTGTGAGAATAAGAGAATTTCCAGTTTCTGCACTTTGCAAATGAAACCATAGTGTATGCTTTCCATGTTTTCTCATCAGCAAATTGGGGACCTTTTAAATAAGAAAGGCAAACATGAAATGAACAAAAAATGCCATCATGAGATGAAGGTGTAGTGGCCAGTTGGGTTTGTTCATTAGTTTGGTGGCCACACTCAAAGAAAGATTGACTGCCAAGAAGGAGCTTCTGAACTCCCCTATGAGTGTTGGGGTTCCCAGGAGTAGTGGAGTGTTGGAGAGGAGGGAGCAGAGAAGCCAGGTTACAATTAGGTAAGATTTCTTTATAAGTATTTCTGGTAAACTGCTTAAAAAGATCTCAGAAGAAAGACTTAGCAGCCTATCGTGATTCTATTATTGTTTTAAATAGTTTCACTTTCTTAACTAATTTTTTTATTTACAATTTATATTGTTATTCTTAAAGAGACTCCAACACCATATTATCTTCAGGCTCTATAAGAGCTGGACCTACTGCTGCCCACAATGCAATTCATCTGGTTTTGATATTTTTAAAAAACATAATTCCTGGATACCTCATAACCGTGCTATGCCCTGGGACAGCGAATGGAAAGACATGGCCCTTTCCTTTGGAAAAATGCCTCTCCTGTGAAGACAAAGTCAAAACAAGCAATGGGATGCTGCCATGGAATGGAGTTTTGTGGGAGCTGGGAGAACAAAACTGGCCACGGGAACCAGGAAAGGCCCACCTGGGGTAGTGTTACTGCAGACAGGAGCAAGGTGAGAGAGTCACATGCATCCGGGCAGAGGAAGGAGCATGCGCACTGGCGTGGGAATGGACGGAGGGTGGCGTTCAGGAGCCCAAGTGGCTCCAGTGTGAGAGTTGGAGGAAGTGATCCAAGTTAAGGCTGGAGAGTTGAGCAGGGTCTGCTTTTGAAGGGCCAGAGGGCATGGTTAAAGATTCCGTCTGAAGCACAATGGAAGCCATTTAAGGGTTTTAGGGGAATGACTCCATGAGATTTGTGTTTGCCAAAAGTTACTCTGGCGGTATTGTGGGAAAATAGGAAAAAATATCCAGCCACAATAGATCGGGAGTCAATGTCGCAGTCATTGAAGAAGATCAGGACAGCAGCTTAGCCTCTAGTTGAGACAAGGGGCAACCCTCAGACAAGAAGTAGGATTCAAGAGCTTGTGACTGAATATGACAACGTTGGTGCGAGAAGCCAAGGATAACACACAGGCTCCAGCACCTGGGTGAATGCGGATACTGTTTTCAGAAATGTGGCAGCCGGGGCTGGGGTGGTGAAGGCAGAACGAGGGAAGTGAAGTTACTAGTTTGAAGCAGGCTACTTTTAGGTGCCAGTGAGACACCCAAATAGAGATTTTTAAAGTAGTTTCATGAAACATTCTTGTGCTTGAGGATACAAATTTTAGCTCAGTAAAATGACACATAATGGTGGTAAATCTGGGACATTTGGGGTCCTTTAAATTACTGAAATTACACATAATGAATCTGTGAGTGACAAGGGCCTATTGTAAAATAAAGCAGAGGACCAGAGAAAATAAGACTTTTATGACATGCATTCATATAATACATTCAACTCTGTTTTGTTATAAATAGGAATGCCTATACAAACATTATGCAACATAAACAATCCCCAGAATTACCAAATTCTTTCTAAAATTAAGGAGTTATTAAAGAAAACAAAATAAACAATTGGCAGGGCCTCTTAACATTTTAAACATTAATAGCCTACAGTACTTAAGCCACAAGCAAAGTGATTCACCTTCAGGCAGGGGGAGTCTCCTGCCATGGAGAGAGATGGCTGAAGTTACGACAAGTGGAGTTAGGAGGTCTCCTATCACGGCCTAAAATACCATTTATTAAAATACCAGTTCTGCTGGCAGAGCTTGTACTGCTGATTTTTAGAAGTGCTGATGACTTTTGGTCTTCGTTAATATCCCGACACTTGCTAGGATTAACAGTTGCCTACATTTAAGAAGGCAAACTATGGTCATGGATGGTGACTATGGGATAATGTTAGGGATTTCCACTTAACAGTAGATGATAGTAAAGTCCCAAACCCCGTGACATGACTCTTCAAATAAAAAACATGCAGCATTTAATGTGCATCTACCATGTGCCAGGCATGATTCTGGTGGCTCTTTAAAAAAAAAAAAAAAAAAAGAGTGGGGGTCAAAATACTAAAATACCAAAGCATTCTATTTGAAATAGTAGAAGAACCAGGGTCAGTTTCTGTCTATCTCCACCTACCGCCCACTGCTACCTTGAATAACACTCGGTTTTTGGGTTTGTTTTCATACTCCTGTATTTTGGCGCAAGGCTGCTCTCTCTGCCTGGAAAGCTCTTTATCAGCTTCTGTGTCTTCTCAGACTCCACCCACGTGGGCTGTTTTGCTTCTTCAAATGCACTCCTTGTCTCTCTTGCTGCCACACTGGCCAGGCTGTCACTGCATTGTGTTACTGTCAGCTGTCTGCCTTTCTCCCAGGAGTATGAGCTCTTGAGGGCAGGGACTAGATCAATTTCTATTTTTCTTTTTGTAATCCTGGTTTCCAACACAGTACCTATCCACACAGCAGGCACGTGGTAAATGTGCGCTGAACAAACAGATCATAGCATTTACAAGAGGAAACCAAAGTGGGGAGGGAAGGTTGAAAGAAAAAACAATGTTTTCACTAAAAAGGAAATCGCCAGTATATTGGGAAATAGTGTGTACCTGATTGCCAATCAAGAATCATGAAAATAATTCTCCCCAAGATAGAGATTTTTTTTCAACAAAAGATGCCAGCCTTGAAAAGTCTTATAGGGTTGTTGACTCTAAAAGCAATTCTACTCAAAAACAATGTGATCAAATACAAAAATCCCAAAATAGAAAATGCCAATTCTTGGAATAGATATGATTAAATTTTTCCCCTTCAAAGTAGACAAGATTGCAAGAAAATCTAACTTATGCATCATACTTAAGTTTTGCCAAGGTCAGGTGCTTGTTCACTCAATGGACTTGCCAAGGTCAGGTGTTTGCTCACTGAATGTACTTAAAGTGTATACATAAAGGGGGATCCAGTGAGCTAAGATCACCCATGAGTTGTGATTATTATCGTAATCAGAGTTATTTGTAACATATACTAAGATATCTAAATAACCATTACTCTTAAGGCAGTGTCTTTGGGGGGTCATTTTCTTTTTTTCCCTCATGATATTGTCACAGAACAAAACACTGCAATGTCTCCTCTTTTAGAGTCATTTCCAGAGTAATTTGTGGACCACCCAAGATTCGTGAGAAGAAACTCACACGACACTGTATTTATTCTGGGTTGTTCCAAGGAGAAAACTAAAATATATGGGCTGGCTTTGCAAGGGATCAATTTCAACACAATAGAAAGAAGAATTTTCTAATGATTTGAGCCATCTCACAGTGAAATAATTTTTGGTAATGTATAATTTTCACTGAAAGTGTTCAAGGAAAAACTAGGTGACCACTTATAGAAGTGATAAAGATAGAATACATGTATTTCAAAGTGCCTTTGAAAACTAAGAATCTGTGATATCAAGAATATCTGAGAAATTATCTTATTATCACACTAAATGGGAAGTATTATGGTCTGCACTCATCAAGCTTTTACTTCTTCAGGTCAGTGCTCAAACGTCACCTGATTACAGAGATCTTCCCTACGTGAAATATTATCTCCTTTCTTCCCTCTTACCCTCCTCTGTTTCTCTCCATAGAGCTTCTGTCTGATATGCTTTGTATTTACTTGTTATACATTGTCTGTCTTCCACAACTAGTATGTAAGCTCCATGAAGGAAGGGACTTTGTTGTTTTTCTCTACTGCTCTAACTGCAGCACCTAAATTAGAATCTGACATGTAGTATGTGTTCAATTAATTGTCAAATAAAAATATTAAAGTGTTACAGAAGAATTATAAATGAGAGAAAGAGAAATAGAGGAGAATAAAACACAATCTCACTATTTTTATACATAATTATATGACCCTAAATTTGCATAGTGGTCAACATATCATATAGGCCAATGCATAACTGTTGAAAAAGTAAACTTATGCTATCATTTTTATGCATATTCTTATTTTTTTAAAAATCTTAGGTTTTTATATGGTTGTAATCACCATTTATTGTTTTACCTAAAATGTTATTATCCTGCTAAATAACTCATTATATTCACCAGATTTGACTATAATGATTTGATGTCATTTCCAAAAACCTAATTCACTTTCACATAAAAAAGATGTGATACCATTGAGTCTACATAAAAGTATACACAACAGGCCTTTAAAAAAAATACAATGAACTCATCATTTCTAATTTTATAATCTTCTTTCTCATTAGTATCATTGAAAAGAGTCATAGTTATTTTTGGAAGCAGAATACCATAATGACTTAAGATAATAATAGCCAAAACATTCTTGCAAAAGAAAAAAGTTGGAGGACTTACACTTCTTGATTTCAAAATGTGCTACAGAGCTAGAGTAATTAAGACCATGTAGTATTAGCATAAGAAAATACACACATAGTTCCATAGAACAGATTTGAGTGTCCATAAAGAAAGTATTATGTTTATGGACAATTAATTTTCCACAAAGGCATCAGTATAATTCAGTAGGAGAAAGTGTGGTTATTATAAAAAAAAGATGTTAAGACAATTGGATATCTGCATGCAAAAAGATGAACTTAGACTCTATACATATTAAGTTAAAATGGGTAGATCTAAATATAAAAACCTAAAATTAAAAAACTCTTAGAAAAAAACATATGAGTAATTCTCTCTGACCTACAGCTAGGAAAAGATTTCTTAGTTATAACACTGAAAGTTTAAGAAGTAGAAGAAAAACTTGATAAATTGGACTTTATCAAAATTAAAAACATTTTCTCTTTATAAGACACCAGTAGACAAGCCACAGAATGGGAGATAATATCTGCAAATAATACATCTGATAAAGTCTAGAATATATAAAGAATTTTTGCAACCCAATAAGAAGAAAACTCAATTTTAAAATCAGCATAATATTTGAATAAATATTTTACCAAAGTAGCTATAAGATGGCAAATTATTAGAGGAATGAAAATTAAAGCTACAGTGAGATACCATTTCATACCAACTGAAATGGCAGTAATCAGAAAAATAAGCAGAACAAATGAGGACATGAAAAAACTGGAACTTTCATCATTGCTGAATGGAATGTAAATTGGTGCAGCCATTTTGAAAATAGTTTGTCAGTTTTTTTGAAAGGTAAATGTAATTTTACCATATAACTCAGCAATTCTACTACTACATCTCTACCGAAGAGAAATGAAAACACATGGCCACACAAAGAATCACATGTAAATGTTCATAGCAATATTATTTATAACAACCCAAACCTAGAAAGAAGCCAAATGTTGACCAACTTCTGAATGTATAAACAAAATATAGTATATTATACAGATATTGATAAATGTATACTTCAATGCATATACATTTTAACAGATTTTTAGCTGTATACTAAAATGATACATTTATGAAGTTCTAGAAACTATGTATATATTTTATCACATCCATAAGAATAAGTACATGTAATTTCAAATTAGCATCTCTTCAGTTTTCAGCCCAGAAACTAATTCGGGTTCAAATTCTAGCTCCACCACTTCTTAGCTCTGTGGCCTTGGGCTAGTTACTTTACTTCTCTGAGTTCATATTAGTAAAATATGGGTAATAATATATACCCTACAGAACTGTAGGATTAAATGAGATAAAAATATACAAAATGCTTAGCACTAGGCTGGCCCAGTGTCAGTTCTTAGTAAATCATATCCAGTCTTATTATCTATCTTTTCGAAGTTTTATTCACAGATCTAGTGGTTCACTAAAAACTCATGGGTGAGGAGAAGGAAGCCATTTTGTGCAGTGGAGGAAGCCATTTCTGCACTTCTGGCTGTCTGATTTCAAAATTTTCACTTAATCTCTGAGAGCTGTGGTTGCCAAAATCTGTAAAAGAGGATAGTGTTAGTCATGTCACAGAACTTGTTATGATTAGGAACTTTATATTAAAGTGCTTTGTAAACTGCAAAATACAATAAAAGATATAAAGTACTCTATTATTATAGCCTTCTGTTCCCATCAATGCCACCCACAATATGTTTTAAGGAGAACCTGAATAATTACTCACAGAGTAATGATGTATAGTCATTTCTCAACCTCTAAGATTATACTGAAAGAATCTTTTCATGGCCACAATGGTAGCGAGTCATTTCAAAATAAATTTTATTCTGCTGTTGTTTGAACACAAAGTAAAAACTGTGTTTCTCCCTATCTGAAACACTCTCTGCCTGTCCTCATGAGCTATCAGGCTCAGCTAAATCTGTCCCTGGCTAGTGTGTTAACGATCTCCCCTGGTTCCGAGACTTCCATCCACCACCGATGTGACATTCTTTGTGTTCAAATGTCTAGCTGACGTCTGATGCTTAAAACAGCCTATGCTTTCACTCCTCTCTGCATTGTCACAGCCCTGTATCACCACTCTTAAAAGGCTATCGCAGCCACTCCTAGCACCAGTTGCTGACCAGCCTGCCCACTCACCTCCCTGCCTGCTTCTGGCTGCCTTGAATACCGGGTTCTTTAAGCTCCCTGCGGGTCTGACAAAGCAGGGACCATGTCTACCTTCGGCTACCGGAGAGGACTTAGCAAGTATGAATCCATCGATGAGGATGAACTCCTCGCTTCCCTGTCAGCTGAGGAGCTGAAGGAGCTAGAGAGGGAGCTGGAAGACATTGAACCTGATCGCAACCTTCCCGTGGGGCTAAGACAAAAGAGTCTGACTGAGAAAACCCCCACGGGGACATTCAGCAGAGAGGCACTGATGGCCTATTGGGAAAAGGAGTCCCAAAAACTCCTGGAGAAGGAGAGGCTGGGGGAGTGTGGAAAGGTAGGCTCCGGGGACTTTTCTTTGGCTACTTCCGGCCCCTCCCCACCCCACCCCAAACCTAGGAACCTGTGATCGCTAACTTTGCAGTCCTCATCACTTTTACTATAACCTGAAACTGAAAATTTTTCAGGTGGAAATAGTCATGTAATTGCTATGGCTACCCAATGGATCATAATATGTAAAATTGTTATCTGGGGTTCTATAATTGACTAAAGATGGAATCTTCAAGTGGAAAATAATTCACAAGGAAGGCATGGGTTTAAATATTTTGTCAAATGTAAGTCTAATGAGTTCTAAGTAGGAGATGTGCCATAGTGTGTTTCTGACATATGTGTGTGTATATTATATATATATATATATATATATATATATATATATATATATATATGGTAGTTAAGTAAATTTATGGAGACAAAAGTGGGCACTCTGGTTACTTTGACTGCGATGGTGGCTACAGTAAAAAGAATTCTTTTATTCCAACACCAAGAAGTGTGGGATGGTGGGAAATACATGGGCCTGAGAGTCATGGGACCTTATTTCTAGTCCCTGCTCTCTCCCTATGTTATTAGACCTTAACGGATAGTCACTTCTGCGAGGTTCTCTTTCCCATCTGTCCATTGAGGGAAAGGGAGCCAGTGGTGTTTTGTGTGTGCGTGCATGTGTGTGTATGTGTGTATGGTTAAAAAATTCCTTTAAGGTATTGGTAAGTTATGTACCTTCTTCTTAAGAAAATGCATATGTGCTTGTGCATACATATGCAAACTCTTCCATAGAATTTCAAAATGATGATACGCATCCTAAACCCACCTGGGGGCCCGGATTAAGCATGCCTGTGTAGACGATCTCTAAGATTCCTTCCTACTTTACGGTGGTGATTCTGGGCCCTGAAATGTACTTAGATGAGAGCTCAGGTGTATTAAGCTCCTGTTCTCTGCCCAGTAAACAGTCACTTTAAATTTGCCAAATAAATCATCACCAGAAGGAAGTTCAAAAGACTATGCTCTGGGGAAATAGTAATAGCAATAAGGATGTCAATATAACAAAATTTTGTATTTGTTGGAAGAACGTGGGTCAGGAGCAATGGTTTAAGACCTCTGTGCTCTACTGGCATCACCTAAAATCAGAATGGCCAGAAGCCAATGGTAAGACTTCCCCAGTACTAATCTAGGCACTGTTAGATGATCTTGATGATAGGGTGTGTGGACCACATTTGTAGCAAGATATGTGTGAGCTTTGTCCATGTCAATCATCACGGGAAGGGTCACTGGGATCAGGCCGGGTCTGCCAAGACCCAGGGTGGCTGGCTGCAGGGAAGGGCTCAAGGGGGAGGAGATGCGGAAGAACATGATGACAGGCTAGGATTTGGGCCAGTCAGTTCCTCCACAGCCATGATTTTTAGAGTTCCTTTCTTCCTTTCTTTTTCTCTCTTTTCTTCCTTCCTTCCTTCCTTCCTTCCTTCCTTCCTTCCTTCCTTCCTTCCTTTCCTTCCTTCCTTCCTTCCTTCCTTCCTTCCTTCCTTCCTTCCTTCCTTCCTTCCTTCTTTCCTTCTTTCTTTTTCTTTTTCTTGATGTGGGCATATGTGTCAAAAACCTGATAAAATATATAAAGTCTGAACTTTTCATTAGTTATTAAGAAATTTCCTCAATAAAAAAATTAAACATTTTTCAGAAGATCCAGAACAGACAGCCATTGTAACAATAACCCAACAAAAGCATTTCAATGTTATAATGTCTTGAGATGGGTGGGAAACAAAGGGCAAAGCCTGTTGTCAGCTGCGATGAAATCCCCCTGACCCTGCCAAAGGTTCTTTTTGATTCCTGCCAACAGCTTATCAGCTCAATCAGAGAGGCTGCCTTGTGGATGGACTTGTTTCCTTTCTCCGCTAGTTTACTTTTATCCCACTACACTTTCGCTGCCGGTCAGCTGTCTCTGTAGTCACAGGAGTGCTGAGCAGAAGCTGGCTGGTGAAGGGTGTAAACCCATTCCCTTCACAAGAAAAAGCTCAAAGCAGCTCATGGGTGGGAAGGCGCGTGGCAACATAAGTGAAGACCAATGCAGTATGGACCATGAGAAGGGTCTTTGTTATCAGGCTACTACTGGCTGTATAAAGTCTTGTGAAAATCATGTTAAATTCTTGTTGAATCACAGCCTCTGCACCCCTGGATTCACACAAACTTAGGCTACATTAAGTGGCTCCAGGGGGATCTAGCGGCTCCTCGCTTCAGTATCTGCTGGGTCTTAAACATAGGTATCAATGAGTTCACACACTATTTCATTGAATTTGTACCTGTTGCATGTGAGAATCAAGACTAGGAGAGGTTAAAAAATGCATTTGAGATTAACAGTTTTATAGTAGAGCTAAAATTCAAACCAAGCTCTGTTGGCATGAAGACCATGATTCTCAAAATGTGGGTGCCCACCCACCAGCATCTCCTGGGAACTTCTTAGAACTGCTAATTCCAGGCTCCCCCAGACTTGCTGAATGAGGAACTAAGAGTGACACCCAGCATTCTGTGATCTCACAAGCCCTGCAGGTTATTGTGGCACATACCACAGTTTGAGAACCACTCAACAATGCTGTAGTTTCTTTGCAGCACCCACGCCCCAGGCTCAACTAAGAGGTGATTTGTCTAAAACTAACCAGCTCTTTATGAGTAGACCCAGAAAGAGAACGGAAAACCAAGCCTCTTGCCTCATTGTTTATGGAATTACGACAGGGCGGTGATCAGGAGGCAGTCGGCCACCCCATTTTGTTGCCTTATTTATTTTCTAAGTGCACCAATATTCACCTTCTCCTCAGCACCTCACACCTCACTGCTTTGCCCCCTCCCTATCTTCCCACCTTCTCACCCCCGTCCTTGTTGGGTGACGGTAACTCCAGAGCAGTGGCGGATAGGAGATCTGGTATGTCCTGGTGCCAGAATAATTTAGAAAAAGCCAAAGATTGTTTATCACATCCTTCTACCTCCCTTCTCTAGACACCTTTCTTCCTTCTGGTGTTCCTGTCTTAGATGTCCCCCACCTTGGGTGACCAAACATCTCAGATTGTCTGGGACTATCTAGATTTTAGAACTGAAAATCCTATTTCCTGGGGTAGCTTCCAGGCCCAGGCAAACCAGGACAGTTGGTCACCTTACTTCCACCCAGCCCTGTCAGGACTTTTATCCTAGACCTCGCCCTGACTTGGCAGTGGTTAGCCCATGTCGTTTTATATCTGTTCCTTAAACAAATATTTACTGAGCCCCTGCTACAGGCTGGGCACTGTACTAGGCGACCAAAACAGACGTGATCGCTGTCCTCAACCTGCTAATAGTCTTTTGGGGAAAAAAGTGACAAATAAATCATTAAAATAGGTACATTATTGGGAAAAGTATAAGCCGTGAGTATGCATCAAAAGGATAATTTGAGAGGATGTCAAAGAAGGCTTTTGGAAGAAGTGGCATTTAGATTTTATACAATAACTCATCTCTGGATAAAAGTTTCACATATTATCTCTTCAGGTCATTGTCGAAGGGAAAACATTCTTGCAGATAAAGCCTTAAGGTCTTTTAAAATCCAAAGGGGGTAAAATTTAACGGTGATATCAAAGGCAGTATACCTTGGGTTTTGAGACAGGCTTCTTTCCTCCAAATATGGAAACAGCTACACACACACACACACACACACACACACACACACAGTGTCCTCTCCCTTCTGATCCTGAAGGAGTAAATTAAGACTGGACAAGCCATCCCAGGAGTGGCTGACCCCTTCCCCAGGCCATCACTTGGTGCCTGCCACTCCAAACAAGTGGATAACTGGAGCCTATTTTGTGATAGCAACTGGGCAAACAAACCTAGAGACAAGCACAGTGTTTTCCAAAGCTCATTCCACATGCCCCAGGCGGCAGGAGCCCTCAGGGTCAAAAAAAAAAAAGTTGCCGAAGTAAGGAGAAAAATCAAGGCTTTGGAGACAGGGGAAGAGACAGATAAAGACAAAGGACTAAAAAGATAGCATTAGGGAAAATCAAACTCTGTCAGAAATTTCCAATTTTTTTTATCAGAAATAGAAAAAAAAATAGCAAGAAAATAAAGAAGTAGCAAGAAGAAAATAAAGTCACTTTGGCTTCTTAGTACAGAGTCCTGTAAATACGAATTTGTGTTTGCCTGAAAGTCTTTCATTATTGATACATGCTAAATAATTTAAGACTGTCAGGGTGAGGCAATGGCTTGCTTCAAGATTTTCTACTGTTCTAAGCTGTTCCACGTTGCAGTTAGAATCTAGTTAGAGCCAGGGGCGATTGATTACCTTTTCCACCTCCTGTCTCCTGCAGTCTGTCTCATCTAACCCTGTGCTGGAGTGAGATTTCAAGCCAATATGCAGAAAAGGGCGACCTGAATGTTTTTTGGCATTGATCTGGGTTTGGGCCTGCTGCTGGCCTGAAGGGCATCTCTGTTGCCCTCCGCTTCCTTCCCCAGAGAAAGACAGGCACAGCAGCAGCTCAGCTCACAGGTGGTGTGGGGTCTCCAAGACCCTGTGCCAAACTCCCCCCAGCAGAGGTGAATAAATGTTGGAAGAGCAAAAGCTACCCCTGCCTCTGTCTGTACTGAGACAGGCTCCGGCAGAGAGCACTTGGCTCCTGCAGCATCTGCTATAGGAGACAAATTCGGGAGAGGGTTTTGAACGTTAAAAAACAACTTATTAACAACATATTGTGTATTTTTGTTGCCATCTGTTTGTTTGGGATGGAGAAAGAAGCAAGGTCAGAGGGGTGATTCCAGAAGGGAGGGTCGAATTTGCTAAGTCATAAGTACACTAGGAGAGTCAAGTAGTTCAGACTAGATAGTTAAGAGACTGCAAATCCATCCAAGGTTTTCCAAAGCTGAAGTCCCAGTTTGTTTGTTCAAAGTGGCAAAAATGATAGCAAATTTTACTTCAGCACATTGAATTCTGGTTATTTATTCTGAAGAAAACAAAAGACATACTTGCTGTTGAAAGAAAAAGCTGTTGAAAGTTACGCAATGAAAAGTTAACCTTGGTCACGCAGGAGATTCACTTTTTTCCTTATATATTCTTGTATTATTTGCCATGCGTTACTTTTATTTTTTAAACTTATTGAGATGTAGTTGACATATAACTAACGTGTTAGTTTTAAGGAATACGACAGACTTTAACGATGATCCCACACTCTTCAGGTCGCAGAAGACGACAAAGAGGAGAGCGAAGAAGAGCTTATCTTCACCGAAAGTAACAGTGAGGTTTCCGAGGAGGTGTACACGGAGGAGGAGGAGGATGAGGAGGAGGAGGAGGAGCAGGAGGCCAGCGAGGACGAGGCCAGCGAAGACGAGGAAACTGCAACGGACAGCGAGCAAGGCATTAATGTAACTGTCAATTACGATAGTGTCAGTTGTGACGACTCCAGGCCAAAGACGTTTAAGAGTCAGATAGAAAACATAAATTTGACCAATGGCCACAGCGGGAGGAACACGGAGTCGCCGGCTGCCATCCACCCTTGCGGAAACCCTACGGTGATTGAGGACGCGCTGGAGAAGATCAAGAACAACGACCCCGACACCACAGAAGTGAATCTGAACAACATCGAGAACATCACGTCGCAGACCCTCGCCCGCTTCGCCGAGGCGCTCAAAGGCAACACGGCGGTGCGGACCTTCAGCCTGGCCAACACGCGCGCCGACGACAGCGCGGCCCTGGCCATCGCCGACATGCTCAGGGTCAACGCGCACATCACCAGCGTCAACATCGAGTCCAACTTCGTCACGGGCAAGGGCATCCTGGCCATCATGCGCGCGCTGCAGCGCAACA